>ML058368.1:744271-1488543 GCA_003013855.2 Liriodendron chinense
TATTAAGAACTAAAGCTAAACAAATAGTGATTTGGGTTTAAACAGTGAATGGTTAAGGTAATTTCAATCTAAAAAAGCACTAGAGCGCCAAGGATCCACTTTTGATAAGTTTCAATGCATCAACACAACTAGGTCTCTCATAACTCAATCGGAATCGAATTCCTTTCTCCATCCGATCGGAATATAGAGCGGTTAAACCAACAATCATCTGAAACAAGTGCTTATTCATTGATTTGATTCCCACAACCATGCTCAGGCCTTGGGCACACTCAATTGTATAGGCCAAGCCTCTTTCCAATCTAGTTGAGATTCATAACCATAGCGTTCACCAAGTCCTGTCACTAGACCTGATTACAACTCATGATTAGAACTCTAATTAAATCAAAATCAATCAATAAACAATTATTCCAGATTATATACAAAAGATAAGAACTTTAGTTGAATGAGTTCCCACATGAAAATCAGGCCATTGCATACAAGGCAATCAAAGCGTCTACCATGCCCGGAGTCAATGGTAGATCAATGCACTACACAAGCATGAACAATGCTCAAAAGCTAAGATACTAAGTTAGGATCACTAAGAATCACATGAGCCCGGAGTCATTAAGAGATCAAAGTAAAAACCAACATAGTACTTGATTCAAACTCATATTGAACTAAAATTCATCAATTAAAACATAAAAGGAAACCTAGGTTGCATTAATCCATCAAAAACGAATCAAAAGATTCACCTCTTAGCCCTAGCTAAGAGGTTTTAGTTCATCTCTAACATCCTTGAACTAGAAGCCTCTAAAAACATAGAAAATAACTAAAACAGGAAGAAAACTAGAAATCCGAAGTAGAATCCGTCTCCTGAGCAATCCCCACGTCGTAGCCTCCTCTGGTATGATGGAAAGACATCCTTTTATAGCTTGGAAGAGTCCAATACGCAAGAGAATTCCAGATTTCGCGTAAAACTACGCACTTGCGCAGAAATTTTCGGAAATCCAAAATAGAAAGAGCCCTTTTTCGCATGGCCGACCGGTCATGACCGGTTGGAGTGGCTTGGCTCTTGTCCAGCAGCAATGGCCGACCGGTCTTGACCGGTCGGCTGCGTTCCTGAGTGGTCCAGCAACTATGCCCGACCGGTCATGACCGGTCGGGCTGGGCAGTCCTATTTTTGGCAGGTAAATGGGTGGCCGACCGGTCTTGACCGGTCGGGCTTGCCTGGCTGACCGGTCAGCCAACCGGTCTGGCTCTCTTCCTTCTTTATTTCTTTCTTTCTTTCTTCTTTTCTTCTTTTCTCTTCTCTCCTTGCTTTTTTCTCTTTGTTCTTCCTTCAATACTTCATCCTATGGTCTTTAATGCTTGTAAGGAGCCTCATTTAGCCTTGAATCAGTGAAATCTCCGTCTTGTTCCTATAATTACAATTCATGCATTAGAATGGTCCTTTAAATATGTAAACTGTGCATGATGAGTGATGAATTGGGGTTAGAATATGCACAATTAAGAGCTCAACAGCCGCCACACCAAAAAGCACTTTCTGGAACTTTACATATAGTCAAAGCACTGTTTGGTAAAACCAGAATTATTACATTGCGGGTCGTTCACTCGCTGCGTTGTATGCTCACCTTACCCCTTCACCTTTGGTGGACTACGGGAATGGTGAGCTATGACTCCGCTCGTTGCCGCCCCTGAGGTAGTCGAAGAATTTTGTGGTAAAACTGCCGAAAATAATATTTTCTCTGTTCGAGTACAACTTTAAAGCTTTCTATCCTCTCATTCCCCAGGTACTGTGTTCTTTTTAGTATTTGTACCTGAAATCTATAGAAGTCATCAGTGTACATACTTAAAAAGCTAAAGACGCCAGTTGTATTGATTGATTGCTTTGCAAACTGCTTACAAATTTTCAAATGTGCGTTATATTTTCATCAATGCACGGCAGATGAATGGATTGGATGGCATATAAACATGATTGCTGTGGACCACCATATCATGGCTATGTATATATACGTTGTGACTTTGTGGAACACTATAACATTTTGGGTTGAATTTCCACACTTTTGCAAGCCAATCCAAACAGATGAAAGGGAAATGAAAATGCATTTCCACAACAAACGTTGTACAAATCAAGCAGGTGGAAGGGAAATGGAAATTCAGTTGTTTTCAATAGGTAATCCATGATCTTAGTTTTTCCTTCCCCTTTCATTTTCCCATCTTGGATTCGCCCTATCCAAACAGGTTAAGCTGATTGTTTGATTGCACTGCTGCTGTTGGTAGAGAATCAATATGTGGTTCAGATAAGTGTTTTAGATCCTGGACTGTGGTGGGACCGGAACACCCACAAGAATGGCAGCGTGGAGTCACCTTAAAGCTCAATTAGTTATCCTTTGATTTCTTCTTGAAAACCAAACACTAGGTCTGCATCTTGGGTTTTGGTTAAACCCGATCAACCTATTCTGAGTTTGGGTTGGGTTCGGTCATGTTGTCAAGTTCCTTGGGTCAGGTTTGGGTTGGAAAACTCCAACCTGATTGGGTTCGGGTTGAGCAAATTCAGGCTGGGTTGGATCAGGTTGGGAACTATCACATATATCGGGGTCAGGTCAGGTCTGGTGGGGTTGAGAAATTCAGGCTGGTTTTGGGTTGGGCACCTCAGATTGGAATTCGGATCAAGTTGGGTTGTGGGTTGGGTCCTCTTGAGACCCAACCTCCCAAGTTGCACCCCTACCAAAAACTCTTTACTACCAGTAGCAGGTTAGCTGTTAATTCTCTGTTTATTTTATTTCTAGACAAAGGCATGAAGCAAATTTCCGGAGTAAATTAGGCCAAAATGGCAGTGAGCAGCTGGACCGACTGTCTTAAAAATGGGTTGAGATCCAGTACAGGTTTTAAAACATTGGTGTGGATTTACAAGCATGCTCATTGATCTTTGATATGTTATTAATAATAGATGCTGTACCTCCCTACAGCTCCAGTTGATGCCAATGTGGCACATGTGTGCTTGACCCAGATCTTCTATCAGGTGGACCGCTTAGCTGCCCCAGTGACAAGAATCAGACAGGTACACTCAACGGGTGAATGGACAGTTAAGAAAGAGCTGTCCAAAGGTTCACATTCATTGCACACATGGCGGGTAATCTGATCATCAAGTGGTCTCACGTGTATAAAATAATATAAGGTTAAGAGATATAGAAGGCGGGTCTACTTAAAACATATGTATGTTGCCCATTGGTGGGGATGGCTGGCCTGCTTCTTGATGCAGTCCATCTTATTGGATGGTCTGCCAGATGAGTGATGTGGATCTTGCTTACATGCCATTTGTGTGATGCCAAATGGTTGGAAGGCAGAGTGTGACCAGCCAGGCACCGGACACACCCGCCCAGCAGCAGTGAAAAACCACCATGTGTGCATGGGGTAGCCCAACTTATAAAGCAAAAATGGCAATCTTGATTTCTTGTTCAAGTGTTTGTTGTAGTGCTAGAACTCAGCAGCCCAACTCATAGTTATAAATGAGATGGCAATAGATATCCTTTTACCCGATTACCTGACACATCCAACCTCCGGAAATTGGATTAAGATGTTGGTTTTTTCACCTGATTACCCGACTTGTAAGTGGGTCGGATGCATATATTACCATCACCATATCCTATTACCTGACTATCCGATTGTATTTTTACAATGTACATAAATAATAAACATCTTTAACTATTGGTGGACATCTATTGTATTGTTGAAATGAAAAATATCGAATAGTTCTAATTTAACTGTTCATGTTCTTGTTCTTGTTCTTATTACTGCCTTATAGGAGCCATGATCTTTTAATCATGCTACCCTTTGAATCTTGGATATGAATATGAGACATTAAAATTCACTTTTCCATTTTCTAAATTTATCTTCATTCGCAATCATCCGTTGAACAAATGAACTTATGATGGCACTTGTATCATGGAATCGAGAATATAACATTTCAGATCATTGTCAAAGATGCTATTCTACCTCTACCTTATTGCCTCGTGCAGCACCTGCGATCTGGTGGGCGCTGTATCCTATTAAAATTCAAAATCTGTTAATCGAGGTGAAGATTTACGTGAAACAGAGGGATGCGTGAATGTGGTTAACCCATTCATTAGTTCCCGGTGCATGGGGCCTACCTTGATGCGTTAGCTCAATCAAACCCTTCATGTGAGGCCTATACTCCAAATTTCAACCAAATCCATAACTTTAGTCTAAAACTTGGTGACTCAACTAGAAACTCAACCGAGTCAACTGGAATTGATGAAATTTCAAGTCGAATTTTCTAGATAACTAAGGGAGAAACATGACCTTGTCCAAAGATGAGAAGGGACAAACATGACCTTGTCGGTTCCATGGCTCAGTGGTAGACAGCCACTGTCTCAACACTGATATCATGAGATCGAGAGCCCATTGGTGTGGGTGTGTGTGTGAGTGTGTGTGGTGTGGGCATGTGTATTAAAAAAAATGGTATGAATCTTATTTTAGCTGTATTTTGTTCTTTCTAAGTTTTCATTCCACGTTCAACACTGTTCATTTATATATTAAACTATAGAGATGAGTCAACTAAAGACTCGTTTGAGCCGATCCAAGCTGACTGGACATCGAGTTGACTTTTCAGGCTATTGATCTATGGCTTTTACACATTATTTCTCAGCTCTAATGATTTAATACGCTCTTCACTGTTTGATTTTAAGAACAAATTACGCCTTTAACAAGAAATTGCTGCATATTTTCATGCATATACTTGCTAAATACGTGGATCGATGAGTTGTTGAGCGATACAAATATTGGTGATGGATGATGTCGTGACAGAGACATAAGAATGTTCTCTTTTTCTTGTGTATTTTGTTTTCCTATGATATTTTATTGTTTTTATTAACTTAATTGATAAAAAAAAAAAGGCTCCTCCGATTGCATATATATTTTTATTTTTGTCTTTTTATTTTTTTTTATTTTTTCATTTTACAGCAACGTGTAGCAGTGCTGACATTAATGTAGAACTACAAATCCAAATAGACATACAAAACTAGAATTCTCAAATACCGAGACAAGCTCTGGTATTGGCAGCTATCAATTTTCCAACTAGAAGGTCACATTCTACAAGTATATATTTATTAAAATACTGCATGGCCAAGTAATCGAGACCATCCATCTTTCTTGACCCACCTAAGATGAACGACTGAATGAAACCACGAAAGACAGACGTGGGCTCGTTGACTTGTTTTCGTTTTGAACTTTCCATTTTAAAACTGATTGTTGGATGATAGGATTGCCTAATTGATGCAATATTTGCACAGCTGTCCATCAACTATGGGGTTTCCAAATGGACAGACCAGATGATCCATCCATTCTTCCACATGGACTCAGCCTGGCACATTTTCACCCATACGGGCAAGTTGTACTAACCATTGATTAATGGTCTAAATAGCCTGAAAAAAGTGGTTCTTACACATGGAGGGAAAATATTACCAACACTGAGAGATAGCTATCAGGAGTTTTTGTATTCAGCACAAATGTACAAAAAACCTCATAATTCGAGTACTAAGAAAGAACCCAACACTCTATTAAGCCCACATGTTTGTATTAATCTGATTTTCCAGCATCCTACTTTCATGGTTGGGCAACCCTTCTGAACAAGTAAGATGTCACAAAGACACAGCATTGGGCCCACCACTTGAATTAGGAGGTTTGTGGATATTTGTCCATTGTTTTCTATTGTTTCCTATGGTGCGGCCCACTTGATGATTGTATAGGCCTAGTTTTTTCAGAAATCCCGTCATCATCGTGGTAAGCTCACTTGATGAGTAAGTTGCGTAAAAACATCATGGTGGACCCTACCATAGAAAACAATAGACAATCACGCAACAATCTGCAATTCCTGTGGTAGCCCATATGATGGTTGGATCAGCCTAATTTTTTAGGCTTCCCAATTTCATGGTTGATAGACCCTTCTGGAGGGAGATGCCATGAAATCATCATGGTGGTCCATGATTAATCATTATTGTAGAATGAGCTAATGCTACAAATATTGCAGAGGATCCGGAGAGAAAAAAGGGAATTTTGCATGGAGTCAGTTTCTCCGCTTTGGTGGAGACTCATATTACATCGTCGCCACCTGTACTGGTTCTCACATGATCAGAGCCGTCCATATTATTGATTGTTTGCAAACTAGGACGTAATAAGATACGTATGCTGAATGGATAATTGTCACCACTAATATCTCTAGATTAATATAGAACCATGAAAAAAAAATTAAATAAATTTAATGGCTTATATCGAAACTCTAAAAATCAACGACTTGGATTATCAACTAATTGTGATTATAAGCTAGTGTTGAGAAAATGGACAGTTCAAATCATGGGACCATCTCAGAAAGTGTGACCCATTGGGTGATGACACATGCTGGATCCTGTGCTGGGAAGAATGTAGAATAAGCTGGCCATATGCTACATTGCTACCTGCCTTTTCAGCAAGGATGTCTCAAATTGTAGACGCCATAATGCATGTTTGGGAGCCTAAAAATCACCCAATCAGATTATCTGATATAATTTCTAACCTTTAGTTATGGTTTTTATTTTTCACTTTTTTTTATTGATATTATTAAATAAAAAATTGAAGCATTTTTTAATAAATTCTTAGCACAGCTAATTTTATATTTCTAAAAACACAGTAAAAAATAATTTACAAAGTTCATCATTAATTTATGATATGGGAATTGTTAGGAGTATTTTAACAAAATCATGTTGCTTTTGTTTTTCTGTCCTTTTGTGCCTTTCTTTTAGTCGCATATCAGATAGAAAAGGAAAAAAAATGTGGTTTATATTCATTTGCCCAACATAGACTCTTGCATTATGTGCTATATTATGCACAAGCTCATATGCGCGCGCAGGGGTGCAACCGGTAGAAAAATTGGTCTGGAAATTGGGAAGCCTTTAATCAAGCGTGTGCGCACATGCACACCCATGTATGGTGGACATGGAGTTGTATTCTGGGGTAGACGCGTTGGCAACCTTCCGCACCGATTCTTTGCACTAACGGGTGCACATATTGTCATTCAAACACAAAATTACAGTAATTTGTGTTATTCAAACACAAAATAACACCATGCACAGAGGTCCACACATGTAATATCATCCTAGTAGTAATCACATAAAACAGCCATTTTGATATCATTCGATTATCCACATAATGCTCTTATGCGCACCAAGTGGAGCCTAAGACATTTAGTGCATTCATCCGGAACCAGAATCCTCAGCAACACCTATTGTGCGCTACAGGCACAACACCCCAAGCACGGTGGGACCCACTGTTTTGTGTGTGTCATCCCCTCTGTGTTGGCATGTGTGTGTGTGTGCACATGTGTGGCCACATGACTTTTCCACAATAAACCCTTGAAAGGGTCCAACTCTCCAGAGGGCTTCTCTGGATTTGCATCGGATTTCCAAGCGGCCACAGGTAGAAGCAATAAACATAGAGAGAGAAAGTACAACGTCTATAGAAGATTTGTATACAGAAAATACAGAATCATAAAAGGCCTATACTGTTCAAATCAAGCACCGGTTTCTCCTCAACTCCAATAGTCATCATCAATATCTTTGTTCGGCAAAATGGATTGGAGAGTGCATCTCTCGTCGAAATCTTCATATTTTCTCTTCTTCAGTGGGCTTAGGCTTGTGTTATGCAAATGCAGGGGATGAATTACCTCTGAATATGTCTCGCGGTATTTGGCCACCGTGTAGTTCACCTCACAGTAGTCATAGACGTTACATCCACTGTATCGGATAGCAGCAAAAGCATGTAGGCAAGGACGCCCATAGACTTGCCAGACATTACATGAGCATGTTCGCCGTTCAAGATCCACCTTCTTTGCATCTGTACCGTTCCCATAACAAACCTCAAACACTGCTGCATTACGTGACACCGAACAACGCTCCGAAAGCCTCTGTACGCTGGGAATATAATTTTCCACTCTGGGAACCAAGATTGTATTCCAGTTCAGACTATTTTTAAACCTTTCTTTGAACATCTTTGTCATATAATGGTGGAAGTGTACCAACACAGAAGTGATAGGTAGGTGTTTCCACATCTCCAGCTTATCCCTCCAACTGCCCATGTGGTGTAAATGATAATAAGCTTGGAAAGGATCAAGCTCCTCTTCAAAGTGAGATATGGCCCAGTACTTAGGATTAATATCCTTCACAAAATTCCATACTTCTTCAGACTTATCATGAATTTGACACATTAAAGCATCGAATTTAGAATGATCCAGATTATAATTAGCTGCAATCTCAAGAAGCGACATGCAATCCCAAGAATTGAACTTCTGCAAAATTTCTGTATGCAGCTTCTCCCAAGAGTATTGATGAGATGCGTATGGAAAAATACCACTAACCACTTCAAGAATCCGTTCCTGTCTATCTGATTCAAGTGTTAATTTAGGTATGCATCCTAGGACTTGAGCCAACTCACTACAGAACCATTTCCAACTCTCTACATTCTTCGATTCAACAAATGCAAATGAGATTGGGAACCCTCCATTTTCTGCATCAAACGCCATGGCAAAGAGCCATGCACCTGGGCATTTTCCTTCTATCTTTACATACTCAAGTATCAAAAGTGGTCGGCATGCTTTCTGGAAACCGCAAATGGTAGCCTTATATGCAACAAAAACTCTTAAGGAGTTTTCTGATGACTTGCTAAGCTTTGCCGTGCTTCCTGGATTTGTTGTCTCTATTTCTTTACAAAGCATCCTCAGAGCTGGGTCGGATTGTCCAGAGTGTATCTCTTTTAGTGCCAGCTCTTTACCCCTCCAAGCTGGGTTGGGTTGTCCAGAGTGTATCTCTTTTAGTGCTAGTTCTTTGCCTCTCCAAGCTTTATCATAGCTTACTTTGATCCCGTATTCTCGACCAATCTCATTGACAATATCTTTGGGTGCACATTCCAAATTTTTCAGAAGTCGGTCCTTGACCAAATCAGCAATCCATTTCCTAGTGGCTTGTCGATGCGTTGTTGTGTTTGATATTGTTGATTCATTCGTCGCTTTACAAGTATGGTTACCCTTCAAGGATTTTATCTTGTATGTAGGCTTGTCAGGAAACTTACATGCATGTATGCGCCACGAGCATTCATCTTTAATGCATTTCGCCTGAAAACGACCACCACCTGACTTGGTCCGCTTGTATTCGAAATTTGAACGTATGCTGTACTCCCTTAAAGCCTTGTGGAAAGCATTTGCATCTGCAAATTCTTGGCCTTCTTTTAAAACCGACGTCATTATCGGCGTGTCATCAACAACCACCCTGCAAGGCGATTCTTGATTTTCCATCAACAAGCCATCCATTTCACGCAAGTCATTTGATGCCCTTGGAACATTATTGTCATTAGAATTAGTATTATGTGAGGAAGGTGCAAGTGCTTCATTACTTGCATGTAATTCCTGCAACGATGCTTGATTATTTCTACCATCGGCATTCTGCAACAGATTACTGAAAAAACAAAGACAATTAGAAACAAGAGAGAGAATCAGTGAACTACATGTACACAAACAAAGAGTAGTGAATTACCTGGGAATCACTGTCGGGATCAAACGGTTTTGGACACCAAAAACAAAAAGATGAACAGGCTCACTGCTTTGAGGAAATGCTTCTATCATATTCAATACATCGTCATCATTCTCAATCGACACAAGTGAATCCAAATCTAGACCGGGATATTTATACTCGATGCTGCTAATTTCGGTAAACTTGCAAATCCCGTGTACTTCGGATAAAAGATTGATGTAATTGATCGCTCGATCGACATGAACCATGCGGTTTGTGCCTCCCTTGTAATAAACCTGATTAGATTCCCAATTGAGGTCACCCCCAAATCTACAAAGTACCCGGACCTTGTTCGTCGACATCATATACACATTTTATAAAGAACTTAACACCTGTAACAAGAAAACTGTTGCTATGAAGAAGAAGCCTAATAACAGCATTTTTATCATTCATGTTTAGAAAGGAAAAGATGTAGGTTCTTGTCTGCTTGTTATCCTTTTAATCTAACATCAAACTGATTGTAATTATATCATAAATACATGACATGATTTTCAAGAACATGGACCTATACCTAAATGTGAATGAACCGTTCCCCAAAAATTTCCCAGACTAGAAAACCCTAGCCGCTCAATCTTTAGCTGTTTTCCTCCTTGGCATGGTTGTTTGCGGCTTTCTTTTCTCATGACCGTGTATGTATTGAAAAGTTGGAATTGTCCTGTCCTGAAGATATTTGGGGCATGGTCCAAGCATAGTTGGCCAAAATCATTGTCTTAATCAGAATCATGGCCTCACTTGAACAATTAGATGGCTCCAGGTTACTTTACATAATCTTGTTCTAAGCACATCTTGTTATGATCCCAGTGGTTTAGTAGCCTAGCTATCTTGACGCATTCCATGATTCCATCGGTCTTAGGGCTTTAGGCGTGTTGGTTAGGTTCTTAACGATTGATATTGAAGCTAGCACCACGTCTTGTGCTCAAGTCACAGAAAGGGTGACTTGTGGAAAGGAAGGTGGATTGCGACCTACCCCACATCTCTCTTGCAGGCAGATCCAAGGCACAAGTGGACCACATAATGGAGATTAAACTCTTACTGTTGAAAACTTCTTCAGGGCCACAAAAGTTTTGGATTGATATCTGTGTTTTCTCTAATCATCTAGGTCTATGTAACTTTATGAATATGTTGGATGGCAAACAAATATTACGGTGGACCCTAGGAAAGTTTCAACGGTAAGGATCATTATCACCACTACTTCCTAGTGTGGTCCACTTGAGCCTTGGATTTGCTTAACTTTCTGTCTTATCCCATAAAATGCTATGGAAAAATGGAGGGACGGTGTGGATAAAACCCATACATCAAGGTGCCCGCTCAAAGCTCTTGCCCGTTCCCAGCTGGAGACCGGCAGGGGTAGGACGCAATCCTCCGTGGAAAGGGCAGCCTGGACCAAAATGAAAGCAGCTGCGAAGTATAGAGGGATACTTAGACAAGGACAGTACTGCCTGCTGCCATAATTGTTAAAGACCATGCTAGAGAGAGTGCCTCGATAAATTAGGCTGCTGCGGAGTGTGATGGAATGTTACGATCCTAATGGTTGGTCCTTGTGTACCCTGACCTAGACTAGCTGAAATATGAATAATTGTAATGAACCCTATCTTTTTTTATTAGGCAAGGATTTGGAACTGTTTGAGTTAGGCAAGACGGAATGGGCCAATTCAAAATTTTGATTTTGCCAGGCCAGAACCCAGCCGTTGACAGCCCTACAAGATATTGCAATGTCGGTATTGTTTGCTCGTACCAGCACTTGCTAAGAAAATTTCTTCAATAAAATCATGATCTTAAATCACATGTCACTTCCAATAGGTGTTTTATAAAGGGAGTAAAAAAAAAAAAAAAAAAAACTATCTAGTTAATATGGAATTTACATTCTAGTATTTTTCTGAAAATGGTTAAATAAGCTACCTCATTAATCTATATAGTTATCATCCCACCACCTTCCGTTATGCTTTCTTAAACACCTTCCATTATGAAAGTGTAACACCTGCAATGCAACCAAATGGTTGCAGCTCGGGTAGGGCCCACTGTGATGTTTATGTAAAATCCACTCCGACCACCAAGTGGTCCCAAAATTGAGCTCCATCCATACTTCATATCCAACTAAATAATTGGAAACAGTGCACAGGGTGATGCTCACCCTTCAAACTATTTCCCTTGGTGTGACTTGCTTAAATTATGGATGGGACTGATTTTTGTGCCTAAGGCATAATTTTTTTTTTTAATGACATCTTATGGTTGGAGGACATTTTATAAAATAATCACAATAGGTCATACAAAAATCAAAGGTGGATCTCTCTCTCCTATCTATTTTCTTTGGTGTGGTCCACCGTAATCATAAGTCAACCTGATTTTTTGGCCTTGAGCCTGACGTGGGATAACACATCTAACGGCTGGAGTGATTTTACATGTACATCATGGTGGGCCCTTCCAAAAATTAAGGATGGGCTTCCCTCTCCCAACTGTTAAAAAAAAAAAAAATGAAATTTTATGGAACCACCTTAATTTTTATAAGGTGTAGTTAGGGTGGAATTCATATTAATATCATGGTCAGGCCTACCAAGCGAGCAACCCAGAAGCGGATTGCATCCTGGTCTCGCCGGGATAATAATCCCTTCCGATAGTGCTCTGCAGGGTCCACTGTAATGTATGAGTTTTATCCACGCGATCCATCCATTTTGAAAGATCGTTTTAGGATATTAACAGAAAAATGAAGCAGATCCAAGGTTCAAGTGCACCACAGAGTAGGGATTGAATACTCACCATTAAAAACTTCTTGGGAGCCATTGACCAGGTTGGCTGACAAATAAACAACAAGGTAGGCCCCATGAAGGTTTCAACACATCATTGCCACAATCGGTGTGGTCCATTTGAGCATTGAATCTGCCTCATTTTTTGACTGATACACTAAAACATTGATAAAGCCCATAGATCACAATGGACCCCACAGAGTCCCTGCCTAGGCCGAATTCCACCCAACCTGTTCCCTTTAGGAAATATAAGGAACTATCTAACCGAAGGTAGTGGAGACTTTTATCTACACCTCTCTTAATACAACTTGAACTTTAGTTAAAAATTTCCCATACAACTCTCTTAATACAACTTGAACTTTATCTAAGAATTTTTCATACATAAAGATCATTATTGATGACTAAACAAATATTAACATGTAGCAATAGGCATCGTAACAGGATCATAATTACTTAGGCCAATCAAGGAGCTTTATTGAAAACCTTTCGGAAAAGTATCAGAATGTAAAATATATATGAATCAAGTAGTCTTTTTATAAAATTTCCTTGAACTAAGGAAGATGTAACACCAAACCAATTTCTATCATATCATGTTCATACCCTCAATTGAGAGCGCGGTACTGATTCAAATATACCCTCTGTCAGGTATAGCTGAGATGAGCACCTTTCACATCTCATATTTATACTGCCTTTAAAAGCTAATCTGAAAAAAATGAAAAGAGAAAGAAACATCTGTACCTATTCCGGTAGAACTCAAAGACCAGAGACCGTTTCTGAGAAGAAGGATCTTCAATGATATGATCTGAAATCTTTCCAACCTTAGTAACAAGATGGAGTATATATTATGAGTCTATTAGCCCTAACACCAAAAGTCTCTTATGTTAAAAGATGGTTGAGGCGGTGGTCCCGATGAAAATACAGCCATTGATTCTTTTCAACCAACAAATGGTAAAGTATTATTCATCCAGGATCTTTCAATTTGGGTAACCTTTGGTGGATGAGTCATCCGTGGTGAGTCCCACCATATGAACGGTTTGGATCTTAACATTACTTTCACAAATTGAAATTATGGAATGTGCCTACTATTGCTCTGCATAACCAAACCCACTTACACATTGATAGCGGATGAGGTGAGACGACGGACTCACCTAAGAAAGTGCGAGGAGTTACCATGGGCCCACCTTGATGTATGTATTATGTATCCACACCTTTCCATCCGGCTTTCCAAATCAATTTAGGTCATTATACCAAAAATGAAACAGATCCAATTATCAGGTGGACCATACCATAAGAAATAGTGGTGATTGACTGTCTTACCATTAAATACTTTTTCAGACATTCCTTAATGTTCCTAATTCCTTAGTATTTATTTACCATCCAATATGTCGATAATGTCACATAAGCCTAGATGAAGAAGAAGAAAAAAATCAGCTTGATACAAAATTGTTGTGGCTCATTAATGTTCAATCAACACCGTTTCCTAAAATATGGTTCACCTGATAATTGGATCTACTTTATTTTTGGAATAATATCCTAAAATGATCTGGAAAATCAGATGGACAGCGTGGATGCATAATACATACATCAAGGTGGCCCCCACGTTAAGGACCGCACCATCTTGGGTGAGGCCGGGTTCTCACCTTATCCACTCTTTTACTTAATGGGAAGGAAGACCCAATTGATATTTTTCTTGGCAATTGATTGGATAGCTTGCATCAATGTATTAGATTATTTAAAAACGTTGGAAGAGCTGTTTTTATTTATTTATTTATTTTTTATTTTTTTTTAATATTTGGGTTAGTACATAAATATCAACTTGATACAGAACTTTTGTGTCCCCAATGGATGCTTGTAAGTCTCTAAGTTGTGACTTTCACCTGAAAGTGACTTTTGTGGCCCCAAAATAGGGGCAAGGAAATGACTTCTCATCCTCAACTCCATGAAGTTTCCTAGAACTTTTGAATGTGGCTTATTGGTTGTAAGTGACTTGCAAGTGAATTTACTCCCTCAAACACCACCTATGAGTGATTTACCTGTAAGTCATTTCCCACTTACGGAACTTACAGGCATCCAAATGACCTCGAAGTTTTCAATGGTGGACATTCAATTTCCACCATTTTCTTTTGTGCGGCCCACTTGAGTTTTGGATCTTCCTCATGTTTGAGCTCATGTCCTCAAATGAGCTACCAAAATGGAGGGACAGTGTGGATATAACACACATTTCAGTGGGCCCATAGAGCTGGGGGTTATAGGGGATTCCCATAACCCACAAGTCGCCGCCACACCAAAAAGCACCTTCTGGAACTTTACATATAGTCAAAGCACTGTTTGGTAAAACCAGAATTATTACATTGCGGGTCGTTCACTCGCTGCGTTGTATGCTCACCTTACCCCTTCACCTTTGGTGGACTACGGGAATGGTGAGCTATGACTCCGCTCGTTGCCGCCCCTGAGGTAGTCGAAGAATTTTGTGGTAAAACTGCCGAAAATAATATTTTCTCTGTTCGAGTACAACTTTAAAGCTTTCTATCCTCTCATTCCCCAGGTACTGTGTTCTTTTTAGTATTTGTACCTGAAATCTATAGAAGTCATCAGTGTACATACTTAAAAAGCTAAAGATGCCAGTTGCATTGATTGATTGCTTTGCAAACTGCTTACAAAATTTCAAATGTGCATTATATTTTCATCAATGCACGGCAGATGAATGGATTGGATGGCATATAAACATGATTGCTGTGGACCACCATATCATGGCTATGTATATATACGTTGTGACTTTGTGGATCACTAACATTTTGGGTTGAATTTCCACACTTTTGCAAGCCAATCCAAACAGATGAAAGGGAAATGAAAATGCATTTCCACAACAAACGTTGTACAAATCAAGCAGGTGGAAGGGAAATGGAAATTCAGTTGTTTTCAATAGGTAATCCATGATCTTAGTTTTTCCTTCCCCTTTCATTTTCCCATCTTGGATTCGCCCTATCCAAACAGGTTAAGCTGATTGTTTGATTGCACTGCTGCTGTTGGTAGAGAATCAATATGTGGTTCAGATAAGTGTTTTAGATCCTGGACTGTAGTGGGACCGGAACACTCACAAGAATGGCAGCGTGGAGTCACCTTAAAGCTCAATTAGTTATCCTTTGATTTCTTCTTGAAAACCAAACACTAGGTCTGCATCTTGGGTTTTGGTTAAACCTGATCAACATATTCTGAGTTTGGGTTGGGTTCGGTCGTGTTGTCAAGTTCCTTGGGTCAGGTTTGGGTTGGAAAACTCCAACCTGATTGGGTTCGGGTTGAGCAAATTCAGGCTGGGTTGGATCAGGTTGGGAACTATCACATATATTGGGGTCAGGTCAGGTCTGGTGGGGTTGAGAAATTCGGGCTGGTTTTGGGTTGGGCACCTCAGATTGGAATTCGGATCAAATTGGGTTGTGGGTTGGGTCCTCTTGAGACCCAACCTCCCAAGTTGCACCCCTACCAAAAACTCTTTACTACCAGTAGCAGGTTAGCTGTTAATTCTCTGTTTATTTTATTTCTAGACAAAGGCATGAAGCAAATTTCCGGAGTAAATTAGGCCAAAATGGCAGTGAGCAGCTGGACCGACTGTCTTAAAAATGGGTTGAGATTCATCCAGTACAGTTTTTAAAACATTGGTGTGGATTTACAAGCATGCTCATTGATCTTTGATATGTCATTAATAATAGATGCTGTACCTCCCTACAGCTCCAGTTGATGCCAATGTGGCACACGTGTGCTTGACCCAGATCTTCTATCAGGTGGACCGCTTAGCTGCCCCAGTGACAAGAATCAGACAGGTAGACTCAACGGGTGAATGGACAGTTAAGAAAGAGCTGTCCAAAGGTTCACATTCATTGCACACATGGCAGGTAATCTGATCATCAAGTGGTCTCACGTGTATAAAATAATACAAGGTTAAGAGATATAGAAGGCGGGTCTACTTAAAACATTGGTGGGGATGGCTGGCCTGCTTCTTGATGCAGTCCATCTTATTGGATGGTCTGCCAGATAGTGATGTGGATCTTGCTTACATGCCATTTGTGTGATGCCAAATGGTTGGAAGGCAGAGTGTGACCAGCCAGGCACCGGACACACCCGCCCAGCAGCAGTGAAAAACCACCATGTGTGCATGGGGTAGCCCAACTTATAAAGCAAAAATGGCAATCTTGATTTCTTGTTCAAGTGTTTGTTGTAGTGCTAGAACTCAGCAGCCCAACTCATAGTTATAAATGAGATGGCAATAGATATCCTTTTACCCGATCACCTGGCACATCCAACCTCCGAAAATTGGATTAAGATGTTGGTTTTTTTACCTGATTACCCGACTTGTAAGTGGGTCGGATACATATATTACCATCACCATATCCTATTACCTGACTATCCGAGTGTATTTTTACGATGTACATAAATAATAAACATGTTTAACTATTGGTGGACACCTATTGTATTGTTGAAATGAAAAATATCGAATAGTTCTAATTTAACTGTTCATGTTCTTGTTCTTGTTCTTATTACTGCCTTATAGGAGCCATGATCTTTTAATCATGCTACCCTTTGAATCTTGGATATGAATATGAGACATTAAAATTCACTTTTCCATTTTCTAAATTTATCTTCATTCGCAATCATCCGTTGAACAAATGAACTTATGATGGCACTTGTATCATGGAATCGAGAACATAACATTTCAGATCATTGTCAAAGATGCTATTCTACCTCTACCTTATTGCCTCGTGCAGCACCTGCGATCTGGTGGGCGCTGTATCCTATTAAAATTCAAAATCTGTTAATCGAGGTGAAGATTTACGTGAAACAGAGGGATGCGTGAATGTGGTTAACCCATTCATTAGTTCCCGGTGCATGGGGCCTACCTTGATGCCTTAGCTCAATCAAACCCTTCATGTGAGGCCTATACTCCAAATTTCAACCAAATCCATAACTTTAGTCTAAAACTTGGTGACTCAACTAGAAACTCAACCGAGTCAACTGGAATTGATGAAATTTCAAGTCGAATTTTCTAGATAACTAAGGGAGAAACATGACCTTGTCCACAGATGAGAAGGGACAAACATGACCTTGTCGGTTCCATGGCTCAGTGGTAGACAGCCACTGTTTCAACACTGATATCATGAGATCGAGAGCCCATTGGTGTGGGTGTGTGTGTGAGTGTGTGTGGTGTGGGCATGTGTATTAAAAAAAATGGTATGAATCTTATTTTAGCTGTATTTTGTTCTTTCTAAGTTTTCATTCCACGTTCAACACTGTTCATTTATATATTAAACTATAGAGATGAGTCAACTAAAGACTCGTTTGAGCCGATCCAAGCTGACTGGACATCGAGTTGACTTTTCAGGCTATTGATCTATGGCTTTTACACATTATTTCTCAGCTCTAATGATTTAATACGCTCTTCACTGTTTGATTTTAAGAACAAATTACGCCTTTAACAAGAAATTGCTGCATATTTTCATGCATATACTTGCTAAATACGTGGATCGATGAGTTGTTGAGCGATACAAATATTGGTGATGGATGATGTCGTGACAGAGACATAAGAATGTTCTCTTTTTCTTGTGTATTTTGTTTTCCTATGATATTTTATTGTTTTTATTAACTTAATTGATAAAAAAAAAAAGGCTCCTCCGATTGCATATATATTTTTATTTTTGTCTTTTTATTTTTTTTTATTTTTTCATTTTACAGCAACGTGTAGCAGTGCTGACATTAATGTAGAACTACAAATCCAAATAGACATACAAAACTAGAATTCTCAAATACCGAGACAAGCTCTGGTATTGGCAGCTATCAATTTTCCAACTAGAAGGTCACATTCTACAAGTATATATTTATTAAAATACTGCATGGCCAAGTAATCGAGACCATCCATCTTTCTTGACCCACCTAAGATGAACGACTGAATGAAACCACGAAAGACAGACGTGGGCTCGTTGACTTGTTTTCGTTTTGAACTTTCCATTTTAAAACTGATTGTTGGATGATAGGATTGCCTAATTGATGCAATATTTGCACAGCTGTCCATCAACTATGGGGTTTCCAAATGGACAGACCAGATGATCCATCCATTCTTCCACATGGACTCAGCCTGGCACATTTTCACCCATACGGGCAAGTTGTACTAACCATTGATTAATGGTCTAAATAGCCTGAAAAAAGTGGTTCTTACACATGGAGGGAAAATATTACCAACACTGAGAGATAGCTATCAGGAGTTTTTGTATTCAGCACAAATGTACAAAAAACCTCATAATTCGAGTACTAAGAAAGAACCCAACACTCTATTAAGCCCACATGTTTGTATTAATCTGATTTTCCAGCATCCTACTTTCATGGTTGGGCAACCCTTCTGAACAAGTAAGATGTCACAAAGACACAGCATTGGGCCCACCACTTGAATTAGGAGGTTTGTGGATATTTGTCCATTGTTTTCTATTGTTTCCTATGGTGCGGCCCACTTGATGATTGTATAGGCCTAGTTTTTTCAGAAATCCCGTCATCATCGTGGTAAGCTCACTTGATGAGTAAGTTGCGTAAAAACATCATGGTGGACCCTACCATAGAAAACAATAGACAATCACGCAACAATCTGCAATTCCTGTGGTAGCCCATATGATGGTTGGATCAGCCTAATTTTTTAGGCTTCCCAATTTCATGGTTGATAGACCCTTCTGGAGGGAGATGCCATGAAATCATCATGGTGGTCCATGATTAATCATTATTGTAGAATGAGCTAATGCTACAAATATTGCAGAGGATCCGGAGAGAAAAAAGGGAATTTTGCATGGAGTCAGTTTCTCCGCTTTGGTGGAGACTCATATTACATCGTCGCCACCTGTACTGGTTCTCACATGATCAGAGCCGTCCATATTATTGATTGTTTGCAAACTAGGACGTAATAAGATACGTATGCTGAATGGATAATTGTCACCACTAATATCTCTAGATTAATATAGAACCATGAAAAAAAAATTAAATAAATTTAATGGCTTATATCGAAACTCTAAAAATCAACGACTTGGATTATCAACTAATTGTGATTATAAGCTAGTGTTGAGAAAATGGACAGTTCAAATCATGGGACCATCTCAGAAAGTGTGACCCATTGGGTGATGACACATGCTGGATCCTGTGCTGGGAAGAATGTAGAATAAGCTGGCCATATGCTACATTGCTACCTGCCTTTTCAGCAAGGATGTCTGTTGCTCTGGAATAACGAGCCCTCCATTAGTAGGGGCAAGTCAAATACTAGTTAGTAGGAGCTAGTAGGGTTTTGCCCAGTGCCCACTTAACCATTTGTGTCAAATGGTTAGTATTTTAAATGGCCAAATGACTTTAACGTGTTTAGGTCAATCCACACCGTCCAAATTGTAGACGCCATAATGCATGTTTGGGAGCCTAAAAATCACCCAATCAGATTATCTGATATAATTTCTAACCTTTAGTTATGGTTTTTATTTTTCACTTTTTTTTATTGATATTATTAAATAAAAAATTGAAGCATTTTTTAATAAATTCTTAGCACAGCTAATTTTATATTTCTAAAAACACAGTAAAAAATAATTTACAAAGTTCATCATTAATTTATGATATGGGAATTGTTAGGAGTATTTTAACAAAATCATGTTGCTTTTGTTTTTCTGTCCTTTTGTGCCTTTCTTTTAGTCGCATATCAGATAGAAAAGGAAAAAAAATGTGGTTTATATTCATTTGCCCAACATAGACTCTTGCATTATGTGCTATATTATGCACAAGCTCATATGCGCGCGCAGGGGTGCAACCGGTAGAAAAATTGGTCTGGAAATTGGGAAGCCTTTAATCAAGCGTGTGCGCACATGCACACCCATGTATGGTGGACATGGAGTTGTATTCTGGGGTAGACGCGTTGGCAACCTTCCGCACCGATTCTTTGCACTAACGGGTGCACATATTGTCATTCAAACACAAAATTACAGTAATTTGTGTTATTCAAACACAAAATAACACCATGCACAGAGGTCCACACATGTAATATCATCCTAGTAGTAATCACATAAAACAGCCATTTTGATATCATTCGATTATCCACATAATGCTCTTATGCGCACCAAGTGGAGCCTAAGACATTTAGTGCATTCATCCGGAACCAGAATCCTCAGCAACACCTATTGTGCGCTACAGGCACAACACCCCAAGCACGGTGGGACCCACTGTTTTGTGTGTGTCATCCCCTCTGTGTTGGCATGTGTGTGTGTGTGCACATGTGTGGCCACATGACTTTTCCACAATAAACCCTTGAAAGGGTCCAACTCTCCAGAGGGCTTCTCTGGATTTGCATCGGATTTCCAAGCGGCCACAGGTAGAAGCAATAAACATAGAGAGAGAAAGTACAACGTCTATAGAAGATTTGTATACAGAAAATACAGAATCATAAAAGGCCTATACTGTTCAAATCAAGCACCGGTTTCTCCTCAACTCCAATAGTCATCATCAATATCTTTGTTCGGCAAAATGGATTGGAGAGTGCATCTCTCGTCGAAATCTTCATATTTTCTCTTCTTCAGTGGGCTTAGGCTTGTGTTATGCAAATGCAGGGGATGAATTACCTCTGAATATGTCTCGCGGTATTTGGCCACCGTGTAGTTCACCTCACAGTAGTCATAGACGTTACATCCACTGTATCGGATAGCAGCAAAAGCATGTAGGCAAGGACGCCCATAGACTTGCCAGACATTACATGAGCATGTTCGCCGTTCAAGATCCACCTTCTTTGCATCTGTACCGTTCCCATAACAAACCTCAAACACTGCTGCATTACGTGACACCGAACAACGCTCCGAAAGCCTCTGTACGCTGGGAATATAATTTTCCACTCTGGGAACCAAGATTGTATTCCAGTTCAGACTATTTTTAAACCTTTCTTTGAACATCTTTGTCATATAATGGTGGAAGTGTACCAACACAGAAGTGATAGGTAGGTGTTTCCACATCTCCAGCTTATCCCTCCAACTGCCCATGTGGTGTAAATGATAATAAGCTTGGAAAGGATCAAGCTCCTCTTCAAAGTGAGATATGGCCCAGTACTTAGGATTAATATCCTTCACAAAATTCCATACTTCTTCAGACTTATCATGAATTTGACACATTAAAGCATCGAATTTAGAATGATCCAGATTATAATTAGCTGCAATCTCAAGAAGCGACATGCAATCCCAAGAATTGAACTTCTGCAAAATTTCTGTATGCAGCTTCTCCCAAGAGTATTGATGAGATGCGTATGGAAAAATACCACTAACCACTTCAAGAATCCGTTCCTGTCTATCTGATTCAAGTGTTAATTTAGGTATGCATCCTAGGACTTGAGCCAACTCACTACAGAACCATTTCCAACTCTCTACATTCTTCGATTCAACAAATGCAAATGAGATTGGGAACCCTCCATTTTCTGCATCAAACGCCATGGCAAAGAGCCATGCACCTGGGCATTTTCCTTCTATCTTTACATACTCAAGTATCAAAAGTGGTCGGCATGCTTTCTGGAAACCGCAAATGGTAGCCTTATATGCAACAAAAACTCTTAAGGAGTTTTCTGATGACTTGCTAAGCTTTGCCGTGCTTCCTGGATTTGTTGTCTCTATTTCTTTACAAAGCATCCTCAGAGCTGGGTCGGATTGTCCAGAGTGTATCTCTTTTAGTGCCAGCTCTTTACCCCTCCAAGCTGGGTTGGGTTGTCCAGAGTGTATCTCTTTTAGTGCTAGTTCTTTGCCTCTCCAAGCTTTATCATAGCTTACTTTGATCCCGTATTCTCGACCAATCTCATTGACAATATCTTTGGGTGCACATTCCAAATTTTTCAGAAGTCGGTCCTTGACCAAATCAGCAATCCATTTCCTAGTGGCTTGTCGATGCGTTGTTGTGTTTGATATTGTTGATTCATTCGTCGCTTTACAAGTATGGTTACCCTTCAAGGATTTTATCTTGTATGTAGGCTTGTCAGGAAACTTACATGCATGTATGCGCCACGAGCATTCATCTTTAATGCATTTCGCCTGAAAACGACCACCACCTGACTTGGTCCGCTTGTATTCGAAATTTGAACGTATGCTGTACTCCCTTAAAGCCTTGTGGAAAGCATTTGCATCTGCAAATTCTTGGCCTTCTTTTAAAACCGACGTCATTATCGGCGTGTCATCAACAACCACCCTGCAAGGCGATTCTTGATTTTCCATCAACAAGCCATCCATTTCACGCAAGTCATTTGATGCCCTTGGAACATTATTGTCATTAGAATTAGTATTATGTGAGGAAGGTGCAAGTGCTTCATTACTTGCATGTAATTCCTGCAACGATGCTTGATTATTTCTACCATCGGCATTCTGCAACAGATTACTGAAAAAACAAAGACAATTAGAAACAAGAGAGAGAATCAGTGAACTACATGTACACAAACAAAGAGTAGTGAATTACCTGGGAATCACTGTCGGGATCAAACGGTTTTGGACACCAAAAACAAAAAGATGAACAGGCTCACTGCTTTGAGGAAATGCTTCTATCATATTCAATACATCGTCATCATTCTCAATCGACACAAGTGAATCCAAATCTAGACCGGGATATTTATACTCGATGCTGCTAATTTCGGTAAACTTGCAAATCCCGTGTACTTCGGATAAAAGATTGATGTAATTGATCGCTCGATCGACATGAACCATGCGGTTTGTGCCTCCCTTGTAATAAACCTGATTAGATTCCCAATTGAGGTCACCCCCAAATCTACAAAGTACCCGGACCTTGTTCGTCGACATCATATACACATTTTATAAAGAACTTAACACCTGTAACAAGAAAACTGTTGCTATGAAGAAGAAGCCTAATAACAGCATTTTTATCATTCATGTTTAGAAAGGAAAAGATGTAGGTTCTTGTCTGCTTGTTATCCTTTTAATCTAACATCAAACTGATTGTAATTATATCATAAATACATGACATGATTTTCAAGAACATGGACCTATACCTAAATGTGAATGAACCGTTCCCCAAAAATTTCCCAGACTAGAAAACCCTAGCCGCTCAATCTTTAGCTGTTTTCCTCCTTGGCATGGTTGTTTGCGGCTTTCTTTTCTCATGACCGTGTATGTATTGAAAAGTTGGAATTGTCCTGTCCTGAAGATATTTGGGGCATGGTCCAAGCATAGTTGGCCAAAATCATTGTCTTAATCAGAATCATGGCCTCACTTGAACAATTAGATGGCTCCAGGTTACTTTACATAATCTTGTTCTAAGCACATCTTGTTATGATCCCAGTGGTTTAGTAGCCTAGCTATCTTGACGCATTCCATGATTCCATCGGTCTTAGGGCTTTAGGCGTGTTGGTTAGGTTCTTAACGATTGATATTGAAGCTAGCACCACGTCTTGTGCTCAAGTCACAGAAAGGGTGACTTGTGGAAAGGAAGGTGGATTGCGACCTACCCCACATCTCTCTTGCAGGCAGATCCAAGGCACAAGTGGACCACATAATGGAGATTAAACTCTTACTGTTGAAAACTTCTTCAGGGCCACAAAAGTTTTGGATTGATATCTGTGTTTTCTCTAATCATCTAGGTCTATGTAACTTTATGAATATGTTGGATGGCAAACAAATATTACGGTGGACCCTAGGAAAGTTTCAACGGTAAGGATCATTATCACCACTACTTCCTAGTGTGGTCCACTTGAGCCTTGGATTTGCTTAACTTTCTGTCTTATCCCATAAAATGCTATGGAAAAATGGAGGGACGGTGTGGATAAAACCCATACATCAAGGTGCCCGCTCAAAGCTCTTGCCCGTTCCCAGCTGGAGACCGGCAGGGGTAGGACGCAATCCTCCGTGGAAAGGGCAGCCTGGACCAAAATGAAAGCAGCTGCGAAGTATAGAGGGATACTTAGACAAGGACAGTACTGCCTGCTGCCATAATTGTTAAAGACCATGCTAGAGAGAGTGCCTCGATAAATTAGGCTGCTGCGGAGTGTGATGGAATGTTACGATCCTAATGGTTGGTCCTTGTGTACCCTGACCTAGACTAGCTGAAATATGAATAATTGTAATGAACCCTATCTTTTTTTATTAGGCAAGGATTTGGAACTGTTTGAGTTAGGCAAGACGGAATGGGCCAATTCAAAATTTTGATTTTGCCAGGCCAGAACCCAGCCGTTGACAGCCCTACAAGATATTGCAATGTCGGTATTGTTTGCTCGTACCAGCACTTGCTAAGAAAATTTCTTCAATAAAATCATGATCTTAAATCACATGTCACTTCCAATAGGTGTTTTATAAAGGGAGTAAAAAAAAAAAAAAAAAAAAACTATCTAGTTAATATGGAATTTACATTCTAGTATTTTTCTGAAAATGGTTAAATAAGCTACCTCATTAATCTATATAGTTATCATCCCACCACCTTCCGTTATGCTTTCTTAAACACCTTCCATTATGAAAGTGTAACACCTGCAATGCAACCAAATGGTTGCAGCTCGGGTAGGGCCCACTGTGATGTTTATGTAAAATCCACTCCGACCACCAAGTGGTCCCAAAATTGAGCTCCATCCATACTTCATATCCAACTAAATAATTGGAAACAGTGCACAGGGTGATGCTCACCCTTCAAACTATTTCCCTTGGTGTGACTTGCTTAAATTATGGATGGGACTGATTTTTGTGCCTAAGGCATAATTTTTTTTTTTAATGACATCTTATGGTTGGAGGACATTTTATAAAATAATCACAATAGGTCATACAAAAATCAAAGGTGGATCTCTCTCTCCTATCTATTTTCTTTGGTGTGGTCCACCGTAATCATAAGTCAACCTGATTTTTTGGCCTTGAGCCTGACGTGGGATAACACATCTAACGGCTGGAGTGATTTTACATGTACATCATGGTGGGCCCTTCCAAAAATTAAGGATGGGCTTCCCTCTCCCAACTGTTAAAAAAAAAAAAAATGAAATTTTATGGAACCACCTTAATTTTTATAAGGTGTAGTTAGGGTGGAATTCATATTAATATCATGGTCAGGCCTACCAAGCGAGCAACCCAGAAGCGGATTGCATCCTGGTCTCGCCGGGATAATAATCCCTTCCGATAGTGCTCTGCAGGGTCCACTGTAATGTATGAGTTTTATCCACGCGATCCATCCATTTTGAAAGATCGTTTTAGGATATTAACAGAAAAATGAAGCAGATCCAAGGTTCAAGTGCACCACAGAGTAGGGATTGAATACTCACCATTAAAAACTTCTTGGGAGCCATTGACCAGGTTGGCTGACAAATAAACAACAAGGTAGGCCCCATGAAGGTTTCAACACATCATTGCCACAATCGGTGTGGTCCATTTGAGCATTGAATCTGCCTCATTTTTTGACTGATACACTAAAACATTGATAAAGCCCATAGATCACAATGGACCCCACAGAGTCCCTGCCTAGGCCGAATTCCACCCAACCTGTTCCCTTTAGGAAATATAAGGAACTATCTAACCGAAGGTAGTGGAGACTTTTATCTACACCTCTCTTAATACAACTTGAACTTTAGTTAAAAATTTCCCATACAACTCTCTTAATACAACTTGAACTTTATCTAAGAATTTTTCATACATAAAGATCATTATTGATGACTAAACAAATATTAACATGTAGCAATAGGCATCGTAACAGGATCATAATTACTTAGGCCAATCAAGGAGCTTTATTGAAAACCTTTCGGAAAAGTATCAGAATGTAAAATATATATGAATCAAGTAGTCTTTTTATAAAATTTCCTTGAACTAAGGAAGATGTAACACCAAACCAATTTCTATCATATCATGTTCATACCCTCAATTGAGAGCGCGGTACTGATTCAAATATACCCTCTGTCAGGTATAGCTGAGATGAGCACCTTTCACATCTCATATTTATACTGCCTTTAAAAGCTAATCTGAAAAAAATGAAAAGAGAAAGAAACATCTGTACCTATTCCGGTAGAACTCAAAGACCAGAGACCGTTTCTGAGAAGAAGGATCTTCAATGATATGATCTGAAATCTTTCCAACCTTAGTAACAAGATGGAGTATATATTATGAGTCTATTAGCCCTAACACCAAAAGTCTCTTATGTTAAAAGATGGTTGAGGCGGTGGTCCCGATGAAAATACAGCCATTGATTCTTTTCAACCAACAAATGGTAAAGTATTATTCATCCAGGATCTTTCAATTTGGGTAACCTTTGGTGGATGAGTCATCCGTGGTGAGTCCCACCATATGAACGGTTTGGATCTTAACATTACTTTCACAAATTGAAATTATGGAATGTGCCTACTATTGCTCTGCATAACCAAACCCACTTACACATTGATAGCGGATGAGGTGAGACGACGGACTCACCTAAGAAAGTGCGAGGAGTTACCATGGGCCCACCTTGATGTATGTATTATGTATCCACACCTTTCCATCCGGCTTTCCAAATCAATTTAGGTCATTATACCAAAAATGAAACAGATCCAATTATCAGGTGGACCATACCATAAGAAATAGTGGTGATTGACTGTCTTACCATTAAATACTTTTTCAGACATTCCTTAATGTTTCCTAATTCCTTAGTATTTATTTACCATCCAATATGTCGATAATGTCACATAAGCCTAGATGAAGAAGAAGAAAAAAATCAGCTTGATACAAAATTGTTGTGGCTCATTAATGTTCAATCAACACCGTTTCCTAAAATATGGTTCACCTGATAATTGGATCTACTTTATTTTTGGAATAATATCCTAAAATGATCTGGAAAATCAGATGGACAGCGTGGATGCATAATACATACATCAAGGTGGCCCCCACGTTAAGGACCGCACCATCTTGGGTGAGGCCGGGTTCTCACCTTATCCACTCTTTTACTTAATGGGAAGGAAGACCCAATTGATATTTTTCTTGGCAATTGATTGGATAGCTTGCATCAATGTATTAGATTATTTAAAAACGTTGGAAGAGCTGTTTTTATTTATTTATTTATTTTTTATTTTTTTTTAATATTTGGGTTAGTACATAAATATCAACTTGATACAGAACTTTTGTGTCCCCAATGGATGCTTGTAAGTCTCTAAGTTGTGACTTTCACCTGAAAGTGACTTTTGTGGCCCCAAAATAGGGGCAAGGAAATGACTTCTCATCCTCAACTCCATGAAGTTTCCTAGAACTTTTGAATGTGGCTTATTGGTTGTAAGTGACTTGCAAGTGAATTTACTCCCTCAAACACCACCTATGAGTGATTTACCTGTAAGTCATTTCCCACTTACGGAACTTACAGGCATCCAAATGACCTCGAAGTTTTCAATGGTGGACATTCAATTTCCACCATTTTCTTTTGTGCGGCCCACTTGAGTTTTGGATCTTCCTCATGTTTGAGCTCATGTCCTCAAATGAGCTACCAAAATGGAGGGACAGTGTGGATATAACACACATTTCAGTGGGCCCATAGAGCTGGGGGTTATAGGGGATTCCCATAACCCACAAGTCGCCGCCACACCAAAAAGCACCTTCTGGAACTTTACATATAGTCAAAGCACTGTTTGGTAAAACCAGAATTATTACATTGCGGGTCGTTCACTCGCTGCGTTGTATGCTCACCTTACCCCTTCACCTTTGGTGGACTACGGGAATGGTGAGCTATGACTCCGCTCGTTGCCGCCCCTGAGGTAGTCGAAGAATTTTGTGGTAAAACTGCCGAAAATAATATTTTCTCTGTTCGAGTACAACTTTAAAGCTTTCTATCCTCTCATTCCCCAGGTACTGTGTTCTTTTTAGTATTTGTACCTGAAATCTATAGAAGTCATCAGTGTACATACTTAAAAAGCTAAAGATGCCAGTTGCATTGATTGATTGCTTTGCAAACTGCTTACAAAATTTCAAATGTGCATTATATTTTCATCAATGCACGGCAGATGAATGGATTGGATGGCATATAAACATGATTGCTGTGGACCACCATATCATGGCTATGTATATATACGTTGTGACTTTGTGGATCACTAACATTTTGGGTTGAATTTCCACACTTTTGCAAGCCAATCCAAACAGATGAAAGGGAAATGAAAATGCATTTCCACAACAAACGTTGTACAAATCAAGCAGGTGGAAGGGAAATGGAAATTCAGTTGTTTTCAATAGGTAATCCATGATCTTAGTTTTTCCTTCCCCTTTCATTTTCCCATCTTGGATTCGCCCTATCCAAACAGGTTAAGCTGATTGTTTGATTGCACTGCTGCTGTTGGTAGAGAATCAATATGTGGTTCAGATAAGTGTTTTAGATCCTGGACTGTAGTGGGACCGGAACACTCACAAGAATGGCAGCGTGGAGTCACCTTAAAGCTCAATTAGTTATCCTTTGATTTCTTCTTGAAAACCAAACACTAGGTCTGCATCTTGGGTTTTGGTTAAACCTGATCAACATATTCTGAGTTTGGGTTGGGTTCGGTCGTGTTGTCAAGTTCCTTGGGTCAGGTTTGGGTTGGAAAACTCCAACCTGATTGGGTTCGGGTTGAGCAAATTCAGGCTGGGTTGGATCAGGTTGGGAACTATCACATATATTGGGGTCAGGTCAGGTCTGGTGGGGTTGAGAAATTCGGGCTGGTTTTGGGTTGGGCACCTCAGATTGGAATTCGGATCAAATTGGGTTGTGGGTTGGGTCCTCTTGAGACCCAACCTCCCAAGTTGCACCCCTACCAAAAACTCTTTACTACCAGTAGCAGGTTAGCTGTTAATTCTCTGTTTATTTTATTTCTAGACAAAGGCATGAAGCAAATTTCCGGAGTAAATTAGGCCAAAATGGCAGTGAGCAGCTGGACCGACTGTCTTAAAAATGGGTTGAGATTCATCCAGTACAGTTTTTAAAACATTGGTGTGGATTTACAAGCATGCTCATTGATCTTTGATATGTCATTAATAATAGATGCTGTACCTCCCTACAGCTCCAGTTGATGCCAATGTGGCACACGTGTGCTTGACCCAGATCTTCTATCAGGTGGACCGCTTAGCTGCCCCAGTGACAAGAATCAGACAGGTAGACTCAACGGGTGAATGGACAGTTAAGAAAGAGCTGTCCAAAGGTTCACATTCATTGCACACATGGCAGGTAATCTGATCATCAAGTGGTCTCACGTGTATAAAATAATACAAGGTTAAGAGATATAGAAGGCGGGTCTACTTAAAACATTGGTGGGGATGGCTGGCCTGCTTCTTGATGCAGTCCATCTTATTGGATGGTCTGCCAGATAGTGATGTGGATCTTGCTTACATGCCATTTGTGTGATGCCAAATGGTTGGAAGGCAGAGTGTGACCAGCCAGGCACCGGACACACCCGCCCAGCAGCAGTGAAAAACCACCATGTGTGCATGGGGTAGCCCAACTTATAAAGCAAAAATGGCAATCTTGATTTCTTGTTCAAGTGTTTGTTGTAGTGCTAGAACTCAGCAGCCCAACTCATAGTTATAAATGAGATGGCAATAGATATCCTTTTACCCGATCACCTGGCACATCCAACCTCCGAAAATTGGATTAAGATGTTGGTTTTTTTACCTGATTACCCGACTTGTAAGTGGGTCGGATACATATATTACCATCACCATATCCTATTACCTGACTATCCGAGTGTATTTTTACGATGTACATAAATAATAAACATGTTTAACTATTGGTGGACACCTATTGTATTGTTGAAATGAAAAATATCGAATAGTTCTAATTTAACTGTTCATGTTCTTGTTCTTGTTCTTATTACTGCCTTATAGGAGCCATGATCTTTTAATCATGCTACCCTTTGAATCTTGGATATGAATATGAGACATTAAAATTCACTTTTCCATTTTCTAAATTTATCTTCATTCGCAATCATCCGTTGAACAAATGAACTTATGATGGCACTTGTATCATGGAATCGAGAACATAACATTTCAGATCATTGTCAAAGATGCTATTCTACCTCTACCTTATTGCCTCGTGCAGCACCTGCGATCTGGTGGGCGCTGTATCCTATTAAAATTCAAAATCTGTTAATCGAGGTGAAGATTTACGTGAAACAGAGGGATGCGTGAATGTGGTTAACCCATTCATTAGTTCCCGGTGCATGGGGCCTACCTTGATGCCTTAGCTCAATCAAACCCTTCATGTGAGGCCTATACTCCAAATTTCAACCAAATCCATAACTTTAGTCTAAAACTTGGTGACTCAACTAGAAACTCAACCGAGTCAACTGGAATTGATGAAATTTCAAGTCGAATTTTCTAGATAACTAAGGGAGAAACATGACCTTGTCCACAGATGAGAAGGGACAAACATGACCTTGTCGGTTCCATGGCTCAGTGGTAGACAGCCACTGTTTCAACACTGATATCATGAGATCGAGAGCCCATTGGTGTGGGTGTGTGTGTGAGTGTGTGTGGTGTGGGCATGTGTATTAAAAAAAATGGTATGAATCTTATTTTAGCTGTATTTTGTTCTTTCTAAGTTTTCATTCCACGTTCAACACTGTTCATTTATATATTAAACTATAGAGATGAGTCAACTAAAGACTCGTTTGAGCCGATCCAAGCTGACTGGACATCGAGTTGACTTTTCAGGCTATTGATCTATGGCTTTTACACATTATTTCTCAGCTCTAATGATTTAATACGCTCTTCACTGTTTGATTTTAAGAACAAATTACGCCTTTAACAAGAAATTGCTGCATATTTTCATGCATATACTTGCTAAATACGTGGATCGATGAGTTGTTGAGCGATACAAATATTGGTGATGGATGATGTCGTGACAGAGACATAAGAATGTTCTCTTTTTCTTGTGGATTTTGTTTTCCTATGATATTTTATTGTTTTTATTAACTTAATTGATAAAAAAAAAAAAGGCTCCTCCGATTGCATATATATTTTTATTTTTGTCTTTTTATTTTTTTTTATTTTTTCATTTTACAGCAACGTGTAGCAGTGCTGACATTAATGTAGAACTACAAATCCAAATAGACATACAAAACTAGAATTCTCAAATACCGAGACAAGCTCTGGTATTGGCAGCTATCAATTTTCCAACTAGAAGGTCACATTCTACAAGTATATATTTATTAAAATACTGCATGGCCAAGTAATCGAGACCATCCATCTTTCTTGACCCACCTAAGATGAACGACTGAATGAAACCACGAAAGACAGACGTGGGCTCGTTGACTTGTTTTCGTTTTGAACTTTCCATTTTAAAACTGATTGTTGGATGATAGGATTGCCTAATTGATGCAATATTTGCACAGCTGTCCATCAACTATGGGGTTTCCAAATGGACAGACCAGATGATCCATCCATTCTTCCACATGGACTCAGCCTGGCACATTTTCACCCATACGGGCAAGTTGTACTAACCATTGATTAATGGTCTAAATAGCCTGAAAAAAGTGGTTCTTACACATGGAGGGAAAATATTACCAACACTGAGAGATAGCTATCAGGAGTTTTTGTATTCAGCACAAATGTACAAAAAACCTCATAATTCGAGTACTAAGAAAGAACCCAACACTCTATTAAGCCCACATGTTTGCATTAATCTGATTTTCCAGCATCCTACTTTCATGGTTGGGCAACCCTTTTGAACAAGTTAGATGTCACAAAAACACAGCATTGGGCCCACCACTTGAATTAGGAGGTTTGTGGATAATTGTCCATTGTTTTCTATTGTTTCCTATGGTGCGGCCCACTTGATGATTGTATAGGCCTAGTTTTTTCAGAAATCCCATCATCATTGTGGTAAGCTCACTTGATGAGCAAGTTGCGTAAAAACATCATGGTGGACCCTACCATAGAAAACGTCAGACAATCACGCAACAATGTTCAATTCCTGTGGTGGCCCACATGATGGTTGGATCAGCCTAATTTTTTAGGCTTCCAATTTCATGGTTGATAGACCCTTCTGGAGGGAGATGCCATGAAATCATCATGGTGGTCCATGATTAATCATTATTGTAGAATGAGCTAATGCTACAAATATTGCAGAGGATTCGGAGAGAAAAGAGGGAATTTTGCATGGAGTCAGTTTCTCCGCTTTGTTGGAGACTCATATTACATTGTCGCCACCTGTACTGGTTCTCACATGATCAGAGCCGTCCATATTATCGATTGTTTGCAAACTAGGACGTAATAAGATACGTATGCTGAATGGATAATTGTCACTACTAATATCTCTAGATTAATATAGAACCATGAAAAAAAAATTAAATAAATTTAATGGCTTATATCGAAACTCTAAAAATCAACGACTTGGATTATCAACTAATTGTGATTATAAGCTAGTGTTGAGAAAATGGACAGTTCAAATCATGGGACCATCTCAGAAAGTGTGACCCATTGGGTGATGACACATGCTAGATCCTGTGCTGGGAAGAATGTAGAATAAGCTGGCCATATGCTACATTGCTACCTTTTTTTTCAGCAAGGATGTCTGTTGCTCTGGAATTACGAGCGCTCCAGTAGCAGGGGCAAGTCAAATACTAGTTAGTCGGAACTAGTAGGGTTTTTGCCCAGTGCCCACTTAACCATTGGTGTCAAATGGTTAGTATTTTAAATGGCCAAATGACTTTAACGTGTTTAGGTCAATCCACACCGTCCAAATTGTGGACGCCATAATGCATGTTTGGGAGCCTAAAAATCACCCAATCAGATTATCTGATATAATTTCTAACCTTTAGTAATGGTTTTTATTTTTCACTTATTTTTATTGATATTATTAAATAAAAATTTGAAGCATTTTTCTAATATATTCTTAGCACAGCTAATTTTATATTTCTAAAATCACTGTAAAAAATAATTTGCGAAGTTCATCATTAATTTATGATACGGTAATTGTTAGGAGTATTTTAACAAAATCATGTTGCTTTTGTTTTTTTGTCCTTTTGTGCCTTTCTTTTAGTCGTATATCATATTGGACAGAAAGGAGAAAAAATGTGGTTTATATTCCTTTGCCCAGCATAGACTCTTGCGTTATGTGCTTATATTATGCACAAGCTCATATGCTCGCGCAGGGGTCAGGGGTGTAGCCAGTAGAAAAATTGGTCTGAAAATTGGGAAACCTTTAATCAATTGTGTGCGCACATGCACACCCATATATGGTGGACATGATGTTGTATTCTAAGGGTAGACGCGTTGGCAACCTTCTGCACCGATTCTTTACACCAAGGGATGCATATGTTGTCATTCAAACACAAAATTACAGTATTTTGTGTCATCCAAACACAAAATAACACCATGCACAGAGGTCCACACATGTAATATCATCCTAGTAGTAATCATCATAAAACAGCCATTTTGATATTACTTGATTATCCACGTAATGCTCCGATGCGCACCACATGGAGACTACGACATGTAGTGCATTCATCCGGAACCAGAATCCTCAGCAACAACTATTGTGCGCTACAGGCACAACACCCCAAGCACGGTGGGACCCACTTTTTGTGTGTGTCATCCCCTCTGTGTTGGCATGTGTGTGTGTGCACATGTGTGGCCACATGACTTTTCCACAAGAAACCCTTGAAAGGGTCCAACTCTCCAGAGGATTTGCATCGGATTTCCAAGCGGCCACAGGTAGAAGCAATAAACATAGAGAGAAAGTACAACGTCTATAGAAGATGTGTCTACAGAAAATACAGAATCATAAAAGGCCTATACTATTCTGCAATCAAAGCTCTCTTGATAATAAGTGTGCCTGAATCAAATCAAGCACCGATTTTTCCTCAACTCCATAGTCATCATCAATATCTTTGTTCGGCAAAATGGATTGGAGAGTGCATCTCTCGTCGAAATCTTCATATTTTCTCTTCTTCAGTGGGCTTAGGCTTGTGTTATGCAAATGCAGGGGATGAATAACCTCTGAATATGTCTCGCGGTATTTGGCCACCGTGTAGTGCACCTCAAAGTAGTCATACACGTTACATCCACTGTATCGGATAGCAGCAACAGCATGTCGGCAAGGGCGCCCATAGACTTGCCAGAAATTACATGAGCATGTTCGCCGTTCAAGATCCACCTTCTCTGCATCTGTACCGTTCCTAAAACGAACTTCAAACACTGCTGCATTACGTGACACCGACCAACGCTCCGAAAGCCACTGTACGCTGGCAATATAATTTTCCACTCTGGGAACCAAGATTGTATTCCAGTTCAGACTATTTTTAAACCTTTCTTTGAACAGCTCTGTCATATAATGGTGGAAGTGTACCAACACAGAAGTGATAGGTAGGTGTTTCCATATCTCCAGCTCATCCCTCCCTCTGCCCATGTGGTTTAAATGATTATAAGCATTGCAAATATAAAGCTCCTCTTCAAAGTGAGATCTGGCCCAGTACTTTGGATTAATATCCTTCACAAAATTCCATACTTCTTCAGACTTATCATGAATTTGACACATTAAAGCATCGAATTTAGAATGAACCAGTTCATCAGCTGCAATCTCAAGAAGCGGCATGCAATCCCAAGAATTGAACTTCTGCAAAATTTCTGTACGCAGCTTCTCCCAACAGTATCGATGAGATGCGTATGGAAAAAATACCACTAACCACTTCAAGAATCCGTTCCTGTCTATCTGATTCAAGTGTTAATTTAGGTATGCATCCTAGGACTTGAGCCAACTCACTACAGAACCATTTCCAACTCTCTACATTCTTCGATTCAACAAATGCAAATGAGATTGGGAACCCTCCATTTGCTGCGTCAAACGCCATGGCAAAGAGCCATGCACCTGGGCATTTTCCTTCTATCTTTACATAATCAAGTATCAAAACTGGTCGGCATGCTTTCTGGAAACCGCAAATGGTAGCCTTATATGCAACAAAAACTCTTAAGGAGTTTTCTGATGACCTGCTAAGCTTTGCAGTGCTTCCTGGATTTGTTGTCTCTATATCTTTACAAAGCATCCTCAGAGCTGGGTCGGATTGTCCAGAGTGTCTCTCTTTTAGTGCCAGCTCTTTACCCCTCCAAGCTGGGTCGGGTTGTCCGGAGTGTATCTCTTTTAGTGCCAGCTCTTTACCCCTCCAAGCTTTATCATAGCTTACTTTGATCCCGTATTCTCGACCAATCTCATTGACAATATCTTTGGGTGCACATTCCAAATTTTTCAGAAGTCGGTCCTTGACCAAATCAGCAATCCATCTCCTAGTGGCTTGTCGATGCGTTGTTGTGTTTGATATTGTTGATTCATTCGTCGCTTTACAAGTATGGTTACCCTTCAAGGATTTTATCTTGTATGTAGGCTTGTCAGGAAACTTACATGCATGTATGCACCACAAGCATTCATCTTTAATGCATTTCGCCTGAAAACGACCACCACCTGACCTGGTTCGCTTGTATTCGAAATTTGAACGTATGCTATACTCCCTTAAAGCCTTGTGGAAAGCATTTGCATCTGCAAATTCTTGGCCTTCTTTTAAAACCAACGTCATTATCGGCGTGTCATCAACAACCACCCTGCAAGGCGATTCTTGATTTTCCATCAACAAGCCATCCATTTCACGCAAGTCATTTGATGCCCTTGGAACATTATTGTCATTAGAATTAGTATTATGTGAGGAAGGTGCAAGTGCTTCATTACTTGGATGTAATTCCTGCAACGATGCTTGATTATTTCTACCATCGGCATTCTGCAACAGATTACTGAAAAAACAAAGACAATTAGAAACAAGAGAGAGAATCAGTGAACTACATGTACACAAACAAAGAGTAGTGAATTACCTGGGAATCACTGTCGGGATCAAACGGTTTTGGACACCAAAAACAAAAAGATGAACAGGCTCACTGCTTTGAGGAAATGCTTCTATCATATTCAATACATCGTCATCATTCTCAATCGACACAAGTGAATCCAAATCTAGACCGGGATATTTATACTCGATGCTGCTAATTTCGGTAAACTTGCAAATCCCGTGTACTTCGGATAAAAGATTGATGTAATTGATCACTCGATCGACATGAACCATGCGGTTTGTGCCTCCCTTGTAATAAACCTTATTAGATTCCCAATTGAGGTCACCCCCAAATCTACAAAGTACCCGGACCTTGTTCGTCGACATCATATACACATTTTATAAAGAACTTAACACCTGTAACAAGAAAACTGTTGCTATGAAGAAGAAGCCTAATAACAGCATTTTTATCATTCATGTTTAGAAAGGAAAAGATGTAGGTTCTTGTCTGCTTGTTATCCTTTTAATCTAACATCAAACTGATTGTAATTATATCATAAATACATGACATGATTTTCAAGAACATGGACCTATACCTAAATGTGAATGAACCGTTCCCCAAAAATTTCCCAGACTAGAAAACCCTAGCCGCTCAATCTTTAGCTGTTTTCCTCCTTGGCATGGTTGTTCGCGGCTTTCTTTTCTCATGACCGTGTATGTATTGAAAAGTTGGAATTGTCCTGTCCTGAAGATATTTGGGGCATGGTCCAAGCATAGTTGGCCAAAATCATTGTCTTAATCAGAATCATGGCCTCACTTGAACAATTAGATGGCTCCAGGTTACTTTACATAATCTTGTTCTAAGCACATCTTGTTATGATCCCAGTGGTTTAATAGCCTAGCTATCTTGACGCATTCCATGATTCCATCGGTCTTAGGGCTTTAGGCGTGTTGGTTAGGTTCTTAACGATTGATATTGAAGCTAGCACCACGTCTTGTGCTCAAGTCACGGAAAGGGTGACTTGTGGAAAGGAAGGTGGATTGCGACCTACCCCACATCTCTCTTGCAGGCAGATCCAAGGCACAAGTGGACCACATAATGGAGATTAAACTCTTACTGTTGAAAACTTCTTCAGGGCCACGAAAGTTTTGGATTGATATCTGTGTTTTCTCCAATCATCTAGGTCTATGTAACTTTATGAATATGTTGGATGGCAAACAAATATTACGGTGGACCCTAGGAAAGTTTCAACGGTAAGGATCATTATCACCACTACTTCCTAGTGTGGTCCACTTGAGCCTTGGATTTGCTTAACTTTCTGTCTTATCCCATAAAATGCTATGGAAAAATGGAGGGACGGTGTGGATAAAACCCATACATCAAGGTGCCCGCTCAAAGCTCTTGCCCGTTCCCAGCTGGAGACCGGCAGGGGTAGGACGCAATCCTCCGTGGAAAGGGCAGCCTGGACCAAAATGAAAGCAGCTGCGACATATAGAGGGATACTTAGACAAGGACAGTGCCTGCTGCCATAATTGTTAAAGACCATGCTAGAGAGAGTGCCTCGATAAATTAGGCTGCTGCGGAGTGTGATGGAATGTTACGATCCTAATGGTTGGTCCTTGTGTACCCTGACCTAGACTAGCTGAAATATGAATAATTGTAATGAACCCTATCTTTTTTTATTAGGCAAGGATTTGGAACTGTTTGAGTTAGGCATGACGGAATGGGCCAATTCAAAATTTTGATTTTGCCAGGCCAGAACCCAGCCGTTGACAGCCCTACAAGATATTGCAATGTCGGTATTGTTTGCCCGTACCAGCACTTGCTAAGAAAATTTCTTCAATAAAATCATGATCTTAAATCACATGTCACTTCCAATAGGTGTTTTATAAAGGGAGTAAAAAAAAAAAAAAAAAAAACTATCTAGTTAATATGGAATTTACATTCTAGTATTTTTCTGAAAATGGTTAAATAAGCTACCTCATTAATCTATATAGTTATCATCCCACCACCTTCCGTTATGCTTTCTTAAACACCTTCCATTATGAAAGTGTAACACCTGCAATGCAACCAAATGGTTGCAGCTTGGGTAGGGCCCACTGTGATGTTTATGTAAAATCCACTCCGACCACCATGTGGTCCCAAAATTGAGCTCCATCCATACTTCATATCCAACTAAATAATTGGAAACAGTGCACAGGGCGATGCTCACCCTTCAAACTATTTCCCTTGTGACTTGCTTAAATTATGGATGGGACTGATTTTTGTGCCTAAGGCATAATTTTTTTTTTAATGACATCTTATGGTTGGAGGACATTTTATAAAATAATCACAATAGGTCATACAAAAATCAAAGGTGGACCTCTCTCTCCTATCTATTTTCTTTGGTGTGGTCCACCGTAATCATAAGTCAACCTGATTTTTTGGCCTTGAGCCTGACGTGGGATTACACATCTAACGGCTGGAGTGATTTTACATGTACATCATGGTGGGCCCTTCCAAAAATTAAGGATGGGCTTCCCTCTCCCAACTGTTAAAAAAAATATTAAAGAAAAAAAATGAAATTTTATGGAACCACCTTAATTTTTATAAGGTGTAGTTAGGGTGGATTTCATATTAATATCATGGGTGAGGCCTACCAAGCGAGCAACCCAGAAGCAGATTGCATCCTGGTCTCACCGGGATAATAATCCCTTCCGATAGTGCTCTGCAGGGTCCACTGTAATGTATGAGTTTTATCCACGCCATCCATCCATTTCGAAAGATTGTTTTAGGATATTAACAGAAAAATGAAGCAGATCCAAGGTTCAAGTACACCACAGAGTAGGGATTGAATACTCACCATTAAAAACTTCTTGGGAGCCATTGACCAGGTTGGCTGACAAATAAACAACAAGGTAGGCCCCATGAAGGTTTCAACACATCATTGCCGCAATCGGTGTGGTCCATTTGAACATTGAATCTGCCTCATTTTTTGACTGATACACTAAAACATGGATAAAGCCCATAGATCACAATGGACCCCACAGAGTCCCTGCCTAAGCCGAATTCCACCCAACCTGTTCCCTTTAGGAAATATAAGGAACAATCTAACTGAAGGTAGTGGAGACTTTTATCTACAACTCTCTTAATACAACTTGAACTTTATTTAAAAATTTCTCATACAACTCTCTTAATACGACTTAAACTTTATCTAAGAATTTTTCATACATAAAGGTCATTATTGATGACTAAGCAAATATTAACATATAGCAATAGGCATCGTAACAGGATCATAATTACTTAGGCCATTCAAGGAGCTTTATTGAAAACCTTGTGGAATAGTATCTGAATGTAAAATATATATGAATCAAGTAGTCTTTTTATAAAATTTCCTAGAACTAAGGAAGATGTAACACCAAACCAATTTCTATCATATCATGTTCATACCCTCAATTGAGAGTGTGGTACTGATTCAAATATACCCTCTGTCAGGTATAGCTGAGATGAGCACCTTTCACATCTTATATTTATACTGCCTTTAAAAGCTAATCTGAAAAAAATGAAAAGAGAAAGAAACATCTGTACCTATTCCGGTAGAACTCAAAGACCAGAGACCGTTTCTGAGAAGAAGGATCTTCAATGATATGATCTGAAATCTTTCCAACCTTAGTTCCAAGATGGAGTGTATATTATGAGTCTATTATCCCTAACATCAAAAGTCTCTTATGTTAAAAAATGGTTGAGGCGGTGGTCCCGATGAAAATACAGCCATTGATTCTTTTCAACCAACAAATGGCAAAGTATTATTCATCCAGGATCTTTCAATTTGGGTAACCTTTGGTGGATGAGTCATCCGTGGTGAGTCCCACCATATGAACGGTTTGGATCTTAACACTACTTTCACAAATTGAAATTATGGAATGTGCCTACTATTGCTCTGCATAACCAAACCCACTTACACATTGATAGCGGATGAGGTGAGACGACGGACTTACCTAAGAAAGTGCGAGGAGTTACCATGGGCCCACCTTGATGTATGTATTATGTATCCACACCTTTCCATCCGGCTTTCCAAATCAATTTAGGTCATTATACCAAAAATGAAACAGATCCAATTATCAGGTGGACCATACCATAATAAATAGTGGTGATTGACTGTCTTACCATTAAAAACTTTTTCAGACATTCCTTAATGTTTCCTAATTCCTTAGTATTTATTTACCATCCAATATGTCGATAATGTCACATAAGCCTAGATGAAGAAGAAGAAAAAAATCAGCTTGATACAAAATTGTTGTGGCTCATTAATGTTCAATCAACACCGTTTCCTAAAATATGGTTCACCTGATAATTGGATCTACTTTATTTTTGGAATAATATCCTAAAATGATCTGGAAAATCAGATGGACAGCGTGGATGCATAATACATACATCAAGGTGGCCCCCACGTTAAGGACCGCACCATCTTGGGTGAGGCCGGGTTCTCACCTTATCCACTCTTTTACTTAATGGGAAGGAAGACCCAATTGATATTTTTCTTGGCAATTGATTGGATAGCTTGCATCAATGGATTAGATTATTTAAAAACGTTGGAAGAGCTGTTTTTATTTATTTATTTTTTTTTTATTTTTTTTTAATATTTGGGTTAGTACATAAATATCAGCTTGATACAGAACTTTTGTGTCCCCAATGGATGCTTGTAAGTCTCTAAGTTGTGACTTTCACCTGAAAGTGACTTTTGTGGCCCCAAAATAGGGGCAAGGAAATGACTTCTCATCCTCAACTCCATGAAGTTTCCTAGAACTTTTGAATGTGGCTTATTGGTTGTAAGTGACTTGCAAGTGAATTTACTTCCTCAAACACCACCTATAAGTGATTTACCTGTAAGTCATTTCCCACTTACAGAACTTACGGGCATCCAAATGACCTCGAAGTTTTCAATGGTGGGCATTCAATTTCCACCATTTCCTTTTGTGCGGCCCACTTGAGTTTTGAATCTTCCTCATGTTTGAGCTCATGTCCTCAAATGAGCTACCAAAATGGAGGGACAGTGTGGATATAACACACATTTCAGTGGGCCCCATAGAGCTGGGGTTATAGGGGATTCCCATAACCCACAGGTCGCCGCCACACCAAAAAGCACTTTCTGGAACTTTACATATAGTCAAAGCACTGTTTGGTAAAACCAGAATTATTACATTGCGGGTCGTTCACTCGCTGCGTTGTATGCTCACCTTACCCCTTCGCCTTTGGTGGACTACGGGAATGGTGAGCTATGACTCCGCTCGTTGCCGCCCCTGAGGTAGTCGAAGAATTTTGTGGTAAAACTGCCGAAAATAATATTTTCTCTGTTCGAGTACAACTTTAAAGCTTTCTATCCTCTCATTCCCCAGGTACTGTGTTCTTTGGAGTATTTGTACCTGAAATCTATAGAAGTCATCAGTGTACATACTTAAAAAGCTAAAGATGCCAGTTGCATTGATTGATTGCTTTGCAAACTGCTTACAAATTTTCAAATGTGCGTTATATTTTCATCAATGTACGGCAGATGAATGGATTGGATGGCATATAAACATGATTGCTGTGGACCACCATATCATGGCTATGTATATATACGTTGTGACTTTGTGGATCACTAACATTTTGGGTTGAATTTCCACACTTTTGCAAGCCAATCCAAACAGATGAAAGGGAAATGAAAATGCATTTCCACAACAAACGTTGTACAAATCAAGCAGGTGGAAGGGAAATGGAAATTCAGTTGTTTTCAATAGGTAATCCATGATCTTAGTTTTTCCTTCCCCTTTCATTTTTCCATCTTGGATTCGCCCTATCCAAACAGGTTAAGCTGATTGTTTGATTGCACTGCTGCTGTTGGTAGAGAATCAATATGTGGTTCAGATAAGTGTTTTAGATCCTGGACTGTGGTGGGACCGGAACACCCACAAGAATGGCAGCGTGGAGTCACCTTAAAGCTCAATTAGTTATGCTTTGATTTCTTCTTGAAAACCAAACACTAGGTCTGCATCTTGGGTTTTGGTTAAACCCGATCAACCTATTCTAAGTTTGGGTTGGGTTCGGTCGTGTTGTCAAGTTCCTTGGGTCAGGTTTGGGTTGGAAAACTCCAACCTGATTGGGTTCGGGTTGAGCAAATTCAGGCTGGGTTGGATCAGGTTGGGAACTATCACATATATTGGCGTCAGGTCAGGTCTGGTGGGGTTGAGAAATTCGGGCTGTTTTTGGGTTGGGCACCTCAGATTGGAATTCGGATCAAGTTGGGTTGTGGGTTGGGTCCTCTTGAGACCCAACCTCCCAAGTTGCACCCCTACCAAAAACTCTTAACTACCAGTAGCAGGTTAGCTGTTAATTCTCTGTTTATTTTATTTCTAGACAAAGGCATGAAGCAAATTTCCGGAGTAAATTAGGCCAAAATGGCAGTGAGCAGGTGGACCGATTGTCTTAAAAATGGGTTGAGATCCAGTACAGGTTTTAAAACATTGGTGTGGATTTACAAGCATGCTCATTGATCTTTGATATGTTATTAATAATAGATGCTGTACCTCCCTACAGCTCCAGTTGATGCCAATGTGGCACATGTGTGCTTGACCCAGATCTTCTATCAGGTGGACCGCTTAGCTGCCCCAGTGACAAGAATCAGACAGGTACACTCAACGGGTGAATGGACAGTTAAGAAAGAGCTGTCCAAAGGTTCACATTCATTGCACACATGGCAGGTAATCTGATCATCAAGTGGTCTCACGTGTATAAAATAATATAAGGTTAAGAGATATAGAGGGCGGGTCTACTTAAAACATATGTATGTTGCCCATTGGTGGGGATGGCTGGCCTGCTTCTTGATGCAGTCCATCTTATTGGATGGTCTGCCAGATGAGTGATGTGGATCTTGCTTACATGCCATTTGTGTGATGCCAAATGGTTGGAAGGCAGAGTGTGACCAGCCAGGCACCGGACACACCCGCCCAGCAGCAGTGAAAAACTACCATGTGTGCATGGGGTAGCCCAACTTATAAAGCAAAAATGGCAATCTTGATTTCTTGTTCAAGTGTTTGTTGTAGTGCTAGAACTCAGCAGCCCAACTCATAGTTATAAATGAGATGGCAATAGATATCCTTTTACCCGATTACCTGACACATCCAACCTCCGGAAATTGGATTAAGATGTTGGTTTTTTCACCTGATTACCCGACTTGTAAGTGCGTTGGATACATATATTACCATCACCATATCCTATTACCTGACTATCCGAGTATATTTTTACAATGTACATAAATAATAAACATGTTTAACTATTGGTGGACATCTATTGTATTGTTGAAATGAGAAATATCGAATAGTTCTAATTTAACTGTTCTTGTTCTTGTCCTTGGTGGTAAGCTCACTTGTTCTAATTTAACATCTAATGAGAAATCCCGTCATCATCGTGGTAAGCTCACTTGATGAGTAAGTTGCATAAAAACATCATGGTGGACCCTACCATAGAAAACATCAGACAATCACGCAACAATCTTCAATTCCTGTGGTGGCCCACATGATGGTTGGATAAGCCTAATTTTTTAGGCTTCCCAATTTCATGGTTGATAAACCCTTCTGGAGGGAGATGCCATGAAATCATCGTGGTGGCCCATGATTAATCATTATTGTAGAATGAGCTAATGCTACAAATATTGCAGAGGATCCGGAGAGAAAAGAGGGAATTTTGCATGGAGTCAGTTTCTCCGCTTTGGTGGAGACTCATATTACATCGTCGCCACCTGTACTGGTTCTCACATGATCAGAGCCATCCATATTATTGATTGTTTGCAAACTAGGACGTAATAAGATACGTATGCTGAATGGATAATTGTCACCAATAATATCTCTAGATTAACATAGAACCATGAAAAAAAAAAAAAATCAATTGCTTATATTGAAACTCTAAAAATCAACGACTTGGATTATCGACTGATTGTGATTATAAACTAGTGTTGAGAAAATGGACAGTTCAAATCATGGGACCATCTCAGAAAGTGTGACCCATTGGGTGATGACACATGCTAGATCCTGTGCTGGGAAAAATGTAGAATAAGCTGGCCATATGCTACATTGCTGCCTGCCTTTTCAGCAAGGATGTCTGTTCCTCTGGAATTACGAGCCCTCCAGTAGTAGGGGCAAGTCAAATACTAGTTGGTAGGAGCTAGTAGGGTTTTGCCCAGTGCCCGCTAAACCATTGGTGTCAAATGGTTAGTATTTTAAATGGCCAAATGACTTTAACGTGTTTGGGTCAATCCACACCGTCCAAATTGTGGACGCCATAATGCATGTTTGGGAGCCTAAAAATCACCCAATCAGATTATCTGATATAATTTCTAACCTTTAGTAATGGTTTTTATTTTTCACTTATTTTTATTGATATTATTAAATAAAAATTTGAAGCATTTTTCTAATATATTCTTAGCACAGCTAATTTTATATTTCTAAAATCACGGTAAAAAATAATTTGCGAAGTTCATCATTAATTTATGATACGGTAATTGTTAGGAGTATTTTAACAAAATCATGTTGCTTTTGTTTTTTTGTCCTTTTGTGCCTTTCTTTTAGTCGTATATCATATTGGACAGAAAGGAGAAAAAATGTGGTTTATATTCCTTTGCCCAGCATAGACTCTTGCGTTATGTGCTTATATTATGCACAAGCTCATATGCTCGCGCAGGGGTCAGGGGTGTAGCCAGTAGAAAAATTGGTCTGAAAATTGGGAAACCTTCAATCAATTGTGTGCGCACATGCACACCCATATATGGTGGACATGATGTTGTATTTTAAGGGTAGACGCGTTGGCAACCTTCTGCACCGATTCTTTACACCAAGGGATGCATATGTTGTCATTCAAACACAAAATTACAGTATTTTGTGTCATCCAAACACAAAATAACACCATGCACAGAGGTCCACACATGTAATATCATCCTAGTAGTAATCATCATAAAACAGCCATTTTGATATTACTCGATTATCCACGTAATGCTCCGATGCGCACCACATGGAGACTACGACATGTAGTGCATTCATCCGGAACCAGAATCCTCAGCAACAACTATTGTGCGCTACAGGCACAACACCCCAAGCACGGTGGGACCCACTTTTTGTGTGTGTCATCCCCTCTGTGTTGGCATGTGTGTGTGTGCACATGTGTGGCCACATGACTTTTCCACAAGAAACCCTTGAAAGGGTCCAACTCTCCAGAGGATTTGCATCGGATTTCCAAGCGGCCACAGGTAGAAGCAATAAACATAGAGAGAAAGTACAACGTCTATAGAAGATGTGTCTACAGAAAATACAGAATCATAAAAGGCCTATACTATTCTGCAATCAAAGCTCTCTTGATAATAAGTGTGCCTGAATCAAATCAAGCACCGATTTTTCCTCAACTCCATAGTCATCATCAATATCTGTTCGGCAAAATGGATTGGAGAGTGCATCTCTCGTCGAAATCTTCATATTTTCTCTTCTTCAGTGGGCTTAGGCTTGTGTTATGCAAATGCAGGGGATGAATAACCTCTGAATATGTCTCGCGGTATTTGGCCACCGTGTAGTGCACCTCAAAGTAGTCATACACGTTACATCCACTGTATCGGATAGCAGCAACAGCATGTCGGCAAGGGCGCCCATAGGCTTGCCAGAAATTACATGAGCATGTTCGCCGTTCAAGATCCACCTTCTCTGCATCTGTACCGTTCCTAAAACGAACTTCAAACACTGCTGCATTACGTGACACCGACCAACGCTCCGAAAGCCACTGTACGCTGGCAATATAATTTTCCACTCTGGGAACCAAGATTGTATTCCAGTTCAGACTATTTTTAAACCTTTCTTTGAACATCTTTGTCATATAATGGTGGAAGTGTACCAACACAGAAGTGATAGGTAGGTGTTTCCATATCTCCAGCTTATCCCTCCAACTGCCCATGTGGTGTAAATGATAATAAGCTTGGAAAGGATCAAGCTCCTCTTCAAAGTGAGATATGGCCCAGTACTTAGGATTAATATCCTTCACAAAATTCCATACTTCTTCAGACTTATCATGAATTTGACACATTAAAGCATCGAATTTAGAATGAACCAGTTCACCAGCTGCAATCTCAAGAAGCGGCATGCAATCCCAAGAATTGAACTTCTGCAAAATTTCTGTACGCAGCTTCTCCCAACAGTATCGATGAGATGCGTATGGAAAAATACCACTAACCACTTCAAGAATCCGTTCCTGTCTATCTGATTCAAGTTTTAATTTAGGTATGCATCCTAGGACTTGAGCCAACTCACTACAGAACCATTTCCAACTCTCTACATTCTTCGATTCAACAAATGCAAATGAGATTGGGAACCCTCCATTTACTGCGTCAAACGCCATGGCAAAGAGCCATGCACCTGGGCATTTTCCTTCTATCTTTACATAATCAAGTATCAAAAGTGGTCGGCATGCTTTCTGGAAACCGCAAATGGTAGCCTTATATGCAACAAAAACTCTTAAGGAGTTTTCTGATGACCTGCTAAGCTTTGCAGTGCTTCCTGGATTTGTTGTCTCTATATCTTTACAAAGCATCCTCAGAGCTGGGTCGGATTGTCCAGAGTGTCTCTCTTTTAGTGCCAGCTCTTTACCCCTCCAAGCTGGGTCGGGTTGTCCGGAGTGTATCTCTTTTAGTGCCAGCTCTTTACCCCTCCAAGCTTTATCATAGCTTACTTTGATCCCGTATTCTCGACCAATCTCATTGACAATATCTTTGGGTGCACATTCCAAATTTTTCAGAAGTCGGTTCTTGACCAAATCAGCAATCCATCTCCTAGTGGCTTGTCGATGCGTTGTTGTGTTTGATATTGTTGATTCATTCGTCGCTTTACAAGTATGGTTACCCTTCAAGGATTTTATCTTGTATGTAGGCTTGTCAGGAAACTTACATGCATGTATGCACCACAAGCATTCATCTTTAATGCATTTCGCCTGAAAACGACCACCACCTGACCTGGTTCGCTTGTATTCGAAATTTGAACGTATGCTATACTCCCTTAAAGCCTTGTGGAAAGCATTTGCATCTGCAAATTCTTGGCCTTCTTTTAAAACCGACGTCATTATTGGCGTGTCATCAACAACCACCTCGCAAGGAGATTCTTTATTTTCCATCAACAAGCCATCCATTCCACGCAAGTCATCTGATGCCCTTGGAACATCATTGTTATTATGTGATGAAGGTGTAAGTATTTCATTACTTTCATGTAATTCTTGCAAAGATGCTGGATTATTTTCATTATTGGCATTCTGCAATAGATTACTGAAGAAACAAAGATAGTTAGAAACAAGAGAGAGAATCAGTGAACTACGTAACTGTGAACATTAGAAAAAATAGCAGTGAAGTACCTGGGAAGCACAGTGGGGATTGAAAGGTTTTGGGCACAAAAAACAAAGAGCTGAACAGGCTCATTGCTTTGAGGAAACGCTTCTATCATATTTGATACATCGTTGTCATTTTCAATCGACACAAGTGAATCCAAATCTAGACCAAGATATTTGTACTCGATGCTGCTAATGTCGGTCGACTTACAAATCCCCCGCACTATGGCTGAAAGATCGAGGTAATTGATTGCTCGATCAACATGAACAATGCGGTTTTTGCCTCCCTTGTAGTAAACCTTATTAGATTCCCAAACGAGGTCACCCCCAAATCTACATAGTATCCGCACCTTGTTCGTAGACATCATATGCGTATTTTATAAAGAACTTAACACCTGTAACAAGAAAATTGTTGTTATGCAGAAAAGCCCAAGAACAATTTTATTGATGTTTGGGAAAGAAAAGATCTAGGTTCTTGAATTTTCTTGTTATCCTTTTAATCTAACATCAGTTTCATCGTAATTATATCATAGAAGCATGATTTGATATTCAAGAACACAGACCTCCTACACCTGATCGTGAATGAACCATGCCCCAAAAATTTCCCTGACTAGAAAATCCTATTACCCCAATCTTTAGCTATTTTCTTCAGTTTGGTTGGTTGCCACTTTCTTTTCTCATGACTGTCTATTTGTAGGCCACTTATTAAAAAGTTGGAATTATCCCGTCCTAAAGATATTTGGGGTGTGGTCCAAGAGTAGTTGGCTAAAACCCCGGTCTTATTCAAAATCATGGCTCCACTTATACAATTAGATGGATGGCTCTAGGTTACTTTACATCATCTTCTTCCAGGCACATCTTGTTATGATCCCAATGGTTTAATAGCCTATCTTGATGCACGTCATCAGTCTTGAGGCTTTAGGCATATTGGTTAGGTTCTTAACAATTGATATCAAAGCCAGTACCATGTCTTGTTTTCGAATCACGGAAGGGACAGCTTGGACCAGAGTGAAAGCCGCCACGACGTATAGAGGAGTACTTGGACAAGCACCATGCCTGCTGCCGTGAGTGGTAAGGGCTAAGCTAGAGAGAGTGCCTCCACAAAGTGGGTTGCTGCAAATGTTGACTGTAGAGCGTGATGGAATGTTACAATCCTAATTGTTTAATAGCAGCCTTTGCAAATGCAAGTATGCAGATGGATACTTTGCCAATTGTCCACATTAAGAAAAGGATCACATATCCTATGGCCAGTCTTATTCAATGGGAGTAGGGCCACCAAGGGTGTTTAGGTCGGGTCCTTGTGTACCCTCGCATAAACCCAGCTGAAGCCGATTGGTTCAGGTCATATTGAGACTGAGTTCAGGTCCAAATTACCATCTTTTAATGGACCAGACTCAAAACTCTGGTTTACCATTGGGATCGCCAAACGAGGGGCCACAATCATCCAATTGAAACTTTAGCACAAGGGCCATCAACTGTGGGACTTATGAGGCCACTTCTACAATTGAATGACCAAGGATGCTACATAGATATCCTTCTATGAAGGATCCACAACACCAGAAACCACATAATTCAGACATACGAGGAGAGAAATTAGAATTGGATCAAAATGTCCTGTATCTAGTTCCAATATTCAGAGAACCATCAATAGACACCAAAGCAGAAGGAGTGTCCTTACAGTCCCCTAGCCTAAATGTGAATAATTGCAATGAGCCCCTTGTCTTTTTTATTAGGCAAATTTATTAATGCAAGAAGAGAAAAAAACAAAAGAAAGTAGGGCTGAGGTGGGTCTTGGGGTTGGCTTCAGCCTGGATTTTGAGCTAGGCGTGATGGGATGGGCCTATTCAAAATTTTGATTCTGCCACGCCAGAACCCACCATTGACAGCCCTACAAGATATTGCCACGTCGAAACTGACAATTTACAGCCCTACAAGAAATGGCAACCGCTGTTGTCTACCGGTACCAACACATGCTAAGAAAATTTCTTCAATCAATAAGATCATGATCTTAAATCACACGTCTCTTCCAATAGGTGTTTTATAAAGGGAGTAAAAAAAAAAACTACCTAATTAATATAGTATTTACATTCTAGCACCTTTTTTTTTTGTCAAAAAGGGTTTCAATAAGCTATCTCATTAATTAACATAGTTATCATCGCACCACCTTCGGCTTTCTTAACCTCCTTCCCTTATGAAAGGGTAACACCTGCCATGCAACCAAATGGTTGTGGCTTGAGTGGGCCCCACTATGATGTTTATGTGAAATCCATCTCGACCACTAGGTGCTTCACCCCATTTTAAGCTTAAGTCCCAAAATTGAGCTCCATCCGTAATTCATGTAGTCCAAACAATTGGAAATTGTGCACAAGGCAATGTTCGCACTTCAAACTGTTTCCTTGGTGTGACCCACTTAAATCATGGATGGGCCTGATTTTTGTGCTTCAAGCATAAATTTTTTTTATGATATATTATGGTTGGAGGAGATTTTATAAAATAATTACACTGGACCGTATAAAAATCAAAGGTGAATGTCTCTCTCCCAACTATTTTCTTTAGTGTGGCCCACTGGAATGATAAGTCAACCTGATTTTTTGGCCCTGAGCCTATGTGGGATTACACATCTAATGGCTTGAGTGGATTTTACATGTACATCATGATGGGCCCCACCAAAAATCAAGGATAGGCTTCCCTCTCCTTGTTAAAAAAATATATTTAAGGAAAAAATGGAATTCCCACCTTAATTTTTCTGGGCCTCATGATGAGTACCTAAGATCCACTTTGACCATTAGATACGCAATCCTACTTTACACTGTTTCCATTTGTGTGGTTCACCCGAATCACGGATGGAGCTGAGTTTCAGGTCCTAAGCCCAATGGGGTAAATCACCATAGTTGGAGTGGATTTCGTATAAACATCACGGTGGGCCTACCTGAGCAAGCAACTCTTTTAAGAAGGAAGCCGCCGCCCTTCCCCCGCCTAGACAATAATATGTCCGGGCAGGGCTCTGTGGGGCCCACCATGATGTATGAGTTTTATCCACGCTATCCATTCATTTTGAAAAAAATCATTTTCGGGTATGGACCCAAAAATGAGGCAAAGCCAACGCTTAAGTGGACCACAGAGTGGGGATTGAACGGTTACCATTAAAAACTTCTTGGGAGCCATTGACGTTTTGGATCAAGCTGATATTTGTGCTTTCCCTTCATCCAGATCTATGAGACCTTATGAACAAGTTGGATGACAAATAAACATCGAAGTAGGCCTACAAAGGTTTCAACAGTGTGTAGTCCAATTATAGCATTGAATCTGTCCCATTTTTTGACTGATATACTAAAATGATCTGGAAAAATGGATGAACCACATGGATAAAACCCATAAATCACAGTGGACCCCACAGAGCCCCTACTTGGACCGATTTCCTTCCAGGCAGGGCAGGACGCAACCTGCTTCCCTCTAAGAAATATAACCAACAATCTAATCGAAGGTACTGAGATACTAATCATAATTAGCTGGGTAAATCAGATCAGACTGAAATCGTTTTTGAAGAGGCACCGGAATGTAAATTCTATATTAATTAGGTATTTTTTGGTAAAATTTCTTAGATTGAACAAAGATGAAACACAAAACCAGTATCTATCTTATCATGTTCATATCATCAATCGAGAGTGTGGTACTGATTCAAATATATACTCTGTCACATACAGCTGAGATGAGTGCCTGAAATAATCAAAAGAGCAGAAAGAAACATCAGTACCTTTTCTGGTCGAAATAGAACCATTTGATACGTCATTGACTGATTCTGAGGAGAAGGATCTTGAATGATATGATACGAAATCTTTCGGACCTGAGTTCCAAGATGGGGTATTGATTTTGAGCTATTGGCCCTGATATAACTGGAAGCGGATTGGGTGAGACCTCGGATCCACCGACGTGCTGACTGTGGGGCTCACAGTGATGTATGTGTATTAAATCCACACCGTCCAACTATTTTGAAAGCTCATTTTAGGGTATGATCCGAAAAACGAACCTTACTTAAATCTTATGTGGACCACACCACAGAAACAGTTGTGATTGAATCTCTACCATTAAAAACTTCATGGATTCCACTGGAATGTTTAATTGCCATCCACCCTGTTGATAAGGTCACAAACATCTAGATGAAGAGACCACATAAATATCATCTTGATCCAAAGCTTTTGTGGCCCACAGGAAGTTTTTAATGGTCAATCACCACTGTTTCTTGTACTATGGCCCATCTGGTATTCGGAACTGCTTCATTTTTTGGATCATGCCCTAAAATGAACTTTCAATACGGATGGACAGTGTGGATGTACTACACATACATCACTGCGAGCTCCACAGTCAGGGATCCCAACCACCTCGGTGCCCAAAAGACTGTCTGAGTCGGTGTCATCGGAAGAAAATACGGCCATTGTTACTATTCAACCAACAAATGGCTAATGGCCTGTTTGCGACCTTGGATTTGGATTGCATTGGAATTCAAATCACAGTTACATTGAAATCAAAGTGATTCCAAATTCTCATTTGTGTTTGGCTGAAATGCACTGGAATTCATATCTCCTATTCGGGAGCTTGTATTTGGAGGAGACTGGAGTCTTTGGGTATATTCTCACGATTTAGATTTGGTTAACTAAATTAGGTTTCATACTCTAAATTAGTATAAATATGTGGTATTTGATAGAATGGTTGTAATAAGCCTATTAAAATATATACTTTGGCAAAAAACAGAGGAAATTGATGTTTTTAACTGTCCATTTAAATGTCTAACATTTGGATGGTTCAAACCATTCTATTAATATAATTTTAGTATTGTAGTCGATAATTGAATTGTTTTGGATATCATAAACGTGCCATGTGTCCCATGGATTAGTAGCTTAGAGACATCTTTGTTACATGTGTAACTCTCCTCCCCTTAGAAGGGAGGCAAAAAAGTCATTTGGAATTCAAAACACACCAAAAATGGAGATTTGAAATACGTCGGATTTCAAATGCCACCAAATCCAAGGCTTACAAACGTAAAAAGCAGCTATATGAATTAGAAATACTCTCATTTACCACCAAATCTAATGTGCCAAACGAGGTGTAAGTATTTTCTTCTTCTTCCAAGATCTTTCAATTTGGGTAACTTTTGGTGGATGAATCATCCGTGGTGAGTCCCATCATATGAACGTTTTGGATCATTAACCCTACTTGCAAAAATTAAAATCCTGAGCCGTCCTTTCCCTACCTAATTAATATGGTCGTATGCGTGGGCAATGGGATTATGGGAGCAAATTAGGTGTTTTCCGGGTAACATTTTAATGCGGTGTTACACGTACCGTAGGGCCTACCTTGATGATTTTTTTGTATATCCACGCTATCCATCTGTTTCTACAGCCCATTTTAGGATGGAATACGAAAAATTAAGAAGATAAAATTCTCAGGTGGACCGAACCACAGGAAACATCGGTGATTGAGTGCCGTACCATTAAAAGTTTTAAAGAGCCCATCCAAAGGTTTTCTTAATGTTTATTTTCTGTCCAACCTGTTGATAATGTGAACAAGAACTTGATGAAAGTAAAATACAATGATCAGCTTGATCCAAAACTTTTGTGGGCCACAAAAAGTATTTAATGGTCACTCATCACTGTTTCTAGTGGTATGGTCCACTTGAGATTTGGATTTTCTTAAGATTTAGGATCGTGTCCTAAAATGAGATGGAAAAACAGATTGACGGCATGGACATGTAACAAATACACAAGGGTGGGCCTCACCTGGTTAGTGTAACACCAACTAAGGTGTTACCCAACTAACAGCTATAATGCGCTCCTGTGGGAGCGTATCTAGAGCTGGACATAACTTGACTCGAACTCGTTCGGACTGACTTGGATCGACTCGATAAAACTCTGTTCGAACATAAAGTCTTCGTGTTCAAACGTTGTTCGAACACACGGGGTCTGCTAAAAAAAAATTCAAGTCGGTTTCAATCACAGCCCTATTCGACTCAAACTCAACTCGAATATTGACCGACTCGACTAAACTGGTTCGTTTGACTCGATTATATATATATATATATATATATATATATATATATATATATATATATATATATATATATATATATATATATTAGAGAGAGATGTACAAATGGATGGATAGAGTGGATAAAACAAATACATCATGGTGGGACCCACAGAGCTTTGAACAGTCAAGGGTTCGCTTCAGTCTTCACTCTTCCCTCTTTAGGTGAACAAAATTATGAACATTAACTATCTATGTTATGATTTTTTATTTAGTTAGTTAAAAACTTTAAACCTTGTGATTTGTCATTTGTAATACATAATTTGTGAACAAATCAATATTCACTATTTAGTAGTAGAAAAAATATTCTCAAGTGAAAAAGGCTAAAATGTTCGAACAAGTTCAAACTCATAACAATTGTCCAAAATTTATATGTTCGAACATGTTTGAACATGATTGGGCCAGACCAAACCGAGTTTGAACAGAGTCACCTCGTTCGAATGTTTGTTCGAACATTGTTCGAACACACCCACTCAAGTAGGCGAATGATCCGATCTGGTCCATGTTCGAATCAGATCGGATCGTTACCCACCTCTAAGCGTATCAGTGGGTGGGTCCCACACGCCCCTATTTTTCTTCTTCAATTTCCTCCTGATTGCCTTTCAAAACCTTTTGCATGAACTTCCTTCTCCGCGAAGTTAGGTGGGGCTGACCACGATGGTTGAGGAGATATCATGCTATGCCATGGTACAAAAATGAGAAAGATCTAAAACTCAAGTCTGCCCTCAACACAAAAAGAAAAAGAAAAAAAGAAGTGAGGATTGATCGACAGCCGTAGAAACATTTGTGGGGACACAAAAGCATAAGTTATGGATCAGGGTAATATATTGTGGGTTTTTGTTCATCTCAGTAAGAATGACTAAATGAAGGGTATGGATGGCATATAAACATCACAGTTGAATAACCTTATGAATGGTATGGATGGCATATATAAACATCACACTAGAATAACCTTACGAATGGTATGGATGGGCATATGTTTACCGAACGAGGTTTCAAGTGTACGTGTTGTTGGGCGCACTTGAGTTTCAGGTCTCTCTCATCTTTGCCCATGGTCTGACATGATCCATCAAAATGGATGGACTGGGTGGATTTCTCAAAAGTATCACGGTTGGCCACACATAGAAAGTTCACTGTCAATCAGCGTCCTAGAAGGAGAAACATTCGAACTTCAGATGAATTATACCGATCGAATATATTCTTCAGATAGCCTAATAGACAAAAATAAGCTAAGTGACCTCTTTCTCACTTGCATATAAAATTTGAGGAATGCTCAGGACACAACCAGCAGCCATTCATGTGATGCAGCACCAAAAAAAACAAAAACTTGAGTCCAAACTTTCAACCTGGTCTTGAGCTTTGGTGTAAGAGCTTCCTGAGCCTACTATGATATGTATTTTATCCATGCCCGTCCATACATTTTGTTAAAAAAAAAAAAAGAAAAAAAAATACTCGTTTTAAGGCATGATCACAAAAATGAGGCAGGCCCAGATATCAGGTGGATCACACTACAAGAAAATAGTGGGAATTGGATGTCCATGTTTATTTGCCATCCAACCCGTTGACAAGGTTGCAAAGACCGGGATGAAGGGAAAACACAAATATCCCCCCCAGTTCAATCCCCACTATTTCCTGTGATGTGGTCCACCTACTATTTGGATCTGCAAAATGGAGGGACAGCTTAGATAAAAACACATGCATCATGATGAAGCCCACACAGCTTAGCTTTGACACTGTCGGTAGCAGTCTGCCCATTTTCTGATTGAGAGAGAGAGAGAGAGAGAGAGAATGGAGAGGAACATTAGTCATTGTCAGTGTTGGACCCAAGCACATATTCAACGGGTACAACACCCAAAGCACTGTGGGACCCACCATGTTGTGTGTGAAATCTTCCGGCACCACAGCCACTACCATCCTGGGCGTAGCGACTGGGTCAGAGAACGCGTCTCTCGGCAAAATCTACATATTTACGCTTCTTTCATCCACTGGAGTCTGGTGTATGCAAGAATGGGAGCGAATTAGCTTTTACAGGGTAACAGCTTAGTGGGTGTTACCCTAACCCTGTGGTGCCCGCCTTGATGTATTTTTTGTATATCCAGGCCGTCCATCTGTTTTCTTATATCATTTTGGGGGACCATTCCAAACCTTAAGAAGATCCAAATCTCAGGTGAACCATGCCATTAGAAACAATGATAAATGACCATTAAAAACATTTTAGGGGCATAGAAAAATAATCATTGCGAAAACCTGACTATGGGTCCTTTGGAATTTTTAATGGTGAGGCACTCATTCACCACTGTTTACTGTGTTATGGTCCAACTCAGATTTGGATCTGCTTAATTTTTGGGACTCGTCTTAAAATGATCGATAGAAACAGATGGACGGCGTGGATTTACAATAAATCATCAAGGTGTATTGGCGGAGCGGATTATGTGCGGGCCCGGCCTCACCGAAGGTGGCGCCGCCCTTGCTGTGGGGAACCAGCGATGTGGGTGCATGATCTTAGGGCCCACCTTGATGCATGAAATGTATATCCACGCCACCTATCTGTTTTTAAATATTATTTTAAGAGACGATCAAAAAATGAAGCAGGTGGACCACACCACAGGATACCATTAAAAACTTCCAAGGGTCCAACGTAATTTTTTTCTGACCATCCAACCTGTTGATAAGGTCACATAGATTTAGATGAAAGGAAAAAACAAATGACAGCTTGATCCAAAAATTTTGTGGCCTATAAAATGTTTTTAATGGTCAGTAACCGCTGTTTCCTTTGATGAGGTCCACCTGAAATTTCTATCCACTTCATTTTTCAGGCAATGATGTAAAATAATCTGAAAAAACAGATGAATAGCTGATATACATTTCATTAGAGCTGTACATGAACCAAGCCAGTTCAAAAGCTCACTTGGCTGAGCTCAAAAAAGTTCGATTTGGCTCGGCTCATGGGGCTGAACAAACCAAGTGGAGCCATTTTTTGGGTTCGTTGAGATTTCGAACCAAGTCCAAGCTTGACCTGAGCTCGATTCAGCTCGGCTCGAATCAGGCTTGATTCGACTTAGCTCATGTGATGGCTGTATATTTAAAACATTAAAATTTTACACACACACACACACACACACACACACACACACACACTAAAGATAAAAAGTTAAAAAAGGTAAAACCTTAAAGTTTCCCCCCCAATTTCAATTCGAGCGCCCGCCCCTTCCAGCCCTCTTTCTCTCCAAAACCCTAGGTCATGGTCGGCATTCGGTTGTCCGATAAGGCGGCAACAATCATTCAAGCACTCGGCTAATCTCTCTCTCTCTCTCTTCACTCGGCCAGCCAATGCCCATGTCTGTCCACTATCCAGTCCGACAGTCGACCTGCGACCTCCCTCTCTCTATCTCTTACCTTCACTCGTCGACTGCCTCATCCGTACAACCGACCGCTCTCTCCAGCCGACGACCCCCACTGTCCGACCAGGTGACCAGTAAAGGTATTTTATGAATTTGTGAGTTGTAGCTCGAAATAGGCTTGAAAGGTATCGGCTCGAAGGGCAAGCTCGACGTAGGCTTGAAAGTTCGGCTTGAATTCAAGCTCGAAAGCTTGAAGCTCAAATAGGCTCGAATTCAGCTCGAAAGCTCAACCAAACCAAGCCAAGCCCACCACCTGGGCTCGAGGACCAAGCCGAGTCGAGCCTAAGCCCAGTTCGCTTGCTAACCAAACCAAGTTGAACTGTGCAAAGCTCAATTTGGCTCGGCTCATGTATAGCCCTACATTTCATACATCAAGGTGGGCCCTATCGTCAAAGTCGCACCCACATCGATGGTTCCGGGTCACAGTCAATTCTCACTTAGTGGTGTCGCCCTTATTGTGGGGCCCACCTTAATGTATGTATTCTATATGCGCACATCCATCCGTTTGCCCAGGTCATTTTCCGGCATGATCCCAAAAATGAAGGGCACAAATTGGGTACTACCCCACTAGTAACTAGCTAGAGATGGATAATCATTTAGGGGCTCTCTAGGCTCACCTTAATGCATATGTTTTATCCATGTCGTCCATCTGTTTTGACAGATCATTTAAAACATGAAAAAGGAGGCAGATCAAAGGCTCAAGTGAACCACACCACATGAAGCAATAGGGATAGAACTCCTACCATTGAAAACTTCCTAGGGCCTATGCGATGTTCACTTGCCATCAAACCTATTCATAAGGTCACTCGGACCTGTATGAAGGGAAAACATAAATATCAGCTTGATCCAAAACTTCCGTGACTCCCAATAAGTTTTCAAGGGTGACTTTCAATCCCCCATTGCTTCCTATGGTGTGGTCCACTTGAGCATTCAATGCCTTCTTTTTTGGGCTCATGCCCTAAAATGATATTTCAAAACGGATATGTACATGTGTGCACATATAGAAGGGGCATGTTTAAAAGGAATAGGGCTTTTCTATATTTGCATAGGATATCGAAACAGCTACAGGCAGAAGTAATGCATATAGAACACCCACACCTTTTGGATAGTGGTAGATTGAGTGAAGATAACCTCGTCTCAACACTGAGGTTTAGGCATCGAATCCCAACATGGGTCCTATAAGGTGAGACAATCTAATTAAAAAACTTATACTGATTTGTGATCAAAACTCTCTATCCACCAGATGCAAAACATCATTTTCATCACCATTATCATCATGGATGTCCCTTTTTGTTGCCTAAAAGTGGTCAACAGACGAGGTGGCTTGATCTCCACTTTGGATAAATGGATGCAGCTGATCTCCTACCGGTGTGCGGCTCAGATCTGAAGGAGAGGCCTGCTAGATCCTGTAAAACACAAAGGAAACTAAGAGAGGTGGTTGGGGTCCAGTTGTTAGCTCTCCGACACCTAAGCCAGCTGGGTGGGGAGGAGATCAAAGGCAAGATTTTTGGGTTGAATCTTTTGTACCATAGGCTGTGGATGTCCTCTACTTATAGGACTTTGGGAGAGCTATGGAAGGCCACGATCATGGCTATGTTCATGGGCACCACACTTGTCAGGTGCAGCGCAATTATCGGAGGCGTGGGTCATGCCCATTCCGTTAGAAGACGTGTTTCATCTTCTTCGAAGTCATCCCTGGACTTCCACGCGCCTCCATGGTAGTTGAGATCCAGGTCGATCTAATAGCAATATGAGCTGAGGTCGTCCCTGTTAGCAAAACGACCTGGCTTGAGTGGTTTTGATATATAAAAAATGACCTTTGTGAAGGCCGACCTCTCGTTGTATTGGTTTTGGTCATCGACCATCTTCCCATCATGGTTGGCTGTTATGCAGCTAATGCTAGTGTGTGAGCTTGAGGACCTATACCTGGGCCCGTGGGCCTATGGGCTTTCCTAATTACCTAAGGTCAGCTCGTATTTACCCATAACAGTAGCCCCCCTACTCTCGAGACCGGGTCGTTTGGCTCATGAGTAAAGTTAAAAAGGTGAGTTGATCTCAGCAATTCTAAAAAAATTCTCGTTGCCACTGTCAGAAGAATGGGCGGGAAGGACTAGGGCTAAAACTCGGGTGAGTTGGGTTGGGTTGGTGCTCAACCCTAACCTAACCCAAGGTTCCTATACCTTAACCCTTACCCAACCCAACCTCGGGTTGGGAATTCTCAACCCAAGCTCAACCCAAGCGGGCTTGGTCAGGTTGATACATGCTAATATTTTGGTTATTACATTAGTCTATTATGTTTCAATCTATGTCTTATTTTTTTTTGTACCAATGGCTTTGTTAATTATATATGTAAGTATTTATTGTAAAGAACTTCATTTTTTTTTTTTAAACAAACAAGTTAAAATACAGGATAACTACTCCTTTGACACTCAAGTATATCAATTTCAAACATTATAAGTTAACTCACTAAAGTAATTTAAACTAATAAGTTTACTTAACTAAAGCATCATAAAATTACAAGTAACTTTTATATAGATCGGGTTCGGATTGGGTCAGGCAACCTGAGACCTCAACCCAAGCTCGACCTAAGCTTTATCGGGTTGGTGTTTGTATAGCCCAAGCTTGAGATTAGATCCGATACTTCCTGCCCAAGCCCAGCCTAAAGTCAAGTGGGTCACAGGTCGGTCGGGTTGAACCCGGCAACTTTCAGCCCTAGGAAGGATGCCTTAAATGCAACAGTTCAAATTTCGAGGCATCATCATGATTACCGTATGATGCGACAACTTTTCCATGGCGCGGATGAATGAGCTAGCAACGCATGGTGGAGGCGTGCCTGGCGAGAATGAGTATAAAAGCAGGACTTATGAATTTTTCAAGATTTTCAAGTTTCTCTCTCTCATTGTCCTTCTGCCGCTCGCGCCCGGGTTCTCTGCCAATCTTCCTTTCCATCCTGTGCGTTTGTTCGTTTGTCCTTCACTCTAGAATCAATTCGATATGTTCCTTTTCTTTTGGCCTACCTTCTTTAAGGCTCTCATTTCTTCGTTGTCTCCCTTTCCTCTCATTTCTTTTTCCTTTGCCACTTTTGCTTTGAGTGATCATCGTCTTCCGCATCAAAGGCCATGGCAAAGAGCCATGCGCTTGGGCATTTTCCTTCTATCTTTACACAATCAAGCATCACAAGCGGTCGACATGCTTGCTTGAAACTACAAATGATAGCCTTATATGCAACAAAAGTCTTAAAGGAGTTGTCGAATGACCTGCTAAGCTTTGTCGTACTTCTTATCGTCTCTATTTCTTTACAAAGCATCCTAAGAGCTAGGTCGGATTATTCGGAGCATATCTCTTTTAGTGTCAACTCTTTACCCCTCCAAGCTTTATCACAACTTACTTTGATCCTGTATTCTTGACTAATTTTCATTGACAATATCTTTTGGTGTGCATCGTAAATTTTTCTGGAGTCGGTCCTTCACCAAAGCAACAATCCATTTCCTACTGCTTGTCGATGCATTATTGTGTTTGACATTGTTGATTCATTTGCAGCTTTACAAGTATGGTTAGTGGTTACCCTTCAAGGATATTATCTTGTATGTAGGCTTTTCAGGAAGCTTATATACATGTATGAGCCATGAGCAACCTTCTTTAATGCATTTAGCCTGAAAACGGCCATTGCCAGACCCGGTTTGCTTGTATTCAAAAGTTGAACGTATGTCGTACTCCCTTTGCTTGATTATTACCATTATCGGCATTCTGCAATAGATTACTGAAGAAACAAAGACAGTTAAACACAAGAGAAAGAATCAGTGAACTACATAACTGCGAACACAAACAAATAGTAGTGAAGCATTTGTTGTGTCACACCTAAAAGGTTAACCCATTAAGTGGAGTGACCCCATTATATATGAAGATGTATCCCCACCCCCATCCGAAACGATATACATTGGGACAAACCAACAATACTCAAGGATGGAACCACCCCTCCCTCCCACGTGGGCCTAAGGCATGGCCTGGGCGGATAACCATAGCTTTGATACCACTTTTGTGTCACACCCAAAAGATTAACCCGTTAGGTGGAGTGACCCAAATATATATGAAGATATATCCCCACCCCATCCCAACCGATGTGGGATAAACCAACAGTACTTGGGAATTTTAGTGGGACTTGATAGGTTTTGTGCACAAAAAACAAAGAATTGAACAATCTCACTGTTTTGAGGAAATGTTTCCATCATATTTGACACGTTGTTGTCATTTTCAATCGACACAAGTGAATCCTAATATAGAGCAGGATCTTTGTACTCGATGCTACACGACTTACAAATTTCATGCACTTCAGATAAACGATTGAGGTAATTGATTGCTTGATCGACATAAACAATGTGGTTTTTGCCTCCCTTGTAATAAACCTTATGAGATTCCCAAATGACGTCACCCCCAAATTTACATGGTACCCGCACCTTGTTCGTAGGCATCATATGCTTATTTTTATAAAGAGTTGAACACCTATAACAAGAAAACTGTTATGCAAAAGAACAACAACAATCTTAACATTCATGTTGGGAAAAGAAAAGATCTATATTCTTGTCTACTCATTATCCTTGTAATCTACTTGTGATGTTTATGTGAAATTCACCCTGACCACCAGGTGCTTCACCCTAGGTTAGGCCCAATCCCCAAAAATCAGCCTCATCTGCTATTCATATGGACCAAACAATTGGAAACAATGCACAAGGTAATTAATCCTTTAAACTATTTCCCTCGGTGTGACTCATTTAAATCATGGATGGGCTTGATTTTTGGCCCTATACCTAAATTTTTTATGACATCTTACAGTTGGAATGGATTTTATAAAATCACCACAGTGGTCCCTTTAAAAAATCAAAGATGAATCTCTCCCAACTGTTTTCTTTGGCGTTGCCCACCAAAATCACAAGTCAGCCTGATTTTTTTAACCTTAAGTCTAACTTGGATTACACATCTAATGGCTCGAGTGGATTTTACATGCGCATCAAGGTGGGCACCATAAAAAATCAACGGCATGCTTTCCTCTTGCAACTAATAAAAAATATTTTAAAAAAAAGAATTTTATAGGACAGGCCATTGGGATAAGTATGTAAGATCAAATCATGATGATTATATAAAATCCATTCTAACCACTAGATGTCATACCAAAATTTAGACCTGCAACCTAAATTAAGCCCATTCGTGATTTAGGCATGTCATACCGAGGGAAACAGTTTGGAGGGCAAGCATTGCCTTTTATACCATTTCCAATTGTGTGGTCCAATTGAACCATAGATAGGCTAAATTTCAAATCCTTGCCTAAAATGAGGTGAAGCACCTTGTAGTTGGGGTGGATTTCACATAAACATCATGGCGGAGCCTACTCAGCAGACAACTTCATTAAAAAAGTAAAAATAAAAATTTATGGGAAGGTGTTGGGTTCATATTTACCCAGACAAATGAGGGAGCTTATTGAAAACATTTTTTTAAAGGCCGAAAAATTCTACATTAAGTAGGTAAATTTCTATAGAACTCCTTGGAGTTAATGAAGAACCAATGCCGAACCAATATAAAGAAGGGAATGAGAAGAAAGAAACATTTGCCTTGGGATAGACGGGAGATGGCATCTGAGAGAACTTGAATGATATTATCTAAAAATCTTTCCAACCTTTTAATTAATTCGGAAGATTGGATACTTCTTATGAGTTTTCAAAAGTGGATTAGATGTCACCAGGGTAACGCATTAGTGGGTGTTATACTAACCGTGTGGGGCCCACCTTGATGAATGTTTTGTATATCCACACTATCCATATGTTTTTTCAACTCATTTTAGGACCGTGATCTCAAAACTTAAGCAGATCCAAATCTCAGGTGGATCGTACCACTGGAAACAGTGGTAATTGACCGTTATAACTTTTTATGGGCCACAAAAGTTTTGGATCAAGCTGATATTTGTATTCTGCCTTCATCCATGTCTGTATGACCTTTTTAACAGGTTGATGGCAAATAAACATCATGATGGGCCGTTGAAAGGTTTCAATGGTGGGTGTCATTGTCCCCACTGCTTTCTGTGGTGTGGTCCACTTGAGATATGGATCTGCTTAAGTTTTGGGACTACCACCTAAAATGAGATGGAAAAACAGATGGACGGCGTGGATATGCAATGCATTCATCAAGATAGGCCCCACAGTTAGGGTAACACCCATTAATGTGTTACGCGTGTAACACTTAATCCGCTCGCTGAGTCATCAGCCCCGCTGCACCAAAAGTCTGTCACGTTGGAAATTCGTGAAGTGGCATTGAAAGAAAATACAGCCATTGTTTCTATTCAACCAACAAAATGCTAAATATTATATATCCAGGATCTTTCAATTTGAGTAACCTTTGGTGCATGAGTCATCCATGGTGAGTCCCACCATATGAATGGTCTGGATCACCGGAACATCAGCCCTACTTGCACAAATTGAAATCACAAAGTGTCTATGATTGCTCAGCCAGAGCACGTTTTCGTACTAAAAACTAAACCAACTCCGTTGACTTAATGGGGAGGAACACCGACAATTGATATTTTTTTCTCGGCAATTGATTAGATGGCTTGGATTATTGGATTAAATTATTCAAAACCTTGGGCAACCAAAAATGGCTGAGATATATGAATGGGCGAGCCTTTCCATACATAATCAATATGGATCATGTTGGATATGGGTTTGTGGGACCTACCTGTGGAGAACCATTGGTGGGAAGGTCCTATACATTTTTCTCCCATTTCTCTCTTAATTTTATTGGATTTTAAATATGAGATTGAGATAAAGGAGAGAGACCAAAACTCAAAACAACGGATCTCACTATTTTTTTTTTTTTTTTTAATAACCGGGTATCACTTGACTAAGGTCCTCAGCTAGGTTTCCCAAGGGAGCACACTTCGAGGTTCTCGAGGCACGTGCAAACCATCCTACCCACACGTGCCTGGTAATTCCCTAGGAGGTGGCCAGTGAGGGAACTCAAGCTCAAAACATCTCGCTTCTTCAGGCAGGAGGTCCTAGCCAACTTAGACCATGCTCATTGGTTAGCAGATCTCTATTTTGAATGAGGCAAAAATCAAGTGGCATCTTTCTCATTTAGATCTAAAATGTAATTTATAAAGTTTTCTTTTTTCATATATTAATAGTTGCTCAATTCCTAATTAAAATCCAATCACTAAGGGCCTGTTTAGACCATTAAGTTACTTTGGATAAGCTATATATTTCATAAGTAGCTTATCTTAATTTTTACTAATTCAGCTCATAAGTATATTTGATAATTAATATAATTATCAACCAAAAAGTAAAAAATCATGTTTGGTTTCTAACATAATAAGCAATTATCTCTCAAGTTTGTTTGTCCCCCTTGCAACTATCATCCATCATGTGGGGGCCAACCTTTGATGTGGACCATTCATCGTGTGGGCCCCACCTTGGAAGTGGGTCATTCATCACTATGGACTGACCTTAATTATGCACCATTTCTTATGTAAGTCCCACCTTTAAGTAGGGCCCACCATCAATGTTATTGTCCATCATGTGGGGCCCACTTTCAATATACAACGACCATCATGTGGGACCCACCTATGATGTGGGCCATCCATCATGCAGGGCCCGCCTTGGATATGGGCCACTCATAATGAGGGCCGACCTTTGATGTGGACCGTCCATCATGTGGGGCATACCTTAATGTGGACCATCCATCATGTGGGGCCCACCATTATTAGTTGCCCATCATGTGGAGGTCACCTTTGATGTGGACTATCCATCATGTGGGCCCCACCTTCAATATGGGTTGCCCATCATGCGGGGCTTGCCTTGAATGTGGTTCATTCATCATTAGGGCCCGACCTTTGATGTGGATCGTCCATCAGGTAAGGCCAATTCAATATGGGTTATTCATCATGTGGGGCTCAACTTCGATGTCCACTCCCCAGCATGTAGAGCACACCTTTAATGTGGACCATCCATCACGTAGACCCTACCTTTGAAGTGGGTCGTCCATAGTACCAGCCCACCTTGGATGTGGGCTTTTTATCATTAGCGGGATGACATTTGATGTGGACCATCTGTATGTGGGCCTACATTAATATGGGGCCGCTCATCATGTGGGCCCGTTGATGTGGACCATCCGCATGTGGGCCTACGTTAATATGGGGTCATTCATCATGTGGGACCCACCTTTTATCAACACCTTCCACCGTATGAGCCCCTCCTTCAATATGAATGATCATGAGAGAGAAGTAGAAAACCTTGGGCGACCAAAGGCGCAGCCCTCAGGATGGATGGATGAGATATGTCAATGGGTGGGCCTTTGCCTACATAATCGATATGTCTCTTGTTGAATATGGCCCCTGGGACCCACTTGTGGTTGTGGGAACCATTAGGACGATGATTGCCTACTAATGAGTTGGCTATTGGACAGTGCTTTGTGGGCCCCACCTCAATGTATTTGCCTACTAACGAGTTGGCTATTGGACAATGCTTTGTGGGCCCCACCTCAATGATTGTGGGCCCCACCTCAATCTATTTTTCTAGGTCATTTCAATGCATGAGACAAAAAATGAAACAAATCCAAATCCCAAGTGGACCACACCATAAGATAACAGTGGTGCCTAAACGTCCATCATTAAAACTTTTCTAGAGCCCACTGTAATGTTTATTTTTCATCCAAATTGTTGATTAGGTGAAAAAAAGGATCACGAGAAAACACAAAGATCAGCTTCATCCAAAACTTTTGTTGCCCTTCTGGAAGTTTTTAATGTAGAAGTTTTTAATGGTGAGAGTTGAATTACAAAAGCAAATTGCGTACGTAGTAAACTCTGTGGGGCTCACTATGTTTTACGTATTTTATCCACTCTATCCATCCATTTTAACATATAATTTGACGGCTTTAGACAAAACGAAGCATATCTAAAAATCAAGTGGACCACACCACATTAAACAGTGTGAATTGAACATCTACCATTGAAAAATTCTTCGGGCCACGGAAGTTTTGGATCAATCTGATATTTGTATTTTACATTCATCCATGCCTGTGTGATCTTATGAACAGGTTGGATGACAAATAGACGTCACTATGAGCCACAAGAAGGTTTCAACCGTGGAGATCATTATTCCCACTGTTTCCTTCCTGTGGTATGGTCCACTTGAGATTTTGGATATACTTAGATTTTGTGGTCAACCCCTAAAATAAGCCACATACATTCACGGTGGGCCCAACAGAGTTTACTCAGTACGATGAGAGCATACTGGTGTGGTACACATGAGATTTTTATTTGCCTCATTTTTTAGTTAATGCCCACATGAGATAATCTAAACAATTGATAGTGTATTAGAGCCATCTTAACCAAAGGACCTACCAATCTAGGGATTTGAAGTTGTGTCAGAGTGATCTACTACTGATCTCCATTTTGTACAGGCAAAAATCAAGGTAAGTGGCATTTTTCCCATTTAGATATAAAATTTAATATATTAATAGTTGTCTGCCCAGTTCCTGATTAAAATCCAATTGCTAAATTCTTTGTCATGAATGGCCATTGACTAATGAGAGAGAGAGAGAGAGAGACGACCCAAGCACATCCAGTATAACACCCTAAGCACTGTGGGGCCCACCATGTTGTGTGTAATATGAGCTGCGTCCATTGGTTGCAAAACATCATTTTCATCCACCATCACCAACTCTGCCCTAGTTGTGATCCGGAGATGTCTGTGAAAAATCCACTCCCTCCATCTGTTTTGACATACCACAATAGGAAAGGATTATGCAGATCATGCAAATAAAAAACTCAGATGTCATACCGACAAAACAGTGGAAACAGCAACATCCACTGTTGAAACCTTCTTGGAGCTGACCATGATGTTTATATGCCATCTAAACCGTTCATAAAATTATTATCACTCAGATAAACTGTAGGAACAAATATCATCATGATACAAAACTTCTGTCAGAGCTAGGCGTTCAATCACTACTGTTTCGTGTGGTATGGCTTACTTGAGTTTTGGATATGCTTGATTTTTAGAATCTTGTCCTATTTTAGTATTTAAAAACATATGGACGGAGCAGATTTGTCATGGACCTCTCTATAGATCTCACATAGCTCAATCCGCTTGCGTTGTAGCCGGTGGGGTCAAATAATTTTTCTTCTTTCTTTTAAAAATAACTATTGAAAATGTCTGATGATGCTTGGCTGCATCAACCTGCCATGCTATGCATATAAAAGTAGTCCTTCATATTAAATCCATCGTATTATATAACAGCAACGGCAACTTCGATGGGGTATATGCGGATTTGCCTGTCATGACGAGCATGTTCGCCATTCAAGATCCACATTCTCTACATCTCCACCGTTCACATAACAAACCTCAAACTCTGCTGCACCGTCTGATGAAGAATAACGTTCTGAGCACATCCTTACTGCAGAATGAACGCTGGGGACCCATAATTAAATTTCTCTGATCGACTGCCAGGATTTCACACCTGTGCCACATCAGAGGTGTGTAGGGTTTCGATTGTGCCCACGAATCTCCCTTTGTAAACACATTGGAGGCGTGCAGAAGAAAATTCTGGTGAGTGGTCAGGATCTTAACATCACTCGAGTGGGGCCATGCTTCCATACTCCAAAGCCTCCGTTTGTGGTTGAAAGCTACATGGGCCCATAGAGATGACCGTGACAAATCCACTCCGTCCATCAGTTTCTCAAAGACACAATAGGAAAAAAGTCCAAAAATCAGGCAGATCCAAAACTCAGGTGGGCTATACCAAATGTAACGACCCGAGATTTTCGACTCTCGTGTATAACACAACGGCCGAATTCCCAAGTAATTTATAGAATAACTAATTTGTCAAATAATAAAATATAGCATTCAAGCACAATGGCGGAAACAATTATCACCTTATTCTATTAAACTTATTACGTCATCATCAATGTTTAAATAAGGGAACCAACCAATATCCATACTGATTAATTAAAATACAAAACCATGTCTTCTCTTGAAGACTTATTACAATTCCATAAATGTATCAACTACTCAAAAGAAATATTTAATAAATGATAACATCAATTAAGTTTCTCTAACATCGTCATCCGCCATGTGATCGTACGAACCATCGAACTCTTTTCCTTAAAAATCGGGTTCAATACCTGGATCTTCACCTGCATCACCTAAATTGTGTTTGGGATAGCGTTAAACGCTATCATAGTGGGGAATATTCCCTCCAAGACAATCAAGAATAATAATGTACAAAATTCAGAGTAACGCAATATAAATAATATCTTTATTCAAAACAAAACAATTAAGTAAAAATCTTTGTTAATGCGATGCATGGAATGCATGCTCTGGCTAAGGCACCCTGGCTAGAATCACAATCCATGAAGTGGGAGACTCCCTGTTACGACTTCACGCTAGCCACTAGTCATCAGAGGTTCCTGGGACGCACAAGCCCATAGTTTTGCCCGACCACGTGAGAAATGGAACGCTCATAGCCCAAATCTACACGTGACAGTGTACGGGAGAAGTAGGACGCTCTAGCCTATTCTCAATTCCGTACACCCACATGGAGCCAAGTGAATGCATGACTTTAGTTTCACCTTTATTTAAGTGTTTTTGCATACAACCGATTTAAATAAAACTCAATGGTCACTATGGGGAGTCACAAGTGACCCAGCATAGGCCGACAGCACAGGATTAGTGTCCATAGCACCAACCCCGGCTCATGAGAATTTGTATACCATTAGTGTCCACTCATTGTCCCGTTTTATGATTTCATCATGTCCCAAAAAGCCAATGTTGTACATCATGACCAAATTTATTAAAATACCCATGTACTGTAAATGGATCAAATCAAGCATCATGTACGTGTAAGGATCCATTAACAAACAATCACTTCATTCTCTCAGTTAAGTGAAGATATTCTTCCATCATGGACACCTCTCATGGGTTCCATCTCTCTACATCGAATAATTTTACCAACTTAGGGACAAAGAGTATACAATAATGGGATGTCCATATGGTGATCTTATACACATATTTCATATCACAATATGAAAACCAATGTTACTTGTAATACATGGACTAAGAAAATAAGGGCATAGATTTCACAAAGATATATAACACAAATACACATGCTTCTTAGTAAAAAAATCTAAACAATGAATCACATCATTATATAATGATATTCATTACAAATCCTACATTAAACTTCATGTTATATGGATTAGCAATTCAAAACAAAAGAACTTCACATGCCACAAAAGAAACTTATGATAATCATAATATTATTAATGAAAGGCTTGAAGGAAAATCCTCACCTTAGGATGGACTTAGAAGAAGATGGTTGTAGAAGATCCTAGCCGCTGGAAAAACATGAGAAAGAACTCTCTTCTTCTTCTTCTTTTTCTTCTTCTTCTCTCTCTCTCTCTCTCTCTCTCTCTCTACGGCATGGAGGCTAGGGTTAGGAGAAGGATTTGGAGGTGCGTAGTAGAAATATGGAGAGGGATGTGCACGCGAGGTCTTGTGTAACAACCTCTTGAGGTGGGTTTCTCAAATCTCAATATTCAGATGATCTATGATCAATTCCAATCCGTTCATCTTATCAAGCTCGAAGAGTAGAGTCAGAATACGTAAATTTCTTAATGATCCACATTCTAGATTGGCCGATCCTTGAAAATGGCCTAACTGGTGCTAAAATGGACTTGATCTCAATTAACGATCTACGCTTGATGATCAGGGCCCAAATTTTGGAAAAATATATGGTCATGATAGGCAAATAATTGTACAAAGTTTAGTGGTTGATTGATGGTGAGAAACGCTTAGATCTGAAATTTCAACTTTTGGCGGAAAAGGAAGGGGCTAACTTTGTGGTTCAACGGTGTAAGATTATAGATCGGGGTCCAAACTTTGTGTAAACTCGTAGTCATATGAGTATAATAAGTGGTCCAAATTTGAGAAGCGATTGATGGTGAGAAGTGGGTAAATTGAAAGGTTCAGATTTAAAAAGAGTTGGTAACTCGTTAATTTATAGAACGGGATAACTTCGCGCATAAGAAAGATGCTTATCAAGGTGGGGCACTCAAATCACACTATTGGTCCATGATAAAGACGATCTAAGTCACTCATATGAAGAGAAATATTCGACTACGACTAACCATCTACTTTCCTCACTCGATGGACATGAAAATCAAGGGTTAAGGGGTTGATTTGACAATCGAACCACTTCTACTATGATTTAAGGGCTGAAATTTGATGTGTATGGTTAATATGTGTCCAAAAGCTTAAATCCAGGGTTTTGCGTGAAAGTGATCGTCAGAAACTATAATACTTAAAAATGGCATCTTAACTTAAGTTTAACTAATGGCATTTTCGTAATTATCTGAAAAATGCGTGATTTTTGAAATCTGATCTTTCTACGATGTTTATGGGATCATTTTAAGCAACTTTTGTAAAGGATCCCCTATCGGATCTCCTACGGATGTCCCGCTATTCGCAAATCAATGGTAAATATACGATAATTAATAAAAAATAAATTAAAAATGAATTTTCAAAAAGTTTCAAATAAATCTCGAAAATCTGGGGCGTTACACCAAATGTAACAGCGAGGACAGAAACGTCCACCGTTGAAACCTTCTTGGATGGTTATATGCCATCCAAACCGTTCTTAGGGTAACTACCACCAAGTAAAATTATACTTAGCACCCCCCATAGCTTCTAAGCACAGGAACTTCCTGTGGCCATTGGATGTGATATGCCCCAAAGTATCCTCAGCGGCCCACTAGACACCTTTTATAAGCATAGTAGGTAGGGCAGGACACGAGCCGAGTCGAGTCAAGCTTTGCCTTCCTTGTTGCTCTTTGCTCGGCTCCAACTATCCAGCCGTTGCTTTTTGGACTCACTTGGCCGAACGTGGACTTGCTTGATTAGTAAATTGGGCGAGTCCAAGTCAAGCTCCAGTTCGAGTTAAGTCTGAGTTGGAGTCTTTCAAGCTAGTCGATCCAATGGCTAAAAATAAAAATAAAAATAAAAATGGAATGGCCTAAAAGAAAGTTAAGGAAAAATGGATAAGAAAAAAAATGGAAGAGGAGAGATCAACGATTCAGGTTGACAGAGCAAATCGGTGGTGGCCGGTGGGTGAGCAGATAAGCAACGGGCAACAGGTCAGTGTCTCAGGACACCTCAAGGGTGGCCAGCTGTTGAGCTAAGAAAGAGAGGGAGGGAGGAAGTGAGGCCAGTGTGGCCGGCCGTCAAGCTCAATGAGGAAGGGTTAGGGTTAGAGAGAGTCAAAGATGAGGGTGCTCATACAGGTAGATTAGAAATAAGATTAGGTTTTTTTTTTTTTTTCTATTTCTTTTTCGAGCCAAATTGAGTCGAGTTCAATCTAATATTCAAGCTGATTGAGCCGAGTTGAGCGTGGCCATGCTCGGTCTAAATAATGACTCGACTCAACTCAAACTCACTTTCGATCCGACCTGAACTGAGCATTTTCAAGCGAGTCGAGCGAGGTTTTTGAGCTTACTCAACTGGTGTACGGCTCTAATTATATGAACGGTTTGGATGACTGAAACATGACCCGAATCCAACAAGCATTTTGCATGCATGGTGAACGGGAAACAACACTCACAAGTGTCTTTAAGCCATCCATCTTTTTTTCTTTTTCTTTTTATGATGGTGGCCCACTTTATGAGTAGACTGAGCTAGTAGGCCGGGCAGGGTCATTCATCATTGACCCATGCCTGGCTTAGTCCAGCCCGGACAAATGGCTGATTTCAAACCCGGGTCCATTCATTGAGCCAAGTTCAGGGTCCAAAGCCCTAGTCCATTGCCAGCCCTATGGACGAGGTTACTTTCAGTTGCCTTATAGCAGCAGGGACTGTTTGACATGACGGCTATCATAGTCCTGAATCCGCTGATATGGCAGAGGTTCATCTTAATTACCTAAATACCCTTTTAATAGGAACTTGGGTTGGGCAGTGATCCCTCCACTGCCAAGTTGGTGGTGGACAAGTTTTGTGGCCCCACCATAATGTGTTTTATCCATGCCTTCCATTCATTTTTTAAGTAGACGCGGATTATGTCCTACCCCCTACTCGTCTCCAATTGGGAACGAGCAGGAGCTTTGCGTGGCCACTGTGATGTATGAGTTTTATCCCCACCATCCATCCATTTCTCCATGCCATTTTATGGAATAGTACAAAAATTAGGTAAATCCAATGCTCATGTGGACCACATCACCGGAAGCAATGGTGGGAATGATTCTCTTCGTCGAAAATTTCCTAAGGCCCATTATGATGTTTATTTGCCATCCAACTTATTCATAAAGTAATATAGAACAAGATGAAGGGAAAACACAAATATTAGTTTGATCCAAAACTTCTGTAATCCTTAAGAAGTTTTCAACGATGAGAATTTAATCTCCATCACGTAGTCCACATGTTTATTGGATCTACCTCATTTTTTTGCCTATATTCTAAAATGATATGGCAAAATAGATGAACAATGTGAATAAAACTCATATATCACAGTGGCCACTCAAAGCTCTTGCCCATCATGAGTAGGGGTAGGCCACAATCCACATTCTTTTTCATCTGATCTTAGGACATGAGTCCAAAAATGAAGCAAATCCCAAGCTCAAGTGGACCACACTATAAGAAACAGCTAGAATTAAATACCTATGGATTGAAAATTTCTTCAGGCTTGCCGTAATGTTTATTTGCCATCCAACTTGTTCACAAAAGTCGCATAGCCTTGATAAGGGAAATTTTTTTTATTATTAACTTAGATCCGAAACTTCAATAGCCCTAAGAGGTTTTCAACATTACTCATTCAATCCCCCTTGTTTCTTTTGGTGTGGTACACTTGAACTTTAGAATTGGCTCAAATGAGCTGGAAATGTATGGGCGGCGTGGATAAAACACATACATCATGGTGGCGCCACAATGCTTTTCCACCACCGACTTTGGTAGTGGAGGGGTCACTAATCAATGCTACCAAGTCTTTTTTAATAGTTTCCAATGGCTTTTTTTAGCATTTCTTTTCCTGCGAGCAACCGTGGTTGCACGTTTAATCACACCATTTGAAAATGATCGTTATTCCGTGGGCTCCCACTTTTTCGTTGAGGGAGTTGCTCGATACTCTGGGAGCGTATGAGCTTGGTACAAGGGCACTAAAAAATTGTACATGTTACATTTCATTAAGTGAAATTAAACCATCTAAATTGTGGAACCCACTGTGTCCAAGTCGAAGTCCCAAAAACAAGGTGGCTGAAAAACTCTAATTAGTGATTCTTTGGACGCTTGTTTACCGAAAGATGACCGTTGGATGTTTTCATTTTCAACTGTCAAATGAATGTCTACCAATCCAAAGGCTAGATAATTAGTTAAATCTTCATTTTTCGTCCATGATCAAACATCTAAACTGGGACCCATAATTTGGGAGGTTGATTTTGGATTACTTATATGTCATGTACACACTTTCTACGTAAGTGCCTGCGTATCAACCACTACAATCTTTCAGAGCATCGAAGTTTTTCTCATCATTTCTCTATTTCATAACAGCCACTGGGGGCCGTGAATCTACGCGGCCGCTCAAAGGAGGTGGAAAGCGTGTCAGATAGCCAGGCGGATGGGGCACATGTCAGAGGCAAGTGTGAGAGATCAGGACCATTCATGAGGGAGTGGACGTCATGAACGTACTATATACAAAAAACCACGGCTGTACACTTGTCAAGTGAGCCGCACATACACGATTGAATTTGGACCGTTGGAACCATTTTCCTTTACGAGTTTGACCTGCCTGATCATTGGGCGACGAAAACCATATCACGTTCACCGTATATCTTACCTAATGAATGGCCCAGATCTATGACACGTGATATCACGACCTATAAAGGCAACATCACGCGACTCAATGTACCAAAGAGAGCTGATTTGATCATTTGAGTGCCGGCAGATGCACGGCAGTTTCTTACGTCCGCGTCATTTCTGAACGCGTGGCATGTATAGATGAGATCTAAACCGTCGATTTTGCATTTTGAAATCTTTCGGGTCGCACCCTGGATGCGAATATAGGCTCGTATCAGTGTAGGACATCCAAACCGTCAATTACGTGGACAGTAGCATGGAGACAGTTTGGACAAATACTGCCCAAATCAGAACATAAATGCAAACTACTCAATATTCCTTTTAAACCGTCCATTTGTATTCTTGAGGTGAATGGGCGCGAGGCCATTCGTTGCGCAAATGAAATGTTACCATAAGGTGGCTTGTTGATGGACCTAGATAGGGTGCTCTTGCGTTTGGTTAGATTTGGTAGAATTTGATTGGACATTAGACTACCGTGAAAGATCAAATCCACTCAAAACATGTTTGAAAGGGAGTGGAATAGGTGTGGCCTTACCATGTCAAGGTACATGAATGTATTCTCTATGCTTATGCTGTCCATCTATGTTGTCAAATTAAATGAAATGAATGTAAATAAAATGTAAATAAGAAACGATTACTTTATTTAAGATTTTCTTAGTGATGCACATAGTCCTGTTATATCCACACCATTCATTCATTTTTCCAAATCGTTTTAGAGCATAAGCCAAAAAATGAGGCAAATCTAAAGCTGAAGTGGCCCACAATAAGAATAATTACGTCTACCATTAAACTTACCATTATCTATGGTGTGATCCACTTTATCTTTGGATTTGTCTCATTTTTGGACTCATGTCCTAAAATAATTTGAAAGGATGAATGAGCGGTGTGGATATAACACATACATCATGGTGGGGCCCATAAAATTTTACTTTGAAAAGAGATCGAAATTTGCATCATTTTTAAGGTGGAATTCCAACTCTTTATTAAGCCGGTGTAAAAATTATCATCATGCGTTTACTTTCATTTCATTTACCTCTAGGCCCAATGCATTAGCCCAAATATGAAACATATTTATATCTTAGGTGGGTGTGTTTAAATGAGAGTAAATGAAATGCATTTAAATTGTTTAGATTGAGTAAATGAGAGGATTTGGAATACATTTTAATTTTTAATATATTCACAAGAAAATATGTGATATTTCAAATTACCTTTAATATCTAAAATTATTGTATATATGTAATTAGAGCTGTACACAAATCGAGCCAGCTCGAAAAGCTCGCTGGCTCGGCTTGAAAAAGCTTAGTATGGCTCAACTTGTAGGGTGGATCAAGCTAAACTAAGCTTCATTTTTAGGCTCGTTGAAAAATCGAGCCAAGGTTGAGCTAGACCAAGCTCGATTCGGCTCGACTCGACTCAGTTTGTTTATATATATATATATATATATATATATATATATATATATATATATATATATATATATATATATATATATATATATATATAATGTAACTTATATTTCATTTGAGTGCCCTAATTCCTTTTTTATTTTTTCATTCGAGCACCCTCGCCCACTCAATCGCCCCCTAGCCTCAAACCTTCGTCGCTTGACGCCCGGCAAGACTCGTCTGGCTTGCTTGACAGCTAGACCCTCTCCTCACCTCTCCTCTCTCTCCATTCTCCATTCCCCTCTCTCTCTCTCCCTCATCTTTGATCTCTTTCCCCAACCAGCCAATGCTTGACCAGACTCACCCCGCTAACCAACGATTGGCCTGACCTGCTCGGCTGTTACTACTCCTCTCTCTCTCTCTCTCTCTCTCTCTCTCTCTCTTTAATCTCTCTCACTCTCCCCCCATCGCCCGACCAGCCAACACTAGGGCTGTAAATGGGTCAGCGGACCCTAAGGGGTACCCGGATCCAACCCATTTAGACTCGACCCATTTGTTAAATGGTATGGGTTTGGGTCCAAGAACAGATCCAGTTGCTAAACGGATTTAGGTCTGGTTTCCTTTTTATTAGGCCCGACCCGAACCCATTTAGTAAGTGGGTGGGTTTGATCTACATTTCAAGGGACCCGTCCAGACTCGATTTGAAGCCTTCTAAAAATGCTTGCATACTTGATCGAGAACAAGACCCGAACCTAGACCCATTAGACCCGACCCATTTATAAATGGGTCTAGGTGGATCTCCCTTTACCAGACCCAGACCCATTTATAAATGGGTCTAATGGGTTGACTCGGACCCGACCTAGACCCGCCCATTTAGTAAGAGGGTCTGAGTCTAAAATTTGGACCCAGACCCATTTAGTAAACGAGCGGGTTTGGTTTTGGCTAAATCTGCCCTAAACCCAACCATTTATAGCCCTAGCCAACACCCAGTCGAACAGACCCCCCTGTCCATCCAGCTGACCGCCCTCAACCCGGTCTGAGCTCAAGTTTAGGCTTGAAAGCTCATCTAAACTAAGCCGAGCAGCCTAGTTGAGCTTGATGATTAAGCCGAGCCGAGCTCGAGCCCAATCACTTTGCTGGTCGAGTTAAGCCGAGCCGGACCAAGTTCAATTCAATTCGGCTCGTGTACAACTTTATATTTAACTAAATGATTGTAGCAAGCCCATTGAAATATATAGTTTAGCAAAAAAAAAAAAAGGAACTTTCAAGCCTCAAATGCGCCATAAGCACAAGGATTACAAAAGCAAATTGCCAATGTTTTTTAATTGTCAATTTAAATGCTCAACCTTTAGAAGGTTTGGATAATTCTATTAGTGAGATTTTAGTGATGTAGCCAGTAATTAGACTGTTTTGAAGTATTATTAGTGTGCCACATGTATGGTGGGCATGTACATAATAACACTTTTGTTTACTTGTGTGGCTCTCCAAAGAAACTCCAAAAGGTATTTCGCCCATTTACCTCCAAATCCTCTCTCCTCTCTTTGGGAGAGGATTACCTTTGCATGCTTATTTATGCCCATTTTCATTTCATTTTCTTATATTTGTTTCCATACCAACAAACCTCAAATGCCATTTACCTCTATTTACTCTTAACCAAATTGTTATAGAAAACGGTGACAATTGACCATGAAAAAATTCTTATAGTCACAAGAGTTCCCCCCCCCCCCCCCCATCCTGTGTGGATGCTAATAGGATAGATGAGGAATAAACAATAGAGTAGGCGTTAGGAAGTTTTTAATGATGGAGTGTCCATTCACCATTATTTTCTTGTAGTATAGTCCACTTGAGATTTGGATTTACTTCATTTTTTAGCTCAACAAATGGACAACATAGATATAAAATACATATATCAAGAGGGCCATCCGATGAAGGCTGCACTTAATCCACTCTAGTCTTGAAAGTCGTTGTACGGAGTAATGACTTGGTGGGCCTATCTCCGATGAATGTAAATTATGTCCTACCCTTCCTCGAGCATGAGATCTGGGTGGCCATCATGATGCATGGGCTTTACCCATGCCATCCAACCATTTCACCGTAGCATTTTATGAAATATGACAAAAGGTTAGTCAAATCTAAGGCTCAACTGCTCAAGTAAACCACATCACAAGAAGCAATGGTGATAATAATGCTTACTGTTGTACTTTTCCTAAGTCTCACCGTAATATTGATTTTTCATTCAACCTATCCATAAAGTTACACAAACTTGGATGAAGGAAAAACACACATGTCAGCTCGATACAAAACTTATGTAGCCCTAAGAAGTTATGTAGCCCTAAGAAGTTTTCGGATGTAAGAGTTTAATCTACATTGTTCACCTATGTCTTGGATCTACTTCCGTTTTTAGTGCATATCCCCAAATGATATGGAAAACTGGATGAATGAACGGTGTGCATAAAACCCATACATTATGGTGGCCACTTAAAGCTAGTATGCAATACAGATGATCTCTAACGGCTCTAACGGCAGCTAGTCATCCAACCAAAATTTGTTAATGCTGAATAAAAGCCAGCAAAATTTGATTGAATGGCAGCTGGAAGACGCTCGGCGTTTCAACAGCATGATAACTATCATATGGACGGTTAAAACTAAAATAGTGAGCGGTCAAAATTCAAAGGCAAAATGATATCATCGACATTATATTCTTAGCTCAATGATCCGGCTGTGATCTGTCCACAGTTCAATTTGTGGTTTGGACGGTATGGATTGCCGTTCAAACATTCCACGGTTGAAAAGTGACCTTCACTTTGCAAAGCTAACATAGGAGTCTCGGCCCATTGATAAGAGAGAACGGGCTGCATCTGGCGACTGTGCGCCGGAAAACAAAATCTAGCCTTCCATCGCCACAATGAGCCTGCAAACGCGAACTGGCGAGATCCAAGCCACTCATCAAAACCCACTGATAGGGATTACATAGTCCAAATATCTGTTACGAAAACTTGTGGGCCACACACATACACAAGAACCTCGATCAACGTACCTGTGTGGCCCAATTTCTTTCAAGCAGGAATCAATACAATGGGGCCCACTCAACGAGCGGCTTGGATCTCTCAATCTGGCACGTGTGGCTGTTAATCCACCGGCCAGTAACATTGTCTTATGCACTCGCGCGACTGTACTTGGGCCCCAGAAAGTTTCAACGGTGAGAATCAGACCATCACTTTTTCCTATGGTGTGGTCCACCTGTGTCTTGGATCTGCCTAAATTTTGGTCCCATCCCATGAAATTCCACGGAAAAATGGATCTCTCAAGCTGATATTTGTGCTTTCTCTTCGTCCAAGTCTATGTAACTTTTTGAATAGGTTGGATGGCAAATAGACATCACGGTGGGCCCCTGGAAAATTTCAACGGTGAGAATCATATCACCGCTTCTTCCTGTGGTGTGGTCCATATGTGCCTTGGATCTGCCTAAATTTCTTTTTTATCACATAAAATTCCACGGAAAAATGGATGGACAGTATGGATAAAACCATACATCACGGTGGCCACTCAAAGCTCCTGCCCGTTCCCAGAGAGGAACGGGCGGGGTAGGACGCAATCCGCGTTCCTTTTTTCAACGCCAGAGCAAACGATGAATCCTCCCCGTTTCCTCCTCAAGGCCATCTCTGTCGGAAAACCGCTTTTCCGCCCCTCGAAACCGCAGAAAACCGGTTTTCCGCCTATCACACCATAAAAAACCACCTTCTTCTTCTTCCAGGTAGACGGTTTCGTCCACAATCAGCGGTTTCCGTACATCTTATTCACCACATTGTTTTTTCCCGAAACCGCGTGCTGATAAGAATACGTTATTTTATTATTCATTGCCATTTCGGTCTTGCTTTTTGTAGAAATTACAATCTAGTCTTCTTTTTATCCTTTGAATTTCTGTTCCTGCTTCCCGGTAATTCGGGTTTTTTTCTTCTTTCTATTGACTTTGAAAATCGAGTCTTTTTTATCGATTCTGATTAGGGTTTTTGGGGGAATTAGGGTTTTCCAGATGCTATCATCCGGGGAATTAGGGTTCTAGGAGTAATTACGAATCAGAAAAGATTCGTTTCTTGTTAGAATTCTCATTAAAATGGGATTTTTCCGTAGAATTTCTCGTTCTGATTCTGTGTGTGTCGTTTTCCGGTGGAAATTAGCGTTTCGAGGGAGCGATCGGCGGTAAAAATTCAGGTATCTTTCTTTCTTCATTTCCTTTCTGGTAATCTAGGTTGAATTGAGATTTGATCGGAATTAGGTTTATCTTTGTTGAATTCCTTGTTCTGCTTTTGGAAATGTTGATTTATGGTTTTAGTGGAGAGATCATTGATTGTAGAAATGAGTCCTTTTCTTTCTGAAAGGTTTTCTGTAGAACATTTCTGTGATGGTTTTTGGGAATGCTGTTTCAAGGTGGAATTAGGGTTTTAAGGAGTGAGAATCTTTTGGAAAATTCAGTCTCTGTTTTCTAATCGACATCTGACTGTAACTTTTCCTTATGGTTGGCATTCTGATAAAAACTACCAAATTCTCTTAAAATAGCTCTCCTGGCATGTGGATTACCTAATTGACCAATCATTGATTGAAAGTCATATACATGTATGTATATATTAGAATCACACAAAATGTTTTTTGCAACTGGAATTCTGTTGTTAGGGATCGAATTGTCTCAATAGTCTTGGAAAGTCTTGGTTTTTACTCTTTTTAGTTGCTCAATTTTCCAAAAGTTTAATGGGGAGTCTATGAACTGTTCTGTTTTTTTTTTTGTGCAATTTGTAGGCTTAATTGCATTGATTATGTTTACTGTTTTGTCACTTTTCAATTTGTGGTAATTTGAAAATTTTGTTTGAATTCATACACTTCAGAATATAAACTAAGAGGTAATTTTGTTATATTTACTTCTTCTTTTTTACATTTTAATTTGAGTTAATTAGCCTTTTTTGTTAAAGAATTTGTTCACTGCAGAAGATTGTGAACTTTGCTCTTTGTTGGATTTTGGAAATTAATTGGTTGTTCAATTTGTGAAAAAATAAAGTGTGGATGATGTGCAATTTGTGGGAAGATTTTTTTAAGCATTTTATTGCAATATTTGTTTTTTTTTTTTTTGCATTTTCCACATAATTTTCATACGGTCATGATAGTATCTGAAACTGGAGCATGGGTCATGTCAACATTGAAGTGTATTTTCCCAAAAGTAGATTTTGCGTTTTCTTATATTTGAGCAATGCTGGACTATAAGCAGGGGATATTTGTAAGCTTCATCTATGAGCTGGTGGCTTCTGTGTTTCTTAATCTGAGGTGGTCTGTGAAAGTGTAGTATCTGAAATTCAAGTCTATTGTGGACTTCTATGTTGGTGGTGTTAGAGGTCTGAATGTGGTGATGGGGTTAGTGCTTTTTCAAGGAATGAGTTTCTGCAAATTCTAATTCTCTGATTTTATTGTTCATATGCTCATGAAGGTCAGGCTTAAGTGAATATGTCTGGCTGAGGTGGGTAGATGAAGAAGAACAGATTTTGTTTTTCCAGTTGTTTTATTGACTGGAAAATCTGACTTATCCCGAAGGAAGTGGGAATGGATATGTGATTTGTTTCAGTGAATTACATCTGAAGTCTGAACAGTGATGGCCTCAAGGGTCAGGCCAGTCCTGCTATTTTTGGTGATTTTTATAGCGCTCTACAGTTCTGCTGTAGCGGAACCTGAGAAGGAAGTCATACGAAGGATAAGGACTGCTCCTCGTAGGAACTTAGAAAGTAGTGTTATTGACGGTACTGGTACGGAGGCAGCTTTTAGTGGTACTGAAGATGGTCTCAATGGTCTTGATGAGAGGAAAGGTGGAAGTGGTAGAGTTTCTGTGTCCACGGTTGCATGGTTTACTCTTGCAATGGCGGCGGCAACAGGGTTGGGTGCAATACCATTCTTCTTTGTGGAGCTAGAGCCGCAATGGGCAGGAGTGTGCAACGGAATGGCTGGTGGGGTGATGTTGGCTGCAAGCTTTGACCTCATACAGGAAGGGCAAACCCATGGTAGTGGCAGCTGGGTTGTGATTGGGATCTTGTCTGGAGGCATTTTCATTTGGCTCTGTAAGAAGGTGATGAATCTAGTAATTTTTATTGCTTTGCCATTCTCCAAAATTGAATTTCCATTTTGAGCTTTGATTTCCTCCATATTCTACTACATTTGCTGACTTATCTGATTTGGGACTTCCTATAACCCTGTATTCCTAAGACTTTATGACTGTAATTTTGTGTTCCTTTATGTTTATACCCCCTCAATTCAGCATCTGCTGCTTTTATTCTTACTTGGCAATGCTTCTTTGTTAAGCGTATGTCTTGTTGTGTGCTGAAGCTATTTTCAGCTCTTGTTGCCCTGAACATATTAAATAAATGAAAGATTATTTCTTTTATTGTGCTCTTTGTTTTTGCATTTCAGATCACGTTCCACTTCTAAGCTTCATTTTGAATATGTTTGTGGTTGACTGTTTTTTCAATGTTGTCAATGTCAAGCTATGTACCCTGCTACTCTTACCAGGCATGTTCATCTTCTGTGAAGCTATTTTCGACTAGTGTTTTCGCGTTCATCAATGCACCTAAATGTACCTTTTCTTGTGTGTCCACGTGATTATGGAGTTCACTTACGCATCCATTTTGAAGATTTTACTTTGGTTGTGTTTTGCTGAATCATGCTATCATGCTAGTCATCTTCATTCCTCCATTCAAGGGCATTCTTCCTTTCTCAACTGCAAACTTTATTGTTTGTGAAATTATTTAAGCTTTGTTTCCCCCCTTTTTTGAGTAGTCAATGTAAAAATTTCTTAAAGAAAGCCAAAAAAGACAAAAAAGACAAGATTACAGAAACACTTGAGGTCTGATAGCAACTGGCCTCTTGTTGCTATTTCAAAGGCACCGTGGGACGATAGCACGTGACCTCGCATTTCTTCCTTTTTGCCTAATCTATTGGCCATCATGTTAGCAACAATGTTGTCAAATTACATAATTGATGGCAGGCGAACTAGTGGTCTATGCGCTTATGTGATCGCATAATCACATGCGGTCACATAGACCCTAAACAATTTATTTTTGAAAAGAAATAAAAAAAATACTGAGTTTTAAGGAAAAATAATACAAGTATAGGGAGGAATTGTTTTTTTTACCTATTTCATTAATATTTTGTTATATTTATTACATCTATTAGACTAATGTCAACTAACAAGTACTCAGATGAATATATATTCTAAAAAATGTGAAAAACAAAAATATTGAAATTTTATTAATGTAGAAATACATTATACAAATTCAAAAGTTAAAAATTCAAATAGGCTTATACACATTGATCCCTAACCGGTTGTGGTACATCTCTACCATCACCGGCATCATCATCAGAGTCATCTCCCTCTTCGATTTATACTTCATCTTTTTTTGTTTCTTTGTCATCGGTTCCCACTAGTTGTTTATCCACATCCAACAGTTGATCTTCTTCTCGTATCTCCTCTATCTTGTCTTTTTCTTGGCCTTGACTGTAACTTGCCTGCCTTTTTGGCCTTTTGACTTGCACCTACTTCCTCTGAAGGGAGTACTGTGATAGAAGGAATCCAAATAGTCACTGAAACCAGTAGAACCTCTGTCCCATCCAAGAGAATCAAAAGAGAAGTGCCGATTTAGATGCGACATCTTCTACTTGGGCCCATGTTAAGTCTTCGCTTAAAAAGACCGGGTTCTCTGTCTTTACAAGCCACTGATTGTCTGCCTTGAGATCATCTAGGCAGATGAGAAGTTGGGAAGTTAAGCCTTTTTTTTCGCCTAGCAAAGAATTGTTATTGCAGCTTTTGGTCGTATTGGACGAAGATTAGGTCATTTAGCTTCTTTTGCTCAAGACGATTCATTTAGTCCTTTTTTTTTTTTTTTTTTTTTTTTTTTTTTTCCGCTTAGCTAACAATTTGTATAATATTTGCTTTAAATTCAATATCTGAATCTGCTCAATTTTAGAATCTTACCCCTCGAATGTACTCTAGTTGCGCTTGTGACAGCTTGCAAAAGATGTCAGCTAAGAATTTTTATCGCCAATATCATCAATGCTGGATCCATCCTATTTGGGTCCACTCCGTACATTCCCCACCAGCCTGTTGTTTAAATAACAGTTAAGAATAAGACTTCACTTTATAGTTTGTAAATTTTTTTTTTTATTGTAAGTTAAATTTGTTGGGCTTGACGCCTCAAATTTTCTTGCATGAAGACCACCGACTGGCCGGCCGGCCGGTCGGTCACGTTGGAGATGAAGACAGCCGGGCGCCCCACGGTTTTTGGTGACCGGGCACCCCATGACCTGGCCGGGCGCCCGATCATGTTGGTCCGGGCGCCCGAAATTCAGTTTTTTTCTCGCTGGACTGTTTTTTTGGTTGGTCGGGCACCCGACGGTCTGGTGACCGGGCGCCCGACCCTGCGCGAACTGCTTGTACGCAGTTTCCTTCTTGGACTTGGTTTCTTGCGCGGTTTTGCGCAAGGAGTTTCTAATTCCGGTTTTCTCCTATTTAAGGAGATGTAATCCGAGATTAGGGTTGCCGCCAGTGGCCGCCAATGGGCCAAAGGGATTGAGAGGGTTCTAGGGTGAGAGAAAAAGCTAGGGAAGAAGCTTGGAGTTCTCTTGGATGAGGGAAAGGGCTGTGTTTGTCCTTCTCATGTGAGAATTAGCTTCGGGTAGCTTGAGATTTCTCTTGTGGGCTGTGATCCATGGTTTTCTTCTGTAATCTCTTGTAACTTCTGATTCATAGTGGATTGGTGTCGCTTTGTGCCGTGGTTTTTTACCTGTTTTGGGGTTTTTCCACGTAAAAAAATCGGATTGCCTTCTTGTGTGTGATGATTTGCTTGTTGATTGCCATTGTGGTGTGTTCCTCGCCTGCTTTGATTGCTTCCGCTGCGGGGCTCCTAACCCCAACAAGTGGTATCAGAGATAAAAGTTGGGAAGGAGGTAGAGAGAATCTGTGGCGAGACATCAATGGCGTCTTCTAGCATGAGATTCGTTGTGGAGAAGGGTTTCGTGAAAGAAAAACATGGAAAGCGATCGGTATCTATGAAAGAAGTAGAGTTGAAGAAGGTGGATCGGTACGCCAATATCTCAATCAGGTTTGTCGACTGCGATTGGGCTTGATCGGGAGCACTATTCATGGTGGAGCTGTGGGATTGGCAGCGGGATCCACGATTGCTTGTGTGTGGCATGCGCAAGGGCCACATGAGCGAGCGGGTGATGAAGGTGCAAGTTTGAAGTCGATGAGGCATGAGAAGTGGTGGAGCTATAATGATGACGAAGTAGAGATGAAGATGGTGCGTGGTGAGGTGTTGCATGAAGATTTGAGTCGTGGTGGAGTTTGTTGGGCTTGACGCCTCAAATTTTCTTGCATGAAGACCACCGACCGGCCGGCCGGCTGGTCGGTCACGTTGGAGATGAAGATAGCCGGGCGCCCCACGGTTTTTGGTGACCGGGCGCCCCATGACCCGGCCGGGCGCCCGACCATGTTGGTCCGGGCGCCCGAAATTCAGTTTTTTTCTCGCTGGACTGTTTTTTTGGTTGGCCGGGCGCCCGACGGTCTGGTGACCGGGCGCCCGACCCTGCGCGAACTGCTTGTACGCAGTTTCCTTCTTGGACTTGGTTTCTTGTGCGGTTTTGCGCAAGGAGTTTCTAATTCCGGTTTTCTCCTATTTAAGGAGATGTAATCCGAGATTAGGGTTGCCGCCAGTGGCCGCCAATGGGCCAAGGGATTGAGAGGGTTCTAGGGTGAGAGAAAAAGCTAGGGAAGAAGCTTGGAGTTCTCTTGGATGAGGGAAAGGGCTGTGTTTGTCCTTCTCATGTGAGAATTAGCTTCGGGTAGCTTGGGATTTCTCTTGTGGGCTGTGATCCATGGTTTTCTTCTGTAATCTCTTGTAACTTCTGATTCATAGTGGATTGGTGTCGCTTTGTGCCGTGGTTTTTTACCCGTTTTGGGGTTTTTCCATGTAAAAAAATCGGATTGCCTTCTTGTGTGTGATGATTTGCTTGTTGATTGCCATTGTGGTGTGTTCCTCGCCTGCTTTGATTGCTTCCGCTGTGGGGCTCCTAACCCCAACAAAATTAACTCTCTAAACATTTATACTTGAAAATTCAGTTCTAAGCCTGGATGCTCGTCTCATGTGAAAATCCTTGCGCTCTTCAAGTAGAATTCTGGAAGTCCGGAAATCTTATCCGTTCATCCTTATCTGGCACTATTCTCTCCAAAATGTCAAGAAATCCTACAATATGTGTCGCTTCTATCCCACTTTGATTGGCGGGAGCAAAGAATTTGGCAGATTTAAGAATGTAGGCAGCCCGAATATAAAAGGGATGACATTTGGCTGCCCTATCTTTTTATCTATTATATCTAAGAGAGAGAGAGGAGTAATGTTTGTGAAAATAGGGAGGTAGAAGTGCCTATTTATAGTGGGGAAAAAGGATTGCAATTGAAGAAGACGAAGAAAAAAAAGAACTGATGGTTAGAAATCTGACCATTGGGAGGTTATGTATCAGTGTATGCGATGGCATAACTGCATAAAGGTGGCTTTTGGGGTCACATACTTTTCCGTGCGATTGCATAAGCCCCAACTGCTCGAAAATCTCATATGCCACTATGGTATATGCGGTTGAGTGGTCCCATATTGCATATGCGATCACATAATCACTTATACAATCGCATATGACAACACTGGTTAACGACCCTTGGAACTAAGGAGGGAGACAGATTTAGGAATGCTAAAAAGGAGTTAATTTCTTGATTACATGAAGCAAGCTTCTGAGGCACCATCATATTAGACAAGCTTTTTGGAAAGAGAACTCTCTCTTCCTTCAGTGACAAGCTTTTTGGAGAGAGTTGAGGACAAGATACACCTACCTTCTTGAACCTCGCAAAGATTTGCATCAATTGGTCCCGTCCCCTCTCAAAGCTTGTAGAAAGACCAGAAGGCCTCCACCTTCTCATTTCCCAAGATAACACCGTCTGATCTCCTTGGCCTTCCCAACATGCACCTGCCAAAATTGAACTTTAGATGTCCGGAAGAGGTTTGCATCCAAGAGGCTAGTATGCCCTCTTAGATTGGAAATTTCTCCCTTCATCAATCCTCGCTGACCAATTCTGCTAAAGCTTTGAATTTGATGACCCTAGAACTCAGGCTTGGGAAGGGTCCAACCAATTAAAGAAAATAAGGCTTCACTTTATTGAATGAATCAAAGCAACTCTATTCTCAAATATTCTGCGATTCCTCTCCTTTCATAAACCCCCACATGATTCCAGAACTCATCGTTTTCTCAACTTCCCTCGTAGCATGTAAAGGGCAAGGAAACCACTCTCAAGCAACTCAGCTAGTGACTCATTGGAAGTTCACATCTGGCGGAGGCAGCAAAAGGGTTCTTATGTAGGTGTTGACGATCTTCTCAAAATATTTGATCTTATGTAGGTGTCAAGGATTTTCTCAAAAAAATTTGAGAAGATGAGTATAAAAACGTAATGTCCTGGGCTTTATTGCCTTCCTTCGAGCCGTGGAGCTTAAATTTGTTCGTAATGAGATGTACTTCTTCTCGGGATTAAATATTTCTTTTGCCCGTGTGGTGGAGAGGCAGATGAGGTTGAAGACTCCATTGCAAAATCTGGTCTAATAGTGCCTCTGTTTTCATAGGAAATTCATTCCCACTTTGATGAGGTTTCTTTGATAAATGGTGTCATCTTTAAAAAAAGAAGTCCACACCACCCCATCAAACAAAAAACTCCACGTCTCTAGCCACACAACAGTAAAGAAATGCATGAATTACAGTTTCTTCTTCTTTCCGACACATTAAACATGTATCATGGAGGCCCGTTGTGCACTTCTTCAGATTGTCCAGCATAAGGATTTTTTATCCGTAGCTGAAGATGTGAACGCTTTGACAAGATACCTCCTTTGCTGGATATAAGAATCCAGAAGGAAGACTTCATTGAAACTTGATGTTCACTATCTGAATTTCCAATCCTCGTCTCTTTGCCCCCACCCCCCAAAAAAGAAAAGAAGCAATCCTGGTGAAGCATACATAATAGCTCTCAAAGAGATTTACTTCATCATTAGATAAATTTGTAGGAAGCTTAATGTTCCACACAACTGCTGCTCCAAGCAACTCATAACAATCCTTAACCTGCTCCTCCTTAGATACTGAAAGAGAAACAAGGTTTTCATTGACTCAGCAAGTGGAACTTACGGTCCAAACAAATTTCCAAAAGCACACTTTAGCACCCTTGCCAATGAGAAAGTGGGTTCCTTCTTCAGAAATACTGTAGACCTTTTAATAAATGTCCCTACATGCTTACATTCGAGTGCCTCCTCACCTTGCTAATGGCTCTACACACATCTGATCCTTCGAAACTTGGAGGCATGCCAGGAAACCAACCTCCTCGGGAATCACCATATATCCTGAAAATCTCTTCCCTTCACAAGGAACTAGATTCCTCCCCAAATCTTCTCCCTAGTTTTTCTTCCCAAATCTTCCTACCCAGTTATCACCTTTCTCACTGGATTCCTTTCTTCTTTCATTCATGAGATGAAAATTGTGCCTATATTCCCTCCCCTTCCTCCAGAAAATTCCTTCACTGCCGGAGTGTTGACAAGGCAGAGGAAATAGATTGAAAGGTTAGAAGGAGCATATATGGTGAGAGTACCCCCCAACCCCACGTGCGTGCGTGCACACACACACACACACACACACACACTCCCACCCATACACAAAACAAAAAAGAAGAAAAGAAGGGGGGGGGGGGGGGGGGGTAAGATTTGATCCTCTCGATGTTGCTTTTGAATTACCACCAAGAGGAAGACCAAGATGCACACAAGTGAGATTGACATTGTTGCACTCCATTCACACACCTTAACAATCTTGGTAGGAGCCGCCATTCCAGAAGTACCAAGTTGCTCAAATTCACACAGAGACCAGAGAGAATTCAAGACAATGCAGGACGTCTTTCAGAAATTAAGCTCCAAGGAAGCCCCACATAACAAAAGAGTATCATTTGCAAATTGAACAAGGAAAACCACCATTTCCTGATTGCCAACACCAAAACCTTTTACAAGACCAATGCCCGATCATCTCCATGAGCAGTCTCACACCCCTACAACTAGTGAGAAAAAGGAGCAAGGCATATCACCCTGCCTAAGACCTTTCGACCTAAAGAAGTAACCAGCAGAGAGCCATTCACCAAAACAAAAAAATGACGCCGTTCAGATACATTATTTGCCACACCTATTTGCTTAAGGATAAAACACGTCCTTCTAAGAGAGAACTCCAATTGATGTGCTTATAGGCCTTTCTCCATATCAAGCTTGCAAAAGAATTTCTGCTTTGGTCCTCTTGGCTTTCCAATCAATGCATTCATTGGCTATTAGAATGCCATCAAGAGTTTCTCTCCTTTACAAATGCTCCTTGGAATCAGGGAAAAACAAAGCTCAAGCCTCCCTTTGTGTGAACAGAAGAACCCTTGCTATATTTATATAAATCTCCCACCAACTAATTGGTCAAAGTATCCTTAAAAAGAAAAAGAAAAAAACCTAATAGGTTTGAAGTTATTTCTCTGTCGCCTCTTCAATTTTCAGAATGAGCACAACAAATGTGGCATGGAGGCCCTTGCTCATACTTGACCACTTGGGAAATTCGCCACCCCGTTAGCCCTTTTTACCATCTTGTTCCTCTAAAGCCTGGGATAAAATTTCCAGATTGTTGCAATGGCCCTCGAAAGGCAATCCAGCCATGCTGCTGAGGTCCACCAAACGAAGATATTCCTTTTTCTGCTGCATTCTATAATTTTGGACTTCACAGATGGTTGTTTGCGTTTCTGGTGTGCTGTCATGTTGTTCTCTATCTCAATAATCTACTGTTCTTACGCAGGCATGCTTACTTTATTGTGTTAAAAGGTTCATTGACTCGTGAAGTTGTTTTCAGCTATTTTTGTGTTGCAGTTGATAAATACAAGTAGGTTCGACTTATTTGGAGGATCTAAAGCAATGTTTATTTTCTACAGTCACATACACGAACAAGTGCCCCAGCATTTGGAGTTGCTTATGTAGCCTTGATATTGGAAAACCTTGAGGACCCAATATTTTTAATCAGTTTCCATATTTGTGAACCAATTGCCTAATTCTATATTTGAGTAAAGTTTTATACTTTTGCCTTAGGCTAACTTGCATTCACAGACACTACACACAGATTGCCACTGAGTCATTCATGCAATGTTTGCACATCATGATTTCTGCAGTTGGATCTTGTAAAAATGTGGTATTGCTAACACCAATTAAGAGATGAAGGTATTTATGGCATCATCTTTACTTATGTGCAGTTTCTGGAACAATATGGGGAAGTAAGCATGTTGGACATAAAAGGTGCTGATGCAAGCAAGGTTATTCTTGTTATTGGGATAATGACTCTTCATTCGTTTGGGGAGGGATCAGGTGTTGGAGTCTCCTTTGCAGGCTCAAAAGGACTTTCTCAAGGCCTTCTAGTAACCTTGGCTATAGCTGTGCATAATATCCCGGAAGGACTAGCCGTGAGCATGGTTCTTGCATCTAGAGGGGTTTCTCCACAGAATGCAATGTTGTGGAGCGTGATTACATCTCTACCTCAGGTAATACCCAGTCTGTTCTTACTGTTGGGCTCTAAGCATTCATTACTGCAACTTTTAATTATGGCATATCTCTACAAGGTGTCAATGCTGGATCTGCACTACTCATTCTGCATATAGGGTCCGTTTGTATGGGGGAGGATCATCCTAAAGGATTGGAATCTGAAAAAAAAAGGGCATTGGCTTTCTCTGAAGTGTCCTGGGCAGAAGCAGAAGGTGCTATAAGGGCACCCTTTTCAGATACTGGTGTCTTGACAGAATCTTTCAAAAATAAATACAATAAAATAGAATAAAAAAAATAAAAAGAGAGAGGAGAAAAGATGGTCTCCTGCCAGATACAAAATAGATAAGGATTATCCTTACAGATTCGATCAGTGCCGCCTTCATCCGAACAGGTTCTTAAGGATTTGTTATTGTTCTCATTCATGAAATCAAAGCTTTTTGCATTCTAAATTAAATGAGCATGGCATCCCAATGGACAGAGTGGTGATGAATGCCCATTATGGTCTCTTCTGATCCCTTCAAATATTTGGCATGAGTGCCGCTTAAGTGTTGGGTTCTGTTGGATTGTACAACTGAAATATTGAATCCTACTTATGAGCAGCCAAAAAGTTAATGGTCCCCCTCCCAATGGTGTTGTACTTTAAGTTTTCCTCTTTCCTCATTATTTTCTTCAACATAACTACAAATGTTCTTGTTATTACTGTAGCCCATTGTTGCGGTCCCCTCATTCATATGTGCTGATGCTTTCCACAAGTTCTTGCCTTTCTGCACGGGCTTCGCTGCTGGGTGCATGATCTGGATGGTAATTGCAGAGGTTCTCCCGGATGGGTTCAAGGTAATATTGGTCGAGAGTGAATTTGGCCCTTTTTAGGTTGTGAACTTGTGAAAAGTTTACAATCCATACCTTAAAAAAAAAATTACAATTCATCTACAGACTAGCACTTCAATTTTCAAGAATGCATCTTTCATGATACCCCGAACTTATTGAGGAACACTAACAGCACAAGAGTTCCCAAGGGGACATGGGACTGATGCGTACAAGATCTGGATCACTCATTCAAAGGGCCCCATTGTTTGCATGTATGGTCCCACGTGCTCGATTTCAGAAACAAACCACCACTGCATTTTTGGGTCCTGTACCAGTCAAGCATTTACGATCATTTGGGTAGCCTCATTCTTGGACCACATCCACAGCCCATATATGGTGTCTTGCTGAACAAGTCATCTGGATCTTATACGTGGTTTGTCACCAATACTATTGTGCAATTATCATCCTGCTTTTAGAAGGAATGATACAGCTCATAGTTTTACCATTCAAAGGAAGAAGAAGATAAAGCTCATGGTTTCTTTTCCTCCACCCATTGTAATCCCCTCTTACTTTTCAGAAGTATGATATTACTTATTTCTGTTTCTTTTCCTCCACCCATTGTAATCCCCTCTTAGTTTGCAGAAGTATGATATTACTTATTTCCGTTTCTTTCCTCCACCCATTGTAATCCCCTCTTACTTCGCAGAAATATGATATTACTTATTTCTGTTGTTTGCAGGAAGCCTCACCATCTCAAGTTGCATCTGCCGCAACGCTTGCTGTCGCATTCATGGAAACTCTCAGCACAGTCCTCCAGGCTTTTAGCCATGGCTACAGGTAAACTTGGGCTGCCATTAAAACATGTTTGCGGCTCTCTCTCTCTCTCTCTCTCTCTCTCTCTCTCTCTCTCATTGCTTGCGTTCCTTTCCATCTGTGTAGCAAGGATGCTTCCTTTCATTCATTCTTCTATTCAGGCTGCTCATAACTTCCATCTCATAGAAGCTATGAGATGGAGGAAGAGAGTGAGGGAGGGAGGGTTGGAAACTTGGACGCCCCCTCTCCCCCTCTTTCTCCTTTTATATAAATCAATGAAAAGAATATGACAAAAATACCCTTAAGTAAGAAAAGAAAAAGTTTCTATAAAGTACTAAACCAGCATAACAACTAGTTAACAAAGGAAAAAGACTAGGATCAAAGACTAGGTGGGTTGTACTGTGGTATGGCTCACATTCACATCTGTTAACACTCCGCCTCAAGTTGGAGGATGGATGTTGTCGATGCCAAGCTTGGAGTATATGCACATAGACTGACTGTTACTAAGGGCCTTGGTGACACATCGTCAAGTTGATTTTGGGACCGAACATATGGCATAAGATTTCACCATTTGAAACCTTCTACGTCTGAAATGACAGTTGACTTCAATATGTTTAGTTCTCTTTTGATAGACCAAATTGTTTGCAATATGGAATGTCGTTGATTATAACAAAACAATTGTATAAGTAGATTCACTTCAAACCCCTTCTCCTTCAATATCTTCTTGATTCACATCAACTCACAGTTAGTATGAGTTATTACTATGTAGTATTATGTTTCAATGCTTGATTGGGCCACAACACTGCTTTTTATTCTTCCGCATGACTAGATTTTCTTCTACAAATGTGCAGTACCCCATAGTAGACCACCTATTTGTTAATGAACCTACTCAGTCTGCATCAGATTACCTTATGATCCAAAGGTGATTGTTCCATTTGTGTAGAAGTTGCGGACTTGATGCTCCTTTAAGATACCATAGAATCTGACCAACTGGATCCAAATGTCTCACCACAGGCTCATAAACTGTCTCACCACACTAACAAGTAACAATATATGTTTGACTGAGAGATAGTTAAATGGACGAGTTTCCAACCAATCTTCTATACCTCCCTGAGTCTCCAAATCCATCTCTTTGATCACTAACAAGTTCATGATTTGGATCTCATATATCAACCGGCGTAGTACCAAGGAAAACCTGTCTTTGTGAGCAAATCTAAAACATATTTTCATTGAGACAGATTAGTTCTTTTCTTTGATCTTGCAACTTCTATACCAAGCAGCCTAGATCTTTTGTGAGAAAACGCCTCTAAAGGCACTTCTTCAGCTCATCAATCTTCCTATCGTCCCTTTCCGTAACAACAATATCATCAACGCATACCACTAACACAATAATACATGAGGTGCATTTCTGTACAAAGATGGAATGATCCGCATAACTTCGAACTACTTTATTGAAATTTTCAAACCATGCACATGGTGATTACCCTCAACGCCCCCGCAACAAATTGAAGAAAAGGATAATACGAATAAGGTTCAACTTGGCGACATGATAAAAGGGTCTGGTATATTTCTTAGCAACCAAATGAGCGTTCAACTGTATCATTAGATGGTGGGTTTCCCTGAGTGCATGGGCGGGCATTGGCATATTTCCCCATATGCAAATAGAAGGGACAATCAGTAACAGGTGGGCCACCCTGGTGAAGTGGTCCAATTGCCAGTCACATTCTTGTCTTCCCCTTCTTTACTGGTAGTGCATCATCGACACATGCGAGTGCATGCATTCACATGTCATTTTTTAGTTTTAATGGATTTTTTGGTTTGTTCATGTTGCAGCTCTGAGGATGCATCGGGCTTCCTGGTTTCATTACTCTTTGGTCTCGGGCCATTGCTCGGCGGCTTCATTCTTGTTGCTTTCGCCCTTTCCTTCCGTTTTCAACACTCACTCCTAACTGCTGTGGCCTCCGGCATTGCCTTTGTCCTTGCTGCCTGGCGGCCCCTACAGCTGTTTTTATCTTTAAAAATGGGGTTCCTCACCATCTTGTCGCTCCTAGCTGCAGGTTCCGGCTTCTTCCATGTGTCGACCTCTGGCATCTTGAGCCTTGCGCGACGCAAAAAGGTCTCTGTTAATGACCTTTCATCGACCACCAGTCTCTCAGTGAGCGCTCTCACGCTCCAGTCATTCTTAGCATGCGGGGCCATTGCCTTGCATGCCTTGGCAGAGGGTCTCGCGCTTGGCGTGGCAGCGCCAAAAGCTTATGGCCTAGGCCGCCACATGGTCCTTCCAGTCTCTCTCCATGGCCTCCCCCGGGGCGCAGCCGTGGCGAGCTGCATCTTCGGGGCCACCGACAGTTGGCGTGGAGCCCTTGCCACCGCAGCCCTGACAGGCTTTGCGGGGCCATCCTCGGCAATTGGGGCGATACTTGCAGGCATAGACTACAGCGGGCTCGACCATTGGATGGTGTTTGCATGTGGGGCGCTGCTCCCAAGCTTCGGCGGCATAGTCAGGCGTGCGGTGAAGTTGGACCCACGGAGGAGCATCTACGGACTCGTGATCGGGACGGGGTTCGCATGCGTGTGTCTAACGTGCACCAGGTTGGTTTGTTTGCACACACCTTACTGCAATTCGGCTCCGGAGGCTGTGACATAATGTAGCAAGTTGGTGAGAAACGGTGATTGCCAAATACTTGTGGTAGGCTAAGTATCACACCTCAATTTGTAGAGTTGTCCACAAAAAAGATAAAAGCAAAAAAAAAAAAAAAGTATATTCATGTTAGCTTTGAGAATATTTGAAATGATTTTATACAAGGATTTTGCCTAATTTCGCTGGAATTATCATAGCCGTTTGATTTGATCTATCTACTCCTGGGTTGATGAATGATGTCTTGGAACTGTAGGTAAGAGTATTCGTGGAGCACATGCTGTTGCGGGCATGCATGTGTAACGTCAGGACCGTTAATCAGGTGGGGCGCGACTTGGGTGAGACCCGGAACCAGCTATGTGGGTGGGACCCTGACTGTAGGAGCCCACCTCGATATATCCATTCCGTTCATCCGCTTTTCCGGCTTATTTTATGACAAGGTAGAAAAATCGAAGCAGATGCAAATTTCGTGTGGACCACAAGATAAGAAACACTGGTTAATGACCATTAAAAACGTTTTGTGGGCCACAAAAGTTTTCTATGAACCTGATATTTGTTCTTTTTATTTCATCCTGGTCTGCGTGACCTTATCAATAGATTGGATGATCAATGAACATTACGGTGGACGCCAGGAAGTTTTTAATGGTAGGTGTTTAGTGAACACCGTTTCCTGTGGTGTGGTCCACCTAAAGTTTTCATCTGCTTCATTTTTGAAACATCATCCTAAAATAATCTGAAGAAACAGATGGACGGCATGGATATGCAATGAATACATCCAGGTGGGCCCTAGGTTCAGGGTCCTACCCACATCGCTGGTTCGGGGGTCTCACCCAAGTCGCGCCCAATCAGGTGGGACTGGCTGCAAGGATGCAATGCAGTGAAAAATCGGCAGTTGGCTCGTGAGATGGGCCACGCATATGGAGTTGGGCTGACTCACTGTTCAGATTAGTTGTATGGCAATCCATACCGTCCCAATTGCTGACTCGGATGGAGCATAATCCAAAACTTACACTGGGAAGCTGATACCGACCGTCTGTTTTTCTCCTTGTTTTGAACTAGTCTTGCGATTTAGACGGTCTAGATAGCTATACGAGAGTGCCAAATGTGGGAAGGATGGTGGGGATCTAGCTGAGGAGCGTGTGTAGTTGATGTTGAATATGCGGTTTGTCCCCCTTTTTTTTTTTTTTTTTTGTTGTTGTTGAACAGGACACGTTTATGGTGGGATTTCCTTATGGATGACCCATCTCTCTCGTACGTGGGACGTCTGTACGTGTACCACAGAGGGGAGTTATTCGAATTTAACCGTCCAAATTGTGGGTCCCACCATAAAACGTACCTCCAAAATCATGTAGGTCAAAGGATCCTAACCTCTGATTAATTGGCATTCACTTGTTGCATTTATATGGTTGGCTATTAACTGCGCACTAGATTTTCGCCAATAGGCCAGCTAAGGTCATTGGGTCTGTGTAAATTTAGGGTCATGGCCCACCTCAAGCGGGACCCACTGCGGATGGTTTGTTCCAACTACAGTTTACACATGGCATTTGAATGTAAGAGCATGAGGGGAGGGGATTAGGTGTTACCCCACTAACAGCTTAGTGGGTTTTACCCATAGTGTGGGAGCCACATGGATAAAATTTTGTATATCTACGTCTCCAGCCCATTTTAGGTTGGGGTTCCAAAAATTATGCAGATCCAAATCTCAGGTGGACCATACTACTGGAAACAGTGGTGATTGAGTGCCTGGCCGTTAAAAATTCCAAAGAGCCCATAGTAAGGTTTTAGTTATGTTTATTTACAATCCAACCTCTTGATAATGTCAAGAAGATCTGGATGAAGGGAAAATGTAAAGATCAGCTTGATTGAAAACTTTTGTGGCCCACAAAATGTTTTTAATGGTCATTCGTCACTGTTTCTAGTGGTATGGTTCACTTGAGATTTGGATCTTATTAGGGTTTGGGATCACATCCTAAACTGAGATGGAAAAACAGAAGGATGGCGTGGATCGTAGATGTATAGTTTAGCCATTTAGGATGGGTCCACATGGCTGCATTGCTGGGTTATCAAAGAAACTGGGCCAGCTGTAGAGTTTGTAAGTCGCATGATTGGGTTGGTTGATAGAGCTGGGCAACGATTCGATTTGAGGCCTGTAGAGTTTGTAAGTCGCATGATTGGGTTGATTGATAGGGCTGGGCAACGATTCAATTTGAGGCCAGCTATAGAGTTTGTAAGTCGCATGATTGGGTTGGTTGATAGAGCTGGGCAACGATTCAATTCGTGTCAAACATAGACAAAATCGGATCGTTGGACTACTTGAGTGGGTGTGTTTGGGGGTGGCTTTGTTCAAACTCGTTCGGCCTAGCCTAGCTTATGTTCAAAAATATGAATTTCGAACAATTTTTTCGAGTTGGAAAAAATAATACTAATAATAAAAAATCATAAATAATTGAGTAATTGAGAATATTCCTAGATCCATATAGACAAGTAAATGATTCTAAAAATATTTCAAAATTAATATGCTCTAATTCTAATAATACTAGTAATAAATATAATAAATGATCAATATTCGCAATTATTCTTAAATCAATAAACACAATAATATCCTTAAATTACTATTTACAAATTCTAAATCTCTAAAAATAATAAATCAATATTTATAAATAATTGACAATAATCTAATTCTTAAATTAATATGATAAATTGACAAATGACAATAAACATAATAATATTCGTAAATCTGACAATAATCTTAATTCCTAAATCAATATGACAAATTCACAATATTTCCAAATTAAATGATAATATTCAAAACTCTTCACATTACAAATTCTAATTAAAAAATCACCAAAGAAAATATTCATTGTTAACCAAACACAAATACTAAATTTATAAATTCTAATCTAACTAATAAATAAATCACAGATTCACTACAATGGAGGTGAATTGCTGGCTTGGCTTAGGCAATGAATCACGCACCAACGGGACAACAACCTTTGGGTTCAGCTAATCGGGCAGTCAATTATGCATGAACAATTGTATTGGTTCAAGTCGACTAGGAAGAGAGAGTGTGGCTCGAAGAGTTGTACTCTCTAGTGGGGGCTAAAGCAATAGAGGCTAGGTAGGCTTCGCAGTTTTGGATGATGTCCATCGTCACTTGGCTACCTTTTCTCTCTCTTGTTTTAGTTGCTTTGGTATGTTGGATGTGTTTTTGTGCTCTGGTTGGTTGCAGATCGTGGCTTTGTTGGTCTTTTTCACCAGTTGTTCTAGTTCTGTTTAGAGTTAATATGTGATAGGTGAGGCCTAACTCTTTTTGTGGTGTCCTTCCTCGAATGCTTGTTTAGCTGATTTTTATTTCAATAAAGTTATAAGTGGTGTGCTCTCACCATTAAGGTAAAAAAAAAAAAAGGAACAAAAAAGTTATCGAATAGGGTAACTGCCAGCTTGGCAGCTAGGGCCTAAGAAGAGTTTTAGGAAGGGAGATGGTTCAACTAAAGGGTAAAAGTAAAAATGAAAAAGGGGCAAGGCACCTAACGTTAGTAAAAAGTAAAATTAATATACTTTTAAAACCAAGTTGAGTGGATGAGTTGGGTCGGGCCGTTCAATGTTTGAGTTGAGTCGGACATGATTTTGATTGAAACTGACTCCATTTTTTTTTCAAACAGACCCTACACGAAGACTTTCTTTTTGGACGAGTTTTATCGAGTCAATCCGAACGATTTGACTCGTCAAACTCAGTTCATGCCCAGGTCAATTGGTTGAGAACAAACGGGGAATGTTTGCGCACTTCGGAAGAGGGTCTGTGCGCACGTCTCCAACCTTCCAATAACGGTAGGCGGGAATCTCAACACCATTTAGAAAATGGCTATGTGAAAGTCGCATTTTGAAATGCAAGCTAGATTGCCGAGAAACATCTTTTTTGAACCGATAGGAATGCGCGCGAATACAACGCAGTTTGCTCTTTGCAATTGCGCCCAAAAAGATAGTAGACCATTCAAATTCAATTCGAAATTTTCACGGCTTGGATCAATAATCCACATGGGCCTATCGTGGATGATGCCTAAGTGCGATCGGGAGCGCCAATGAGGCAAAAGAGGAATTAAGGGGCCAGGCTGTTTGGTGATCCAGACCGTTGATCTCCTGGGTAGAGTGTCCCACATTGCGAGACCATACTGGTAAACCTAAAACTAATCAAAGGTGGGACCCATCAAATTCAACGGCATGTACCACTTAACGATAGGCACCAAGCAAGCTCTGCGTAGATGCCAGCATAGCAAGTGTGATTGATCGGCACCGTTTATCAGATGGACCTTCTGTGAAAGTGTCCTAACCTGAAAATCAGGTCAGTAGATGGACGACTACCCATTTTTCTCTATAGACATATGATGTTTACTGGACAGATCGTTGATCTAACACACATCCTCCGTGGACCGTTGTAAAAGACGTCTCGGATTCGTCACACATGTGCCAATTCTCGAAGTACGGTGCGCTTGCGCTTGGCTTTTGCAAGTGCGCGTGTGCAAGCATAATGGTGAAATCAAAAGCTGGTTATCTGCATATCCCGCCCAGGAAGAGAGCATTCGATCGTTGTCGGGGGAATGGCGAAGGAGGATGAGAACGCCTACGAAGAAGCTCGCAAGCAAAGACTCGAAGACAATCTCAAGCGCTTCCAGGTCTCTCTCTCTCTCTCTCTCTCTCTCTCTCTCTCTCTCTCTCTCTCTCTCGACTTCTCTCTCTCTCGCCTAAAGAGAAATGTAGGGAGAAATTGTAGATGAACACACACACACACACACACACACACACACACACACACACACACACACTTAGATGAAGTTTAGAAAAAGAAGATTCTATTTTACACACACTTAGATGAAGTTTAGAAAAAGAAGATTCTATTTGTTTTAATCTTTCCATCGTTGTTTTGAAGGTTTTATTTTTATTTTTAATCTTTATCTTTATCTTTATTTTTCTGATTTGGTAGATATCTTCGGAAATCAAAAGGAACAGAGCAATCAGACAGGTGGAATTTCTTGATTAAACAAAACCCGTAAGTTTGTTTGAAAAAATAAAAAAAGAAGTTTCAACATTTGTTTTTCAAGACAATATTTCTTATGCAGAAGTACACACAATCGTATAATATTTTAATTTTTTATATTTTTCGAAAAAAAATTTATTCGAATTTGTGTTTACCTGCAAAAGGATCTATAAAATCACCAATTTGATTTGAGGTCGTTTGGATGCCTGTAAATGGGGCAAGTTGTAAATGATTTACAGGGAAATCGTTTACCGTCTGCGTTTGGATACCTTTTTTGCCTAATGATTTACAGCATTTACCCCCATCTCACTTACAGGCAAAAAGGTGGGATTTCATTTTCAGGCTCTCCATTTAAGCTGCTTGAAGGCTATATTTTCAAAGATTGGCTCTCAATTTACAGGATTTAAACAACTTACAGGATATCCAGACCAAGGTATTCCGTAACGGTAACGGTGGCCGTAACAGCCACCATCGTCACCTAAAGAAGTATGGTGATCTGCGAGTTGTGGGATCTGCGAGTTGTGGGATCTAAAGAAGTATATGGGATCTCCGGCAAAATCAACATCGCAATATCCAGTCAACTTGCACTTTCCCTTCTTTTATAGAAGGCTGTAATCAGCAGTTCTTTTGATATATTACAGGATTCTATGGACAAACTCCAACTGAGGTTTTGTCGGTTCTTGCATGAACCGATTGACTACTCTAACTACATGTGAAATGTTAGGTCGAGTTAGTGTCAGATAGATCAGACTCTCAACAAGCTGCCTGTACATAGCTGAATCCTAGAGAGCATCGCCTTCATCCATACTTAGTTTTATGTTTCTCTCCATCAGAGTTGATATCAGCTTACAGTTAGGCATACCAAACTTTTGTAGGACGTCTCTTGTATATTTTTGCTGACATAAGAAGAGACCCTCCTTGACTCGATCAATTTCGAGTCCTAAAAAATGTCTAAGTTCTCCAAGCTCCTTCAATTGGAATCATAACAATAGATTTTCCTTTACTTGAATGATTTCTTCGGGATCATCTCCAATGATAATTAGACATCAACGTAGATGAGAATAATAGATAGCCTTCCATTTCTAGCCTTTATAAATAGGCTAGAATCTGTAGGTGCAGCTGAATATCCATTCCGTAGCAAGAGTTCAGCTATCTTGCCATATCATGCTCTCGGTGCTTGCTTCAATCCATATAGAGCTTTTCGCAATTTGCAGACGTAATTTGGTTTGTCCTTATTTTCGTTACCGTTTGGCTACTCCATGTAGATATCCCAATCAACCTCTCCATGAAGAAAAACATTTTTCACATCCATCTGTCATAGCCTTCATGACTTGCTTGCTGCCAAGGCTAGTAATACACATATTGTTATTATTTTTGCTACGGGACTGAAGGTCTCATCCTAGTCGATCCCATACTATCGTGAGAATCCTCGGGAAACAAGTCTAGCCTTGTACCTCTCAACCAATCCGTTTGCACGAGTCTTGATTTTATATACCCATTTGCATGAAATAGTGTTTTTTACTTCATTTGGCTTGGGAACCAGATCCCATGTCTAGTTTGCTTTGAGCGCTGAAATCTCCTCATCCATGGCTTTTTGCCATTCTTTGCTTTGTCATGCCTCTTCATATGAACTTGGTTCATGTATATCATCCATCCGGGCTAAAGCAGCGTCTACATACTTTGGATTCAGCTTTCTTGCTCTGTTGGATTGTCGTAGTGGCTTTAGCTCATTATCAACCTTAAGTTGACTTGACCTGACTTCCTGTTGTGTTTGTTTATAAACACCATTTTTCCACGGGCTTGTAGAGCTACTTGATGGTTCATTAGGTTGAGGCCTCTTGATCGGGTTTATCATCATCATCTTTTCTCAACTCTTCAATCTTCAATTTTTGTTGATCATCCTTCGAGTCTTGGAATCTTGGTAACTCTATGGTTTATGGTGAACACCAAGATGATGCCTCATCTAACACGACATCTCGAGACGTATAGTATTGATTGGTGGTGGGGTCACAGCACCTCTATCCCTTTTGTTCAGTGTCATATCCAATGAATATGCACCGAATAGCTTTCTTCTCGAACTTACTACAAAACTTTTTAGGTATAAGTACATAGCATACACAACCAAAGACCTTAAAATGGCTTATTGTGTGTTTGATTTTCCAAAGCCTTTGGAAAAGGTGAGATGAACTCGAGTTTCGCTTGAGGCAACCGATTGATTATGTGTGCTGCGGTCTTCGCATGCATCATGCTTCTAGCAATTTCCACCAAGTGTCGATTCTTCTGCTCGGCTACTCCGTTTTGCTATGGTGTGTACAGACACGTTAGTTGTCGCTGAATGCCGAGAACTGGATCAATGTTTATTCTCCTCCATTGTCGGAACGTAGGCATCGAATCTTGTGGCTGACCTCCAACCTTGTCTTAAAATTCCTTGAATTTTTGAAACGCCTCCATTTTCTACTTCAGGAAGCACACCCATACCTACCTTGAGTAATAATTAATGAAGGTAAGTATGTACCTTAGGCCACTAATTGAAGACAGTTTTACTAGACCGAACACATCTGAGTGGATCTCTAATGGCCTCTTTGCTTGATACTTGGCTTTTGTATATGCTTGCCGATGAGCCTTCCCTTCCTGTATTGACAGTCGGCACACATGATATCTTTCTAGACTTCTAGCAACGGAAGTCCCTTCAACATGGATTTGTCCATCATGACTTTTAACATATTATATCCCATGTGCCCTAGTCGGGCATGCCACAAATCGACCGTCTCACTTTGACAAGTCTTTTGTGCAAAGGCTGATTCAGCTGACATGATGTAGACAGAATTCAATCTGTGTCTCATCATGATCGGCTCATCAGACAACTTTAGACTTCTACAGACTTTTACATCATTGGGGCCGAATACAACATAGCTATCAGACGATGTTAATTGAGACACAGATAGTAGATTCTTTTTCATAACTAGTACGTGGAATACCCGTTGTAGCTGCGCCTCATTTTTTTTGAATCTTGGTATACAAGTAGCCTCCTCGATATGAGTAATTGGTAGTCGTGCGTTGTTTGCTGTGACGACCACTCTATCGCCATTTTACTTGGTCATTGCTACAAACTTCGATTTATCTCCGGTCATATGATTCGAACATCTCGAGTCAACGATCCAGTCTTAGTCACAGTTGATGACTTCGAGGATGAAAACTATAGCAACTGCTAGCTCCTCAACTATTACTAGGGATGCTTGGCTATCTCAAACTTCTTCACTTTTGCTTTGGTGACTCTTCGTGGTCACCAAATTTCCTTTGTTTGTCTTCTTTTTCTTTGGCAATCTACAATCACTAGCATAGTGACCTTTCTTGCCACAATTATAGCAGTTGATGTCTCAACGTGACCTCCTTTGTCGCCGATTGTCATCTGTGTTGTTTTTTGAGGCTCCCCCTGATTGCGAACCTCCCCTTCGCTAATTGGCCATAGCTGTGTCTTCCTTCTTTGGTCTTGCAACCCTTTCTCCTTTTTTGCGTAAAGATTGTTGTTTCTTCATCTTTTATTGAAACACTGGCCATTTGTCTGGCTAAAGTTTCTTGATTTTCCAAAAGGCTCTCCAATTTTACGAGGGATGGTTGAGTTGGCCATCCCCTGATAGCAGTCACCCATTGTACTCGGGTTTTAATCCTCGTGTGATGATGCACCTTATCTGGCTTCATTGATTCGTGAATCTGAATCAAGTTGGGAATCTCATTGTAGTGGGTTTTTACTTTTCATGAAATACTAGCCAATTGTCATCGATCCTTGCATGAACATCGCAAGCTTGTTTTCCAAAAAATGGAGACGAGCATCATTTGTCCTGGCAAAGAGAGTTTCCAGTGTATCCTATGTAGATTTTGCCGTGTTGGCTTCTCTGATGTGCTGTAATAGTTCCTTTTGAACTGTTGTCTTTAGCACATACATTGCTTTGCCGACTTTAATATGCAATTGTCGTAATGCTTCCGCATCTTCTTTTGGCGGGGTAACGGTTTCACTGCTGCTGACAATCTTCTAGAGATCTTGGTCTTGTAAGTATATTCCATACATGATCGCCAAAAATCATAGTTGTGATTATTAAGCTTCTCGAGCCCTCCGGTCATATTTGCAAGTTTTGCCATTGTGCTTGGTGTGGTCACCCGCTGATCTTTCCACCAAGAAGCTCGGTCCCCGACCAATCAGCTTAATAGCGTCTCACTGCTCACAATGGACGATCTCTGGACAAAGTAGTGGCTCTGATACCATTTGTTAGACAAAAGAACAAACAAATACTCTAATTGTTTATGTATACTAATCACAACTACACTAGATAATTACACTTGATAGACTCGCAGACTCAATTTACAAATGCTCAAATGCTATACCCACAAGACTTGAAACCAGTGTTGTTAAACTATTACGATTTACGATATACGAGTTTAAAAAAAATCTCAAGAAAACGATTTGAATCCCAACCTTGAATCCTTTTTATATGAATCTTATGATTCTATAATTTGAAACCTACGATTTACAATTTAAATCACGATTTACGATTCAAATTATACTTGTTCTCTTCTATTTTAAGCTTCACTTGGCTTTCATTTTATGTTTTTTAAATTGGTGGAGGCTTTAAGAATCGTTTAGAAAAAGTAAATTATTTTATTTGTTCTTTATAAGAGACTAAATGATATTTAATTTCTTAAATATTAAATCATGTAGCTTTTCTTTGTGATTTCTTACTTCTTAACTGGTTGAAATACCAAATTGATGTATGACTTACCTGTAATGTTTTTGTGGATGGTTACAACCATGCTGAATTATATACATTGTGTAATGATGCTTAGAAATCAAAATATCTTTTTTTTTAGGTCTACAGTATTAAAGGCTACTTTCCCACCGTGGTTATACATTCAAAAAAGGTAAAAAGAACATAAATTATCAAAAGGACACTTGTATCTTTTTAGGGAAATTTCTTGAAAGACATAAAAAAAGTAAAGGAATAAGAGTTCTTTAACATTATCATGACATGGTATTACTTGGTGCACATTGATGGCAAAAGGAAGATTAATGAGTTTTAAAAAAAATTTGATTTATTTATATTTTTCTTTTTTTTCAAAATTTTAAGAAATTATAAAAAAAATCTTATGATTTACGATACGATTTGTGATTCGATACGATTCAACCCCTACTACGATTTGCGATTCGATAACGATTTTGACAACATTGCCTAAGACCAACTTACACATGACACTTACACTTGGTACACAAGTACACTAACTACAACTGGAACACTCATAGCTCACCACTACACACAACTATAAGTTCTCTCACTAGCACTTGCTACTCGTTTCTCTCACATATGGCAGTTAAGCCTATTTATAGGCAACCAGAGCTATGTTAGTTTACAATGAGTGGATACAGTAGTATCCACGTGATTTACTTTGTAAACAGGTAACAAAATCGATGTTGTATCTGGAATTTACCAGGTTGGTAAGAAAGTCGGTGTTGACTTTCTAGAGATACCTAGCTGTTTCAATAATACTCCCCCTTAACACTGACCTTCTTTAGTTGTGGATCTTTTTTACTAATCCAAGCGCTTCTGCTTTGCGAATGTTGTAGAGTTGAGTCCTTTGGTAAATATATCAGCAACTTGGTCTTTGGTTTTAGTGTTATTTCTTCTTGAAGGACCATGTTATCCCAAAACGGTTACGTATCGGCCGATATGTAACGGAAACGGTCCTGACCGTTACGCGTTACAGGGTCAAAACGGCCGTAACGGCCGTTACAGAAAAAACAGGCCGTAACAGCCCCGTATCAGACCGTAACGGCCCCATAACGGTCTGATAACAGTTTTTTTCAAAAAATTAAAAAGGGCTGTATTGGCCGATACGGGGTCCGTAACGGCCGTTACAGCCCGTATCGTAACGGTAATGGTGGTGGCCGTTACGGCCACCGTTACCGTTATGGGACACCTTGTGAAGGACCTTCTCTTGAACGTAGTGATAATGTACTTCGGCGTGTTTGGTCCTTGCATGAAAAACTGGGTTTTCGGCCAACTTGATAGCTGACAAGTTGTCACAATAAAGTGACACTGGTTTCTTAACTAGCTGATGCAAGTTTTCTAATAAGAGTGTTAGCCAGGTGAAATCTTGAGTAGCCATTGTTGCCGATCTATACTCCGCTTCAATGGTTGATAAGGAAACAGTTGGTTGTCTTTTGCTACACCAGGAGACTGTCGTTGAGTCGAGGCTAAAGAAGTATCCAGTAGTAGATTGGCGAGTTGTGGGATCTCCGCCAAAATTAGCATCACAATATTCAGTCAACTCGCACTTGCCCTTCTTGTATAGAAGGCCATAATCAGCAGTGCCTTTGATGTATCGCAGGATTCTACGGACATCCTCCAAATGAGGTTTCCTCGGTTCCTTGCATGAATTGATTGACTACTCCAATTGCATGTGAAATGTCGGGTTGAGTTAGTGTTAGATAGATCAGATTCCCGATAAGCTTCCTGTACATAGTTGAATCTTGGAGAGCATCACCTTCATCTATACTAAGTTTTATGTTAATCTCCATTGGAGTTGATATCGGCTTGCAGTCAGCCGTACCAAATTTTTGTAGGAGGTCTCTTATATATTTTTGTTGACATAAGAAGAGACCCTCCTTGACTCAATCAATTTCGAGTCCTAGAAATGTCCAAGTTCTCTAAGCTCCTTCGTTTGGAATCATACCGATGGATTTTCCTTTATGGCCCGTTTGGCACCATGGATTTGAGGAGAAAGGAGGAGAAACTGGTTGCTTTATTTTGTTTGGCACCATGGATTTGATGAGAAGTTGATTTGAGAGGAATCCAGGAGAACTCAAAAAGGCACTTTTAGCCCTTTTTCAAATCCTCAAAAAAAGGTGGGAATTGAGGAGAAATCCTTCCCAACGTAGGACCCATCGTAATGTGTCCCTAACTATGGGACCCAACATGATGTATGTTTTCCATCCAACTTGTTGATAAGGTCACAAAGACCTGGATGAAGGGACCACACAAATTTCAGTTTAATTCAAAACTTCTGTGCATCATAAAGGTCTCACTCTCCATTTTTTCTTGTTTTATGGTCCACTTTAGATGTGGATTTGCTTTATTTTTTGGATCTTGGCATAAAATGATCTGTAAAAATGGATGAATGGCATGGATTTAAAAATCGAGGCTAATACGGTGGGATTAAAATTTACATGGTCCATTCCTTCATATTTGATTTCTCTCCAAATCTTGGCTGCCAAACAGAAAATCTGGAATTGATAAGAAATGGAATTGATGAGAATTCATATCATGGAATCCACTTCTCCTCACTTCTCCTCAAATCCATGGTGCCAAACGGGCCATTACTTGAATGATTTTTTTGAGATCATCTCCAGTGATGATTAGATCATCGACGTAGATGAGAATAATAGATAGCCTTCCATTTCTAGCTTTTATAAATAGGCTAGAATCTGCAGGTGCGGCCAAATATCCATTCTGTAGCAAGAATTCAACTATCTTGCCACACCATGCTCTTGGTGCCTGCTTTAGTCCGTATAGAGCTTTTCGCAGTTTGCAGATGTAATTTGGTTTGTCCTTATTCTTGTACCTTTTTTGTTGCTACACGTAGATGTCCCGATTAACCTCTTCATGAAGAAAGGAAATTTTCACGTCCATCTGCCATAGCCTCCATGACTTGCTTGCGGCCAAGGCTAGTAGTACATGTATTGTTGTTATTTTTGCTACGGGATTAAAGGTCTCATCATAGTCAATCCCACTGCTGTGAGAATCCTCGGGCAACAAGTCTAGCCTTGTCTTTCACTATACCAAGAGATTGTTGAAACAACTAGGTATCTCTAGAAAGTCAACACCAACTTTCTTACCAACCTGGTAAATTCTAGATACAACATCGACTTTGTTACTTGGTTACAAAGTAAACCACATGGATATTACTATATCCACATTGTAAACCGACTTAGCTTTGGTTGCCTATAAATAGGCATAGTTGCCATATGTGAGTGCAACGAGTAGCAAGTGCTTGTGAGAGAACTTGTAGTTGTGTGTAGTGGTGAGCTATGAATGTTCCAGTTGTAGGTAGTGTACTTGTGTACGAAGTATAAGTGTCATGTGTAAGTTGGTCTCAGGTCTTGTGGGTATAGCATTTGAGCATTTGTAAGTTGAGTCTGTGAGTGTATTAAGTGTAATTATCTGGTGTAGTTGTGATTAGTATACTTAAACAATAAGAGTATTTGTCTGTTCTTTTGTCTAACAGTTTACACCTGTAAATCATTTACAAATATTCCATTTATAGGCATCCAAACAACCCCTTAGGATTTGAGGTTTTTTTTCCCCCTTGCTGGAATTAAGAAAAATGAAATATCATTTGCCAACGGGCTGGGCATAGGGTTGTCTATTAAAATATTTGCATTTTGCCCAATCTTGGCCCATTGACAGCCCAAGTTGCTAACCTCTTTCGTTTGTTTCATTTGGAATTTATTTTTCTTTCTCACTCTCATCTAGTAATCCTTTCTTCGGTCTATTTATGTAAAATAGATGGGAAACAAAAAATTTCTTTGGTCTATTTATTCTTCTATTTTGTTTTCCTTTTTAACACTAGTGTAGTATGTGATGTGCATGTATGTATGTTTTTAAAAACAAATTTCTATGAAGTTACAAAGAGGAGAAAGGATCCCTACTTAATTTAGAGGCTTTGTAATTAGCATGCATGATTTATTATTTGTTTCATCAATAGAAAGGTACAACTTTGTCTATTCTAGATGAAAAGGCTATCAAGTGAGCTATTCTTGCAAATTCTTTTATATGGTTGATTTATTTGTAGTTCTTTCTTGAATTGAAGGACTTGGGGATTTTGAAGATTTCCAAAAGTCTCTCGGAGGTTGCAAATTCTGGGAACAAGTTGGTGGTGAGCTTGAGCCTTTGCTGGTTTTTTACAAACTAAGGAAATGTACTTGTTCATAATGCACTAAACACATTTGATAGAGATAGATTTAGTTCTGCAGGATTCTTTTATTTGTAGTTTGTCAATAATTATAATCTTGGAATATTTTTCTTTCTTACTATATGCTTGTTTCTGTGACTTGGTTATACAGTTTTTATATCTCAGTCCATAATTCTTTTCCTTTGTCTTTTCATATAGCATCGTCATGAGAAACCAAAATCAAAGGCAAGCCTAGAAACATTGGAGCTAAGGCGTTCTTCACGAGGAAGGAACACTGTTACTTCATACCGTGAAGTAAGACATCACTCTCTCTCTCGTGTCTCAAAGAATAAGCTGCATTTAAAATGTATTTAAGCATGTCCACAGACATGAGAGTACAAGCTTGACAAGCTTCAGGTACCTCCATATGTATGCAGGGGTGCATGCTTACATGTATGTTTATCAATTGATTCAATCCAATTCCTTAAACTAACTGCATCTTTGAGCCACTTCTGTTATAATCTTTATTCATCTGTTTTTTGTTCCATTATGGTTATTGTTAATTGTTGAGTTTTTTCTTTAAAAATGAAGTTAAAAAATATTATTATTTTATTATAACTAGAAAAGAGAAGTATGTTTTTCTAATTATTCAAAAGAGTCAATGTGGATTTGAGGTTAGAAGGGGTGTTTTTGTTCAATTTTTGGTAAGGACGGTGCTTCACCATGTGAAGCACTGTTTAAGGCATGATGCACACAGGGGTCGTGGTGTGTGGTTAGTGGGCTATAGAGCTGCTTGGGGGCATTTGGCACACTTTGCACTTTGCACTTTGCATGTTTATGGTTTGAGTCAATGTTCTGGTTGTGGTGTCGGTTGGGTACTTGGAATAAGGCATTAATCGGGCTTACTAGGATTCTGGTGGAAGTTATGCAACTCACCATGTGGCAACATATTGACTGTTGGGATGACTGTTCTTGTCTAGAGGTAATATTGTGATTACTGCCATGCGAAAAGGCACATCTAGTGACATTGTATGCTGATTGGACTGACATTATGTATGAAGGGCATGACAATGTCTAGATCAGTCATACGAGTGACTGTCTAGGAAAGACACAATGTCTCTATAGAACCTCTAAATCCTTGACATCCTATTTGGGAGCAGATACACACAATTCCCAATTCATCTGACCCTTACTCCCTAAAATCTATTTCTACCTCCTTTTTTGTCCACTCGAGAGTGTTTTTTCAGCACATTGGTGTTATACTCGCGAGTTCCTTTCAGAAATATTGCTGTTAAAATCCAGAGTTGTGAGTCCATCTTGTTCTGAAGACCATTTGTAATTTCAATCTTTTGAACTTGTTGGACCATTCATGTAAGGGCAGTAAATCTGTCTTAAGATACTGAACGCTCAAGTCAAAATTTGAAACCAAAAATCTGTATTTTCTTCTATCTCAAATCTGATTTTGTCCTCCACTTATACTGCTTAATTTTCAACATCAATGAGTTTATGTGCTTGTATCTATGCATGTAAATATGCAATTCCATACATAAACAGACGCGTTACTTCCTCAATCAAACTATCCTTTGCAATAGTTCTTGATTCTGCTAGCTACCTGATTATTTAAAAATTTAACTGAAGCTAGATACTTGAGAGTTTTTTTTTTTTTTTTCCCAATTTCTAACAGGTTGATGAGGATTTCCGGCATTTCCGCACAAGGTTGAAATTTTGGATGAATGAGATACATTCAATCATGAACTCCTTATCACTTATCTGTATAAAGTCCTTGAACTGCTAATGCTTGTGTTGTGGTATTTTCAGTTGTGGTAGAAGATCATCTACCGTGGATCATGCATTTAGAACTGCATCATATGAAGAGCGTGTGTCTGCAATGGACAGTGCAGAGAAGTTCCAAAGTAATTTAAAATCTGACCACCCATCTTTTGTCAAGTCAATGGTTCGATCGCATGTGTCTAGCTGTTTTTGGTTGGTAAGTAATGCCCCCCCCCCCCCCCCCCCCCCCCCCCCTCAAATCGGAGGCAATCAGTTCAAATTATTGGTGAAAGAATTATTGTGTTCTAATGTGTCAAATGTGCTCAGTCATACAGATGGGACTATGATAAGGCAGTCCAATCTGTTGATATGATTGACCCCCTGTAGATGGGAGATGCACCAAAAATCTGCCAAATTGGAAGATCTTAACCATTCAATCATGACGAATATGGATGGATGATAAAGTAAATAAGAAGAGGAATATGGCTTTAGAGGTCTTTGGTTAAGGCCTAAATACAATAGATAAAGTTATAAAAAGATCTCTCAAATCTAGAGTTTATTGTCTTTAGATCTAAATCATATCCTAAAGATTGGCATCTAAATTTAAAATAAAAAATGGAAATTCCAAATCTCAAAAGGTCTTTTCCAAATAGAAATGTGCTAATGACTTAATGACACAAGATCCTAGTAAACATTTCCTAAGACACAAATCTCCCAAAATCACCAAGTACCCTAAGGATGGGTTGCTTTACATCCTGCTTGATAATCAAAGCAGATCCACGATGGATGGCCTAGATGCATCACATATTGATAATTGGTTAGAAAAAAAAAGTACATAGTCTGTAGAATCCCAAAGAACAGATGTTTTATGATCTTCCAATTTGGAAGTTTTGGGTAATACTCCCATCCATCGTGGGGCTTATGAAATCAACAATCCAGATCTCTGATTTAAGGGTCCCATTTGTATGAATTGGGGACTTGCATGTCCAAATTCAATGAAACCTATTTACATGATAGTCTTTCATATGGTAAAGGTAAGAGAATTCAACTGTACATGCTTCATTTTGTTATGATCTCAGGGACTTCCAAGTCAGTTTTGCAAAGATCACCTTCCTCGAAATGTGGTGAAAATGATCTTGGAGGATGAAAATGGCTCAGAGTATGATGCTGTCTACATTGGTAGCCGAACAGGTCTCAGTGGTGGGTGGAAAGGTTTTGCCTTGGATCATAAACTGGATGATGGTGATGCTTTAGTATTTGAATTGGCGGAGCCCACGAGATTCAAGGTAGTAGCAATCTCTAAATATTTATTTACAAGAACCAATACATGTAAAAGTGTCATTTCCACCATCTGTGGCAATTGTGAATGGTGTTTGCTACCCATCACCAACTTACTGGACCAGCACATGGATGGGACATGGTCCAAAAGTTGTAATGATTGTAAGCTCCAAAAGTTGGATTGTGGGGAGTTTTGCTCATCAAATGTTGGACCTTTTTATTTTGGGGGGGGGGGGGGGGGGGGGGGGGGGTGTGGGGTTTAGTTCACACACCCACTTTTAGTCACCTTGCAATGTTAGCCACCCTCACCTGGGAATCGATACCAAGACCTCAGTGTTGAAACAAGGTTATCTTCACTCAGTCTACCACTTGAGTTATGGATCTGGGTGTTATCAAATGTTGGACTTTGCCCATTGATTAACCATCCATATTTCGGGAAACTTATTGGATGGATAAAATTGTATGATCTATATGCCCTTTCATACAGGATCCATCCATATGGTGTCCAACCACATTGATGGTCCAATCGCCAAACACAACGACCGTGTGTATAATAGAGATTTCCAATAGGCACTTTGTGGAAATCTAAGGTAGGAATTGGTGAATGGATGCTTTTGTTGTCTTCCTCATTTCTTTCTCAAGCTTGCATTGGAAGGATCAGCATTCTTAATACCGTCTTGGAAAAATCTCCTCTTACTGATGCAAAATGTCAATGTCATATGAAAGGCAAATTCACAATATGAAGTGTCGTGGTGCACCACTGCGTGCAAGTGGAATGGTTAGCGGATCCAAATTGTTGATGTGATGAACTCATTGTTGATGGGGAATGCTAGCTCTTCGATGAGTGGCCTAGAAATAGATGGCAAGGAGAAAAAAAGAAGATTACAAACGGCTGAGGAGACGAGGTTGGATATTGGATGGCTAGGTTCTTCAAGGCTATTGATTTTTTTTTTTTCACACTCACTCACACACCCCACGCATGCCCTTGCACTCACACCACATTGGGTGCTTGAACCCATGACCTCGTGTTGAAACGCTTGTGAGTCTACCACTGAGCCATGGGGTCACAGGCGTCTTATCAAGCAACATGTGAATGCAGGTTTACATTGTTAAAGCATCTGAGAGTTTGAATGAAGATGATGATGAAAAACCCATCATCAAGGAAGCAAAACATACAGGTAAATCAAAGAGGAACGACAAACAAGATGAGAATAGTGAGAGATCTGCTCCTAAGAAACTCCAATTAGAAACTGAATCCACCAAGCGGGCCGAGAGAGCAGCAAGACGTGGTAAGTTATAGTAGCTACATGCTCACCTGCAATGGTTGCAAGTGCAAGTGCAAGTGAAAACTCATGACGATACAGAGAATCTGTGGGCACTGGAGGCATGATTTTGCATTTGGCAGCACAACAATCATCCATCCATTTTTTATCCATGTTTTCCTGTAGACCCACTGTGTTACTACTAAGTATTTGTCGGTATTCAAATATATTGCAATGTAGTATATACTATGGCCCATCCTTTGATGATTGTGAACAAAATATGGTGAAAACATCATGCATTAAGTTCTATCTTTAAAAAAAAATAATCATGCATTAAGTTCTACATTTGATAGAGGAAAGCAGGTTCAGTATGCATGTTAAATCAAGTTCTAATTATCCGAGAATTCATGCTCTCATGGATTTTTTAAATTAAAATTTTAAAAAAGCCCCAATATCAAAGGTGTTGATCGAAATATCAATCCCTGTTTGATCTCTGTCCAACCAAAAAAAAACTCCCCTACTTATTTTCTGCATGGAAAGAACACTCCTTGGTACATATATGGTGAAGGCCAAATTCTTGCTAGAGAATCACATTTCACCATTTGTTTTTCTTTTTGGCATAAAAGACTAATGCCCAGCATCTTTAGGGCCTGTTAGGACCACTAAAAAAACGAGCTTTTGACCCCAAAACTCCATTTTAAGCCAAAACCCAGATTGTTTGTATGTTTTAATGCTTCTGCAAACCTTTGTTAATCCCCACTGGATTAAAAACACGGTAAAAAACCCATGAGCTGGGGCATTATGCACATCCCAAATTCATGATTAGATCATCTTGCTTGTCAACAACTGCAAGGGGTGCACATGAGAGAGTGGATTATTAGTTGCAGCACTTCCCATGGGGCCCACCTTGATGTATGCATTCTTTATCTATGCAGCCCATCTGTTATTTTTTATTATTTTAGGGCATGACCCCAAAAATGAGATCCAATTCTCAGTGGGCCTGTTTGTCGTTGATTTTAGGAAGTGCAACATGGATTCATTGTATGAATATGTTAAAAGAGAATTGTTTGGCAAAAGAACATGTTTTGCCATTACCAGTCGTGAAGATTTTCAAGGCAACCCCATCAGCTGTGTGGAGGATCAATGCATCATATGAACAGCGTAGATCGCCAAACATGACCCCGAATCAATGGCTGCGGTCCCTATGTGTTAGAGATCCAGCTGTTACTAGGTGCACATTTTGAGAATTCCTTGGGCCAAAGTAATATTGGTCTGCTTATCAGGACCAAGGTCTGGATTACCGAGACATATACCCTACACATTGTTGCGGCATATGTTCATAATGTTGATAGACTGCCTTTAACCTGGTCAAGGCGATTTGAGCCAACCGAAGCATGTTGTGATGTTCTCAGTCAACCAAGGTCTTTTTCGGCTGACCGATGAACTCTGTGATGTTCTCAGTTAACCAAAGGTCTAGTCAGCTGACTGAATGAGAGGTGTAATTTTTTTTTTATTATTCCTGTGCGGGGCTATATAAGTGCGTCTGTAAGCATGATTAGGATAGAATAAGGAGAACCCATACCATTTGTAAGATTTTGTAAGTTGTTCCATCTCTTTTAACTTTCTGACACAACAGATTGATCATTGCTTTGTGTTGTGGTTTTTTCCTACAAGGGTTTTCCAAGTATGAGCAGCATGGATCACCAAACATGTTCCCAAATCAACGGCTGCAGTCCCTATGTGTTAGAGATCCAACTGTTGCTAAGATAGGGCACATTCTGAGAATTCCCTGGACCAAAATAATATCGGTCTGCTTATCAGGACCAAGGTCAGGATTACCAACCAAGCCATGTACCCCACACGTTGCTGCGGCATATGTTCATAACAATCAAGCTATACGTGAACCTCACCTGTCGATATCCACTCATCCTTGGGGCAGTGTTGGTGCACTGGGTAACTTGTAGGGCTTTTTTTTCTTTTTTTTTCCTTCCCTCATATGAGGGAGCGGAGTTGTGCCAAAGATTAGGGCGATTCATCAAGTAGGGTACACTGTAAATATGACACGGACCAAAGATAATGTTGGTTAGGGCTCGTTTGGTTGGCATCTGTAAACCCGATTCCAGCTTAAAATATGGATTTTAGCATAATTCAATTTTGACTGGTGTGTTTGGTGGCAAGATCCAGTCAAATAGGATTACGTCTGAAAACCTAAATTAACGGAACCGGGATTAGTAAAAACGGTGTGGGCGATCGTTTCTACGGAAGGGAAAAGAGGCAGAAGCAAGCGTCACCATGTATGTGTTTTATATCCACACTGTCCATCAATTTTGAGAGCTCAATTAAGGGCATTAGAAAAAAAAATGAGGCAGATCTATATCTCAAGTAGACCCCACCATAGGAAAATAGTGTTGATTGAACATCCACCATTAAAAACTTCTTAGGGCCCACTATAATGTTTATTTGCCATCCAACCTGACCATCTGTCTTGCGGGACTACAATAGGCCAGGGGTAAAGTTCTCAGGCGGATCTGAAGCCCAAGTGGGCCATGCCACAAGCAACGGTTGGAACAGAAGCTGGATTGCACCGTTTTCAGCCAAACAGCAAGTTCCGGATGAAACATGGATTCACTCTAGTTTCTGCAATTTTGGATTTCAACCGTAGAATCTATGAAGAAAATGGACAGTTACAAAAATAAAATAAAAAAGTCCATTCCTAATGTTTTGTACTTGTGTGACTCACTTGATGAGTAGACCCTAATTTTTTATAAGTGACTTCTTCACTGTGGGGCCTACTGATGGAAGTCTTGGATGAAGCTGATATTTATGTTTTACCTTCATCCAGGTCTGTGTGACCTTATGAACAGGTGATGGGAAATAAACATCATGGTGGGCACTAAGAAGGTTTCAACGGTGGGCATCATTGTGAACATTGTTTCTTGTGGTGTGTGATTCATTCAAGCCTTCGATCTGCCTCCTTACTGGCCCCATTCCCTAAAATGATCTTTCAAAATGAATGGATGGCTTTGATAAAACACATACATCACAGTGGCTCACAGAGCCCTGCACTGTACATCTCGAGCTATGTCCTGGTAGAGCACAGCTCTGCGCATATTGTCTACTGATGCTGCTAATGGTGAGGTGGCTATTGGATAGTGCTATGTGGGCCCCACCATAATGTATGTGTTTTATCTACACCGTCTGTAAGTAGATCCAAATCTCAAGTGGACTACACCATGAGAAAACAGTATTGATTGAACACCCACCATTAAAAACTTCCTAGGCCCATTATTATCGTTCGATTTTGGACAACGGATTTGGACGACTAGGATTCACCACGCGACCTTCAATCCTCACGTAAGAGCTTCTTTCGTCCGCTGAACTTGCAAGAAAAAAGAGAGAGAATACAAGGGGAGATGTTGTTGTGCGGCGGGGAACTCTTCGATGCCTAAGTCAGGTCTAGAAATAAAAGAAGAATAGTATTTTAAGCCTTACATTATTCCTTACCTTTAAGGTGTAAATCCAAGCTATATTTATAAAAGCTTAGAGGCGGTTTGAAGAGACGGATCCTGCTAGGATACATCGGTAAAATCCCAGTGGAGGAAAGATTCTCTCTTGATCATATCAGGGAGATATTTCTGGAGAATGCAGTAGATCTAGGAATATCTGGACCTTCCGTAAGTTTGGACCGACTCCAGGTGGTCGGTTGATCTTGCGCCGAATATGGCTAGTCGGTTGGTTGGGGACTGACCTCAGCAATCATATTCTCACGATTGAGCCTGGGTGGTCAGCCTTTCTTGTGCCGACCTTAAGTGGTTGGCCTTAGCAAGGTGCGAGCTGCGGGATGGTCTGTGAGCCGGGCCAGGAGGAATGGGCTTCCTCGTGGTTCGTGGGCTAGGGCCCAGCTCTGAATATCCCCATAATAGTTGCCCCTTGCTCCCAGGTCGAGCATGCGAGGTCTTAAGAGTATAATGATTCGACCGAGCTAGCCTTGGCGATATTTGGAGACTGGCTTGCTGGGTTTGAGTCTCTTAAGAGGCCACACTAGTCCATGTACTGTACGATGTTGTAGATGATGGCGTCACATTTCGTGATTTGACAAGTCGTACTTGAGGCGTAGAGACTGGAGGGGAATTAATTGCAATTTCGAATTCCATGATTTCCGGCAAGTAACTGTTTGACGCATGGCGACAGTTCAGTTTTCAGGGTGCGCCCTCTCGGGCATGTAATCGTAGATGGCCACGTAGCAGGGGCACGTGGTGATGGGTGGATGTAGCCGATCGTTAATGGATACATGGCTTTCATTGGGATGGGGACGGTCAGAAAATCGATTATAAATAGCCCGTCCCATGGTGTGTTCCGGTAGAGATGGCTTTGCGCCAGTTAGCCATGGGTGTCTCTATCGCAAACCGCTGGTTCTTTGGGTGGGAGGAAGGCTTTGGAACAATGACCTTTAAGGATCAAATATTGTCTGGTGCTAACGATGGCTTCTTGTGTGATGTACAATGCCTTGTGGTTGAGTTTTGAATGAAGGAGCAGGAGGTCATGTTTGTTGTCGCAGGGGTTTTCTTTTTGTTTTTTTGTGTGCTGTTAGTTTGAGTGTGTGCAACTTGTTGGCTTATGCCTTCGCTCCCTTTGTTGTTTGACTTTTGGGTTCGAATTCAGCAGAGCTCCCTCGGGACATGCTTGTGACTTTCTATCTTGGGCTGATGTTGAAGAGAAAAGGAGGGAAAAAGGGGTGACTTCGGAGGAGGGAGTGGATTGTGATAGTGGGGCTACTCTTCCTCTCTTCTGTTCAATGAAGGTCGCTTCCCACAATGGCGATCGTGATAGGATAGGTCATTTTCGGTGATGTAGAACTGTCAGCGCATTACGCCTGTTGTAAGTGACCCTGATGGGGTTTCCATAATAAAAAAACATATTTCATTATTTTTTATCATTCCTTTCTTCCTTTCCATGTTGAGTGAAAGACATTTTCTATGTGTATGCTTGAGTATGGTGATGACTGGGCCTGGTTGGCCAAGCCTACAGTCGGTATGGGGCCTGGGTGGCCTGTATGGGGTTTGGTCGGCCAAGCTGGGTGCCCAACTTGGTTGGAAGGTTTAAGACAATTTTTTTACCAAGTGGGGCGCTTGTGTGAAAACTTTGGTTGAAACTAAGCTTCCATTTTTATTGATGATGAAACTTCAGTACAAGTGGTTTTAAGAAAGATAGATAGAGTGGTAGTACTTTAAGCGCATGGTCGGCTCGTCTTAGGGTTGGCCTGAGCGGTCAACCTATATTGTGCCGATCAAAGGTGCTCAGCCTCTTCGTGGTCTGGGCGGCCCATCTAAGACCTAGGTGGTCCAGTTGGTCGGATGAGTCCTTAGCGGATTTCTTCGAGGGGCTCATCATTGACACGGGCCTCTGGTGCGCTCTGGGTAGGTGGGAAGCTGTCGGTTGGGTGCCTGTCGACATACTCCTGGAGGAAGCCCTTTTGGATTAGGGCCTCAATTTGCTGCTTCAATTCGTAGTAATCCACTATGTTATGCCCATGATCCTTGCAGAAGAAGCAATCTTAAACTTGCTTCTCTTCTCTGGGTTTGATCTTAACCTAGTGAGAGCCTTCAGATAGCTCTTCTCTTTGATTTTTAGGAAGACTTGATCAACAGAGGCTTTGAGAGGTGTGTACTTCTCAAACCTAGGGACAAGAGTTTTGGGTGGCCGTTAGAAGCCACTCCTGTCCTCGTCTCTTCTCCACTTGTGATCGAAGTCATGGTCGTCTCTTGTATTTCTTCACCCTTTGCTTGTGGATGAGCCGTTATTATTGCGATGGGTGTTTATGAGATCATCAGCGTTTGCATACTTGTGTGCCCTATCAAGGAGTTCTGATAGGGTTTTTGGCGGGGTTTTACCGAGCGAATGGAGGAGTTTCCCGGGTCGGAGTCCACTAATCAAGGTTGTGAATGCCATCTTCTCAGGGCATTCCTCCACATTTAAGGATTCCTTGTTGAATCAGATGATGTAGTCTCGCAAAGGCTCGTCTGCAGGACCTGTTAGTGACAGAGGGAAGGTTTTGCACATGATGGGTCCCAAAGTACCATACATCTCCATCCAAGTCCTAAAAGTTTCGAGGTGTTCGGATGGAATGCCTTCATTGGAGTAGAGTCCAAAGTTGGGCACTTTGAAACCAGGAGAAAGACGCTCGGCTAAGACGTCTTCAGTGAACGGGGGCTCCACTTCTTCGAGGAATGTTTCGATCGGGGTTGGGGTCTTGGACTGATACTTCTTTTCTCATGTCATTGATTTGGTCCTGGAGTTCCTCGAGCTGAGCTTCAAGGTGGGGCAACTCTCTGTGACTTGGTCGATCTCTTTCCCCGACGTATCTCATCCAGGGTGTGACGTAGGTTTGTAGCGTCGAGGTGAGTCACTGAATTTGCTTGGCCAGGGTTGGCTTGGTCGACATGACTGTTGCTGCCTGGATGGCGAGCTTAGCGAGGTTGATCTTGGGATAATCAGGCTGTTGGTCTCCCGGGCCTCCTACTAGAGCGGTCAGCCGGGAATGAGTAGCCTGTGATGTCTCACCACTATCAAAGTAGACCGCGATATGATCTAGTTTTCCGTTATATTTCCATACTGTTCCTCGAGAACAACTGTGCATGATTTTTTATTCTAGGACCTTCGCTGATCACTAGACGTCAGGGAAGGCTGCGATGAGTCTGGATCGCTTGATTACTGCACTTGGCTCTTTGAGGTGGGGTCCAGGGGAGTTTTGGTAGCAGTCTTGGCCTTCTTCCTGCCCTTAGGCATGCCGGCAAAGGAATGGGTGTTGAATGCTAGGGTTTAAGCGGTGAACACGGGCTGCGTCGTTCCCACAAATTGCGTCAACTGTTGTTGCATGATTTTGGACAACGGATTTGGACGGCTAGGATTCGCCACGCAACCTTCAATCTGCTCGTAAAGAACTCCTTTTGTTCGTTGGACCTACGAGGAAAAAGAGAGAAAAGGCAAGGGGAGATGCCACTGTGCGGCGGAAAACTCTCCGATGCCTAAGTCAGGTATATGAATAAAGATGATTAAGGTTATAAGCCTTAGATTATTCGTTACCTTTAAGGTGTAAATCCAAGCTATATTTATAAAGGCTTAGAAGCGGTTTGGAGAGACGGATCTTGCTAAGATACGTCAGTAGAGTCCCGGTGGAGGAAAGATGTTCTCTCTCGATTGTATCAGAGATATCTTTCTGGAGAAGGCAGTATATCTGAAAATATCTGGACCTTCCGTAAGTATCTCAGACCGACTCTAGGTGGTCAGTTGATGTTGTGCCGAATCTTGCTAGTCGGCTGGTTGGGGACTGACTTGGGCAGTCATCCTCTCACGACTGAGCTTGGGTAATCAGCCTGTTGTGACTAAAGCCTGGGTGGTTAGCCTTTCTTGTGCCAACCTTACGTGGTCGGCCTTAGCAAGGTGCCAAATGCAGGATGACATGTGGGTTGGGCCGTGTGCAATAGGCTTCCTTGTGGTTCGTGGACAAAGTCCAGCTCAAAATATCCCCATAACAGATAACGTGTTGATTATTTTTCATCCAACCTGTTGATTACGTCACACAGACATGGATGAGTGGAAAAGCAAATATCAGCTTCATCCAAAACTTTCGTGGGCCCTAATTTTTTTTTAATGGTGGACGTACCACTCCACACGAGATTTGGATCTTCCCCATGGGTGGGGTTTACAGAGCACCGTCCGGCTACTGAAAGCGTGAGTAGGCAATCCGCGTCAGACGCGGTTTCGGTGGATCCCTGACCGTGGGGCCCACCTTGATGTATGTACTTTATATCCACGCCATCCATCCGTATTAAAAAAACATTAAGCATATCCAAATCTAAAGTGTACCGTAATACAGGTTGGATAGAAAATAAGCATTCCGGTGGCCTCCAAGAAGTTTTTTTTATGGTGGGGATTCAATCACGACTGTTTCCTGTGGTATGGTCCACCTAAGATTTAGATCTGCTTCAGTTTTCCGTATAATGCTCTAAAATGAGCTTTTAAAATGAATGGACGGTGTGGATGTAAGGAACATACATCACAGTAGGCCCACAGTTAGGGATGCACCCAAACCGCGCTCGTCCTCGTAGTACCCAATCCGCATCCGGAGCGCTTGCGATTGGCGTTTGCAAGTGCGAGTGCGGAAGCGGAGCCGTGAATTCAAAACGAGGTATTTGCATTTTCCCGCCCAGCGAGCATTCGTTCGTTGTCGGAGGAATGGCGAAGGAGGATGAGAACGCCTACGAAGAAGCTCGCAAGCAAAGACTCGAAGGCAATCTCAAGCGCTTACAGGTCTCAGAGAGGATTTCTCTTTACGTCCCTCTTTAAGATCTACTTACATATATATGAACGTACTTCAAATCTTTTTCTTCTAAGATAAACAAGAAGAAGAAGAAGAAGAAAAATTTATAAAATAGCAACAAAAACTGTAAAAAATAAAAATAAAAAGACGAAACCATCTATAGAAGCCTTTAGCTTTCCTTGTCTCGTTAGTCTGTCCGCCTTAAAGAACTAATTGGTTTTGCGTAGTCAAACAAACTTTTTTTTTTCAAAGTTGTTAACAAAAAGTTCTGTCGTAAGAGTATGTCTTCATGTGTGTTAGCATATTATAAAATCATAAAAATAAATTTAAAAAGCTTTTTCTTTACTAAGCTTAAACACGTATGACCGTTTTCCTAGGTATTTTAGTAGTTAAACTAATCCCCAACAAACCTACGGACATTTAACCCGTTCAACATTTACTAAATGTGACGCAAACCTACTGGAAAAAACGAATTACTAAATGTTGTAAATAGGGGTAGAGTAGATGTCCGTCTTTTCACCCTAAAGTAAATCCGGAGCAAACCTACGTACATTGAAAGAGATTCTACATATTGAGTAACAACTACCCCTTACGATCGAGAAGCTACTCACCGGATCTTTATCTACCGTTCCTCTTTTTTTCTTCTAATGTTTGCCGACTCCTCTGCTCCAACCTATAACCTACCGATCCAAGAAGTTCCGATAACTAAAAAAAAAAAGTGTGAGTGAGTGTGTGGGGTGCGTACGGGAACGTGAGTGTGGTGTAACCCACGAACTTGGGTACTGGAGCACAACTTTGCGAACACTCAGATGGTGACTCGGTACCCCAGTGTCCGCAGAATAGTTCGTTGTACACTTACGTCCAAATGTAACAATTTCGTAGACTCTCAAACTTACTTCTACTACTACTTTTTGGGTAGTAGTTCCTTCGTTTTGTATGTCCATTTAGTTTCTCCTTGCTGTTTGTTCTACTCTTATCACTCTCTAGACGAGGATTTTTGAGGTTAATCTTTGACTTAGGTGGTTCGCCCGGCTCTCTCGTCGTTCTGCACCATTCAATATCATCGATGTACGAGTGGACGTTACCAACGTTCACGTTCACGTTCACTTTTGAGTACTGCTATGTCTCTTAGACACCCGTGACCTCCGTACTAAAACGTAAACCGTCGTGTTGTTAGTAGGTAGGTAAAAAATAGGTACAAAAGGACATCTCTGGGTGACACAATGATGATTCATAAACAGCCATAAGTTTATATAACGTTACATCATATATGATACCGGGTAGGAAACTACTAACACTTGTTTATACCACTTTTGTAGTACGTAATTCAAGATAGAAATTTTTTTTTTAGTACGTAATTCAAGATGTAAACTATCTCCTTTCGTCCAAGTCATACGTACAATTTAGTTCAAGATTAATAGGCTCTTAAGTACGAGAGTACCTAAAAAATTTAATTTTAAAATTTTTTCGGGGTTATAGTTTCCACAACTAGCTTTATAGTTAGGGACAAACTAGAGACAGGTTGGTTTTTTTTTGAGGGGATGAATAAAAGACGTACCTTTCTTGTGAGGAACCATGTATATACCACTTCCGGTTTAAGAACGATCTCTTAGTGTAAAGTGGTAAACAAAAAGAAAAACCGTATTTTCTGATTACGGGTCGTAGAAATCCCGGACAATCCTGGTGATTTTTTTGCTCGAAAACTGGGGTTTTGAGGTAAAATTCGGTTTTGGGTCTAACAAACATACAAAATTACGAAGACGTTTGGAAACAATTAGGGGTGACCTAATTTTTGTGCCATTTTTTGGGTACTCGACCCCGTAATACGTGTAGGGTTTAAGTACTAATCTAGTAGAACGAACAGTTGACGTTCCCCACGTGTACTCTCTCACCTAATAATCAACGTCGTGAAGGGTACCCCGGGTGGAACTACATACGTAAGAAATAGATACGTCGGGTAGACAATAAAAAAATAATAAAATCCCGTACTGGGGTTTTTACTCTAGGTTAAGAGTCACCCGGACAAACAGCAACTAAAATCCTTCACGTTGTACCTAAGTAACATACTTATACAATTTTCTCTTAACAAACCGTTTTCTTGTACAAAACGGTAATGGTCAGCACTTCTAAAAGTTCCGTTGGGGTAGTCGACACACCTCCTAGTTACGTAGTATACTTGTCGCATCTAGCGGTTTGTACTGGACTGGGGCTTAGTTACCGACGCCAGGGATACACAATCTCTAGGTCGACAATGATCCACGTGTAAAACTCTTAAGGAACCCGGTTTCATTATAACCAGACGAATAGTCCTGGTTCCAGACCTAATGGCTCTGTATATGGGATGTGTAACAACGCCGTATACAAGTATTACAACTATCTGACGGAAATTGGACCAGTTCCGCTAAACTCGGTTGGCTTCGTACAACACTACAAGAGTCAGTTGGTTCCAGAAAAAGCCGACTGGCTACTTGAGACACTACAAGAGTCAATTGGTTTCCAGATCAGTCGACTGACTTACTCTCCACATTAAAAAAAAAAATAATAAGGACACGCCCCGATATATTCACGCAGACATTCGTACTAATCCTATCTTATTCGAGAACCTATACGATTTCTAAGATTTCGTAAGTTGTTCCATCTCTTTTAACTTTCTGATACAACCAGATTGATATCATGCTTTGTGTTGTTGGTTTTTTTCCTTGCAAGGGTTTTCCAAGTATGAGCAGCATGGATCACCAAACATGTTCCCAAATCAAACGGCTGCAGTCCCTATGTTTTAGAGATCCAGCTGTTGCTAAGATAGGGCACATTTTGAGAATTCCCTGGACCAAAAATAATATCGGTCTCTTATCAGGGACCAAGGTCAGGATTACCAAGCCCATGTTACCCCAACACGTTGCTGCCGGCATATGTTCATAACAAATCAAGCTATACGTGCAACCTCACCTGTCGATATCCACTCATCCTTGGGGCAGTGTTGGCGCACTGGGTAACTTGTAGGGCTTTTTTTTTCTTTTTTTTTTTCCTTCCCTCATATGAGGGAGCGGAGTTGTATGTGTGCCAAGATAAGTATTGAGATATGTGGTTAGGGCTCGTTTGGTTGGCATCTGTAAACCCGATTCCACTTAAAATATGGATTTTAGCATAATTCAATTTGACTGGTGTGTTTGGTGGCAAGATCCAGTCAAATAGGATTACGTCTGAAAACCTAAATTAACGAACCGGGATTAGTAAAAACGGTGTGGGCGATGTTTCTACGGAAGGAAAAGAGGCAGAAGCAAGCGTCACACCTCAGTATGGTTTTTATATCCACACTGTCCATCAATTTTGAGAGCTCAATTAAGGGCATTAGAAAAAAAAATGAAGGCAGATCTATATCTCAAGTAGACCCCACCATAGGAAAATAGTGTTGATTGAACATACACCATTAAAAACTTCTTAGGGCCCACTATAATGTTATTTGCCATCCAACCTGACCATCTGTCTTGCGGGACTACAATAGGCCAGGGGTAAAGTTCTCAGGCTGATCTGAAGCCCAGTGGGCCATGCCACAAGCAACGGTTGGAACAGAAGCTGGATTGCACCGTTTTCAGCAAAACAAGCAGTTACGGATGAAACATGGATTCACTCTAGTTTCTGCAATTTTGGATTTCAACAGTAGAATCTATGAAGAAAATGGACAGTTACAAAAATAAATAAAAAAGTCCATTCCTAATGTTTTGTACTTGTGTGACTCACTTGATGAGTAGACCCTAATTTTTTATAAGTGACTTCTTCACTGTGGGGCCTACTGATGGAAGTCTTGGATGAAGCTGATATTTATGTTTTACCTTCATTCAGGTCTGTGTGACCTTATAAACAGGTGATGGGAAATAAACATCATGGTGGGCACTAAGAAGGTTTCAACGGTGGGCATCATTGTGAACATTGTTTCTTGTGGTGTGTGATTCATTCAAGCCTTCGATCTGCCTCCTTACTGGCCCCATTCCCTAAAATGATCTTTCAAAATGAATGGATGGCTTTGATAAAACACATACATCACAGTGGCTCACAGAGCCCTGCACTGTACATCTCGAGCTATGTCCTGGTAGAGCACAGCTTCTGCGCATATTGTCTACTGATGCTGCTAATGGTGAGGTGGCTATTGGATAGTGCTATGTGGGCCCCACCATAATGTATGTGTTTTATCTACCACCGTCTGTAAGTAGATCCAAATCTCAAGTGGACTACACCATGAGAAAACAGTATTGATTGAACACCCACCATTAAAAACTTCCTAGGCCCATTATTATCGTTCAATTTTGGACAACGGATTTGGACGACTAGGATCACCAGCGACCTTCAATCCTCACGTAAGAGCTTCTTTCGTCCGCTGAACTTGCAAGAAAAAGAGAGAGAATACAAGGGGAGATGTTGTTGTGCGGCGGGGAACTCTTCGATGCCTAAGTCAGGTCTAGAAATAAAAGAAGAATAGTATTTTAAGCCTTACATTATTCCTTACCTTTAAGGTGTAAATCAAGCTATATTTATAAAAGCTTAGAGGCGGTTTGAAGAGACGGATCCTGCTAGGATACATCGGTAAAATCCCAGTGGAGGAAAGATTCTCTCTTGATCATATCAGGGAGATTTTCTGGAGAATGCAGTAGATCTAGGAATATCTGGACCTTCCGTAAGTATCTTGGACCGACTCCAGGTGGTCGGTTGATCTTGCGCCTGAATATGGCTAGTCGGTTGGTTGGGGACTGACCTCAGCAATCATATTCTCACGACTGAGCCTGGGTGGTCAGCCTTTCTTGTGCCGACCATTAAGTGGTTGGCCTTATCAAGGTGCGAGTTGCGGGATGGTCTGTGAGCCGGGCCAGGAGGAATGGGCTTCCTCGTGGTTCGTGGGCTAGGGCCCAGCTCTGAATATCCCCATAATAGTTGCCCCTTGCTCCAGGTCGAGCATGCGAGGTCTTAAGAGTATAATGATTCGACCGAGCTAGCCTTGGCGATATTTGGAGACTGGCTTGCTGGGTTTGAGTCTCTTAAGAGGCCACACTAGTCCATGTACTGTACGATGTTGTAGATGATGGCGTCACATTTCGTGATTTGACAAGTCGTACTTGAGGCGTAGAGACTGGAGGGGAATTAATTGCAATTCGAATTCCATGATTTCTGGCAAGTAACTGTTTGACACATGGCGACAGTTCAGTTTTCAGGGTGCGCCCTCTCGGGCATGTAATCGTAGATGGCCACGTAGCAGGGGCACGTGGTGATGGGTGGATGTAGCCGATCGTTAATGGATACATGGCTTTCATTGGGATGGGGACGGTCAGAAAATCGATTATAAATAGCCCGTCCCATGGTCGTGTTCCGGTAGAGATGGCTTTGCGCCAGTTAGCCATGGGTTGTCTCTATCGCAAACCGCTGGTTCTTTGGGTGGGAGGAAGGCTTTGGAACAATGACCTTTAAGGATCAAATATTGTCTGGTGCTAACGATGGCTTCTTGTGTGATGTACAATGCCTTGTGGTTGAGTTTTGAATGAAGGAGCAGGAGGTCATGTTTGTTGTCGCGGGGGTTTTCTTTTTGTTTTTTTGTGTGCTGTTAGTTTGAGTGTGTGCAACTTGTTGGCTTATGCCTTCGCTCCCTTTGTTGTTTGACTTTTGGGATCGAATTCAGCAGAGCTCCCTCGGGACATGCTTGTGACTTTCTATCTTGGGCTGATGTTGAAGAGAAAAGGAGGGAAAAAGGGGTGACTTCGGAGGAGGGAGTGGATTGTGATAGTGGGGCTACTCTTCCTCTCTTCTGTTCAATGAAGGTCGCTTCCCACAATGGCGATCGTGATAGGATAGGTCATTTTCGGTGATGTAGAACTGTCAGCGCATTACGCCTGTTGTAAGTGACCCTGATGGGGTTTCCATAATAAAAAACATATTTCATTATTTTTTATCATTCCTTTCTTCCTTTCCATGTTGAGTGAAAGACATTTTCTATGTGTATGCTTGAGTATGGTGATGACTGGGCCTGGTTGGCCAAGCCTACAGTCGGTATGGGGCCTGGGTGGCCTGTATGGGGTTTGGTCGGCCAAACTGGGTGCCCAACTTGGTTGGAAGGTTTAAGACAATTTTTTTACCAAGTGGGGCGCTTGTGTGAAAACTTTGGTTGAAACTAAGCTTCCATTTTTATTGATGATGAAACTTCAGTACAAGTGGTTTTAAGAAAGATAGATAGAGTGGTAGTACTTTAAGCGCATGGTCGGCTCGTCTTAGGGTTGGCCTGAGCGGTCAACCTATATTGTGCCGATCAAAGGTGCTCAGCCTCTTCGTGGTCTGGGCGGCCCATCTAAGACCTAGGTGGTCCAATTGGTCGGATGAGTCCTTAACGGATTTCTTCGAGGGGCTCATCATTGACACGGGCCTCTGGTGCGCTCTGGGTAGGTGGGAAGCTGTCGGTTGGGTGCCTGTCGACATACTCCTGGAGGAAGCCCTTTTGGATTAGGGCCTCAATTTGCTGCTTCAATTCGTAGTAATCCACTATGTTATGCCCGTGATCCTTGCAGAAGAAGCAATCTTAAACTTGCTTCTCTTCTCTGGGTTTGATCTTAACCTAGTGAGAGCCTTCAGATAGCTCTATCTTTGATTTTTAGGAAGACTTGATCAACAGAGGCTTTGAGAGGTGTGTACTTCTCAAACCTAGGGACAAGAGTTTTGGGTGGCCGTTAGAAGCCACTCCTGTCCTCGTCTCTTCTCCACTTGTGATCGAAGTCATGGTCGTCTTTTGTATTTCTTCACCCTTTGCTTGTGGATGAGCCGTTATTATTGCGATGGGTGTTTATGAGATCATCAGCGTTTGCATACTTGTGTGCCCTATCAAGGAGTTCTGATAGGGTTTTTGGCGGGGTTTTACCGAGCGAATGGAGGAGTTTCCCGGGTCGGAGTCCACTAATCAAGGTTGTGAATGCCATCTTCTCAGGGCATTCCTCCACATTTAAGGATTCCTTGTTGAATCAGATGATGTAGTCTCGCAAAGGCTCGTCTGCAGGACCTGTTAGTGACAGAGGGAAGGTTTTGCACATGATGGGTCCCAAAGTACCATACATCTCCATCCAAGTCCTAAAAGTTTCGAGGTGTTCGGATGGAATGCCTTCATTGGAGTAGAGTCCAAAGTTGGGCACTTTGAAACCAGGAGAAAGACGCTCGGCTAAGACGTCTTCAGTGAACGGGGGCTCCACTTCTTCGAGGAATGTTTCGATCGGGGTTGGGGTCTTGGACTAATACTTCTTTTCTCATGTCATTGATTTGGTCCTGGAGTTCCTCGAGCTGAGCTTCAAGGTGGGGCAACTCTCTGTGACTTGGTCGATCTCTTTCCCCGACGTATCTCATCCAGGGTGTGACGTAGGTTTGTAGCGTCGAGGTGAGTCACTGAATTTGCTTGGCCAGGGTTGGCTTGGTCGACATGACTGTTGCTGCCTGGATGGCGAGATTAGCGAGGTTGATCTTGGGATAATCAGGCTGTTGGTCTCCCGGGCCTCCTACTAGAGCAGTCAGCCGGGAATGAGTAGCCTGTGATGTCTCACCACTATCAAAGTAGATCGCGATATGATCTAGTTTTTCCGTTATATTTCCATACTGTTCCTCGAGAACAACTGTGCATGATTTTTTATTCTAGGACCTTCGCTAATCACTAGACGTCAGGGAAGGCTGCGATGAGTCTGGATCGCTTGATTGCTGCACTTGGCTCTTTGAGGTGGGGTCCTAGGGGAGTTTTGGTAGCAGTCTTGGCCTTCTTCCTGCCCTTAGGCATGCCGGCAAAGGAATGGGTGTTGAATGCTAGGGTTTAAGCGGTGAACACGGGCTGCGTCGTTCCCACAAATTGCGTCAACTGTTGTTGCATGATTTTGGACAACGGATTTGGACGGCTAGGATTCGCCACGCAACCTTCAATCTGCTCGTAAAGAACTCCTTTTGTTCGTTGGACCTACGAGGAAAAAGAGAGAAAAGGCAAGGGGAGATGCCGCTGTGCGGCGGGAAACTCTCCGATGCCTAAGTCAGGTATATGAATAAAGATGATTAAGGTTATAAGCCTTAGATTATTCGTTACCTTTAAGGTGTAGATCCAAGCTATATTTATAAAGGCTTAGAAGCGGTTTGGAGAGACGGATCTTGCTAAGATACAGTCAGTAGAGTCCCGGTGGAGGAAAGATGTTCTCTCTCGATTGTATCAGAGATATCTTTCTGGAGAAGGCAGTATATCTGAAAATATCTGGACCTTCCGTAAGTATCTCAGACCGACTCTAGGTGGTCAGTTGATGTTGTGCCGAATCTTGCTAGTCGGCTGGTTGGGGACTGACTTGGGCAGTCATCCTCTCACGACTGAGCTTGGGTAATCAGCCTGTTGTGACTAAAGCCTGGGTGGTTAGCCTTTCTTGTGCCAACCTTACGTGGTCGGCCTTAGCAAGGTGCCAAATGCAGGATGACATGTGGGTTGGGCCGTGTGCAATAGGCTTCCTTGTGGTTCGTGGACAAAGTCCAGCTCAAAATATCCTCATAACAGATAACGTGTTGATTATTTTTCATCCAACCTGTTGATTACGTCACACAGACATGGATGAGTGGAAAAGCAAATATCAGCTTCATCCAAAACTTTCGTGGCCCTAATTTTTTTTTAATGGTGGACGTACCACTCCACACGAGATTTGGATCTTCCCCATGGGTGGGGTTTACAGAGCACCGTCCGGCTACTGAAAGCGTGAGTAGGCAATCCGCGTCAGACGCGGTTTCGGTGGATCCCTGACCGTGGGGCCCACCTTGATGTATGTACTTTATATCCACGCCATCCATCCGTATTAAAAAACATTAAGCATATCCAAATCTAAAGTGTACCGTAATACAGGTTGGATAGAAAATAAGCATTCCGGTGGCCTCCAAGAAGTTTTTTTTATGGTGGGGATTCAATCACGACTGTTTCCTGTGGTATGGTCCACCTAAGATTTAGATCTGCTTCAGTTTTCCGTATAATGCTCTAAAATGAGCTTTTAAAATGAATGGACGGTGTGGATGTAAGGAACATACATCACAGTAGGCCCACAGTTAGGGATGCACCCAAACCGCGCTCGTCCTCGTAGTACCCAATCCGCATCCGGAGCGCTTGCGATTGGCGTTTGCAAGTGCGAGTGCGGAAGCGGAGCCGTGAATTCAAAACGAGGTATTTGCATTTTCCCGCCCAGCGAGCATTCGTTCGTTGTCGGAGGAATGGCGAAGGAGGATGAGAACGCCTACGAAGAAGCTCGCAAGCAAAGACTCGAAGGCAATCTCAAGCGCTTACAGGTCTCTCTCTCCTAAAGAGAAATGCAGGGAGAAATTCTAGATGAATGTATATATACTTGCATGAAGTTTAGAAAAAGAAGATTCTATTTGTTCTTCTTCTTCTTCTTCTTTTAAATATTTCTATCGTTGTTTTTGACATTTTTTATTTTTATTTTTCTGCTTTGGTAGATATCTTCGGAAATCGAAAGGAACAGAGCAATCAGACAGGCGGAATTTCTTGATTAACCAAAACGCATAAGTTTGTTTGAAAAAAAAAAGTTTCAACAATTGTTTTTCAAGACAGCATTCTCATACAGAAGTACACACAATCGTATAATATTTTAGTATTTTTATTTAAATTTTTCGAAAAAGAAATGATTCGAATTTGTGCATACTGGCAAAAGGATCCATAAAATCATCAATTTGATTAGGGGTTGTTTGGATGCCTGTAAATTGGGCAAGTTGTAAATGATTTACACTGCGTTTGGATGACCTTTTTTGCTTAATGATTTACAACATTTATCCCCATCTCATCTACAGGCAGAAAAGTGGGATTTCATTTAGGCCTCGTTTGGATGCATGTAACTTTCTCTAAGATGTAAGAAAGTTACATGTGACCAAGTTACAGGTGATACTTGGTTACATGCAATCCTGTTTGGATGCAAGATGTGACTTGTTACAAGTTACTTGTAACATGTAACTTTGTTACATGTTAATGACTTTATATTCACATCTACTATATGTGGCGATTATGGATATATCTTAACACTCAATTCAGATGAGATTAGGCTTGACAAAATAGATATCATTTTACCAAACCCATCAAATTGAGTAGCATAAGCCAATTTTTAGGCAAATTTCATCATCTAATGGGCCATAAAAAGTGGAATATTAGAATTTTAAAGTCATAAAGAACTAATTGCAATCAAATTACACCATTAAAAAACACATAAGTCCAAACGTATTAAAGATGGAAAAACATTAAACCAAATTACATAAATTAATAAAACATCTACTCAGTAACAATGTTCTTCAATCATTCATTCCTCCGGCTGGGTGACACACTCTTAAGGAACATGTAGATAAGGTTTAGATTAGCAGAAAGGTTAATAAATGCCTTATATATTAGGGGTTCCTCGATGGTTGTCACGTTCTCCAACTCATCCCACAATATCATAGTCAGATATGCCGTGTCTTTTTGCTTTGCCGCCTTGTCCTTTTCGTGTTTGCAGGCAACGTAACCATCTATAGACCCACAAAGAGTGTCGAATATTTGCGTGACGGACTCAACGAGGGATGCTTTATTCCTCTGAGATGAGCCAGGAGTTGAGGCAGTACGTTGCCCACTCCCTTCAGATTGTGGAATTCAGTTTGTGGCGCTTCCCATTCTGTATTAGGTGGGAAAGATGCATATGTTTGAGAGTTGAATGGAGACAAATCAATGTCATCCAGTGGTTGAAATGACACGGTATCTTTTTTATCAGGATCAATTGGAGTTTGTGCACAACTTTCCGTTGCTCTATCTTGTCCAAATATAATCTCAAACTGTTTGAGTAGTAGGAACGACTTATTTCTAATATTTCGGATATCCAGTTTTTCCTGTAAATGTAGAGAAAGTTGCAAATAAAGGTCTGGTCGGACGCAAATAAGATAATTTGAAACAATGGATGGACAGAGTGGATAAACCAGATACATCACGGTGGGCCCCACACAGACCTGGTCGGATGCTTAAGGGTCCGACCGAATCCGCTTTAAAAAAACCCAGCTGAACTTGCATAAAAAAAAGGAAAAAACCAGTTCGGCTCATAGGGAGAAACGTACCCTAGATCGGAAAAACCAGCCACGAAGAAATGGAAGGAGGAAAGGAGAGAGAAAAACTTCTTCTCGGACTGTATTTTTTCGATTGCAAGGCTTCTTCTTTTATAGCTAAACTCCATTAATGGTGGCCACCAACTTTAGTTCGACCTCGTATTGAAAAGCCCACCAGCCATCTTCATTGAAGCCATCAACCTTCTTCATCAATATTGTAGGTTGCTTCGAATCTCCCTTAGAAACTTGTGTTTGAAAAATCTTAACGTTGGATGCTATTAAGTAGCATGTTATTTGAAACTCACCATTTTAGGATGTTAGATTTTGGAGAAAATAGCATGTAACTTGGACTCATGATGCTATGAAGTTGCATGTGACTTCAAGTATCCAAACACCATATGTTATGAAGTCGCATGTGACTTAGACTCATCTTAACCAAGCTACATGCTATCCAAACGTTCCCTAAGTGGTAAATTATTTACAGGTGTAGACCATTTGCAGCCAGTCCCGTTTGGTTGTAAGCTGTAAATGATTTGAAGGTAAATTATTGTTTGTTTGGATAGCCTGTAAAATTGTTTAAATCCTGTAATTGGAGAGCTAATCTTTGAAAATATAGCCTTTAAGCAGCTTAAGGGGGCATTTGGATTGTAAGTTACTTAAGATAAAGCTACTTATGCCTCAAGTAGCTTATCTCGATTTCTACTTATTAAACTGAAGTGATTAAGAACTTCAAATAAAAAGTTACTTATAAGTGATCATAAACCAAACATATCTTAAATATGTTACTTATCTACTGCTATAAGTAACATATTTGATGGTGTTCAAACGGCCCTTAAATGGAGAGGGTTGTTTGGATAGCATGTAACTTAGTTAAGATGAGTCCAAGTCACATGCGACTTCATAGCATGCGGTGTTTGGATGCTTGAAGTTACATGCGACTTCATAGCATCATGAGTCCAAGTTGCATGTTACTTTTTCCAAAATCTAACATTCCAAAATGGTGAGTTTCAAGTAACATGCTACTTGATAGCATCCAAAGTTCGGATTCTTCAAACACAAGTTTGCAAGGGAGACTCGCAGCAACCTGCAATATTGATGAAGAGGGTTGGTGGCTTTAATGAAGATGGTTGGTGGGCTTTTCAATACGAAGTCGAACTATGGTTGGTGGCTGCCATTAATGGAGCTTGGCTATAAAAGAAAAAGCCTTGCAATCGAAAAAATACAGTTCGAGAAGAAGCCTTTCTCTCTCCCTTCCTCTTTCCATTTCTTCATGGCTTGTTTTTTCTATCTAGGGTACGTTTCCCCACTGCGAGTCGAGCTTTTTTTTTTCCTGTTTTTTTTCTGCAAGTTCTAGCTAGGTTTTCTAGAAGCGGATTGGGTTGGACCTTTAAGCGTCCAACCAGATTTGTGTGGGGCCCATCGTGATGTATCTGGTTTATCCACTCTGTTCATCCATTGTTTCAGATCATTTTAAGGTATGAGTCCAAAACTGAGGCAGATCTAACGCTTAAGTGGACCACACCAGACAATACTCAAATTAGCTATTAACGAGACATCACCAAGTTCTACTCAGGCCCACTTGAGCGTTGGATCTGGCTCAATTTTTTGTCCATACCTAGCATGATTTGATAAAAGGGATGGACGGTGTGGGTACATAGATACATCAAGGCGGGCCCCACACAATAATGAGATCTGTGTTGTTGTCGCGATCGGGACAGTCTGATGTGTGTGGGCCCCTTTGCAGTCTGATGTGTGCAGGCCCCACTTTCATGCTCATGTGTGGGCTCCACTTTTGAATTCCACCTTTCATGCTCATATGTTCATTTATTTTGGAATTTCTCCATTTATCGAAGTGTTGTCCATTTATTTAGGTGGTGTCCATTTATTTAAGTGTTGTCCATTTATCAAGTGTTGTACATTTTTCAATTGCTTTTCATTTATAATATTCATTTATGTGTAGTGTTGTCCGTTGAAATATCGGATTCCAATTTCGATATAGAGTTAGATGTCATGGTTGCTGCCGTCGCAACAGGCGTATTGTATACATGTTGGCTTGATGAAAACAATATGCTTGAAGAACTGGAGCCACAAAGGCAATGGGATTGGTTAGGCCAACAAGCAACATATGTAATTCTCAACGGACCTGGATTGACATGTTTCAATTACATACGTATGCATAATGAATCGTTTTATTGCCTTTGTGACATTATACAATAAAAGACAAACTTTGATCGCACGGTTGGCGTCTCTTTGGAGAAAGAGTTACTAATGTTTCTTCATACAATTAGCCATCATGGTAAGAACCATGTTTTGCAACATCATTTCAACGACTTAAAGGAGACAATTGGTCGCTACTTCAATAGGATGCTAATCGTAATTTGTGGACTTTACAATTATTTCCTACAACCACTCGGAAATGGTGTGCCTCTAGAAATATTTAATAGCACGCGGTTTTGTCCATACTTCAAGGCTTGTGTCTGAGCCATAGACTGCACGCATATTCCTGCGACTGTTAGTCTAAAGGAGCAACCTAAATGGCGTAATTGGAAGGGATTTATCTCCCAAAACGTGTTAGCGACCTGCACATTTGATTTAAAGTTTCAATACGTAATATCAGGATGGGAAGGATCAACATCAGATTCTCGTATGCTAACAGATGCCATTAAAAGAAATAACAAATTGATTGTACCACGAGGTAAATATTACTTAGTGGATGCTGAATTTGCAAACATGCCAGGTTTTCTAGCACCATTCCGCGGAGTTCAGTATCATTTGAAAGAATTCAGACAGGATTGTGAGCTGAAAAACAAGGAAGAGTTGTTTAACCTTCGACATTCCTCTTTACGGAATGCTATGGAATGTGCATTAGGTGTACTTAAAGCATGATTTCCTATTTTGAAGACGGCCTCAACCTATCGCATACGCACACAAGTGAAACTAGTCTTTGTATGTTGTATCCTACATAACCATCTTATTAACGGGAGACTTGATCTAGAGTCTGAATTAGAGACACAAATAAATAACAATGATGATGGTATTGGGACGGGTGAGGATGCGTATGGCTATAACGATAGAGAAATCGAGTACAACGATGAAGCCATTGAAGAAGAACATGAGAATAAATCTATGTTAGCTGGAAGAGAAATGAAAAGATGGAAAGACTTTCGGCTTGCAATTGCTTCTAATATGTTGGCAAATTATAGTCAAGTACAACATGGCAATTAAATATGTACTCATTTTTTGTGATATCTTTGTGTCTTGTTGCTTTAAACACTTTCTACTTTTATTTGATCATTGATATGTTTGTGTTGTCTTCCAAAGGAATGTCGAAAGTTTTAGGTAGCCGAAAACCCCAAGTCAATTGGACTGACTATATGGATAAATGCATGGCAAGCTTCCTAACTGAAGAAGTTATGTCGGGGAAAAAAGCCGATAATGCATTTAAGGAGACTACCCTAACTAAGGTGTCCAAACTGGTTACGGAAAGATTTTCCGTGGACGTGAGCAGTGATACTTGTAGGGGACGACTGTGGCTTTTGAAGGAGAAATTCCTCTTGAACTAGATTGCACTGTCTAAAAGTGGGTTTGGATGAGACGATGAAAGCAAAGTAGTAACCGCAGAATCATCGGTTTGGGAGGACTTGCTTAGGGTATTTAACATTTACAACAATTCATTTGATTTACTTAATTATCACTAGTGCTTTATTTGCAACTTTATCTGCATTTACAGGAAAAACCGGATATCCGAAAGATTAGAATTAAGTCGTTCCCACTACTCAAACAGTTTGAGGTTATATTTGGATGAGATGGAGCGACGGAAAGTTGTACACGAACTCTAGCTGATCTTGATGAAGAAGATACCGTGCTATTTCAACCACTAGATGACATTGATTTGTCCCCATTCCACTCTCAAACATATGCATTTTTCCCACCTAATACAGAATGGGACATGCAACAATTTGAATCCCCACAATCTGGAGGGAGTGGGCAACGTACTACCTCAACTCCTGGTTCATTTAAGAGGACCGTCACGCAAAGATTCGACACTCTTTGCAGGTCTATAGAAGATTACATTGCCTACGAACGTGCGAAGGACGAGGCGACAAAACAAAAAGATGACATATTTGACTATGATGTTGTAGGATGAGTTTGAGAACATGACAACCATCAAGGAACCCCTAATGTATAAGACATTTATTAACCTTTCTGCTAATCCGAACCTTATCCACACGTTCCTTAAGGGTGTGTCGCCCGGCTGGACGGCTAAGTGGTTGAAGAACATTGTTCCTAAGTAGATGTTTTATCAATTCATGTAATTTGATTTAATGTTTTTCCCTCTTTAAGACATTTGGACTAATGTGTTTTTCAATTGTGCAATTTGATTGCAATTAGTTCTTTATGACTTTCAAATTCTAATATTCCACTTTTTATGGCCCTTTGGATGATGAAATTAGCCTATGCTACTCAATTTGATGGGGTTGGTAAAATGATATCCATTGAGTCAAGCCTAAGCCCATCTGAATTGAGTGTTGAGATGTATCCATTATCGCCACATATAGTAGATGTGAATATAAAGTCATTAACATGTAACAAAGTTACATGTTACCACCCAAACACATGTTACAAGTTACATCTTGCATCCAAACAGGATTGCATGTAACTAAGTATCACCTGTAACTTGGTCACATGTAACTTTCTTACATCTTAAAGAAAGTTATATGCATCCAAACGAGGCCTTAAACCATTTATAGGCATCCAAACGATCCCTTAGGATTTGAGGGTTGCCCCCCCCCCCCCCCCCCCCCCCCCCTTTTTCTGGAATTAAGAATAACGAAATATCATTCGGCAACGAGCTGGGTGTACGGCTGTCTGAGACCTGAATTTTGAACTGTTCAAAGTGTGCCTATCAAAATATTTGCATTTTATAGGCCCAATCGTGGCCCATTGACAGCCCGAGTTGCTAACTTCTTTCGTTTGTTTTGTCTGGAATTTATTTTTCTTTTTCACTCTGGTCTAGTAATCCTTTCATTGGTCTATTTATGTAAAATAGATGTGAAACAAAAAATTTGTTTGTTTTTCTTTTATTCTTCTATTCTGTTTTTCTTTTTAACACTATTGTAATATGTGATGTGCATGTATTTATATTTTTAAAAGCAACTTTCAATGAAGTTATGAAGAGGAGAAAGGACCCTACTTAATTTGGAGGCAGGCTATCAAGTGAGCTCTTCTTGCAAATTATTTTATGTGGTTGATTTATTTATAGTTCTTTCTTGAATTGAAGGACTTGGGGATTCTGAAGATTTCCAAAAGTCTCTCAGAGGTTGCAAATTCTGGGAACAAGTTGGTGGTGAGCTTGAACCCTTGCTGGCTTTTTACTCACTAAGGAAATGTACTTGTTTTGTTCATAATGCACTAAACACATTTGATAGAGATAGATTTTGTTCTGCAGGATTCTTTTATTTGTAGTTTGTCAATAATTAAAATCTTGGAATATTTTTCTTTCTTGCTATATTCTTGTTTCTATGACTTGGTTATACAGTTTTTATATCTCAGTCCATAATTCTTTTCCTTTGTCTTTTCATATAGCATTGTCATGAGAAACCAAAATCAAAGGCAAGCCTAGAAACATTGGAGCTAAGACGTTCTTCACGAGAAAGGAACACTGTTACTTCATACCGTGATGTAAGACATCTCTCTCTCTAGTGTCTCAAAGAACAAGCTGCATTTAAACTGTATTTAGGCATGTCCACAGGCATGAGATTACAAGCTTGGCAAGCTTCAGATACCTCCATATGTATGCAGTGTTGCATGCTTACATGTATGTTTTATCAATTGATTCAATCCAATTCCTTAAACTAACCGCATCTGTGATCCACTTCTGTTATATTCTTTATTCATCTGTTTTTTGCGTCATTATGGTTAGTGTTAATTGTTGAGTTTTTTCTTTGAAAAGTAAAGTTACAAAATTTTATTATTTTATTTTAACTAGAAAATAAAAGTATATTTTTCTAGTTACTTATTCAAAAGACTCAATGTGGATTTGTGGTTAGAAGGGGTGTTTTTGTTCAATTTTTGGTAAGGACGGTGCTTCACCATGTGAAGCAATGTTTAAAGCACCATGCACACAGGTGTCGTGGTGCGTGGTTAGTCGGCTATAGAGCTGCTTGGGGGCATTTGGCACACTTTGCACTTTGCACTTTGCATGTTTGTGGTTTGAGTCAATGTTATTATGGTGTCGGTTTGGTGCTTGGAATAAGGCATCGATTGGGCTTACTAGTATTCCGGTGGTAGTTATGTCTTACCATGTGGCAACAGATTGACTATTAGGATGACCGTTCTTGTCTAGAGGTAACATTGTGATAACTGCCATGCGAAAAGGCATGTCTAGTGACATTGCATGCTGATTGGGCTGACATTATGTATGAAGGGCATGACAATGTCTGGATCAGTCATATGTGTGACTGTTTAGGAAAGACACGATGTCTCAGTGGAATCTATGAATCCTTGACATTCTATTCAGGAGCAGATACACACAATTCCCAATTCATCTGACCTTTACTCCCTAAAATTTATTTCTGCCTCCTTTTTCATCAACTTGAGAGTGTTTTGCCAGCACGTCAGTGTTATACTTGAGAGTTCCTTGTAAGGAATATTTCTGTTGAAATCCAGAATTGTGAGTCCATTTTAACATGATTTGTAATTTCCATCTTTTGAACTTGTTGGAACATTCATATAAGGCAGTAAATCTGTCTTAAGATATTGAACGTTTAAAGCCAAAATTTGAAACCACAAATATGTATTTTCTTCCATCTCAAATCTGATTATGTCCTCCATTTATACTGCTTAATTTTCAACATCAATGAGTTTATATGCATGTATGTATCTATGCATGCAAATATGCAATTTCACACATAAATAGATGTGTTATTTCCTCATATAAACTATCCTTTGCAATAGCTCTTGATTCTGCTAGCGGTCTGATTATTTAAAAATTTAACCGAAGCCAGATATGTGATTTTTTAATTTTATTTTTATAATTTTTAACAGGTTGATGAGGATTTCCGGCATTTCCGCACAAGGTGAAGTTTTGGATGAATGAGATGTATTCAAGCATGAACTCCTTATCACTTATCTGTATGAAGTCCTTGAACTGCTAATGCTTCTGTTGTGGTATTTTCAGTTGTGGTAGAAGATCATCTACTGTGGATCATGCAGTTAGAACTGCATCATATGAAGAGCGTGTGTCTGCAATGGAGAGTGCAGAGAAGCTCCAAAGTAATTTAAAATCTGACCACCCATCTTTTGTCAAGTCAATGGTTCGATCACATGTGTCTAGCTGTTTTTGGTTGGTAAGCTAACATTTTTCCCCCTTTTTTCAAATCGGAGGCAATCAGTTCAAATTAATGGTGAAAGAATTATTAGGTTCTAATGTGTCAAATGTGCCCAGTCATACAGATGGGATTATGACAAGGCAGTCCAATCTATTGATATGATGGACCCCCTGTAGATGGGAGATGCACCAAAAATCTGCCAAATTGGAAGATCCTAACCATTCAGTCATGAGGAATATAGATGGATGATAAAGAAAATAAGTGGAGGAATATGGCTTTAGAGGTCTTTGGTTAAGGCCTAAATACAATCGATAAATTTCTAAAAAGATCTCTCAAATCTAGAGTTACTTTCTTTAGATCTAAATCATATCCTAAAGACATGCATCTAAATTTTAAATTCAAAAAGGAAAATAACAACTAAAAAATTCTAAATCTTAAAAGAACTTTCTAGAATAGAAATGTGCTAATGACTTAATGACACATAAGATCCTAGTAAGATTTCCTAAGACACAAACCTCCCAAAATCACCAAATATCCGAAAGATGTGTTGTTTTACATCCTGCCCCATTATCAAAGCAGGTCCATGATGGGTGGCCTAGATGCATCACATATAGATAATTAGTTAGGAGAAAGAAGTACAATGTCTGTAGAATCTCAAAGAACAGATGTGTATGATCTTCTAATTTGGAAGTTTTGGGTAATACTCTCATCCATTGTGGGGCCTATGAAATCGACAATCCGGATCTCTGATTTAAGGGTCCCACTTGTATGAATGGGGGAGTTGGGGACTTTCATGTCCCAATGCAACGAAACCTATTTACATGATAGTCTGTCGTATGGTAAAGGTAAGAGAATTCAAATATACATGCTTCATTTTGCTATGATCTCAGGGTCTTCCCCGTCAGTTTTGCAAAGATCACCTTCCTCCAAATGAGCTGAACATGATCTTGGAGGATGAAAATGGCTCAGAGTATGATGCCGTCTACATTGGTAGCCGAACAGGTCTCAGTGGTGGGTGGAGAGGTTTTGCCATGGATCATAAATTGGATGATGGTGATGCTTTGGTATTTGAATTGGCGGAGCCCATGCGATTCAAGGTAGTAGCAATCTCTAAATATTTTATTTACAAGAACCGATACATCAAGTGTGTAAAAGTGTCATTCCCACCATCCATGGCAATTGTGAATGGTGATTGCCACCACTAACTTACAGGACCACCACATGGATGGGACATGGTCCAAAAGTTGAAGTGATTGGAGGCTCCAACAGTCAGATTGTAGGGAGTTTTGCTCATTGAATGTGGTACTTTGACCATTGATTAACCACCCATATTTCAGGATATTTATTGGATGGATATAGCTATATGATCTATATGCCTTTTCATATACGATCCATCCATATGGTGTCCAACCACACTAATGGTCCAACCACCAAACACAAGTGCCATGTGTGGGATAGAGATTTTCTAGTAAGTACTTCATGGAGATCTATGAAGTTCATGTATCGTAGGAAGCATTCTTCTGTATTTCTTAACTAATATGACCTTTTACCCATTTATAGCTAGAGTTGTTTCTTAGCTATTTCTGTTTTCTCAGCGAAATTCTACTATAATACCATATGGGTTTTTGAACATCATCAGCATAATCACCACCATCATCTAAGTCTTATCCCGACTAATTGGGATCGGCTACATGAATTTTGTTCCGCCATTCCACTCTATCAAGGGCGATACCTAGTGTTGTCAAAATCCTATGATTTACGATATATGATTTTAGTCGAATCTTAAGCAAAACGATTTGAATCCTAACCTTGAATACCTTTTTATATGAATCCTACGATTCAAATCCTGATTTGTGATTCAAATTATACTTGTTCTCCTCTATTTTAAGGTTTACTTGGCTTTCATTTTATGCTTTTAAATTGGAGGGGACTTTAAGAATCGTTTGGAAAAGGTAAATTTTTTTATTTCTTCTTTATAAGAGATTAATTGATATATATTCTTTTCAACGTTAAATCATGTAGCGTTTTTTTTGTGTGTGTGTGATTTTTTACTTCTTAACAGGTTAAAACACCAAATTGATATATGACTTAGCTGTAATCTTTTTATGGATGGCTACGATCATGCTGACTTATATGTATTATGGAATGGTGCATAGAAATCAAAAATCTTTTTTCGTTGGTCTACAATATCAAGGGTTGCTTTTCCACCTGTGTTTCTACATTAAAAAAAGGCAACAAGAACATAAATTATTAAAGGACCCTCAAATGTTTTTTTAAGGAAAATTTCTTGAAAGATCAAAAAAATAAAATAATAATAATAATAATTAGAATCCTTTAACACTATCATGACATGGTATTACTTGGTGCAAAAGATAGATTGATGAGTTTTTTAAAAAAATCTGATATATATATATATATATATATATATATATATATATATATATATATATATATATATATATATGGGAAATGGTACTATGAGGTCGACCTCATGGGAAGTTCCCATGAGGTCGAGTTGTGTGGACCCACCGTGATGTGTGTCAAACATCTACCCATCAGTTAGATGCATCATTCCATGATGGGACTCGAGCTTGAATATCACGACAATCGATAACTTAGGTGGGCCACACCACAGGCAACAGTTGAGAGGGGTTACCCGCCCATTAAAATCTTCATGATTGCATATTGGGCCCACTGAGATCTAGTTCACAAATCCAGCCCATCCATTGTGTGTGTGTCACTTGGATGAGGGGTCGGACCAAGTTTCACCCACATCAAAAACTCCGGTGGGACCCACCAAGTGCTTTTAGATAATTTAGGCATGCCTTCACATGGTTTTTTATGGTATGGCCCACTAGAGTTCCATATACATCTGATGTTTGGGATATCCCATATCCTAAAGGGGACCCCTATCAAATGCATGGTGATGATTTCCGATCCACATCACGGTGGGGGCTACACAGCTCGACCTCATGGGAAGTTCCCATGAGGTCGACCTCATAGTACCATTTCCCTATATATATATATATATATATATATATATATATATATATATATAAGAAGATTGTAAACAAATCTTATGATTTAGGATACAATAATGATTATGACAACATAGTTAACCTTCAATTAGACCATAGTCATCAAGTCTTTTCTTACTACCTCCATCCACGTCATTTTGGACCCTCTTGTTCTTTCAAGCCTTTAACTTGTACTCACCCACTCCTAACTTGTGCGATTCTTGTTGTTCGTTGCACATGACCTAACCATTTAAGTCTATTTTCCCTCATCTAATTACCTATTTGTGTCACTTCTAAGTTCCCTCGAATGCATTTGTCTCTAATTCCATCCTTCCTCATCTTGTCACTCATCCATCTCAACATGCTTGTTTTAGCTACACTCATCTTATAAACATGTTCCTTAACCGCCCAACATATTCTTCCACAAAGCATGGTTGTTTGTAGAGCTATCATATAAAATTCCCCTGCCAATTTGATTGGTACATGACATCGCATAAAACTCTGGAGGCACCTCTATGTCTTCCACCCAGCTTGAATTTTATGGGCAACATCCTTGTCAATCTCTCCAATCTCATGAATTATTTACCTAAGGTATCAAAAGTTGTCATTTTGGGAACTTCTTGTCTTGATCAGTGGTCACTAACTAATTCCTCATTTTTCACTCATATTGTCACTAAAATCGCAATCCATATTCTCTATTTTAGTCTGACTAATTTTACAGCTTGTTTATTTCACCAGTTGCCATGAAAATGTAAAGGAAATGTTCATTGATTACAAATTACTTTACCCGTCTCCTGACAGCATTTGCATTTGACCATCCATTCTTGTGTTTGGTTTATCGGCGGTAAAATCATAATGATGGTAATTTTGCATCACTTTAGTGTCAAATCATCACCAAAATACATTGATATCGTTGTTTTGATTCGAGTTTTTTCATGCTAATGCCACTAAAAAGTGCAATGATTACAAATACCATGTCTCCTAAATACGAGGATTCTTGTGTTTTGTCTAGTGCTGGTAAAATCATAATGATAACACTTTTCCTTTCAATTACCAAGGCAATTGGCGAAACAAAAGGCCCTCAAATCTTTAAGATTTTGAACCATTCCTAAATCTTAGTTTGATTATCAATAGTTTTTTAACTCTAATTATCATAAATTCAACCATTGAGGATGAAAATGATCCATAATGGTTTTTGAACTTCATCATCATCATCATCATCAAAGCCTTATCCCATTTAATTGGGATCTGTTACATGAATCTTGTTCCACCATTCCACTCTATCAAGGGCCATGCCTTCAATTAGACCATAGGTCATCAAGTCTTTTCTTACTACCTCCATCCATTTTATTTTGGGCTCTACCCTACTTTTGGAGCCTTCAACGTATACCAACTCACTCCTAACCTATGTGATTCTTCTTCTCAATCACACATGACCTAACCATCTAAGTCTACTTTCACTTATCTAATTACCTATTGGTGTCACTCTCAAGTTCCCCTGAATAAATTTCTTTATAATTCCATCATTTCTTGTCTTGCCACTCATCCATTTCAACATCCTCTTTTCAGCTACACTCATCCTATGAACATTTTGTTCCTTAATTGCCCAACATTGTCCCCATAAAGCATGGTTATACTTATAGTTATCATATAAAATTTCCCTTCCAATTTGAGTGGGACACAACATCACATAAAACTCCAGAAGCACATCTCTATTTCTTCTACACTGCTTGAATTTTATAGGCAACATCCTTCTCAATCTCTCCACTCTCATGAATTATTGACCCAAGGTATCAAAAGTTGTCGTTTTGGGAATTTAGCAATCTCTAACCAATTCCTCGTTTTCACTCCTATTGTTACTAAAATTGCACTCCATATACTCCCTTTTAGCCTGACTAATTTTAGGGCATGTTTGTTTCACCAGTTGCCATGGAAATGTAAAGGAAATGTGCTATTATTATAAATTACTTTACCCATCTCCTAACAGCATCTGCTTTTGACTGCCTATTCTCGTGTTTGGTTTATGGGCAATAAAATTGTAATGATGGTAATTTTACATTAATGTCAAATCATCACCAAAATACACTAATATCACTATTTTGATTCGAGTTTTTCACGCTAATGCCATGAAAAAGTGCAATGATTACAAATTCCTTGTCTCCTGAATACAACAATTCTGGTGTTTTGTTTGGCGGTGGTAAAATCATATTGATGACACTATTTCTTTCAATTATCGAGGTAATTAGTGAAACAAACAGGCCCTTAAATCCTTTAGATTCTGAGGCATCCCTAAATCTAGCTTGATTATCCATGGTTTCTGAATTCAATTATAAAAAATTCGACCATTGAATGTTGGTAGTTACTGTGGCCTTGATGATGCACTGTTGTTATTTACTCTTATTTTTCTCATTGTGGTGGAACTATACCTAAGGTTGGAATTGGTGAATGAATGCCTTTGTTGTGTTCCTCATTTCTTTCTCAAGCTTACTTTGGAAGGATCCACTTTCTTAATACCTTCTTGGAAAGATCTCCTCTTACTGATGCAAAATGTCAATATCATATGAAAGACATTCACAATGAGAATCATCATGATGCCACTTGCAAGTGGAATGGATAGCTGATCCAAATTGTTGATCTAATGGACCCATCGTTGATGGGGAATGCTAGCTCATTGATGAGTGGCCTAGAAATAGATAGCAAGGAAAAAAAATTACAGAAGGCTGAGGAGAAGTGGTTGGATATTGGATGGCTATGAGCTTTCATCCAAAAAATTTAGGGGCGTCGGTGGTGCAGACCACTGGGCCAACACCTAAACATGGGCCTTGCATGTACCAGCAGGGCACGTCAAGACAGTAATGTCACGATGCATCTGGACCCCATAATGTCCCAATATAGAAGTTTGGGCATTGATGCAGGGAAAGGATAAAAGCATGAAAACAGGTCCATCCTGTTTTCTTGAAGGCTATTGATTTTTATGGTATATTCCCAACCATTAGCACATCTTATCAAGCAACATGTGAATGCAGGTTTACATAGTTAAAGCATCTGAGAGTTTGAATGAAGATGATGGTGAAAAAGCCATCATCAAGGAAGCGAAACGTACAGGTAAAACCAAGAAGAACTCTGAGAGTTTGAATGAAGATGATGGTGAAAAACCCGTCATCAAGGAAGCAAAACGTACATGTAAATCAAAGAAGAGCGACAAACAAGATGAGAATAGTGAGGTATCTGCTCCTAAGAAACTCCGATTAGAAGCTGAATCCACCAAGCGGGCTGAGAGAGCAGCAAGACGTGGTAAGCTGTAGTAGCTTCATGCTCACCTGCAATGGTTGCAAGTGAGAACTCATGACCATACAAAGAATCTGTGGGCACTGGACGCATGATTTTGCATTTGGTAGCACAAAAATCATCCATCCATTTTTTATCCATGTATGCCTGTGGGGCCCACTGTGTTACTACTAAGTATTTGTCGGTATTCAAATATGTTGCAATGTAGTATATACTACGGTCGGTCCATTGATGATTATGAACAAAATATGGTGAAAACATCTGCATTAAGTTCTATCTTTCAAGGGAAAAAAGAAGAAGAGGAAAGCAGATTTTGTATGCCTGTTATATCAAGTTCTAGTTATCCGAGAATTCATGGTCTCGTGGATTTTTTAAATTAAAAAAAAGGGCCCCCAATATCAAGGATTGAAAAAAAATCCCTGACTTCTTTTCTGCAGGAAAAGATTACTCCTGGGTACAAAAATATGGTGAAAGCCATATTTTGGCGAAGGGACATTGTGCTGAGGCAGCCTAGACACTCTACAAGGAGCTTTTGACCCCCCAAAACACCCAATTTGTTTGTATGTTTTAATGCTTCTGCAAACCATTGTTTAATCCCCCACCGGATGGAAAAAGTGCAGAAAGCCCATTCTGCGTCAGAAACAGAATTTTATCTGAAAACACCCTTCACAGCTTTTTCAATATCAGGTACAGACTAAAACGTGCATGCTGCTTCCGGTGCTGTGCTTCTTACTGGACATGCCTTGCACCCTCCCCTGGAGCCCAACTTGATCTATGTATTCTATATTCAAGCCCAGTTTATGAGGCCTTACCAACAGGTTTGGACGGCAAATAAAAAATATGCAAACGTTATGGTGGAGCCTCGAGAGTTTTTAATGGTAAAGTGTTCAATGACCACTGTTTCCTATGGTACAGTCCACCTTAGTCCACAAGGGCTGGACTGTCTTGGGTGAGGACAAGGTCCACACACCAGGGCTACAATGAACTTGGATCCACATCCTGGGTGGATTGGTCCATACTAGCCTCAAACAGCCGGAAACAGGGCAATTCAATCCCACAATGGTGGGGCATGATAAAATGCACCAAAACTGTATTTAAACCATTGGTGTGCCACCACATGCATGCTCATTGATCCCTTTTCATCAATTTCCAGTTGTGGCGACAGGAGACGATTTATCTTCAGACCATTGGTCACTTCGACTGGATTACATGGCACAATAGCATTGTTCATGCCATTACCTCCTCTCTCCAAACCGTCATAAACAATGGTGCCTTGGTATGGTATTCCAACAAACACAGGCGCTGCTATTTCAAACACATCACAAAAAAAAAAAATACTAATGTTTTTAAACATAAGGTCATCTAATAACACCAATAATATGCAAATTCAACAATGAAATCCCTCAGCCAGAGTTTACTACGCCACTCAGCAGGCACATATTCAAACATATTGGAATTGTACGGCCAAAATATAACTAACAGCAAAAGCTAAAAAAAGGCAAGAATGGCGTGCCCTTTTTCCTCTTTTCAGAACAGAGTCAATAGTACGGCCAAAATATAACTAACAGCTAAGACTTCTCTAGAGAGATCGAGCAAAACCAAAAAAAAAAAAAAAAAAGGCGAGAATGGCGCGCCCTTTTTCCTCTTTGCAGAACAAAGTCCTAAGCAGTCGCTGACAAAAATGCTCTCCCAGGCTGGCGATTAGCGAGAGGTCCATGGCAACCAAGAAGCTGCACCCCAAAAGCAAAAGCAAGCAATCATCAACAACAGGAATTGCAATATACATAGCTACTCATGCCCAAAACGAAACGAAACGAAACCAATCCATCAATCAATCAGGATCCGGCCACAATGTTTCGTTCATCTGGGTAGTCAATCGGGTTGAAAACAAGATTTTTTTTTTTTTGAACCACACCCTCGCACCAACACACACCACATGGGTACTCAAACCCATGACCCCAGTGTTAAAACCCACAGAGGTCTACCACTGAACCATGAGCAGGGACCCAAAAACAACAATGATTGAAGGCGTACACATCCATGTCAAAGTTCTTGTTAGCAAATGTGATTTCAGGAGTATGGCACATCTTTAGTAGCGGCCATTAGTGGGCAAGCCTAGATGCCCCAAACATTGCAGCAGCATGAACGTGATTGGTGGTAATGGATCATATCAATCAGGCATATGCCTGTCCACACAGTTAGTGAACCAGTACACATCATGAGAAGAAACCCTATTTTTAGGTAGAGACATAAAACAGACCTTGGCATTGACACCATCAGAAACAATTCGGTTCTCTTCCTTCCATTTCAGGTAATCAGTGCGGCTGTATTTGGTGAAACCCCTGAAAGCACAAGATGATGAGGTTGATGAGCAATAGTGTACAAAGGTCACTTCAGCACAAGTACACTTTTTTTTTTTTCTATGTAATGTCTGCACCAGATACGACTTTCAATGGTTTCAGTAACACAGCATAAGAATTGAGGAAGAAAAATAGATTAATGATGTTTGCATTGTGAATATGTAGAATCCAAAACTCAGAAGGGCCACACCATCGGGAACAAGTTGAAAGTGCACACCTTCCATTGATTTCAATAAGAGGGCCATCATCTAGTGTATATGCAAAATCCAGGACATCTGGATGCTTCTTCTGGACCAAAATCAGGCTATTTTGCAACTCAGTGGGCCCAGGTGCAAATCAAGGGTGGTTGTTTCATCCCATTGTGTTACCCGTGCTTGTGACTACTGGACTGTTGGATCAGGTTGATTTTTTTTTTTAACTGGGGATAATATGAGCTTATGCATCTGATGGTTGGGTTGGATGTCCTTCATGCATCATGTGTGCCCCCAATTGGCCCTTTAACACCATAGGCTTAACAGCAGTACCAATACCATTGGAGCACACATCTAAAGATAATCTAGCCAACATGTTGGGAAGTAGACCAAAGACAAAGTTCAATCATTCCAATATACACGGATAGGCTACCAGCTCAAAAAAAAAAAAAAAAAAAGAAGTGACTAATGAAACAGCAAATTTTTGGATTGTCAGTTTCTCTCACTTTCTTTGAATCAAGTGACTGATTAACATTTGCCAAGGAAACCAATGACGAAAAAACTCATTATCAACTAGAACCTCAGTTTCATCAGCTCAATCAGGCTATGGCTAGGTGTGATGTCCTGACTTGACCATGATTTTGGTGATCAGGAAGCTTGAGCTGATGGCCACATGATGACGTTCCAAATAACTTCATGCTGGAAGATCCTAGTAAATCTAACAACTGGCTACGTTCCCAGAAAATGCAGGTATTTTTTCTTATGTTCATAGGCTGAACTAAAGGGTTAGGATATTCCAATTTATGAGATTCCGGGCAACCTTATCCACGTGGGTACACCAAATCAACCAATTCAATTGACTGAGAAAATGATTCCCAGTTACACAGTGCACAAATCAGGCCACCATATCCCAATGCAATGCATGCACAACAGTTTTGAGGATTCTGTAATGGAAGGAGAGTGAATACATACCATTTCCTGCTGACGATGATCTTTTGGCGGCCAGGGAACTTGAATTTAGCACGACGGAGAGCTTCCTGTGCATTATGGCTGTTGGAATCTTTGCAGCGAACAGATAACAGGACCTGGCCAATGCTCACCCTGGCGCACGTCCCTTGTGGCTTCCCAAATGCACCCCTCATTCCAGTCTGGAGCCTATCAGCCCCAGCACACGAAAGCATCTTGTTGATACGCAAGACATGGAAAGGGTGGACCCTAACCCGCAGATGGAAGGCATCCTTCCCAGCAAACTTTGTCATGTACTTGTTGCAGGCAATACGGGCAGCCTCAAGAGCCTCACTAGAGACATTTTCCTTCTCCCAGCTCACCAGGTGAACACAGAAAGGGAATTCGTCAACTCCTTTTCTCTTCATACCGACATCATAGATCCTGATCTTTGGGTCAGGGACACCACGGCAGTACCGTGACTTTGGGTACGGCTTGTTTTTTATCTGCCGATAACATCTTGCCGGTCCTGAGAATGATACAGGAAACACAGTCATTAAAGTTACAAATATGCCATTTCTCTGAAAACAAATTACAGTTTAAGACCTTAACATGGTTGGATCATACATGTCATTTCTGAAAATTTTGGAGCACAGAACTTAGCATGGTTGGATCAAATACCATGTAGTCAAGGCCACTTGCCTATCAATTATTTTGATAAGCCTAGCATGTAATAAGGAACCCTGGTCTTCCCCTGAGCAGTCTTTAGGAAATAACATTAACTGGCCTGACTAATAAATACAAATTTATAATGGTCTGATATCCATGAAATCAAGACTTTCACCAATTAAGTGGTTCTTACAAATACAAATTTATAATGGTTCGATGTTGGTATATGCATGATTCTTGCAAATTATCTTTCAAGAAGAAGAGGGAGGAGGAAAGAGTCCATGAATATTCACTTGGTAATTGCCTAAACAAGCAACATCTAACAATCCTATAGATAGATAGTAAGCATTTCTGCAAATCAGTTCTCATCCCCCTCCCACACAACATTCTCCAATAGGAAAGGAATACAAAGCATCCTGCTATGTACACCAATAGAAGACAAACAATGCCTGCCTTACTAAACACAAAAAGAGAAATAACACGAAAATCTAGGTTAAAAAAGATAGAAACACAGACAATTACAACACTCCACAACATATTTGTACGATCCAACAAAGTAATTGTACAATTCATACAATAATCATACGAACATACGATAATCATGCAATTCATTTGGATTTGCGATGTGGGCTACAACTTGCATTTGTGTGAGTTAGAATATGATTGGAATCGTAAACTGCACAATGTTGACAACCTTGGTTACATCTCATTGTTTGAACTCACAGCACCCAAACAACAAAATACCTAGGCTTCCAGAAGGAGCTAAAAAGGTAACAAAAGATCATCTGGCTAGAAAATTTCAATCTGGAGCTAATCATGCAGCAAACAGATCATCAGATCTTGGAAACAGTTTGGATTCATTCTAACAGAGGATTGTATAACACAGATTCAAACCTTTTCTACCTTGCTATTTTCTTCTTAGGGCCTGTTTGGATTCATTTAACTTAAAAAGAGGAAATAAAATTTCTAGGAAAATTGGTGAAATGGATCGCTACTACCACTGTTTGTTATATCACATTATTTTTAAAAAAAGATAACTGAATACATCAAGGGCTTATTTACTAGGGTGAAAACATTACCTAGAAGTGGAAAACAGGCAAGGGCCTGTTTGTTTCTCATTTCTCACATGTAAATGCAAGTAAATAGGTAATGAGTAATTATAATGTAATTCCCTGCACTTTTTCCGAGGCTAACAATGACTGCCTACAAAAAGAGATGAGGGGGTGGATTTCATGTGGGGCCCACTGTGATACATGTGGCTTATCCACACAGTCCATCCATTTTGCGAGAGATTTTAGGGCATGAGCCCAAAACTGAGGCAAATCCAAAGCTCAGGTGGACCACGCCACACAAACAGTGGGTTGAGCGCCTACCATTAAAAACTTTTTACAACCACGATTTCCTATGGTATGGGCCGCTTAAGCATCAAATTTGCCTAATTTTTGGGCTGATGCCCTAAAATGTTCGGCTAAAACAGATGGACAGTGTGGATATGTCACATACATCACAGTGGACCCCACAGATTTAAATTAATCTTTTTTGGACCAACTTTCAAGTTGGAATTACCTCCAGCTTTCAAACGGACATAAATAGCAATAATGAGCTATTTACGGCTACTTACTGGTACTTACCTCCATTCACAACAAAACAAACATGCCCCAAGGAATCCCAAAATGTGGAAATGTGATGTCAGCATTGGTATCCCTGTTTGCTTTGCATCATAAACTTGCATGGAGAACACTTTCCATTTCCCTTACCAATGTTTATGTTGCTATTTTGAAAGGGCAAACCTACCTAAACCAAGGCAAACCCAACAAGGGCAATTGATGTCATTTTAAACATCACATTGGATTTGGAGGGGTCAGTTCTTTTCCCATCAATCGAGGAAAAGAGATTTAACATATCATTTTGAGGAAACGGTTTTAGTCACTTTGTGAGAAGTTCCTTGGGAAAGGAAATTGATTCCTTTCTCTTTTTTGGTTTCTCAAACAGAGGAACCAGTAAAATCAAAGGCATTCATCTTATTTTCCATGGTTGAACATGGTTCTCTCTGAACAAATGGTCAAAAAAAAAGAAGAAGGAATATTCCCACAATAAGGAGCACAAGCTCAAAGACAACAAGGTTCATGCTTCCCACCATGGGACTAACAAAATGTTTGCCCACCAACAAGAGTATTAGCCTCTTGGATCACAAGTGCTCCCATGGCCTGGGAAACCCCTCAACCCAACTAATGACATCCAAATTATTCCCTACAGTAATAATCTACCATATCATGAGATAAGTCTGAAGAATCCTAATTGCCACCTTTGATAGCTAAGGATGGAAGCTTGGATCACAGAGCACGCGTCAAACCTAAGAAAGCCAAAGAAGCACTTCCCGTTCTCATCGACCAAATGCCACCCATCCCAAAAGATTGTGAATCAGAGATTTTTTTTACCAACTTTGAATAACCAACTTCTACTCGAGATCGCAAACCCATTGGAGATTGAAATGGAACCATCTGTCCTACTTCAAGTAATCTGATTCCACAAGGATATTTATTATGAGGAAGCCTTAAGGCGTGTTTGTTTTTTCATTTCCCCCTAGGTAAATGCATGTAAGTAGGTAATTATTACCATTTACCTCTGTTTGACAGGAAAGAGTATTTCCACCTTGTAAAATAAGTTTGAAAATAATCGACGCATATTCATGGGCCCCACTATGATGTCTGTCAGTGTTTTAAGTATCGACGATATCGGCCGATATATCCCACGATATATCTTGTATCCCACCCGTGCGATACGAAACGCATAGGTAGTGTCGATATATCCCACCTATTCGATCTGGTGTGCATTTTCGATTTTCGATCCATTTTTTTCCGCTATAAATCATGTTAAATCAATGTCAAATGGTTACAAATCTATGATTTTTCATGTTTTGCATGAAAAATCATGGATTTGAAGCTTTGATTTCAAGATTTGGGGCAGATGAGCCAAGTTGTGGAAAATGAGAAACATCGACATTTCTCGTAAAGCAGTTGCAATCTTCGTATCCAAACACAAAATAAAAAATGTATGTAACCTGATCTAGTGATACTTTTTTTTTGCTTTTGAATGTATTGCTTGTGTTTCCATACATATCTTCTTAGTTTATAAATTATGTGAATAGACTTCGAATATACTTGCATCAGTTCAGTTAGATAGCATATATATTAGGACCCCATACAAAGGAAACCCCTACCATGTGCACTTTTTGTAATGTTTGATTCTAAGTGTGTATTGATGTTTTATTCAACAATCCCTGAAGTTTCATTGAAAAATTTGACCAATTTCCCAATGTTCCCATGTTTCCCAACAACAACGATACATTATGTGATACAACTGATATATCCCATGCAATAACCGATATGTATCCGTATCCCAAGGGTGCGATACATTACCCGATAATGATATTTAAAACATTGATGTCTGTTACATATCCACACCATCCATCCATTTTACCAAAACATTTTAGGGCATGAGCCCAAAAATGAAAATGAGGTAGATCTGAAGCTCAAGTGGTCCACACCATAGGAAATCGTGGTTGTAAAAAGTTCTTAACGGTAGGTGTTCAACCCATTGTTTCATGTGGTGTCGTCCACTTGAGTTTTGGATTTGCCTCAATTTTGGGTCCATGCCCTAAAATCACCTCACAAAATGGATGAACAATGTGGATAAACCACATGTATCAGTGGCCCCCACATGAAATTCGCACCCTCCTCGATTTTAGTGTACAAAAAGCAAACTATCATTGTCAGGCTTTGAAAAAGTATAGGGAATTATATTGTAATTAATCATTACCCATTTACTTGTATTTACACGGTTTAAATGGAAATCAAACACCCCCTTAAGGGCCTATTTGTTTAGAGAGAACCTAAAAAATCCGTGGAAAAGAAATTGATTTCCACTTATAGGACATTTTACCTTTTTGTGAAAATATATAAAACTATGGCAATCGATCTCCCTTACCAAAGTATTCCTCAGAAAGTGGACAGAATCATTTCCCCATTAGGGAAAAAAAATGTTCAATCAATGTCCTTAGTAGGAATATGCTATAACCTTTTGATGTGATGTTTGAAGTATTATTGCACTTTTCCTTGGTTTAGGCACTACACTTCCCATTTAGAATGCAAAACAAACAATGGGAATAGAAAATTCCATAAAAATTTGTGTTGCTAAACAAACATTGGATTGATAAGGACTTCCCTGCTCCCTTACATTTCTATGATTTTGATTCCAAAGGTTTTCCATTTCCACATTTTGGCTTCACCATATCCAAAAAAGGCCCTTAAAAATCTTTTTGATTTAACACCTACGCGAACACATTCGCCTTGATTTTTCCCCAACCTTCTCAACATGCATTTCTTCATCCTCAAAAAAATCTTGTTTCTTTACAATCAAAATTCCAAACAAAATTGCTAACGAAAGGATTTTCCAATTAACACCTTACCTCTTGAATTAAAATGGCAGGAGGATCATCTTTGAAGCGCCTCAAGCACCATCTTCCTTATACATTCGACACTAAATAATCTAAAAATAATAATTCCATAAAGTGACAACAGAAGTACAATGAAGCAAAAGGGGTGACATTATTTCCTCCTCGCCTTTGTACATAATACATATATCTAAAAGACAAATGCCTCTCTTTATTATAATTGTAGTCCACGTAAAAGCTTGAAACCCGTGGGGCGCCACAACATTAAGGCACATTATTCAATAATGGAAGTGGAGACCGTAATTGTCATCGTCATTACCATTATATTTTTTAGATTAAAGAAAAAACTATAATGGCCCCATAACAACCAAGGACATTTCTTTCCATAATGGTCATTACGGCCCCATAATGAGTAACAATACCCAACATTAGCATTACATAACCGTTTTTGGATACCATGGTGAGAAGTGAGAAGGACATAAGCTTATCTTTAGTTGGCTTCTAAAAAAAACGACTTTGCCAAGAACACCCCAAACTAGCCCATCTCCTCCACATTGGCCAACTCTTGAACCTATCAGATAATGCCAAGTGCCTCTACAAACATGAGAATTCCATCTTCGATTAGATTCCTTCTGGTAGCTACACACGAGAACAACTCAATCTCACACTTAGATATTCCCTTTGATTGTAACCCCATTGAGAGCCACACCATAGAGATCCAGGAATATTCATGCCAAGACCCTCTCACAAATCCAAAACTCCTCCCAAAGCCAAACAGTATCCCCTCTATTTACTTTGAAGCTAGTCTCCTATTTCAACATCCAACCCATCTCTTCAATAGAATTGCCAAATTTGCAAATATCTTCTACATTCCTGATTTAGCCTTGTCATTGGCAGAAATAGGACCCAGCACAATTTTTAGCCACCACTTTCATAATAACTCCAACCCCTTACCCTCATTCTTCCCAAACCCAATGCATCTTCTTTTTTAGATTTTCTAACATCTCCCGAATTTAGTACATGAAATTATCTTATCAATGTTAACACACCGTTGGAAGTCACACCGAGTCTTTTCTAATGTTTCACGACAGCAATTAGAATTTTGAAGGACAGTAATACACAGGCAGGTCAGCCAATGCCGCTTTGAATAGGGTACAACCCCAAAAGAAAAATAGGCCCCTTCCAAAAAAATATAAATTGATTTCCCACCACTGATCCTAAATTTCAATCTCAACGAATCCAAACAGGACTCAACAAGATTTACATTTCGACAATCCAAAAAAGAAGAGAATTGGTTGAATCCTTCGCAGGTTCTAACCGCAATTGATTTCTGCATTAAATAATAGAAACAAGCATTCAAAACATCATCAGGTGATCTCCAGAACAAATCCCTCAGCAACAGAAACAGTGAAGTTTAGATTAAGCATATGATTCCCCTGGAATGAATATACCGTATTCCGCTTTAAAACGGCAAAGCTCAAGCACCAAACGGACGGTACATGTTCAAGAACAAATCGAACAATGACAAAGCTAAAAGCTCTAGGATCTAGATCTCACAAATATGCCCATCTGAGACTTCAAAAAAAGTTCCAAGCATACAAATGCCATGAATAGCATTTGTCCTTACGATTCCTTCACAACAATCAATCAACTCATGCAAAAAAATCAAATGACATAAACCCTAGACCAGCATCAGAATCACATTGTCGCAAATCGTTCACAGATTCAAAATCAAACGGCAGCAATCAAACCGTCCATCACAGAAAAATCAAAATCCAGCGAGAAAAACAGACTGCGAAACCATTCATCGGATCGCATCTCTTGCCCGAAATCAAACGAAGGCACCAAAAGGAAAAAAATCGTTCCCAAATCCAGACCTTATGAAAGAAACAAATTGAGAACGAAATCGAATTGCCATTAAAAAGAAACTAAAACGACAAAAAATCAAATGAAAAAACCGATTTCTTCTAAAAATTCTCGCTGGATCTAAATCAAGAGAGTGCGAATACGGAAAGATGGAATCTGCTTACTTCGTCCCATGGCGGGTCTGTTCTCGTCGTCTGCTAGGGTTTTGTGAGATATAAATGTGTAGAAATGAGAAGGGGTGGAGATTTATATATGGAGGGATTTCTTCAAGTCCTAGAGCCGTGTACTTTTGACCAAGGATTTGAAGAAAATAACCATTTTGACCCTAATGACGCACTCGCAAACGTGTCATACAGCTTCGGTGAGCGCACACGTAGTGCTGCGTTCGCATGGGAACACGGATTGCATTGCCCGGCCACTACCGACGTGGCTACTGGTCGGTGTTCTGTGGGCTCCACTATGGTACGTGTGTATTACCCACGCCGCCCATTCATTTTTTCATAACATTTTAGGGCATGATATAAAAAATGAGGCAGATCCAAATCTCAAGTAGACCACACGACAAGAAATAGTGGTGACTGAATGTTCACCATTAAAAGATTTTTGGGCCATGAAAGTTTTGGATCAAGTTGATATTTGTGTTTTTCGTGTGACCTAATGTTGGGGGAATGGGACTTAAAGGATGTTTTTAATAAAGTATGCGCAACCACCATTGCTTTCTTGTGACATGGTCCACTTGGAATATGGGTCTGCCTCAATGTCGGCTCATGGTCTAAAACGCAAGATAGATGGCTGCATGGGTAAAGTACATACATCATGGCGAGGCCATGGAGCACCAACTAAATAGTGGCGTTGGTTCGGGCAGAGTTAGGTAGGGGCCACCATGATTTTATACCATGATTTATGTATTTTAAGACTTGATCCCAAAAATGAAAAACATCCAAAGCTCAAGTGGATCACACCACAAGAAAGAGTGTGAATTAAAAGTCTACCATTGAAAAAATCTTGAGGGCCATAGAAGTTTTGGATCAAGCTGATATTTGAGTTTTCTCTTTTCTCATGTCTTTGTGATCTTATGAACAAGTTGGATGACAAATAAACATCACTGTGGCCCCTAGGATGGTTTCAACAATGGAAATCTTTATTCCACTTGAGCTTTGGATATGCTTCAAATTTTAGCTCAACCCCTAAAATGAGCTTGAAAAATGGATGGACGGAGTGTATAAATCACATACATTCACGGTGGCCAAATGGAGTTTACTCAGTTACTCAACAGGCAATCCAATTTGGCACGGATTGGGTACTACCCCTCCCGACCTTGCCGTACATGGACGGTCCTGTCAGGGGGTATGTGGGCCCACCAAAAATGTGTGTATTCTATCAACACTCTATTTATTTTGAAAAATCATTTTAGGCGACAGAGCCAAAAAAAAAAAATGAGACAAATGGATTGTTTAAGTTGACCACAGAAAATAGTGGAGATTAAAGCCCACGACTGAAAACATCTTGAGGATAAAGTTTTGGATGGTAAATAAAACGTTTAAATGGTGAGTAATTGTCACCACTGCTTCCTTCCTTAGGTGTGATCCACTTGAGCCTCCTATCTGACTCTTTTTGGACTCATGCCCTGGAATGATTTGCGAAAATGAATGAATTTCTAAAATAAAATACATTATAATGTTCCCAATAAAGCTCCAAATAGAAATGCTGGTCTCTAGCTAGGTTATGGTGGCGTAGTATCCAATCTGCATTGGTGCCATGGATGCATAGTGATAAATAAAAATTCCTCACATAAAATGACCATTTTGCCCTTTCACTATCGGACACGTGCCTTTGCACACTCACCGTGCTTTTTTTTTTGGCACTCGACCGGTGTGTCCAGCACCCAAAGACCCGGTGCCCTTGATGCAATCTGCATCCTGAAAATGAAATTTGATTTTTTTTTATTTTATCGTGAATTGGGCGCCACAAGGATTGGGTACCTCACACCGTCCTATGCCATTTTTTATTTTTTATTTTTTTCACATGATTTGTACAAGGTTGTTTGTTTTTCAATTCCCCAGGGTAAGTGTATGTAAATTGATAAATGTAATTCCTGCATTGATGGCTTGCTTTTTTATCACTAAAATTGAGAAATGTGTGAATCTCATGTGAGGCCTAATGTATATGTCTTATCCATGCCATCCATTTATTTTTTGAGTTGATTTTAAGGCATGATACCAAAATTGAGTTAGATCAAGAGCTCAAATAGACCACACCACATGAAAGATTGGTTTGAATGCTTATCGTCAAGATTGGGCTACTTGAGCTTTGAATCTCCCTCATTTTTTGGCTAATGCCCTAAAATGTTCTGTTAAAATGGATGAACGACATGGATATGTTACAGAAATCAGTGGGACCCATGAGCTTATGACCATCATTTTGAAACTTGCTGGGATGTGTTAAGAAGGGTAGTAGAAGCAGTCTTTCCAATGCCAATGAAAAGTCTATATGTATGTGACCTACAATAAAAATATCCTACAGAATGATAATTTTATCATTTTCACTATTAATCCATTACTGACACGTACACATCATACTTTTCATTAATATAGATGGTGCTGGAATTTCCTGTTAAAGCCTTTTCCTAGGAACCTAGGTGGGCCCACCGTGATGTTTGTAAGATATCCACCCGGTTCATCCATTCTTTGAGATTATTTTAGTACACATAACCAAAAATGAGCTGGATCCAAGACTCAAGTGGGCCAAAACACATGAAGATTGAATGTCCACAGTTGAAATATTTGTGGGGCCACAAAAGTTTTGAATTGGGCTAATATTTGTGTTTTCTGTTCATCCCAGTAGCAATGACGTTATGAATGGTATCGATCGCATATAAACATTACTATGGGCCCGAGGGAGGTTTCAACGGTATGAATTTCCCTACCCACTTTTTCCTTCAGTGCAGCCTACTTGAGTCTTGGACCCGGCTCATTTTTTTTATCGCATAGCCTAAAATGAGCTCACAAAACAGAAGGACATGGTGGATTTCTCACGAACATGATCGTGGCCCCACCTAAGTTTGCAGCGCAGGAACTTCCAAAGGCTTCTGCAGGGAATCCGCTTCATGATATACGTCCGTGAAATTAGGAATCCCAAAAATTTGAAATGTGTGCACCCGTAGTACTCACAAATTGAAAGTCCATGAGCCAAGTGGGCCACGAATTGACTAAAGAAATGTATGGCTGTGAAAGTTTTGCTTTTGGTTTTTTGTTTTTTGTTTTTTTTGTCATGCAACATGCAACACACCCACCCTGTTAGCTAGGCAAGGCACCCACACGGTCAGTCATACGAATGCACAGGGCCGTGAAAGTTTCGGTTGAAGATGCATAACCCGTCCACTTATTTCTAACATCATGGCCTGTCTGCTAAGTGGACTACCTCATTTTTTGGCAATAGCATCTCCACTAAGGCCCAAATGATGGATGACCTGAATATTTCACCTGTCCGCCACGTTAGGCACATGTGGTGGTGGGCGTGTGGGCTTACCTAAGCTTAGCAACAGAAAGCCCTAAAGCAACATTTACAGCCCAGTTATTTCCATTTGGAGCTTTCTCTTATCACTAACTCTCCAAAATTTGTAATTAGAGATGAGTGACTTAGAAATCGGGTCTTATTTGTAATTCGTAGAGGATCTTTTCAAACTAAAGGAGAGCAAAACTTTCGTGGCCCACTAGTAGTCAATTGCCACTGTTTCCTGTGGTGTGGTCCACTTGAGATTTGGATCTGCTTCATTTTTGGCCCAATGCCCTAAAATGAGCTGGCAAAACAGATGGACAGCGTGGATATACAATACATACATCAAGGTGGGCCAGTCTCACCAAAGCCGGTGTTTCCTGGCGTCAACGAATGCACGTTCTAGCTGCCCTGGCTAGAAAGAGATGGTCCCATCATCAGGCAATTGAAGTTCGTATGAAAAAATAAATTGAAAAAAAAAAAAAAAAAAGGATGGTTGGGAAAAATGACGAAATGGGTCATATCCTAACGTACCTATGCAGAGTACTGATTGATGGACCAACCAGATTTAGGCCACGCTCACAGTTCGTTCATGGTTTGGGTCCCAGTAATATGGGCCACGTGAGCCTATGTGCTACCAAGCCCTCACGTGTCAATCGCACAATTTGCCCATGGTGGCTCACTCACCTTCCATGTGCCACACGTGTAACTCATCCAAAGTTCCAAACTGCAATAAATGTGGGTCCCATTGTGGATAAACACAGCCAAAATCAGACTCATTGTCAGATCTGCATATATGGCCCACCTGATGAGAAGACTGGCATGATCTATGGGTCAGGAAACAGTAAACAGTACTGAAGCCAGCTTGATGAACACACAACCCAAGGATTGAAATCCATTTCGATGGGGACGACCATACCTATTGCCACTGAAACTGGGTCATATCACCCCATATCAAGCCGTTTCGGGCCGATACAGCTGTATCATTCATGGATGAAACTGGGAGGTAACGGTTTGGAATGACAGTTTAAACCTTGCATACAATCGCATTTGAAAATAAACAAGAAAAAGACCATGACCATGTCAACGAGGCCTGATGATGGGGACCGCAGAGCTACGAAGGTCGCTGCCGGAGATCTTGGAGGACGACGTAAAAGGATTGGAAGTTGAGTATGATGATGATGGCAACGGTCCGCTTCCGGCATCAGTAGTCGTGAATTCTGATGGTGTGATGTCGGTTTCAGGCATCCTACGCCATATGCTCTCCAGCTCCCTGACCACCTCAGCCATCGAAGGCCGCTCATCTGTCTCGTCATGGCAACATCTGAGAGCCAATGAAAGAAAGTGCTTGACACATTCGGAGGGATACGAGCCCATTTGGCTGTCAATGACTGAGAACATCATACCAGCCTGGTATGAAATGTTCACCTGCGACCAAAGAATAGAATATTATACGAGACAAACAACCGTCAATCCAAAACAAAGAAGATAGTATTTGAGATGCATGTACGGTAGGCCGCATAGCATAGCGGCTGATATGGTTGCTGTACAAAGAACTTTGTTCAAAAATACCCATTGTGCCATGCACATGGAACCCACCATGATCTCCATTTCTCAAAAATCTGGGACATAACAACAATGAATATTCTATTTGAATGCTATTTGTACTTGGTTTCTTTTATTAATAAGGTTGCATGGGCTAATTGCTTAGAATAAAATACTATTAATATTAACTAGACGTCTAGACCTGACCTGATTTTAATTTTTAACTGGGTCTGATATTTGGGCTTGGATATGTTTAAATTGGGCTACTACCTTGAGTATCCCTAGATATATAGGTACCCGTTGACAGTCCTAACAAGTGGCTCGTGATTCCACGAGAATATGAACGAATGATCATGTAATATCATCCGTTGAAGGTTGCATGACCTAACGTTTCTATAAGAGGGCTGGTCAGTCACTAGATCAATTTAAGAGATGCCCTGACTCCCACTGATGGAACCAACAAGACCTGCACATTTTTAGTTGGGATCCAAAAACATTACAGGGGCATGCCCTCATTTACACCAAATGGAAAATCATTTGAAATGGTCATAACTGTAGACTCACGGGATCCCAAATTTGTTGCATAACGGCTGACGGTCACAACCGTTACACATTATAGGGCTGAAACGGCTGCAACAATTGTAACGGCTGTTACAGAAAAAGGGCTGTAATGGCCCTGTAACGGACCATAATGACCATGTAATGGTCTTGTAACAGTCATTTGTTTAATTTATTTTTTAAAAAGAGCCGTAACGGCTGTTATGGCCCGTATCATAACGGTAACAGTAGTTGCCATTAGAGGCTTATGGCCACCATTACCGTTATGGAATACCTTGAGTAGACTCCCACCTCCTACATGTAGGGCTGTTAATAGGCACCCAGACCCACAGGTACCTGATGGACCGGATCTAATTTTAACAGGTCTAGTTCCTATCTCTTGGACTAAACAATTGGGTCAGGCTCAGGTCTCACCTTTTGGACCGGGTGACAAATCAGGTATCATCGGGTTTGGTTCGGGTCCATCAGGTCTAGCTAGATCCAGTTAGTTTTAACGGGTACAATTAAGCACGTGTGCAGACACACACATTGATGATTCTAGCAGCAAAATGAGGTTTCCTAAGCCACATGTGAAACCTATTCCATCCATCGTGGGGGCCCAAATGCATGAATGTTCTTATTTGTACCAAAACCCGATCGGATCCGGGTCTGGGTCTTCAAGAACTAGACCTGGACCCGGCAAGACCGAACCTGGTTAGTCCGGGTACGGGTCCTGTAGGACCCAACCTGTTGACAGCCGTACCTATATATAATGTTTTTTTTTTTTTCTTCTTATTTTTAGGCGTGTTTTGGTTGCACCAAATATCATGAAATTTTATGATATTTTCTACCCCTTAGATTGACTAATCATGAAATCATGATATTTGGTGCGACCAAACACACCCACACCCCCCGAACCCCCCTAGCACCTGACACAACATAAGTGAAGATGGAACATGTCATGCACCTAGAAAGGACAGGTCAATAATACACGGTAATACTTGCAAGGGGTATATTTGGAGTGAAAAGGATGCAGTAAGAGCATACCTCTCGGACTATGTTTTTGCCATGCGATATGGCCTGCATTCCTGTCAAGAGCTCGAGAAACACGACTCCGAGGCTATAGACATCGCTTTTGTCAGTCAGCTTATGGGTTAGGACGTATTCTGGGTCAAGGTAGCCCTGTGAGGAAGATGCATTTATAAGTTCAAAGCAAACAGGGTGTAATAAACACATCAATCAATGTTCTTAGCCATCTTATCGGTGGCCTTCAAAGATGACAGTGGAAAATAAAAACAGATAACGGTCACCATTCCGGAGAAATGCTGTAAAAAGATAGCTACAATTGTCTAATAGGTGTGATCTCGAACCATGGACCATCCATCAAAACACCCACAAGATGGAGAGTCGCATTGACATGAGACCCTACTGCAGGTATTCTGGGAGAGAGCTCTACCATATTTCCATCCACTGGCTCTACCATATCATTTTTCTCCATCTTTAGAACCCAGGGAATTCAGACCATCCAAATGGCATACATCTATGGAAATCCATACCATCCAAATCATGTCTCCTCATGTGGATGCAGCATAGCCCCCAAATCACACTGATTTGACAATATTAACCATCTGTTTTTGCTGTTTGAATTTGGACTGCTGTGCCGAAACTGTACATATGCTGTACATATACGGTAGTGCCCTAAAATCACACCACGATATTAACCATTTTTTAGTATTCATTGGTGGCTACAAACTATACATATACACCAATCCAGACCATCAAATCATGGGCCCCATTGTGGATGGATTGTAGACCTAAAACCACACTGACCAGAATCATAACCATCTGAATTCACCCTTTGAATTTGGACCTCCAACCATTCCATTTTAATGGTCCATTTGATGGCCACATACTGTACACGTAGGGATTTCATTTTACAGCTAGGACCGCTGGATCTGTAAAATTTCAGGTTATGCTACATCTACAATGGGCTGCATGATTTTGGATGCTTGAGACTTTATACATGTATGCAACGTGTACAGTGGATAGTCTCCACCATTTAAAAATGATGCCAAATGAAGAACTTATTGTTGTTCCATGATTGTTGGTCGAATTTGACAAAGCTATGTCAAGTTATAAACAAGAACCAACAATAACTCTCAATCTGGTATGGAGAAAGAATGGATCTCTATAAGTCGGGAATGTATTGTCAGAACTGCACTTACTGGTGTGCCCTTCACAATAGTGGATACATAACCAGGCACAGATCCATCAATTTCAGGAAGCGATGCAAGCCGTGAGAGCCCGAAATCAGCAACTTTAGCAGTAAAGTTGGAGTCCAGCAATATGTTGGTGGCTTTGATATCTCGGTGGAATATAGGGGGATCAGCTTCCATGTGGAGGTAGAGTATGCCCTTCGCAGAACATATTGCTATACGCAACCTCATAGCAAAGCTCAGAGGTTGTTTTGCTTTAGCTGTCATATCATGGATAAAGTGTGCTTAGAGCTCATAAAGTGTGTTTAGCTCTCTCTCTCTCTCTCTCTCTCTCTCTCTCTCTCTCTCTCTCTCTCTCTCTCTCTCTCTCTCTCTCACACACACACACACACACACACACTGAAAAAAATGTTAAAAGAATGTGAAAGGTACCAGAAAGGTGATCCCGCAGTGTGCCATTTGGCATGAACTCATAAACCAACATCTGCACATCACCCAACAACAAAAATGAAAGGTTAATTTTTCCTCTCCAAAGTAAAAATCTCAATAAGTAATGAAGAATGCAGTTGACCTGGAAGATAGATTCAATATATACTCTATAGCAAGTACATTTGCTCATATCCTTAGGGAATGATAACAAAAATTGAAGTTTTGCTCAAGTGGAGGGAAAACTAACTTGAAGTTCTATAAGTATAGTTAGGCCTGTTTGGGGCCGCACTAAAATATTCAACTTTAAATCTGCAAGGGTCTGGTGCAGTTGTTAGGAAAAGAACTTGGATCCTTTCTTTAGAAATGAGTTAGGGAGGCATCCTTCTGACTCCTTTCACACATGCCAATGGGCACATGCGACCTTCCACATATTGCACAATGACCTGAAAGGTCATGCCCATGAAATCAGGCCAATCCTATATTTAGGTGGGCCACACTATCCAAGAGAACTATAATGGTTCACGACTTAGCTAACAGGCGATGACAGCTACAGTTGCACCTGTCAGCTACAAATCAGTTTAATCAATTTTTTGGTGGCAAGCGCCCAAGAAGGCCATTATGTTGTTTTGGTTTATTCAGGAAAAAATGAGACTTCTCCACACGATTAACCTTATTGCAGATCAAGAAAAACAACTTACAAGGAGCAATTACGTGATCCGTAGTCAGAAATTACATATTTCCAAACTAAAAGGATCCAACTGAATCAATTAACAAAGAAACAAGAACTGCACATAATATCCACAAATAAAAAATAATAATAATCAGATTATAAAAAAACGCCTCGATTTTCAATGTCAAATCAGCAACACAACGTTTTTTGGTGAATGGGAAGAAATGGTTTCATCAACTAGGTCAAAACAATGTCCATATGTTCATAAGCGTATTTCAATTAAAACTTTATCACCTTCCTCTCAAGGTTCATCATTCGGTGACACCATCAGGTTTTGAATATGGAAACTACTTTTTAAGTATTGGAATTACAGTCCCCAGGACACTTGTGATCTTTCTCAAGCACCCTAAGTACGGGTCTGGGCTTGATCCTCATTGTTGGGACCATTGGTAGGCCAGGGTTAAGCTTACCTTAGTCAGCTCATCAACATGGCTGCCAAATAATGGTCCCAGCAATGTTTCTTTCTTCATGAACAAAATGATCCTTCCCATGGGGTAATTTTGGCAATAGGTGAGGAATTCCTGAAGTGATTTTGTACAATAATTTGTAATGTTATAAGGTTTTGAGAATAACTATTTTTTCTATGATGTGAAAGGAAGTATAAATGTACTTGCTTAGGTAGAGCACAACTATATTACTTTGACACTCGATAATCATATGAAATTATTAAAATAGCTCCATATCACCACCTTCATCATCTTAGCCTTTCTCCTCCATATCACCACCTTCATCATATTAGCCCTTCTCCCAGAAATTTAGCATTGGCTTTTAAATGGTATATTGGCGCAGATTTTACAGTCAGCTACCCACCAGACATCAAATTCCTCTTTTACATGATCTCTATATATGATATAAAAATATACACTATTATTCAAAAACATCGTATACAAAGTGCAAATTTTTTTTTGAAGATGATATATAGAGTGCATTTTAGCAATAGGAGTGAAAATGAGGAATTAGTCAAGATTTTGACAAAAACGTTTCCCAAAATGACCATTTTCAGTACCTTAGGTCAATAATTCATGAAAGTGGAGAGATTGAGAAGCATGTTGCCCATAGAGTTCAAGCTGGGTAAAAGAAATGGATATGTGCTCTAGAGTTTTATGCGATCGTCGTATGCCAATCAAATTAAAGGGAAAATTTTATAGGATAGCTATAAGACCAACCACACTTTATGGGACAAAGTGTTGGGCAGTTAAGGAACAACACGTTCATAGGTAGAGTGTAGCTCAAAATAAGGATGTTGAGATGAGTGGCAACACGAGGAAGGATAAAATCACAAGGAATGCATACAATGGAATTTAGGAGTAGCAACAATAGGTAATAAGATGAGGGAAATAGACTTAGATGTTTGGTCATGTGCAACGGAGACTAAGAACTGTGCTGGTTAGCATTGAGTTGGTGCAAGTTGAAGGCTCTAAAAGGACAAGGGGGAGGCCCAAAAGGACATAGGCGAGGTAGTACGAAAAGATTTGATGACCTATGGTCTAAATGAAGGTATGACCCTTGACAGAGTGGTATGGCGCAACAGGATTCTTGTAGCCAACCCCAAATAGCTGGGATAACGCTTAGATGATGATGATTCTATAGTATAAGCAATGATAATATAGTATAACCTTTTCCAATTGGCATGTACATCTGCATGCTGATTGTCAAAAAAGAGCTGCTTGTCCACTCTTTGAAACCAGCAAACAATGTCAAACATATTATATGGACTACCAGTTTAGTCTCAATATGGCATTATATTATGTGAATATCTAATGGTTACAATTCCTTCTCATGTATTTCCCGAGGCCCAATTTCTCTTCTATTTCATTCAAAATAAATACTAAAAGAATCATACCCATCAAATGGTTGACTATCTTTCTTTTTTCTTTTCATTTTTTTAATTCCATGCCAACAAACTTGCATTTGTGTCCTCATCACATGATTATTGAGCTAAACAATGCAATACCAGATCCCATGAAATTTTTAGCCAAGCCCAGGGAGAGACTACATAGCATAGCTAAATCTTTTTTAATTGAGACAAAAAAGCTAAAAAGAATAGCATTGCTAAATCTTATACAGGAAATATTAAAATAAAAAAAATTGGAAGGCAATAAAAAAAAAATATTGAGACAAGTACCTGTTCATCTTCTTCATTACAGTATCCTAACAGAGAGACCAGATTTCTGTGATGCAATCGCGACAGCAACTCTATCTCTGTCAAGAACTCTTTTTTACCCTGTAGGGAACCTTCCTGTGCACGCTTTATGGCAACAACTGTACCATCAGCTAGAATGCCTCTATAAACCTTCCCGTAGCCTCCTTGGCCAACTTGAGTGGAGAGGCTGAAATTGTTTGTAGCCAATGCCATTTCTCCAAAAGTGAAATCTTTCACACCATCGATTTTGATTGAGATTTTCGATACTGCAGATAAGTGTGAAAAATAGATATTGACAGCTGTTATTCTAGTGAAGATAAGCACATAGCAAGATTTTCAGAAACTTGTGCTTTCATCAGACATTCAAAGAAAGTTATACAGATTGCGACATAGTTAACCAGAAGCAAGAGGTGTGCATATCAAGAGTTTCAGAAACTAGATAGCCAATGTAGAATTCACAGTAGAACGTTGGTCGCATGAAGCAGGAGCTAGGATGGTAGCAGATTTGGGTGCAGGATCATGGAAGAAACAAATCTAAAATATTGAAGTAATTTCGTCATCACCTAAGCAGTATCTGAACTAACTGGGGTCAGCTACATGAATCTTGTTCCAACATTCCATTCTATTAAGGACTCACAGTATGTTCGCATAATATTTAATATAGCATAGGAAGCGACTTATTGAGCAATCAAGTCAAAGCAGTGACAAGAAGGGTAGAAGGTGGACGGTGGTAGTATTGCAAGCGGACTGTTCAAAAAATGGATTAGGTTCTCTTGATATTTAAGACTCGATTAGAGATTTCGCAACCAGGTTGTGTAGGTTTGTCACCAGAACTTCCTCAAGACTATCTTGAGGCATAGTGCGCTGTTAAAAGACAAAGGAAAGTGCAGATTGAGTTTGAATGGTGGAAGAAGAAAGATGACCATGCCTGAGCAAAGATCTTCCATTTATTTATATGGTGGATTCTTGAAATGACAGTCAGTTTAGGAGGTGAGAAGTCATCAAGATATCACCAAAGAGATAAAGTTGATTACAAAGGTTCTCAAGAATTCAGGAATTTCGATGATTTTAACTCAAGGAGTGAAAGATCACAAACATAGGAGTTTCCATTGATCCAGATTATTTGATCCTGTGATAAGCCGCAACAGTCTTCTGTATTAGGATTAAAATTCATGAACAATCTGCTTTCTGAATAAAGGTGCCAGCAGCTGGTTCTCGTTTGGATCAGGGCCCGGCCAAGTCTCTCACTACTATTAGTCGGGCCTAAAAGTCAAATTCTTGATGTAGAGCGGGTCGCCGACTATTACATGGCCCAGATGGACCAAAAGAAGAAAGGTTGGGGTCGAAAGTGATCCGGACCGTTAGGACCGTAAAACGGTTGTATCTCACGATCCGGGATGAGTTTTGGGGCGTATAATATATGATTTTGGGGTAGCTCGAGCTACTTTAGCCAACCAACCCGGCTGTGCCGGGTTGCCCATGCGGAATTGCAAGATTCGACCAGATCGACTGTCATTAGCTTAGTTTTATTTCAATTTTACTATTTATAGTAAGTTTTGTTTCGATCATAACTTTTGATCTGTAGGGTTTTAGAGTTTGTGCCCAACATGAAAAGGGCTTAGAATAATCAGTAGAACAACATGGTTGGGGCCGTTTGAAAACTTTCTATTTTTAGCCCAAAACCATGAGTTCTAGTAGGATTGAGAGTTTACTATAAATAGTAAGTTTACTATTTATAGTAAGTCACGTTTTCTAGGTGTTTTAGTTTGAGTTGAAGTCTAAAAATTCTACCTAGGGTTTAGTTTCTTATTTAAAGCATTGTAGTCACGTTAATTTGCATTCAATCTATTATTATGAATTTTCTTGGATTTATTTCCTGTTTTCTCTTACTTTCTCTCATGGATTCGAGGAAGTCCGGTTGAGGATTCCGAGGCCTTGTGGACTCAAGGTATTTATCCGATTAGGCAGACGGTGATCGGCCTAATCACGCCCTCCTTCCGTCAGCTCTGGACTAGGCTTTTTAGGACTTGGTCCTTTGATTTCTGACCTAAGTCCTCCATTAATGTCATAGATGGGGCAGATCTCGAGCTCGAGCTGGGCCTGAATAGAAAACTTTTGTCAAAACCTAGACCCAGGCCTGGCTTGTTTATTAATAGGTTTCAAAATTAGGCCCATATCTGACCCATGGACCACCATTACAAACCCAAGCTTGAACCATATTGGGCCAGGATCCAAAACCTGACAGGCCAGCCTGGCCCGTTACCACCCCTATTTCCAAGATTCAGCTTGGTGTCACTAGAAATATTCAGCAGTCTCCTTTATTGAGGTTATGCTAGGAATTATTTTTGAAGGCCTCTTGGTTGAAATAAAGAGTGAAGAAGAAGGCACGAGCAATCTAGCACAAGTATCCAAATTTTAAAGGCCTGTTTTGGGAGTTTGAAAGTATTTGGGTGGAAAATACTTTCCAAGAAACATTACCCCTGGTTGGGAGTCACTTTTCGGCAGAATTTTTTTTTCCCAAGAACGTATTTTTATAGCAGAAGTCCTAAAAAAATTCCTAGCCCTCCCCTTGTGGTTTTTATTTTTAATTCTCTCTCCAAATGCTTTCTTGGGCAATAACTTTCAAAGAAAATGTCACTCTCTCCTTTTATTTTCCAAGCTCCCAAACAGGCCCTACAAGACATGTAACCCGGTAACAAAGAATTCCCTTAATTTGGTCTGTATTTCATGTCGTATACTCGTCAATGAATGCTAGAGCTAAGGTATTCAAAACACTTATGTCATGGCCATTACATAACAGTAACAGTGGGAACCGTTAAGCGTTATGGGGCTGCAATGGCTGTTACAAAAAATGGCATGTAATGGCTCCGTACTGGTCCATTATGAGGCCGATATAGTTCTCTTCTTTTTTTTTCAAGGCTGTAACGGCTGTTATGTCCTATATCGTAATGGTAACAGCAGTGGCCATTACGGCCACTGTTATTGAAAACCTTGGGTAGAGCAGTAAGAGTAAACTGGTCAAATACAAATATTTTCAGAACATAATTTTTCCTTTTATAATAATCATGCATATTAATGAGGAGACCTTCTAACCTGCACGAAATGGTTAACATTGGTTGCAACAACATGAAAATAGGGTACGCGGTAGAAAGGTCCAGTGATGAGGACCTTTCATATAGCCTGCTTGCTATGTATGACCCCATATTAAAAAAAAAAAAAAAAAAAAAATCCATTTTGAAAGACCTACTCTCATGGCTGGTGGACTTGGACCCATTCAACATAAACCATTGATTGTATTTTTTTTTTAATTGTCCATTTGTACTTCAACGATTACACGATTGAGTCTGGCCAATGAGATTTTTTTTACTGTGAGGCATTTATAGCAGGCCTACCATATGAATGACTCAGACCATGGATCATTGTGCCACATGTCCAATCTTGTGCAGCACACAGGATAATTAAACTTGTACACCAGGCACAGGTTGGATATCCCTTTAAAATAACCAATAATGACCTTTGGAACTCTGGACATAATCAAGGAACTTACGCAGACGTCTTCTTGAAGCCTCACGGTAGTGATTTGTACGTCTCCTCATGATAAGAATTGAGATAATGGCAGATATAGTCAGTGCACCAGCAACAGCCCCTAGTACAATGCCAGCTAAAACACCCTTTCCTATTCCCGATTTTGAAGACCCAAAAATCACTGCAAACGAGAGAAAGGAAGAAGAAGAAGAAGAAGAAGAAGAAGAAGAAGAAGAGAGAACCAGGCAACAGTTAGCATCAGAAACACGATGTAGACTAATTTTTGGCCTATGAAAAATACGCTCACTATCACAAAATTTCTACATCAACCTAGTTTTTAAAATGATTGTGAGATTGAAGCTATCGTTTGTAAAGGATGAGGTCCATAGTCTAGAAAATGAAAGACCACATGCCTGGTTTTTTTGTAAATATCCCCAACATTTTCACAAACAGATTTTTTTTTTTTTTTTTAATAATGCAAGGACCCTTAATCATCGTCATCATAGCCTTCCCCCAACTATTTGGAGTCGGGTTTACAAATCTTGCTTCTTTGAAACAAGAATTCTCATCATTTGCTTGGAAAAAGTTTGACAGGCAGCTGCTCACCTGGTATCGACCCTCTAGCCGGGCATTGGGACATCCATTTTGTAATTGGAAGAGGAAAAAAGAAAGAGTTGCAATACAGCATATTAAAGGCACATGCTCCATGATACTGGAGAGTGCATTTTATAATGATACTCCCTCTATGGTGGAATTGCGACTCAACTGCTCTATCTTCACTTTTAAGAGGAGTATCATGTACCATGGTCTCAACCAAGTAATGCATTTGTTTCTCAAACTTCTTAATCAGATCTAGCAGTTGATTCCTGAATAGAGCCATCTCTTATACCCTTCATGGAGCATGCAAGCTTTTTACTAATCAAGTCCAACGTGACTGAACCTATCCCCTCAGGTTTATGTATTCATATCTACAGCTAATTGACTGAAAATTTTCATTTCCAGCTATCTTGTGAGGAAACTGAAATGTCCTTTTTTTTTTTTTTTTTTTTTAATTTTAAGATAAGGAAATGTCCAATGCTCCAAGTCCAAATCTACATCATATTTTCAATCTGTTAGCCATTTCTAACCTCAAAGGACCACATAGGAGCATGTTGGTCATTTCCAAAACCAGGACTAAAATAATCCGGCTTTCAGATAAATCTGTGGGCACCTTCACCATGTATCGTGAGCCTAAAAAAATGTACAGTTTGCTAATGTGAAGGATTCCTACATGCAAGGTGATCCAGACCATTCACCTGATTGGTCCCATCTTGTATGGGGACTGGCCAAAAGGCCTACTAGATTGATTGTTGACCTGTTTTTACATTGAATGTGGAGCATTACTTTCCTTTGCTTCCTAACCATCAACTTGTTGGTCACTGATCTAAGCTTTAGGATCTTCCTACTGGGAAGGTTTGCGGGGTATCCTCCATCCACGGTGTGCCTAATCAGACCAACGGTCTGGAATCTTGATTAACAAACCATGGGCCCAGCATGTATGGAATCCTAAGCATCAGCAAACTGTGTGAGGCTCCAGACCCTGTAATTCCTCCTCTCACCATTTACACTTTAAAGATGTGGTCTTGAAGACGTACCATTTGAATAAGGTCCCAAAAGGGTAAAGTTGAGCAGTTCAGCTGGTCCAAAGAGATCACTATTAGGAATGCTCCAATCTGTAAACATGTCTTTAATGCGCAAAATCTCGCTCTCATTAAAAAAACTGGAACGATTGTCATACGCAGGAAAGAGCTTCAAATACATCCTTAACCTAGGACCTGCTTCCCAGGCATATGAATCAATGACTAGCTGATAAGGATGCAAACGGAGATGAGAGGCTTAGGAACCCCTCAAATAGGAGCTCGTATGGAGGAAAATCTGAAAGTCCAGGACTTTTCAAACGATATCCAACTCTAAGAGGCGCAGCGCAAAAGCATGGATTATAGAAGAATGCTGGGACATATTCATAAAAGTAATCCGTAGGGCATCCATAAATGGGGCAATCATTAGTGAGGTTTGTTGAGCTTCCAGATGCCGGTCCGCCTCCAGTCTGAGATCCACAGAACTGGACTATGTTGAATTGATTTGCATTCGTGCATACGGGATTTCCTTGAAGCCTGAACATGTCGAACTAATGATAATATGACCACCAGTAACAAGACTTCTAATTTGAATTACAGTTCAATTTTTTGACATTTTACCAAACTAAATAAACTTTCAGATGATCAGATTCTACTTTAGGCAAGAATGGACACATGTCACAAGTTTTGTCATTTACAAGCCACCTTGAGTAGGAAGCACAATAAGTGCATGAAATTGCCACAAAAATATAGGGAAATGACAAGAATATGGGAAGAAAGTGCTTCAAGAACATAGAACCAACATTAGCATCCTAGCATCCAAATTTTCAAGGTAATATTTTGCAAACCACGTCTTCTAGTATAAGAGTATAGCTATTATACTTCAAACCAAGTCATGCTATGAATTAAGCACATGAATGACTGAAGGTGAACTTGTTTCCAGATGACATAGTTTTGATTGACAAGACGAAGAGCATAATCACAAAGCTAGATTTATGGAGGTGTGCTTTAGAATCTAAAGGATTTAAAATTAGTCGGACTAAAACAAAGTGTACAGAGTGCAACTTTACAATAGGAGTGGGAATGAGGAATTAGTTAAGATTGTTTTCCAAAATGACCACTTTTGATATCTTGGGTTGATAATTCATGAGAGTGGAGAGATTAAGAAGGGTACCCATAGAATTCAAGAGGGGTGGAAGAAATGGAGATTTGCCTATGGAGTTTTATTTGGTCATCATGTACCACTCAAATTGAAAGGGAAATTTTATAGGATGGCTATAACACCAACCAAGCTTGATGGGACAAAATGTTGGATAGTTACGGAACAAACGTACATAGGATGTGTAGCTGAAGTGAGGGTTTTGAGAATGATGAGTGGCAAGATAAGGATAGGATTAGAAATGAATCATTCGAGGGAATTTAGGAGTAGCATCAGTAGGTGATGAGGGAAAGTAGAATTAGGTGGTTTAATCATGTGCAACGGAAACCAAGAACTGCACTGCTTAGGAGTGGGTACAAGTTGAAGGCTCTCAAAGGGTAAGGGGAGGGCTCAAAAGGACATGGGTGGAGATGGTAAGAAAGGACTCAATGATCTATTGTCTAATTGAAGTTACAGCCCTTGATAGAGTGGAATGGTGGAAAAGGATTCATGTAGCCGACCCCAATTAGTTAGGATAAGGCTTAGATGATGATGATGAATGACTATAGGTGAACAACCGGACAGGGGCATACATGCAGACAAAAATAGGGAAGCAAATGAGCCAATCTATTCTCACAAAACGTGTAGATAACCTGCTAGCAATGTAAGAAAGAAAGGCCTTGAGTATCCATTGTTAGACTTACAGTTTGATTGTGCCTTAGCTCGATCCACAAGCATGTTGATTTCATCAATATCCTGTACCCAGGCTGACGGGTTTGGCTCTTGTCAGGTCCAAGTGCTATTGTGTACCCATCGCGTCATTGGACCTTGATTTCGAGTTGGGTCCAGGTCAAATAAGGGCATTTACATGATCGGGATCACCCAATGGATGGATTAGATTAACCAACATATATATAAGATATATTAACTAGGTCCAAGACGGTGGACCAACCCGAACCTAATTAGACCAATTTTTACCTGCTCCAAAATGGTGGGCCTGAACCAGGCCCGATTTCTAAACGGTTCAGCAAAATTGGGCCCGGGCCCATAAATATTGGGTCGGATCCATCAATACCTATAGGGTAGGGGTACCTGTTGACAGCCTCGCGTCTAGGACTTGAGGATTAACTTATCATTGGAATAGATTGTTTACTACTTTGATTTAGATAAAGAACCCATCACATTTGATGGTGGATCTTTCTTTTTTTTTTTTAAAGGTACAGATGGCGGATCTTACAGCTTTGGGTAGACGAATGGTATATCGCAATGATCAAGCGGATTGGCTGGGAAAGTCACTTCCTTAGCCGCAATGATAATCAGATCATGGGATGAGTTAAATTTCCCGAGTTAACAATTGAAAACATCCAATGGATGTTTACTAACGACAACCAGATGCCTGATTCTTATAAATTCTTGTTTTCACGAAAACAAATATTTCACAAAATGAGACCTGGATTTTCCATATTTTCTATGTACATAAATAAATATATTAAGTAATGCAATTTGGAGAGATAATAATATTATAAATTTATAATTATGAAATTTGAAAACCAACAGTTTCTTGTTAAAGTATAGAAATTTAGAAAATATGGCATCAAAGTCAATTTCTCGTAGGATGATGAATTGAATACCTTCACCATATGAGAAATTGGACATGAGAAGACTGTCAGCCTTACCAATAAGTGATGGGATTGATCTAGGGCATCTTGCCTAATAAGGAAAGTAACAGATAGAGTTTCCATCTCTAGGAGATCAGGGATAAGCTCAGGCTTCCCTAGTTAAAGCGAGACATGGACTGAGTGGGTTTTTCTCCTCTATACATGCTTCCTCGGATCATACTTCCAAGTTCCGAACAAGTTGTCCATTGGATTTCTTCCACCCTGGAAAATTTGAGAGAGAGGGACACAGGTGCCTAGAGGTGGAGCCATAGGATCTGCAACCCAATAAATGTATTCGTTTACCACAACCATCAAATTCCTCAAGATTCCTTCTAAGCGAAATCCAAAATAAGATCCTATTGATCTGAAGTTTTGGTGATTAAATTAATGGAAAAACCTGGTTGCTACAATATTCCGCTTTGTGACCTTCGAAAAAACAATTCCAACATCCAGTGGTAATTATCCAAGCATTCACCACAGAAATTGGAGTTATCAAAAGCAACAGGAAGCAGAGCCAAGAACAGCAACAAATTGTTGGTAAAAGTTACTTTATGACCTCAAGAAACCTGGGCTAGGATCACAGGCTCCCAGAGCTGATGTGACAGTCTAAGTAGAAGAGCTGTGTGCAAACATGGAAACAGATATCAACATGGTATTCCCAACACAATCGTCAGACAATTGTAAAGGAAACATTTTGGGGGCCTTGGGCACGATGGTTTGGAACTTCACCTTTCAGGGGACCCTTTTGTCTAACACATTGTTCCCAATTAATGGGTATAAAAAATTCTAGCAACTGCAATTCAGGAAACCTTTTGCACAATGTTTGCTGCCAAAGATCCTAGAGTTTCCTATGGGAGGTAAGTAATACAAATCATTACCCTCCAAATGTTCCAATGCCGGAAGTTGGTACAGAGCACAGATTAAAATTCACATTAAGAATTCTTCAGAAAAATGCTCAAATATTTTCAGCTTGGTGCAGTTCTAAAGAGTGATGATCAAAATAACTGCATACGTTGCTGAAAATGCTGAAGCTTGATGGAATGCAGTGTATGACTTCAAGAATAATGATCTCAGAATGAAAAGAAATGGACAAACAATATAAAAAAATGGAGCTTCAGTCACAACAAAAGCAGTTGACACAAGCCTAGAGTCGTACAAGTACAATTCATGAATAGGCATACAATATAAGAACGTGGCATAAACATTTGGGCCAAAATAATGCACTAAGTCATTGTTGTGAAATAATATGCACACAGTTATCAAGAAGATTATACTGACTAATCCATGAACTTTTGTGCTACAACATATATAGGAAGTGTAATATAATTTATTTTGTCATTGAGTGTACTCTTTTCTTTGTGCTCCTTAGGAGTACGTAGTAGATCTCTTTTCTTATAATACCAAAGAGTGTGTTACGTGTTTGAACCTAAAACGCGACAATCTCTCTTTCCCAAAACTCTTCTCCTTCTCCATTCCCTCTCATTTCTTCTTCTTTCCTCTTCCAATTGCACCAACCTACTTGGTATCAAAGCAGAGATCAGGCCATTCCGCATCAGACGAGTTGAGAGGCAACACGTCAGATTGCTGACGTCAGCAACCGTACGGCTGATGTCAGCATTGTACGGTGGCATGGACCCCGTTTGAGCTGAAAGTTTAGGGGTTTGATAGATCTTAATTTTAGAGGATTTGTCATGATTTTTTTAAAATTTTTTAAAGCCTTCTTGATAATGCTTTGATCGAAATAGGGAGATTTGAAAATCGGGCCCCGAATCAAATTTTAATCATTTTTCTTAAATTGGTAAGCTTTTCTCTTGCTTTTTTCTTCTAAATGGACCGAAATCTCTCACCCAAGCTAATATTGGAGGATTTTTTAGTTCGTATTGAAATTTGAGTGGATTTTAACCTAAACAGATGTGCAGCTATACCCTTTTTGGGCTATTTGCATAAGATCTGAGTATTTTGGGTGTTATTTTCGAAGATTTCTTGTTGATTGGGGTTTGTTTCTCATTCATGTGAAGGATTGAGTGAGAGAGATTTGTTTGAGTTAGTTTCTCTTACTTGGAGTCTCACTTGGTAATTTTTGTGGGATTTTTAGAGCATGTCTAAGGTATTTCTGAGAAAGGAAGGGATTTGGGGGTGCCATGATGCCAAACAGAGTGTCGGTTATGCCTTTTTTGGGTCTTTGGAGGCCATATTGTATATTGGATTTCTCTGTGTATGTGCTAGTTGCTGATCTTTATGCGTGAGGTGGTATTTGGACTAAGTTAGAATCTGTTGTGGCTTTGGTTGTTGAATAACTTTCACTTTCATGCTTCTGAGCCCTTAGATCCCCATCTGGCACTGCTTTTCTTTAGGCTGGTGATTGTCTCTACCTGTTCTGCAACGACTTCAGAGCCAATGACAACAGAGAAGCCGCTCGCAGGTGATTCCATTGTCCTATCTTGTGAGGCCTATGACGCCTTAATGCAACTGCATGTACGTGAAGTTCCTACCACTTCCAGAGCCTCCATAGCCAAGTCAGGTACCTCACTTCATTTAGCCTCTTCATCTTCCTCCTAGGTCATTGACTCAGGAGCCTCATCCCACATGACCGGTAAGACTCATCTATTTGGTTCCTATCTTCCCTCTACTTAATCACTCTCTGTTACTCTTGTTGATGGAAACCAAGGCCCTGTCTCTAGATCGGGTCCCATCACCATCTCTCCCACTATGCACTTATCCTTAGGTCTTTAATGTTCTTAGCTTTCACTTAAATTTATTATCCGTTCTCTTGCGAAATCTTTGAATTGCTCAGTGACTTTCTTTTCGACTTATTGTGTGTTTCAGGACCTCCAGACGAAGCGGACTATTGGTGCGGGCCATGAACGTGGAGTTTATTTCCTTGATGATGCACCTGCTATAGCTTCTAGTGCTTTGTCCCTGGAGAGAAAACCCATCTCCTTCAAGTTGGTTCACTCGGATGTTTAAGGACCTGCTCCTATCACCTCTCTTTTTGGATATCAATACTTTGTTATGTTTATTGATGATTGCACAAGGATGACTTGGGTTTATCTTCTAAAATCCAAGAATTAAGTTTTTGATATGTTCAAACATTTTTACAAAGAAGTAACTAACCAATTTCAATGTCCCATCAAAGTTTTGCATTCTGATAATGGGGGTGAATATATGTCGAATTCCTTTTTGTCCTTCTTGCAAGAGCATGGTGTCTTATTGTAAGACCCGAGGCCTCGAAATTTGGTTCGTACACTGGATAGCCGTGGACTATAGGTCCATTGGCCCTGAGAATATTTTAACTTGATCATAATGTTGTTCTGTTATCGAACCGCAAGCCAGCATTTCAACCCAATGTCCGAATTTTAATATACGGACTTAAAATTAAACAATCTGAGAAATGACAACTATATCCTTATTTTATCTGGAGGTAGGCCATCATCAAGTTTTCAAAGTCCGTTAGGTCCGAGAGCCTAACCGTTGCGACCGTAGTCGAGTTATGGAATTACTGGCGAAAACGGCATGTCAATATGACACTCGGATTGTAAGTTATGAATAGATATACACATGTATATTTTGATAAAATAACTCAAATGACCTCGATTTTTTTAAAATCGTTGGAATGTTTTATTTCAAATCACCTAAATAACATTTTTCTATTGCTACCATAAGCTTAAACCTCTTAAAAAATCACAAAACACCCTCAATCCTTCTTTTTAGACAAAAGCCAATTTTAAAACTATTTTCAAGTCCATAAACATAAAAACCCTCTTTCAACAACCCATTTCCAGTACTCTCTTTTTTGTGTCATGAGAAGCCTAAAGTGAGTGTAGAGACTAAAAAGAGTAGCTTAAGTTTGAAATTGAGGAAACAAGAAGAAGAAGAAAAGGAAGTAGAAGCCGAGTTTGAAATCCAATCCTTTGATTGTTACAGGTGAGTGCATAGATTAAGAGCACGCATATATATGTGTTAAATTACTTGAAAACTCTATAAAAGAATAGATTTTCTAGTCTTTGGTTGTTGAGAGAGAGAGAGAACTTTGAATTGTCCCACTAATGACTATGATGCTGGATTTTCTGATTTAGTTGGTTAGGCTATTGATGGAAGATTGGATGATAGAGATGAACTTGAGAAAAGGGCCACGGGAGAAACTATACAAGATCAACCCATCATGGCCCCATCTCTACCATCAATTAAACCATTCATGTCGTCCAAACCCAAGGGATTCATATGTTTTAGTTTTGTTTGAATTCATAAGTATTTCCATCAGGTTTCCATCTATCCCTTACAAAGTTCGCTTGCTACCTGTTTGACAAAACGTCTGAAAGAGTTATCCTTCCTCCTTTTCGGTGTAGTTAACTCTTGAGAAAAAGCATGCTTGTGGCATGAAGTCTTATAGCGGAATGAATCCCGGGTTGGATTTAAATTGGCTAAGTCATGTGCATATCATATGCATGGTTTATAGTTTGTTGTATCATTGTATGATTGAGAGTGAATGATTCATATCATGGTATGGTGATCATAGTGAGTTGCGTTGCGACACACGACGTGTCTATGATTAGTATGTGAACCGTCTAGATATAGGATGCATTACATGAGACCCCTATGAAGAACTTAAATTCATGAAGAGACCACATGAGGAAGGTCGTCCTTTGCTTGCCTTGAAAAACATGACATACTGTGATTGTGTGTGGACTTATGCATACGGTGATTGTAAATGCGATTAAACATACCTAGTTATGACTTGAGTTAGACACCACACCGGAAATGTGTAATTCGACAGGACATGATTAGAGGGTCCCTTGGTGAAAGTCCCTAAACCCCGATTGGTACCATTGGGTGCGACCAATGCCTAGACCGGGTGGAAGAACAGAACACTGGAATGCCGAAATACCAAAGTAAGTAGCGATTCCTACCGACACGTGTTGATTGGTTGAGAGGTTTGACCTGACCTGCTTATGGGCAAGTAAAGATAGGTTGTGTGTGACGAGCTCGTAAATTGTCCGCTATCGTTTTGCCAGGCGACTTATAACTTCTCGCTGTTAGGCAGATAGTGAGGTTCAACACAAGTAGGTTAGACTAGTTCGGCTCGTGAACTATGTAGTCCCACCTCTGTAGTTGACCACGGTGGAAAAAAGCGTGTGCAAGTGGGTAGCAATCATATACGAGTCCCGCCTCTGTAATGGAAAATTAATATAAATAAAAATGATATGGAACATGAAAAGTGGCATAATGCATTGTATCTTTATTTTATTGTTATCGGCCCAGTAGGCCTACGCAATAGATGAGCATGACATGAAACATGCATTTTCACTGCACACACGCACTCACTGGGCTTAGTAGCTCAAGGTTTCCTTTCTATTTTTTTTACAGGTGAGAGTAGGGAGCTGCAGGAGTAGAGGTTACAGACTCCAGTTGTCCCTTTTGTTTTGTACATATCAGTGTATATATTTTTTTGTAGTACCCTGTAATGTACATTAGGTATAGTAAATATGACATGGTTTATGTTTTGGTTTTTCCTTGATGTGCTCAGTTGTACACAATAACACATGTTGAATATGATGAAATTTTGAGAAATGATAAATGTTTGTTGTCTTTACTTTCAGAAATCCTCCTTGTGGAGCCCCGCTTGTGGGACTTAGTATGCGATAGTTGGAAGTCCCAAAATCGGAGTTCTATGGAGGCTGTCAACCTAAATTTGGTGTACATTATTCACGGATTACTGACACTACATTTAGGGGCGTGACACTTATCCTGCACATCATGCCCTCAAACCCCTCAACAAAATGGGGTAGCTGAGTGGAAGAATAGTCATCTCCTTGAAGTCACTTGGGCTCTTCTTCTTGGTATGAATCTTCCAAAACATTTTTGGAGTGATGCCCTTACTTACTGCTGTCTTCTTGATTAATCGTGTTCCGTCTCGAATTCTATCTCACAAGTCTTTATTTGAACTTCTATACCCACAGGACAAACCTTTTCCCTTACCCCTTAAAGTATTTGGGTACACATGTTTTGTTCAACTCTTGGATGAGAGTAATGACAAGTTGAGTCCTCGGGCCATCAAGTGTGTTTTCTTAGGCTATTCTAAGTCTCGGAAAGGGTATAAGTGTTATGATCCTTTGACCTGTAAGAGGTTTGTGTCCGCAGATGTCACTTTTTTTAAAGAAATTCCATATTTTTTTGCTGAAGGGAGATTAATGCATCATCCGCCTCCTAATCAAGGGGGGCTTTTACACTTTAATTCAAACTCCACTACTCTTCCCGTTGTACATATCGATGACAATGTGGTTCTTCCCTCGCATGTTCCGAAGCCTATACTTGTGTATCATCGGCGAGCTAAACCTTCTACGGATCATCAACCTACCACTCCGTCTGCTCCTCTGGTGGTTCAAGTATAATCCCTTCATCTCAACTTCATGACAATCTTCTAATTGCTTTACGTAAACCTTCTCGTTCATGCACAAAGCATCACATTAGTAATTTTGTTTCCTACCATCATCTTTCTCCTTCCCTCTAGTCTTTTGTAGCTTTCATATCTTCCTCTACCATCCCACGTAATCTCAAGGATGCCTTGCGTAGCCCTGACTGGACAAAGGCTATGATGGAAGAGATGCAGGCGCTTGAAAAGAACAAAACTTGGGAGCTGGTTCCCTTACTTGAGGGCAAAAGAAATGTTGGATGCCGATGGGTATACACCACTAAGTTTTGCCCTGATGGCTCTGTTGAACGATATAAGGCACGTCTTGTTGCAGGGCTTTACTTGGACATATGGTGTGGACTACATTGAGACGTTAACTTCGTTCGTGTGCTTATCTTTATAGCAGTAAATCTGTCATGGCCCTTATTCCAGCTCGATGTGAAGAATCCCTTTTTACATAGTGATCTTGATGAAGAGGTCTATATGGACCAACCACTCGATTTTTCCATGCCTCATGGTTCTCATGATTCTCCTCTTGTATGTCGCCTACAAAAGTCTATTTATGATCTCAAACAGTCTCCTCGTGCATGGTTCGATAAGTTCAGTCGTGCTCTTCTGGACTTTGGATTTATCCGTAACCAGGTCGATCACTCCCTATTTATTTGTCATCGACCCACAGGAGTTATGGTGCTAATTGTCTACGTGGATGATATTGTTCTATCTGGAGATGACACTGAAGGAATAGTGGCTGTTAAATCTTTTCTCAAAACCCGCTTCGAGATCAAGGACTCGGGGACCCTTCGGTACTTCTTGGGGATTGAAGTTTCTTGATCGAAATCGGGAGTTGTGCTCTCTCAAAGAAAATATGCTCTTGATTTTCTCTTAGAGACTGGAATGCTAGGTTGCCGAAACGCCTATGGATACTACTATGAAACTTGTCCCTGATGATGGTACCCCTCTCTCTGATCTTGGGATGTATCGATGATTGGTTGGTTGGTCGGCTTATTTGTCTCACTATTACCCGTCCAAATCTATCTTATGCTGTGGGGGTTGTTAGTCAGTTCATGCATATCCCTCATACAACACATTTGACGGCCGTGTATCAAATTCTTCGGTATCTCAAGTCTGCTCCCAGGAAAGGTCTGTTTTTTCAACAGCATGGTCATCTGCATCTTTCGGGTTACTCCGATGCTGACTGTGTTAGAAGTTTACATAATCTGTAGTCCACTTTTGGGTACTATACGTTTGTCGGTGGCAATCTTGTCACCTAGAAGAGCAAGAAGCAATCAGTAGTTGCTCGATCGTCTGTCGAAGTTGATTACAGGGTGATGGCCCACGCCACATGTGAACTTGTTTGGCTTCGAACACTCTTGCAAGAACTTGGCTACCGTCCTTTCAGCCCCATTCCTTTACATTGTGATAATAAGGCCGCCATCCACATTGCCATCAACCCAGTCTTTCATGAGCGCATGAAACACATTGAAATTGATTGTCACTTTATTCGAAATAAGGTGGCTAACAAGGAGATTGCTACTCCCTCCGTTTGCTCTGGAGAACAACTCGCCAATGCCCTCATCAAGTTTCTTACTCTCGATGCTCTTTTATCCATATTACTGGCAAGTTGGGCAGGATTAACATCTATGCTCCAACTTAAGGGGGAGTATAGAAAGTGAGAGTATAGAAAGTGTAATATAATTTATTTTGTTAGTGAGTGGACTCTTTTCTTTGTGCTCTTCAGGAGTATGTAGTAGATCTCTTTTCTTATAATACAAAAGAGTGTGTTAGGTGTTTGAACCTAACACGCGACAGTCTCTCTTTTCCAAAACTCTTCTCCTTCTCCATCTAGAGAATATTAGTATATATGTGTGTTAGTATGTGGCTCTTTTTTGTAAGTGCATGTGCACATCTTTTCTCTTCTCCTACAGTGTACTATATGCTTATTCTAATAAAGCTTTGTGTGGTGGGCATGTGGCACACACACAACATTCACCCTAAAACTCTCTCTCTCACTCTCTCTCCTCTTCTTCCATTTCTTCTCTCATCTTCTTCCACCCTAATCATCTAATTTTCTTCTACTTGGTATCAGATCTAAAATCAGAGTATTCAGCATCAAGGGAGTTGAGAGGCGACACGTCAGATTGCTGACGTCAACGGCCGTACAACTGACGTCAACAATGTACGGTCAAATGGACGCCGTTTGAGTTGAAAGTTAAGGGGTTTGATATATCTCTATTTTAGAAGATTTTTCATGATTTTTTGAGAATTTTTTAGAGCCTTCTTGATGGTGATTTGGCTGAAATAGTGAAATTCGAAAATCGGGCCCCGAATCAGTTTTTCGTCAATTTTTCTCAAATCGGTAAGCTTTTCTCTTGTTTCTTTCCTCTAGATGGACTGATATCTCTCACTCAAGCTAATATTGGAGGAGTTTTTGGCTGATATTAAGATTCGAGTGGGTTTTAACCCCAAATAGAGGTGCGGCCATGTCATTTTTGGGCTATTTGTGTCAGATTTGAGTACTTTGGGTGGTATTTTCAGAGTTTTCTGGTTGATTGGGGTTAGTCTCTCATCTCCTCAAAGGATTGTTTATTAAAGACTTTGTTGAAGTACATTTTACTTAGACCCCTCATTCTTATGGAGGACAAAGGGCAATCTCATCTTAGCATAGGTTCGCTTGAACCCAACCCACTCCAAATCACCTCAATTAAGTTGAATGATGATAACTATCTTCAATGGGCACAATTTGTAAAAGTGCTCTTGGGGGCCCGTGAGAAGTTGTCGTATATTTTGGATGATCCCTCGAGCTCTACAGAAGACACCTACAAGACTTGGACAAAGAAGAACTATCAAGTCATTGCATGGTTGTTGAACAGTATGGATTTTTCGGTTAGCCACTCCATGATGTTTTTGTCATCAGCTAAAGGCATTTGGGACTCTCTTCATGATATGTACTCCGAGTCTAAAAAAATTTCGCGGCTATTTCAATTTATTTAAGAAATTGGTCGGTTCTAGCGAGACTCAAGATCATTAAAAGATTACTATTCAACACTTCGAGGCATGTGGGATGAGCTGGACTTGTATCAACCTCTTCCATCGAAATGTCTAGACGATCATGAGCATGCTTGTAAGCAACGGGATGACACTCGTGTTATGCAGTTCCTCACAGGGTTGAACTCCGTCTACCTCAGTGTTCGGGATCAAGTGGTTGTTAATGATCCCCTTCCTTCGTTGACAACAGTCTATGCCATGTGCCAGTGCTCTACTATATCAGCTCTTCCTCACATCCTTTTGTACCACCAGAGCGTTCAGCATACCTTACTGGCGATCCATCTTCCATTTTTCCTAGATCTCGCGCACCATCTTGAGTTCAGGGCGCACTTTTAGTTATGGTGGTTGTGGCAAAGGCCGAGAGGGAGATCGGGGATGTGTTGGTCGTCATCTTCGAGGTCGTGGTGGACGTGGACGAGGACGTGATAGTTCCCGCATTTGTTCGCATTGTGGCGGAAGAACTAATCACACTATTGATTATTGTTGGCAGCTCCATGGTCGTCCTACATGTGTTGTTGCCTCTATTACAGCTCCTGTTGCTCTTAAGGGATAACCTTCCACCCTGGCAGCTGAGCAGCCTTCTTCTGGAGAGTCTCTCATTATTTCTCGAGCAGCTTATGATGCCTTGATGTGGCTTCATATTCGTGATGTTCTTGAGCCTTCTCATGCAGCTTCAGCCCAGTCAGGTACCGCTCTTCTAGCGTCTTCTTCTACCACCTCCTGGGTCATTGACTCTAGAGCTTCCTCCCACATGACTGGTAAGTCACATCCCTTTTCCTCTTATTCTCCTTCCTCCCACTCTCAATATGTTACAGTCGCAGATGTAACACATGCCCCCATTTCTGGGATTGGTTCCATCTCCCTTTCCCTTTCCTTGCCATTGTCCTCAGTCTTGCATGCACCTCGTTTTCCATTAAACTTACTGTCTGTTAGCTCCCTTACTAAATTGTTGAATTGTTCGATTACCTTTTACCCTTCTCATTGTCTTTTTCAGGACCTACAAACGAAGAGAGTGATTGGTGGGGGGCATGAGCAAGGAGGCATTTATCTTCTCAATGATACACCTGTTGCTGCTTCAAGTACCTCTTCTCTTTATCGAGACTCCATCACACGGTGGCATTGCCACTTAGGACATCCTTCCTTAGCTCGATCGAGACTTTTGTTTCCTTCATTCTCGGTTACTAAACCTTTGTGTTGTGATATTTGTGAATTATCAAAACATCATCATACTATATTTCCTCCAAGTGTTTCAGGAAGAAAATCTCAACCTTTTGATCTGGTTCACTAAGATATCTGGGGACCAGCCCCAGTTACTTCCACTTTTGGTTTTAAATATTTTATCACCTTTATTGATGATTATTCTCGCATGACCTAAGTTTACCTTTTGAAATCAAAGAGTGAAGTGTTTGATGTGTTTAAAGTGTTTTATCGTGAAGTGTGCACTCAATTTCAATGCTCAATTAAAACCCTCCATTATGATAATGGGGGGAAGTACATGTCCACTACTTTTTTGTCCTTCTTACAGGAACATGGTATTTTGTCTCGGACATCATGTGTTTACACTCCACAACAAAATGGTATTGCAGAACGAAAGAACCGTCACCTTCTTGAAGTCGCACGTACCATTCTTCTTGGTATGCATCTACCTAAGCATTTTTTGGGTGACGCTCTTCTTACTTCCACTTTCCTTATTAATCATATTCCCTCACGTATATTGTCTTCCAAATCCTCATTTAATATGTTGTATCCTCATGACAATCCATTTCCTTTACCCCCTAAAGTTTTTTGTTGCACATGCTTCGTTCAAATTTTGGATGGTCGTAATGATAAACTTAAGTCCCGGGGCAACTAAATGTGTTTTCTTAAGGTACAATCAGAGCCAGAAAGGGTATAAGTGTTATGACCCCTCGACTCGTAAGAAATATATCTCTGCCGATGTAACATTTTTTTAAGATATTTCTTTTTTTTCGCCTCACAGTCAATCCTTCTGTGATCCTCTTGCGAGTGAGGGGGAGCGTACTGCTTCTCCCCTTCCTCTTATCACTAGTGATCATAGGGAGACTCTTTCACCTCCCATTCCTAACTCTGTTGGTGATTTGGGTGACCCAAAGCCTCTGCGAGTGTATCATCGTCGAGATAAATCTTCATGCGCTCCGCCGTCCACTCTTCCACTCACTTTGGATGTTGGCTTAGGTGATTCTCCTACCTCAAGTCCAGATCTTCCCATTGCCTTGCGTAAAGGGACACGATCATGTACTCAACACCCCTTTAGCAATTTTATTTCATATGATCATCTTTCACCGTCCTTTCAGTCGTTTACAGCTTCCATTTCATCACAGGCTATTCCTCGGCCTCTCTCCCACGCTCTTCAAAGTCCTGACTGGACGAAGGCAATGATGGAAGAAATGTTTGCTCTTGAGAAGAATCATACTTGAGAGCTAGTTTCTCTTCCTCCAGGGCACAAACCTGTTGGGTGTCGATGGGTGTACACAATCAAGTTCCTTCCCGATGGCTCCATTGATCGCTACAAGGCCCGTCTTGTTGCTCGGGGATATACGCAGACTCAGGGCGTGGATTACTTCGAGACATTCTCTCTAGTGGCAAAACTTAATTCTATTCGTGTGGTGGTCTCCTTGGCCGTCAATTTATCCTGGCCCTTGTTCCAATTAGATGTCAAGAATGCATTTCTTCATGGGGATCTTGCGGAGGAGGTCTACATGCATCAACCTCCAGGCTTTGTTGCTTCCCACAATCCTACGCTTGTGTGTCGATTGAAGAAGGCGCTTTATGGACTCAAACAATCCCCACGTGCTTAGTTCGACAAATTCAGTCAAGCTCTCATGGAATTTGGCTTTGTTCGTAGTCATGCTGACCATTCTCTCTTTATATGTCGACGATCGACGGACATCATGGTTCTCATTGTGTATGTGGATGATATTGTACTGTCAGGCAGTGATTTGGTTGGGATGGGCGATGTCAAAGAATTTCTGAAGAACAAGTTTGAGATCAAGGACCTTGGTCCTCTTCGCTACTTTCTGGGCATCGAGGTTGCTCGCTCCCAAACCACGGTATCCTTATCCGAACTGAAAATATGCACTTGATCTTCTCATGGAGACCGGCATGCTAGGATGCAAACCGGCTACCACCCCTATGAACACTTCGCATAAACTTCAGCTAGATGATGGTACTCTTCTTTCTAATCCTGGCATGTACCATCGGCTTGTAGGTCGGCTCATTTATTTGACTATTACTCATCCAGATCTCTCCTTTGCGGTGGGAGTTGTCAGCCAGTTCATGCAAGCTCCCCGTTCTTCACATCTCACGGCTGTTTATCGCATACTCCGGTATCTTAAACCAGCACCGGGCCTTGGCATCCATTTTCAAGTCTCATGGTCATCTTCATCTTTCGGGCTATTCTGATGCCGATTGTGCGGGTAGTATATATGATCGTCGATCTACATTCGGGTTTTGTACCTTCCTAGGTGGTAATCTTGTCACGTGGAAAAGTAAGAAGCAATCAGTTGTTGCACGCTCCTCGGCTGAAGCAGAATATCGTGCTATGGCTCATGCTACATGTGAGCTCGTGTGGCTTCGCACCCTTCTTGACGAACTTGGCTATTCTCCTTCGGGCCCTATTCCTCTTCATTGCGACAATCAGTGTTTGCATTATCTCCAAGATTATCGAAACATCCCTGATATTATCTCTATTTCTAGCTTAGCGACACCGATAACACCGGTAGCGATACCAATAACACTGATAGTATAAAAGATTCTTGATATTGGTAATGTATCACTAAATATTGCCAATATATCGATATCGTCCATATTTTCAATTGTGTAAATTACAGGCGTCGTTTGTATTGTCAATACATTGATCCCGTCGGTGTATCGCCAATATTTTTTACCGTGTAAATTCCAAGTGTCGCTTGTATCATCAATTTATCTGCAATATTTCAATAATATCGCCAATGTATCGATATGCCAAAAATCTATATATTTAAAAAATTCCCATTTTATATTTTTTATGGGTGCATGATTGCATGCAGCGTTCAATTTGTTGACGATAACATTGATAATATCACGATATTATCATTATCGCAACATGGCAATAACGAGACCACAATCTTTAGTTTCTTTTTCAGTTGTTAACGATTTGTCTGGAAATTTCATGTGTTGTCGATATTCTAAAATATCAATGGATGTTTGGATGGATGAGATGATTGGACTGACTTCTTACGGCAACACATGCTTTTAGGCTCCCATTAAATAGAAACCTATTATGTATGCATTCTTTATGCAATTTTTTTAATTCCTAAATATGTAACTATGTGTATTTTATCAACTCCTGAGGTTTCATTGAAAAATTCCACTATTTTTCCCATTTTCCCCGCATTTCCGGTTATCAGCGATATTATCGGCGATATCGATATTGTTTCAGTATCCTTGGATAGCGAAACTTGTAGCGATATCGAAACTTCGAACACTGGTGACAATTAGGCAGCCATACATATTGCTCGTAATCCTGTTTTCCACGAGCGCACCAAGCATATTGAGGTTAACTGTCACTTTATTCCCTCGAAGGAAATCATCACTCCTTTTGTTCGGTCCGGGGATCAACTTGCGGATGTTCTTATGAAGTCTTTGAGTCGAGATGCTCTTCATCGTGTTCGTAACAAGTTGGGCATGATCAACATCTATGCTCCAACTTAAGGGGGAGTCTAGAGAATATTAGTATATATGTGTGTTAGTATGTGGCTCTTTTATTGTAAGTGCATGTGCACATCTTTTCTCTTCTTCTACAGTGTACTATATGCTTATTCTAATAAAGCTTTGTGTGGTGGGCATGTGGCGCACACACAACATTCACCCTAAAACTCTCTCTCACACTCTCTCATCTTCTTCCCTTTCTTCTCTCCTCTTCTTCCACCCTAATCATCTAATCTTCTTCTACTCTCCATTCCCTCTCATTTCTTCTTCTTTCCTCTTCCAATTGCACCAACCTACTACAAAGTAACTGGATATGTCTCAGCTTAGTCCCACTCTTAATTCTTGAATTGCCATTATCGAGAAGGATGTGCTCTAATTCTTACATCATTAGACTGAAGATGGCATGAAATAAATGAAACCCAACACAAATTATTGGTTCATGAAAAGCAAGAAACACTAGGCTAAGATGACACAAGCCTAGAGTTGTACAAGTACAGTTCATGAATAGGCATACAAGACAGGACCATGGCATAAACATTTGGGCAAAATAATGCACTAAATCATTGCTATAAAATAATATGCACATGGTTATGGACAACATTAAACTGACTTATCCATGAATTTTTTTTTCGCAACAAAGTCATTGGAAATGTCTCAAGCTTAGTCCCACTCTTAATTCTTGAATTTCCATCATCTAGGAGATGTCCTCTGATTTTTACATTGTTTGACTGAGTATGGACATGAAGCAAATGAAACCCAATACAAATGATTGGTTCATGTAAAACGAGAAACACTACGCTAAGATGTTCCAAGAAAGTTGATGAAAAGAGCCGTGCAAGTCTGGTCTTTTGTTAAACAAACTGATAGCATGAGGATCACAAATGACTTTTACTACCGCAAAACATACTAAGTAGAAGGAGAATGGTGTAAAGCACTAAACATAAGTTGTGGCCAATATATATCCCTTGGTCATAAATGAGTATATTGGATACATAGAAGCAAGCATAAAAAGAAAATGGAAAAAGAAGAAGGTGATCATAGCACGAAGAATGTATAGAAGCCAGTGATGTTAGAAAATCATAAATGGGTGGGACTTACAATATACTTCACTAGGTTGTTGTTGCATTTTTTTCTTCTTGTTTTTTTTTTTTTAACTAAATGAATGCATTGCAGATCAGTTGGGAGGATGAGCAAAGCCTGGAGAATAATTATTTGGCAACATTAGAACACATGAAATTTAAGCATACATGATTGTGACGTTTGCAGGAGGATTAAGAGCGCCTGAAATATCTGAAAGTAAATTATTCTGGAAATACCTGCAAAACCAAAGATCATAGAAAAAAATTTAGCAAAAGATTTAAGCTAAAACTTCGAGTTAGACAAACATATAAAAGTCCATCCAGAGGACCGAAACAAATTTGATCTCAAGAGCATGGCAAAACCAGAACTACAGAACCATCATTGTGCTGCTTACTAAGATACACCAGAGGTTTTTTAAGAAGCAAACATAAGACTAGAAAAGAGAAATGGCGGTTTATGGCTTCAGGTCTTACAGAAAAAGGCTTATCTTGCCACTGAATGTCATATTCTGCCAAATAGTAGATGGAACAGAACCATTCAATGAGTTGTTCTCAAGGGACCTGCAATGGAAAATGAGCAGCTCAATAATCCCATCACGAGCATGCCAAAATTCAGTTAATATGCATAAAAGTTTTAACTACAACTGTTGGGTGAATATATAACATTTATAAATCATAACAAGTTTACCCAGCAGCCAGCACAGAGAACTAAAAACAATCAAGCGTCAAAATTAGATTAACCCACTTTTGAACTGCAATGATGTAAGGTATTCATAAAACTTATTGCCATGTACAGCCATACAATCAGCAAAGAAAAAGAAACAGTGGAAAGATAGTCTCACAATTTCTGCAGAAATGGAAGGTTCGAGAAGCTTGTGGGAATAGATCCATTAAGATTGTTGTACGCCAGCTCACTGCAGCAATTGTTTAACAATGTCAATTAACATATTGAAGCCAAGAAGATTAGTTATATGGTTCAATCAATGCTCCTCGAAACATTGGGATACTTGTAATGGAAGAGAACTAGTGAGTCGAAATTTAATGAATTGAACATATTCAACCAAGCAAACAGACACCCAAGTCCATAGCTCAAGTGGCAGACTGAGTGAAGATAGCCTCGTTTCAACACTGAGGTCATGGTATCGATTCCCTTAGTGGGGGTGGCTAACATTGTGATGTGACTAACAGGGGTGGGTGAGTGTACTAACAATGGGATGTGTGACCTAACCCAAGCAAACAGAAGTGGTTGCAGCAAGTGAATGCCTTAGAAACTCCAAGTGGGGAAGTTTACTTACATAGTAGTGATATTATCAGAAAGTTTGTTTGATGGTATGGATCCAGTGAGATGGTTCCAGCTAAGATCCCTGAAATATGAACAGCATCACCCAATTAGGTATGCTCGTTGACCTTAAATAGAATGACTCTGTAAAAAATGTAAACATGAACAGAGAGATTGCGACCCTAGCCTTGAGAAATTTATTGCTACAAACTTACAAATAAAGAAGGTGTTTTATGCTGCTTAGGTCAGGAATAGCACCTTGCAAGCTGCAGTTCCTAAGACTCCTGCCAGTTCAGGAAAAGAAAACATATGCACAAGTCACAAAAGGATTTTTTTTTCTTTTTTCTTTTTTCTTTTTTCGATAAGTTAGTATGGGCTCAAACCCAAGTAGGGCTGAAAGTTGGGCGGGTTCAACCCGACCGACCCGTGACCGACCCGACATTGGGTTGGGCTTGGGCAAGAAGTATCGAACCCGATCTCAAGCTTGGGCTATGAAAACATCAACCTGATGAAGTTTGGGTCGGGCTTGGGTTGAGGTCTCGGGTTGCCCGACCCAACCCGAACCTGATCTATATACAAGTTACTTATACTTTTATTATACTTTAGTGAAGTAAACTTATAATGCTTACTTGTATTTTAACTTATTTGTTTAGGAAAAGTGAAGTTCTTTACATAACTAAGTACATATATAATTAATAAAGCCATAAGTACCAAAAATAAGGCATGTATTGAAACATAATAGACTAATGTAATAATGAAAATATTAGCATGTATCAACCCGACCAACCCGATCAACCCGACCGAGCCCGCTTGGGTTGGTCTTGGGTTGAGAATTCCCAACCCGAGGTTGGGTTGGGTTGGGTTAGGGTTGAGGTATAGGGACCTTGGGTTGGGTTAGGGTTTAGCACCAACCCGACCCAACCCGCCCGACTTTCAGCCCTAAACCCAAGACCTCTATGTTAAAATGCACTTTGCTACCATTGAAGCACGGGCTCAAACCCATAGGTGCAAGCTACAAATGCTACATGTAAAGCTTCAAGTAACATATAGGCACGAGCACTGCATAAACATTGTCAGTTAATAAAAGCAATCACACTCTGGCCAAATGGATGTGTCAGCTAGTGCCAAATTCATGCTTGCAAATTCAATTATGGTCCTGATGCATTGGAATTGGAACGTGAAAACTGATCTGATGTCACGACCCTCGCTAAAACCATAAAAGTGTGGCCCTAGGTTAGGTGATTAAACCATTGAGCTGTAGATTGCGGATCCCCAAATATCTTCCAGATGAAAAGACCATAACCATTCAATCTTTAGACTTCACTAGATCATGGCTGTATTTTTCTTAACCCTCTATTTTGAGGCCACTTAATGAAGGGGTAGGATGTTCCAACCTAGAAGACTTTTGGGGCATCTTCCATCCATGATGGGGCCCATGAGATCAACAGTGGATTAAAGAAACCATGAATCCCACTTGCAAGGTCTGACGCATTAGGATACTATTCATGCTTTGATGCATCACGCCCTATATTATCTCTTGAACTAGTCATTTTCCCAAGTTCCCATTTCAAATCTTGTCAAATGTAAAAGCATTAACCATAATACAGCTTCAATCCAACACGAACAGTTTACAGTGAACCAAAAAAGTACAATTTTCTTTCATCTTTTTTTTCTTTTTTGGACAGATAACAAAAACAAAGCACTGATTTCTAAGGTTATCCCATGGTTAGTAGCCATGCTAAACAAATGGTTGTGCCATCAAATGTGTTAGACAGCTGATCAAATGCAGCCAATCAGCAAATATGCATCGAAATAGAAAGGAAGAGGTTGTGGGAAGAAATCCACCAACCAGTCCCCATAATTCTCAAAACCGCAGTGGCCTCAAACACCTAAGAAGAATTTAACTAAATGGCTACATCCTCTGTAGCATTTTTCGTTTAAATGTATCCAGAATCGGGAATGTGACTGATCCTCATCATTTAACCAAAAATAAGGACAAAAACTATATTGAGTTAAAGAAATTGCACTTACAATTTCAACAGTTTTGACATGTTGCTATAAGAAGCTGGAATTCCACTCCCATGGAAGTTATTGTTATCAAGTTGACTGCAACAAAAAAGTAGAAAAATGAAAAATGAAAAACATCAACCACAAGGCTCATAGAATAGACAAATGTGAGTACCGCTGGATAGATGGCATTTAAAATTTGACTATCAGCAGGTAGCTTGTCATGAAATTTATGAATTCTAATATTACATAAAATGGATTTGTGAGTTTGTAACAAAAGGATCAAATAAATAAAAGGCCACATCTAATGATGAATGCAAGATACAGAGTCAAATAAAGATTCCTAACTGTGTGCAATTTTGACAACTAGAATCAAATAAAGATGACATAGAGGTATCTCTATATATACATGTGTTCTTGGGAGGAAAAACAAAGTTTCCCCTTTACCCCTATCTCTTCTTCTTCTTCTTCTTCTTCTTCTTTTGAAAGAAAACTATTTTATTGATAGGCCGCAAAAGCGGGAAAGAATACAAAAACAGGAGAAAGCAAAATTACAATCCCAACATCGCTATAAGAATGCCTATCTGTTCTTCTTCTTGATAAACAATGTTCCTTGATCTTCATTTTTTTTTAACCAAATGAATGATCTATGCCTAGATGTAGGGAATCTCAACAGGTAGAGAAGTTGATGGTCCTTAAATCATGTTTTGGTAATCTTTTGTTCTCTTTGACATTCGTTAGATTTATACCATTGGCATGTATGAGAACCAAAGAAGCCATCATCACCACCATATCTCACTGCTGCTTACAAGAAGAGCTAATCTTAGTCACATCTATGATGTGGTTACCATAGATGACTAGGAAATTTCAGAAGCTCACTACAAAAGAGCTATTCTTATGTAACCCGGCCTCCAAGGAAACAAAATGCTAGGTTTTCTAACTACTAACTATGTTCTTTGGACTCACTATAATGAGAAAGTTGGACACAAGGATAAAAACAAAATGAAAAATTAAAAAGATGATATGCATGAATCTGGAAGGGAAACTAGCATCAGTTAATCAGTGAAAGTCAAGAAACCAAATTAAAAGCCACACTTCAGAAAAGCTAGAAAGAACATACAGTATGTGCAAGTTTGGCAACTGAGATAACTCTGGTGGAAGACTCCCAGATAAGTTGTTATTGTCCAGAAGGCTGCAAAGATTCACTTCACTAATTTAAAAAAAAAAAAAAAAAGAAGAAGGATACAATGAAACCAACCCTTAGCAACTAACAATTAATTGCCTGGGGTATGTAACAACTCAAACTCAAAGCCAATAGCGTATTGTAATCATGGAATGCCAAAACAGTTACGTAACGATAATGGTGGTAATTGCTACACGTCCAAAATGGCTATTATAGAAAGAAAAAAAAAAAAAGGTCTGTAACAGCCCCATATCAGGGCAGGAACAGATTTTTTTCAAAAAAGAAAAGAAGGCCATAACTGTTACGGCCCATATCATAACGGTAATGGTAGTGGCCTCTACGGCCACCATTACCGTTTTGGAATACCTTGAATGTAATACAAACAGAAAAATAATAATAATAATAATAATAATAAAACCATTAGCTTAACTTACAAGTGACGAAGAAGTGGTAATTTGGAAAGCTCAGGTGGAATTTCCCCACTAATTGAATTATTGTTCATGTGCCTGCCAAAGAAAGCAGATGATTATTTCAAAATGGTTAAATTTTTGTGCCAAATAAAAGCAGCATTGCAAATCAAAGCCCACTCACAAATGCTTTAATTTCTCCAAGTTTGCAAATGATTTTGGTATAGGTCCCGATATATGGTTCTGATCTATTTGTATTCTGTCCAAGTTAGGAAGATGACCAAGCTCATCGGGCAAAGAACCTGATAATTGATTTCCATTCAAGAGCCTACAACGAATAGCACATAGAAAGGCGGGATTTAAACAAACTGAAATTTTTTAGTCAACAATCAGTAAGCGAACAAATGGACAAATAATCCCTTTATAATGCCCATAGAGTTGTAACATAAATAAAATAATTACCGAAGAAAACAAATGAATGATCCTTCCAGCATGTCTTCAAGCATTAAAAAGCATGTAAATTGAATGCAGTTTTCCAAAAACTGAACATTTACGACTTCAAATAGAAAATCAAAGAAATAAGATTTACATCAATGTGGAATGAGATTTTGACTGTATGTGTTAACTAGAACATGTAACAAAAGCAACTAGACGAACAACAGAACTTTTGGAAACAAAGCAGAACCCCCAAGAAAGGTCTTTGAAAGAGCAAAGAAGGAGAGTTATAGCCTCAGTTTTGGTTTTAAAATCATTCACAGGCTTTAAAAAAATGACCTGATACGGGATTGGCAGGATTTTTGTAATTTCAGTGATATTTTCTCTGGCGTTGGACGATTTTGTCACTTTGTTTTTTTGCAGAAGTTGCTTTTTTTCCTTTCTAATAAAGTGCTTACTGATAAAAAAGAATTCCATGATCAAACTCTAGGCAAAAGGAAAAGAAAAGAAAAAGGAAAATCTTCGAGCTAACATTTGCAATGAAAATGGACCAGTAATAAACTATAAAAGAAGTCAGCAACAACTAAATTATGTAAATGCTGTTCTTCAGTTGTTGTCCGGAACTGCATTCCTTTGCCACATGTAAAATCGCAAATTATAGGGGTGGCATGGCCTAGGCCAGGGTTGGCCCTAGCCTGATCCTATTCCCCTATGCCCTTACCCTGGCCCAGACCTGGTCTAATCAAGCTGAAAAGGTCCTTGCCTATAGGGCTGAGCTGAGCCAGGGCCAGCCTTCTAAGGGAAAGAGAGAACAGAAAGTGGGCACCCTGTGGGTGCATAATCCTAGCCATCCCTCCGGTGGGTCCCATAGTGTAAATGCCTTGTCCAAAAAATCATGCCTATTAACAAATAAGGTGGGCCACATTTTACAAAACAAGGGACAGCCAAGAAAGAATTGACCAAGTTTTTCTTAGCTGTCCAGTTGTTTTGAACACTATGGCTCACCATTTGAGTAAGCAGGGCTGAATTTTGTGCTGAGGCATCTATATGGCAGGACTCTCAAGATGGACGGACTAGATCTCATGCTTAGTACAACATGGCATGTCTTGGTACCTGGGCTGGGCTGGGCCATTCATCATTAACCCAGACCTAGCCCTCAGGTCAAGTTTAGGGACCCAGGCCCTGCCCTACAGTGCCTGGACACCCGGCCGATTACTACACCTAGCAGATTGTTCATATTCTCCTTGACGACCTCGTGCTAAAATATCCAACAGTCCATGTTTTTTGGCAAGGAAGCCTGGTGTACTAGGGTTTAGTTGATTTTTTGTTGAAAATAGGAACTGATTTTTATTCACTGGAGAGAGGAGACATGCATATTTCAAGAATACATTTAGCATTTTTACATGAGCTAAACAGTACCCAAAGGTCTTTTCCTTGACCAAGAGATAGAGAAAAGGGTTTGTGTTTTTCCCTTTTCACTATACAACACTATTTTGAGGTGTGGCGTCCTATTGCCTATCCAAGTTTGTGCTCAACAAGCTTCTCTAGCACTGCTTGCCCCGGACAACAACTATTCCATGAATTTCCCTTTGTGGGTAGTGCGTAATCGTTGTGGTAAGGTGCAACATGGTCCTGCTCTTATTGACATACATTCTGAGGCTTGTAACCCTTTAATTCCTCTAGATTATATGTAATATTAACTAATGGCATCACCTGTCAAGTAAGAAATTTACATGATTTCAAATTATTTTCATTCATTCACAATGATCCTCAATCATTCAACTGTCAGAAAATCTAGTAATGCATACAGAACCCTGGCACCAACGTGCTACTAAAAGCTTTTGTCGATGTACTACCCATAGTAAGAAGGTCAAGGCACCAATGTGCTACTCAAAGCTTTTGTCGATGTACTACACATAGTAAGAAGGTGAAGGCACCATGTGATGGAATCATGGTGTAGTTGAAGGGTAGCAGTGACAGAACAAATCCCGTTGTTTTACTGCCCAAAGAAGTGAGAGATTGAATGTCAAGTGGGTAAGAACATGTGTCCCAGGAAGATTCTGTCATAAAAAAACAGAGAATGGTACTGTGGAAGGGTGCAAAGGAACTAGAAGGTAACCAGAGAGGTTGATGTCACCTTTATAAAGAATGGGGTGATATTGTCAGAGTTAAGTTCATCAGCGGAGGTAGAAAAGGTTTTTTTTTTTTTTTCCCCTGTAGAACATGATTAAATAGGGGAAGATGGATGGTTCTACATATGGAGATCTCCAAATCCTTACCTGAGATGGTTTTCTTTTTCGAAGGGTAGATGGGTGCAGATCCACAATCTATTGAATTTATGCGGTAACACAAACCAGACACTAGCTAATTGCTCGCATCATTTATCATTATCCTTTTTCCAGCCTATGTTTTCATAAATAAGCTAATAGTTAGTGAAATAGCCAACCATGATGTCTCTATGGAGATTTTGAAACTTCAAATCACATCCGTTAATGCTTCTATTTCTAAATTAAACATTTTTTCCTCTATCACTATCAAAATATTCATCAGCCACAAGAGTAATCTTTTGTATCTATGAGCCCATAATTGTAGAGAGTTCAATGATGCTTTTTAGTGCTTGTTTCAGTCCCAATTACAGTTACATAAGTATTTAATTATTTATATTTTACAGAAATAAAGTTTTGTCTGTATGAAGTTGCCAAAAGTTCATAATTTCATTTGCTCCCAAGGATTCTGAATGACCAAAATAGAGAAATTATGTCTGGCTACTGGCCCATACTCTTCATATATGTGGAAGTATCTGTATGTTTGCATGTCAAAATTGTCTCCATATATGAGAACATTTACTGGGCGTGAAATAGCATCAGTTCATGTAAGAATTGTTTCAATATACAAGAACATTTACAGAGTGTGAAATATGAGAACATTTACTGGGCGTGAAATAGCATCAGTTCGTGTCAGAATTGTTTCAATATACAAGAACATTTACAGAGTGTGAAATAGTATAAATTCTACTTACAGGAGTATCAAAGATTTAATATTGCCTATCTCCTTCGGTATGCTGCCACTGATATCATTCCACATAACATCCCTTCCAAAACCAAAAGAAAGAAAAACATCAGACTATGGGAAGCTTATATGCAATCATGGTATTGTTTAACAAATAAGATATTCATAGCAGTCAGAGGATGAATGTTGCTCTGTTGCATTTTTCTATTTTGCATTTGGAATAAGTTATGACTCACAATATTTGCAAATAAGATAGGCGACCAAAATCAGCTGCTAAAGTTCCTGAGAGATTCATGGTTAGCAGCTGCCTGCAAAATGAAAAACATGGCATGATCATGGAGAGTTGAATGATATGACAATAAATTATTAGATTCAAAGATTTTACAATGTGTTGTTGATCTTCATCGTAACCTCAACAGTTACACATCAGATTGTGATGTGGTTAAAATTTGCATTTGTAAGTGCAACTGTGTTACATTCCTCAAATATTAATTCCTTAGGTTTTTCACTTAGTTCTAGATGGAATCATAACCCTGCATTCGCGAAATCATATTCTTGAAATTTGACCTAACTAAAAAGATAGCGACGAAGCAAGATCAAAACAAACCTAACTCTGAAATTTTCTGTGCCACCTAGAAGTCCAAAAAAAGTTTTACAGCAATCATACAAATGGAATTAGATAGAATAAGATAGATAATCCATATATGGCATAGCCCCATATAAGGTTATCAAGTGTAGTCACTCAACTAGAGGAAGGGCATCTCACCCAGAAATTCCCCATCACAGGAACCAGGCAATAAACTGCAGCTATATTTCATAAAAAATCATCATAACATCATGCATATTGGTCTGCAATTTATAGGTTGTGTGCAGCCTTCTAGTACATTCTGGAATGTCTGTCTTTCTATCACGAGCTGAACAACTCCAAAACTCCAAATATAGAAATAAATCCTACAGAACAACTGTTGCCCAAAAAACTGCATAGATACTTCTAAAACAGACTTATGGACACACAGATAAATCGATATGGTCATACAGTTGTGGTAGTCCTTACAAATATAGTAACAAGCTCTCTAGAAAATTCTGGATATTCATCATAACATCATACATATTGGTCTATTGGTCTGCAATTTATAGGTTGTGTGCAGCCTTCTAGTACATTCTGGAATGTCTGTCTTTCTATCACAAGCTGAACAACTCCAAAACTCCAAATAAATTCTACACAACAACTATTGCCCAAAAAACTGCATAGATACTTCTAAAACAGACTTATAGACAGACAGATGAATCGATATGGTCATACAGTTCCTTCCAAATGTAGTAACAAGCTCTCTCCTTCCAAAAATATTTTCTGCCACATGCAGAGAAGTCGAAGACCACAACTGCTGCTGACTGTGTTTTCTTCCCAAAACAGCTATTGGTTGTCATAAACTACTAAGGCTAGAAAATGGACTGCTTTTTTTTTTTTAAGATAACGAAATTTTGTTGAGAAAGCGCCGAGCTAGAACAAAGAGCTACAACCCCAAAAGAAAAGAAAATTTACAATTCTCCAATGGACTTTCAAATACAGAGCATATATTTCTGAAATTAGGATTAGATTGGACCTGTGGCCCAACAGTCCAATCAATGGACGCATATACTCGTCTGGTTGGGACTGTGGACCCACAGTCCAACAGACATTTTTGTCAATGTTGCATGGGAACATTGTGTCAATTGGGACCCAGATTGGTTTTCCTTTTGCACAGTCAAGTCACAGATGGCCCAACCCCAGATGCATCAGACAGCCATGTTATAAAACAATTGATGCAGGGGCATGCGATGACCTAACCCTAGATGCATGATATTCAGTTGGAAGATATTCAAATAATAAAATTACAAAACTAACTACTTTCAATCAAAGGAAACTAACAAATCTCAACACGAAGATGAGGTCCGTCCGTCCAGATCATGCCCCATTGCATAAAACCATCTAAAATCATAAAACAGGGAGGATCTAGGGATATGGGGATATCCTAGATCTAGCATAGACCAGTCCACAGTCAAGTTTGGATCCGGTTATCGTGGTTAGGCATCTCTCTTTTCGATCGTACCCAAAAGGGGGGGGGTTCAGAAAAGGACGAGGGATGTCGAAAAGCGATAGGTTCTCATGAAGTACGAATTAGGAATCAAAGAAGCTTACCTTTCCTCGCACCTTGAAGAAAGAGAGAAGAGAAAACGGAAAATCCGGGGTGGAATCCTCAACACCCGAGGGCCAATCCTGAAACCCTAATCTCTCAAACAAAGAGGAAGAAACTCATGAATTTTTTATTCATTCAATAATTTCGAAATAGGGTTCTCACAGTATATATAAGCTACGAAAATAAAAATAAAAAGTGCACTAAAGTGCCTGAAAACCAAAGAAATAACATAAGAACGCCTAAAGTAAATAACGACACTAAAGCGCCTAGAAACAAGGAAATAAATAGAAAAGCGCCTAAATGTAAATCCGCTCCATGGTCTAGCGGTCATGATGCTCCTGCGCGATCCTGCATCTCGCGTACTCGTAACGCGTCAGAAAATGGGCCCAATGGGCCCGGCGTCCATCCACATCAACTCGTCTGCTCCAACACTCGATCTGCGACGTCGCCTCCTCTGGTACACTCTAAAGGGTGCACCACTGATGTCCGCATCAACAATCCATGTCAATGAAATCAAATTGACTATCCTAGCAAGTAACAACAACTTCCCAAATCCGCATAGACTGTTAAGAAGGCACGGAGTTGTGCCACTTGTTAGTTGTTATTAAATGTAAAGGCCTGTACAAGTCCTCAGAACAGTATACATTATGGAAGCTTAGTAGAGTGCTCTTCCACCCTCCACTGAGTCTCCTTCCACTAGGTGAATTTTTGGCAGATTAATTTTATGACAGAATGCACGTATGTATTTGATGCTTAGAGTTTTAGTCTGAACTCTGAACGTTGGCTGCTACTATGTTCTAGACAGATAATGCTAATTAATATATTGAGGAAATTATGAGCAATTTGGCCATTTCTAATCATCCGTAATACATGAACTGGTTTCCTAGGTCCCAATAAATTTTATAAATAGTGAAAACACTAACCCAAAATGGTCTTTTCTTTCAATATCTAAAATTTGAAAACATTCATTCCACCAATACAACACTTTCAAATGCAACTTAGGTCATTTGCAGGGACTTTGGGTGCCTTGGATTTAAACCAAAGGGAAAAACAAAAGTTACTTTTTCTAAACTGTCCAAGATGAGGAAAACCATATGTTTTAAATTACAAAACCTTCCCCATATTTCTCCTCATGGCTGTAGAAAATATCTGATGCAGGATGCCCTAATTATGATGCATGTCCATGAACACATATAATCCAGCGGAATAATAAAAGAATTCAACATCTATCATCATAATCTAAGAGAATAAAAAAAGAAACATGCAATAATGTGGGCCATCATCACAATCGCACGGTGCGGGATTCAATTACTGTGTGGAATGGATCCAACGAGGGATGGAACCTCCCGATTTTGCATAGATATGATCCAATCGTGCAATGGGATTCACTAGCCCAAGGAATCGAAGGATTTCACGAGTTAAGGAATTAGAAGTCTGAGAAATTAGGGTTTTGAATCAATTTTCAAATTTAGGTTGTGAGGATTGTGAAATAATGGACTAAAAGAAAGAAGGAAGAACAGGATTACCTTAGAAGAAAGTTAGAGGGGAAGGGAAAAAGAAAGAAGAAGAAGATTGAGGAAGAAGGGATGAAGTTCCACAGAGAGAGGGAGAAGAGGAGGCAACCAAAATGCTTTCCATTCAATAATCAATAACTAAATTCGTGTTTAGGCCTTAACTCTCTTAAATAAGCACTAAGAAAGAAGAAAAAGACTAAAATACCCCTAAACTTAAGTAAAAAAATGAACTAAAAAAATAATTTGCGCGTTGGTTGGGCGAGACTTCGGCCGCCCGATCGGTTGCCCAAAGACGACCAAAAACGTCTAGCGACTAGAACATAAAAATGGATGAATTTCAAGCGCTCAATCGGGCGCTCGAAGACAGTGAAAACTGCCCAGTTGGGTCTTCGTCATCTTACACACGTCTTCCCATTGTGATATCTTCTGTGTCAAATCACATGCGTAGGGCCTTCAAATGCTCCTCGTGTCGTCATGAATGATCCAAGCCCTCCATCGGGCCAAAGAGATGCATGCATCGCTCGCCTCCTACGCTGATAAACCCTAAAGGGCTTGATGTCCGCATCAATATCACACTAATGCGCCATCATTTTGGGGCAGTGCGCATCCATTTCTAGGATCTTGTAGATTGTTGGATTTCTCTTTTTGTGTGGTAGAGAGTTTTTTGCCTTAGTTTCAAAGCTCTTCACCTAATGGCAACTGATTGTGACTCATATGTATTTGTATTAGATCTCTTCTGCTCAATTGGATGGCATTGGTTTTCATGAAACAAGGAGGATAACTAGAGCTTCCAAAACATCAACAACTCTGAAGCCTGAAGGTTTCAGTTGATTTTTCGAAAGTGACATATTTTGTTTTTGTTTTTTGTTTCTCTCTCTCTCTCTCTCTCTCTCTCTCTCTCTCTCTCTCTAAGAATCATGGAATATGGATGAATTAATTTATTCTTCTAGATCATCAACATCTCTGAAGCCTAAAGGTTTCAGTTGATTTTTCTGAAGCCATGGAATATGGATGAATTAATTTTATAAATGAGAGTTTTTCGCTGCACCATTAATTTCCGTGATAAGAAATTAACTCAGTAAATTCATAAATAATGTCTACTTTCCCAGATGTACCTTGAAACTAAGCATTGCCAATAGTATCTGGGATGATGTACACTGATTTTTTACCCCACTCCATGAGGTATCATCCTAAAGTGAAATCTTATTTGTCCATGGAACGTGCTTTACCTGCTTAAGAGTGACATTGCTCCCACATATTTATCAAGACATCCCAGTTGGGTTGTTTTACATGAACATTAGAAAACATAATTTCTTGTCCTATTTTGTCTGCAGTTACTCATTTGGCTTCTGTTATGTTATCTCATAGACTATAGAACTAAGACTCTAAAGGCTCGTTTGGCATCTCTACTCTAATTCAATAAGAGCTTTTTGAATAAGAGCTACTTCAATAAGTCCTTTTTTGTTTTAGCTCTGTTCTAAATAAGCTCGTTTGGTAAAATCTCCAAAAAAAAGCTCTTATTTAAAATAAGCATGTTTGGTAAAACTTTCAAATAAGAGCTTTTTTAAGGGTAGTTGACGTCATTTTTAAAGATTACAACAACTTTAATATAAGAGCAATCTAAATGGTTGTTTTGGCGGACCGTCCATCATGTGGGGCCCAACATCATTCCTAATTGTTCTTTATGTGGGACCCTCAATGTCCACTACCCATCACCCATCACATGGACTTCACATTTGATGTGTCCATAGTGTGGGCCCTACCTTTGAAGTGAATTATCCATCATGTGGGGCCCACTTTTGATATCCACCATACATCATGTGGGGTGCACCTTCTATGTGGATCATCCATCATATGGCCCACTTTGGATATGAGCCATCCATCATGAGAGACCTTGAATGTGGACCGTCCATTAGGTCGGGCCCACTTGATGTGAACTGTCCATTATGAGGGGCCACACTTTTATGTGGGCCATCCAACATGTGAAGCCCACTCCGTCCATTATGTGGGCCCACCTTGATTTGGACCATTCATTGTGTGGGGCCCCAGCTTCATTATGTGTCGTTCATCATGTGGGCCCATCTTTGATATCAACTGACCATCATGTGGGCACACCTTTAATGACCATCATCAATCATGTGGGTCCCACCTTTGACGTGGACTGTTCGTCAAATGGGACCCACTTGATGTGCATGTTCCGTCATGTTGGGCCACACTTTGATGCGAGTCATCTATCATGTGGGGCCCACCTTTGATGTGAACCTTTCATTACGTGGGCCCACCTTGATATGGGGCCCCACTTTAATATGAGTCATTCATCATGAGGGGCCCATCTTTGATGTCCACCATTCATCGTGTGGGTCCCACCTTTGTTGTGGACCACTATCATGTGGGGCCCACTTGATGTGGATAGTCCATCATGTGGGACCCACCTTTGATGTCCACCATCCATCATGTAGGTCCCACCTTGGCTGTGGACCGTCTATCGTGTGGGGCCCAACCTTTAATATTTGTCATTCATCATGTAGACCCACCTTTAATGTCAACCTTTCATCATGTGGTCCCACATTCAATGTTCACCATCCATCATATAGGTCCTACCTTTGATGTGGAACATCCATCATGTGGGTCCCATATTTGTTGTGGACCATCTATCATGTGGGGCCCACTTGATGTGGATAGTCCATCATGTGGGACCCACCTTTGATGTCCACCATCCATCATATAGGTCCCACCTTTGCTATGAACTGCCCATCATGTGGGGCTCAACCTTCAATATGGGGTCATTCATCATGTGGGCCCACCTTTAATGTCAATCTTCCAGTCATGTGGTCTCACATTCAATGTCCACCATCTATCGTGTGGGTCCCACCTTTGATGTGGACCATCATCAGGTAGGGTCTACTTGATGTGGATCGTTCATCATGCAAGGCCACACTTTGAAGCAGGCCATCCATCATATGGGGCTCACCTTTGATGTGACCTGTGCATTATGTAGGCCCACCTTTGAAATGGGCCATTCATCATGTGGGGCCCACCTTCACTATGGGTTGTTCATCATGTGGGCCTTTCCTGAAGAAATTGTAAAGAGAAGAGGAGGGTAAGATGGGAATTACTTGAAATTTTTAAGGGTAAACTTGTCCAAAAATTAGTCCAAAATGTCTACCTGCTTAAGCCAAATAAGCTCCGTTTCAAAAAGTAACCCCTCCCCAACTTATTAAATCGGAGCTTATTTGCTACTTTCTAAAAAAATAAGCACTTCATTAGACTTTTACCAAACGGTCTAAAAGCTTATTTTTTTAGAAATAAGCCAATAAGCTCTTATTTGTAGAGATGCCAAACGCCCCCTAAGACTCTAAGAAAGCATCATTTACACAAGAAAGCAATGCTAGTACACAGAAAGCTTAAAACTTGATGTTGACCAAATCATACAAACCAGGCAAATGAAACAATTTCAAAATCATGTTGAGCACAAAAATGTACCAAAACTCAAATCATTTAAAGCTAGGCCTTGGGACAGCACTCCCTTACTATAACAGGTACAGAAAGAGAAACTCCGAAAGAAATAGACTAAAATGGAAAGGTAAGCAGATAAGTATCAAAAGCATACAACTCTCGAACGTGAAGGTAACCATCAGCCAATATTGTATTGTAGCACACAATCCCTGTCCAGTTTGACAAACATGGATCTCCCTTATTCCAACTTTTAAGATTCTTCAGAGGATCTATCAAACTGCTCTTGATAGCATCCAATGCAGCAACTGCAAATTAATACAATTTGTCACTAGATTTTCATAACCATCCTTAATGATAAAACAAAGAAGTAATCATACACATGATACTTCATTGAACAACCCCTTGCTTTAACATGTACAAGTTCTTATGCATGATAATGGGAAATACACACAACAACTGGAAAAGAAAAGGTGACTGCATTCCTTCTCCATTTATTATTCATCACAAGTTGAAAAAAATTACAATTGGTAGCAAATTCACAATCAGTACATCTAAAAGATCGACATCCAAAGAAAAGCATAGCAACAACAAAGGGCAAGAATTCCAACTAAAAGGTATTATAACATCAGAGCAAAACATGCTGAATTGCTGACGAGGATTCACTATCCAGTGAAGGAATGCATCAAATGCAAGCTAATGCCAAACACTGTGCAGTACTTGTGCATAAGAGCATTAAAATTCAAGCAAACTCACCTTCAGATGGATCAGTTTTCTCTGCTTTCACTAGTAGTGCAGAGCAATGCAGATAAACAGCCAGAATGACTCCCAAGAGACAAATTCTCACACCAGACATCACAAAATCCTTTAAGGCAGATGAAGCAATGAACGTCTAATTGTCCAATGCCCCAAACTAGTATATGGCTCGAAACCCCAGAAGAAAACTGAATTCTCAAACAGTTCCAATTGATTGAATGCTATAACTTGCTCCAGAATCCAAAAAACCAATACAATGTCAAAAATCAAGAAACCCCTCCTCGACCCTAGAAACCCAATGAGTGCCAATATATTTCCACAGAACCGATTCAATACAAATATAAACTACTCAAGATTCTGAGCCGATACAAGTATATATTTCTGAGCCGATGCAATATAAGTATAGACTACTCAAGATTCTGAGCATCCAGATACAGTCAAGGAAAAGCACAACATCCCGCTCCAGAGACCTCGAAATTCAAGAAATCAAACGTGTTGCAGCAGATTTTCACGTATACAATGTTTTAGATGTGTAAATTACTTCATAAAGCAAGAACCCACCTATTTGCATCCGACTATGAGAAAAAACAGACAAAAAAAGCTCCAAAACAAGCTGAAACCGAAGTAATTAAACAAGTTGCGGAAAATTGTACAAGTCTAGTGCTCTAGAACATGAACAACTCCAGAAAGCATTAATCCACGTAATTTCAACCGATGCCTAGAAATATCTTTCAGACAGCTGAGAATCAACGTGTTTTCTTCCAAGACAGAAAAAAACGCTAAATCTCGCCCAAGAGAACTCCAGAGCCCAGGAAATCAAATGAATTGCAGCAATAGGCAACTTCGGAAACCAAGGCCATGTAATTCTACAGAAACCTTCCACGGGAGAGCTCAAAAACCCCGAAATGATATCAGATGAATTACAGCAATAAGAAAACTTCAGATATAAGGAATCCACATATTTTGATCCGACATCAACGAAAACCTCAGAAGCTCATTCCAGAGAGCTCAAAAACCATAGGAACCTATCAAATTACTGAATTTTCCGATATAAACAACTCCAGAAAGAGAAGAATCCAGGTAACTTTCATCAGACGCCGAGAAAAACTGCGACACCACTCTCTGAAGAGCTCAAAACCCTAGAAATCAAACCAAGTAGGTGGAATTTTTTACTCAAACAACTTCAGAGATAGAGAATCCACGTAATTTCATCCAAAACCGAGAAAGAGAGAAAAAAAAAAAAAAACACGACAGCTCACTCCAGAGAGCTTAAAAACCCTAGAAATCGATTGAATTGCAGCAAACGGCAAAGAAATTTCATCTAGAAATCGGAGGGATTGGCGAGGTTTTCTTGAGCGTTTGTGCGGATCTGACGGTGCAGATGAGTTGAGGGATGGAGATTCCAGTGATGATGAGATCTGTGTAGGAGGAAGAGAGGGTGTTGTCGATGGGAAGAGGCCAAAGCAAATACTGCAGAGATCGGAAGATGACATTTTTTTATATTGAGAGGCGAGCTTGACTTCTTCGGAGCTGTTGAGAGTATTTTCTTTGAGAGAGGGATGTTTGGCTTTTCGCAATTAAATAGCTGAAGATGACACGCGCCGTTTTCATACTCTCGAAGGGCGGGAAATGGGTTTAGAGAGTCGCGCGAAGGGAAGATCAAGAGAGACGCGGATTGGCTAGTGACCCTGCCACTAGCCATTGGCTAGTCGTTGGTGCTATGTGGGATCCATAATAATGTATGTGTTTCATCCAATCCATTCATCCATTTTTATATATTATTTTATGCTTTAATAAGAAAAATGATTTAGACCTAAATCTCAAGTGGACCACATCACGGAAAACAGTGTTGATTGAACTCCTATCATTAAAAACTTCTTGGGCCACAAAAGATTTGGATCAAGATGATATTTGTTTTTTCGTTCATCCATGTCTGTGTGACCTAATCAACAGGTTGGATGAATAGGCATTACAGGGCGTCCTAATATTTTTTTATGACGGACATTCAATCACTACTGTTTTCCTGTAGTGTAGTCCACCTGAGATTTAGATATGCTTCATTTTTAGGGTCGATCCCTAAAATGATATGGAAAACGGAATGGACGGAGTGGATAAAATACATACATCATGGTACGGCCCACAGAGCACCGACCATCAGCCACCTGGCCACTAGCCAAACCGTCCTCCGTTGAAGAGAAGGTATTATAAACGGTGACCCCAACACCACGTAGCTACGTGGTGGCAGCACACTGTGGAACCCTTGTGACGTATTGGTTTTATCCACGCCGTCCATCCGCTTTTTTTTTTTTTTTTTTTTTTTTTTTTTTTTTTTGACAGATAGCTTTATGGCATGAGCATAAATAGAAGCATATCCAAAGCTTATGTGAATGCCCTCTCCTCGATGGCGAGCGTGCGCACAGCCTGTCGATATGTGAGGCGGTGCAGAAGAATTCTTTTTACAAGATGGTGCTTGTCAGTTGTTTGTGTTGTTGATTTTATTTGCGTTGTTAATTTTCATGGATTGATGACGGCCTATTTCATATGATTTACTTGGCCCGCTTGGTTGCATTGGTTATGTACAACCGTTTCCAAGGGGCTGAAATAGTATATTTGAAGTATTGGAGTCACTACTAACCGATTTATAGTTTTTGGCTTAAGATTAGTTAGGGCTATAAACTTGTCTAATGTGGCTAAAAAATCATGAAGATCTTTTGGCTTGTATGATTCCTAATGTTTGTCTTCAACCCTAGAGTTTCAGGTAAGGGCCTGAGTTACGAGATAATAAGGGGTTAGGCACATTCTCTTGTTCGTATTTATGTTCGGTCTCTATTTTGAGGGGCATACAATTTTTAAGAAAATTATATGTTTGCAAGAGGGTTAATCATATAGCTATACTATGCATAACCCCGCGAGGAAGTTGGGTAGGCCAAAAAGAAAGAAAATAAAGTAGTCATAGTCTGGCTTCGCAATGTCAAAAGACAAAGGACATGTAAATAAAATAAAAATACGGGAGATAGAAATAGCCCTAGCCTTGCTTAATAGGAATGGAACCCCAGACGGAGAAACAAAATAAATAAAAAAAGGCAGGAATGTAAATAAAAAAAGGGGGGGCTTAATATTTACTGAGGAGGGAATGTGCGGAATGAACCACGTTCTGAGCTTTGATTGAGATGTGAGAATGAGAAAAGAGGATTTAAACATCATTTTTCGTGTCAGAAAATTGGATAGTCGAACGCCCCTAATCCTCGTGTGTTAATCTAGCTGGCTTTCAGGATTTGACTTTCTAGTTGGGTCGTGGTAAAACTTTGGAGAGAAGATATGATAACTGCATATACCCCAAGGGACAGGACCTCCTTGATGTCGATGAAGAAACGAAAATGAAACTATATATGTTTCTTTGCCTATCTCTCTCTCAACCTCTCTGTTTCCCTGGGAAAGGAATGTTGTTTATATAGGCATTGAGACCATCGGCTAATCATTAGCCGACGGACTGCATATGATCGTTTCCTCATGCAACCTCATGCAAGATCTGAGGGAATCGAAGGAACAATTTCAATGAAACATTTGCGACACTAGGTGTCCGTCCACTGAACATCAGCTGACAGTTAGCAAAACCCCCAAGGCAGGGTGGGGTGTCTATACAGCTCAAATGGACCACAGCACAATTGGGGTGATGACATCCACTGTTGAAAAGCTTCTATGCCCAATGAAATTTTCAATAGTAGGTGTCCAATTACATTATAATGCATGGGTTTTATCCATATTGTACACCAATATGCATGAGCCCATAAATAAGGAAATCGGATTGTGTATTGAGTTAATCAGTAGATGAGAGTGTACTGAGTAAACTCTGTTGGGCCCACCATGAATGTATGCAGTTTATCTATGCCGTCCATCCATTTTTTCAGCTCGTTTTAGGGGTTGAGCCTAAAATTGAAGCATATCCAAAGCTCAAGTGGATCATGCCACATAAACAGTGGGAGTAATGATTTCCACCATTGAAACCTTTTCAGGCCCCACATAAACAGTGGGTTTTATTTGTCATCTAACCTATTCAAAACATCACATAGGCATGGATGAATGGAAAACAGAAATATCGGCTTGATCCAAAACTTTTGTGGTCCCCAAGAATTTTTCAATGGTAGACATTCAGTTTACAATTTTCCAGTGATGTGGTCCACTTGAGCTTTCGATATGCTCCACTTGATAAGGTCAAACATAACTGGATGAAGGGAAACATAAATGACGGCCTAAACCAAAACTTTTGTGGCCCACGGGAAGTTTTTAATGGTCAATCACCATTGTTTCTAATGGTATGGTCTACCTGATATTTAGATCCATCTACTTCAATTTTGGGTCCATGTATTAAAATGAGGTGAAATTATGGATGGACAGCGTGGACACACAACACATGCATCAAAGTGGGCCCCACAATAACAACCTTGCTGAACGTTGTCATTCCACCCTCTCTCTTTTTTTAATCTTTTTCCTTTCTCAGATTTACCTGCTATTCATTTTCACTCTTTTCGAATTTAGCTCTCTGGAAAAGAATCCAAATATGGTAGAGCCATCTCCTGGTAAGAGTATGTTCAAGTAACACCCAGATCAATAGCTCAAGTGGGAGATTGAGCTGAAGATAACCTCATTTCAACACTTAAGGTCTTGGTAGCGATTCACAAGGGGGTTGGCTAACATTGCGGTGAAACGAATAGGGATTAACCCACCCACCAATGGGGTTAGTGTGTCTCCTTAGCACTCGAACCTGAGACCTGCTGTTGAAACTCCTAGGTGTCTTTTAGCTGGGCTAGCAGGCGAGACACCATTAACACAGGATCTTAAGTTGTTCCCATTGGTGTGGCCCATTAGAGCTTTTATTGGGCCAAAATTTTGTATGAACAGTCAAAATAATGGTTCTCAACTAATGGACCGAGTGGATTTCATTACATATGAAGCATGATGGACCTTAGAGCTATGGCAGGTGTTGTATATTTCAGTCTATCATTAGAGGCCGGTTCCTTTTCAAGTATGCAAACCGGTATCCTCTTCAATACACTTGGTTACGCAGTGCATAAAACACCTTAGTCTGTGGGACCACCAAGTTGAAAATATGAAAGCCATAATATGTGAACTTAGCTTTTCGGAGAGCAATTTTACATCATTTCCATTGTTGTAATAAGGGTGCACATCTATAATAAGGGTTCTAACTTGATGGACAGAGTAGATTTTACATATGTAACATAGTAGACCTCACAAAGCTTGGGTGTTTTAGATGTTGCCTGGTCCCACTGGATGTGTTTAGCTAATCTAATATGTTTGAAAAGTTTCGGCACCATAAAAGTCGGACACTCCAAAAATCAGGCTAATACAATCTTCTTCCTATGTTCCACAACAAATTTTAGACATTTTTTTTATAGGCGTCCATTGCTTTATAATAGTGGGGCCCACCTATATGCTTGATTTTTTGCATGGTTTCGATCAAGTGCGAATTAAGTGTTACTTGGGAACAGCTTAGTGGGTGTTACCCAAACTGCGTGGGGCCCTTCTTAATGTATTTTTTATGTATCTATGCTGTATATCTGTTTTTTAATATCATTTTAGAATGTGATCCAAAAACCCTAAGAAGATCCAAATCTTAGGTGGACCATACCACTAGAAACAGTGATGAATAACCATTAAAAATGTTTTGTGGGCCACAAAATTTTTTGTATCAATCTGATATTTATATTTTCCCTTGATCAAGACCCTATTGACATCATCAAGTGCTTGGATTGAAAATAAACATTACTAAAACCTTACAATGGACTCTTTGGAATTTTTAATGGTGGAGCACTCAATCGCACTGTTTCTAGTGGTATGGTCCACGTTAGATTTAGATCTGCATAACTTTTGGAACCTCATTCTAAATTGGGCTGTAGAAAAGGATAGACAGCGTGGATATACAAAATATCATCCATGTGGGCCATACTGTGGGGATAACACCCACTAAGTTGTTCCCCAGGTAACACCAAATTCGCACCTGGTTCGATCATCCCTGACTATTGCGCCAACTGTGATGTATGGGACTACCTTCCGGCCGTCCGTTCGTATTGAAAGCTAATTTTAGGGCATGATCTAAAAAATGAAGCTGATCAAAATCTCACATGGACCAAAGTATAATAAATTAGGGTAAATGACCATTAAAAATTTCTTGTGGGCTACAAAAGCTTTGGATCACGATGATATTTATGTGGTCTCTTCATCTAGGTCCTTGTTACCTTATCAACTGGTTGGATAGCAAATAAACATTTCGACTGAATCCATGAATTTTTTAATGGTGGTGATTCAATAACGACTGTTTCCTGTGGTGTGGTTCACCTAAGATTTGGGTCAGCATTATTTTTGGAATAATGCCCTAAAATAAGCTGTAAAAATGGTTGGACGGTGTGGATTTAAGGCACGTACAGATGGCATATATACACATGATGGCCCACCATGGAAAAAAAAAAAAAGGATAAACATCTAAAAACCTCTAAATTCATGGGTGACCTATATGAGGTTGGACCAGCCTTTTTTTTTTTTCAGTTCAAATTTCATATTAAGGGGAACCTTGATGGAAAGGTTAGATCCTATTCATACATCCGTGTGGGCTGCATGCTAAATGAGTGAATATAATGCAAACATCAAGGTGGACCCCACAAAGGGTTACAGCTGGCAAGTTGCATCCAAAATTAAAGTCGTTGCCGTCATATGTCAGTGTCACACGTGAAGAAGACAAATGGATGGTTGAGAGAAACTGACTGGTCCAGGTTCATCACATACATAAGCATGATGGTGGGCCTATGGTAGGTTTATGGAGGTTGTTTCCATCCCTATGGTTTCCTGAGGTGGGTCCCACTTAGGTTTTGGAACAGCCTTAGTTTTTGGCTTATGGTTTAACATTATCTATCGAAATTGATGAGCAAGTTGGATGTCGTAAGTAAATTCCAGTGGGCCCCACAGCTTTTGGTTACCTAGCTCGCTTCCTCAAGAATGGGTGGCAAGAACTTCACATCCAATCTGACTCATCATTTTCCTCTTTAGTTTAATTGGATGGTGTACCGCAATACTGGACCGAGTGGTTTTCGCCCAAATTGCATCTTAGATGGGGAAGCAGATTGTATCCTGCCTCAGGTGAGGCCCATTGTGGCATATGTATTATATCCATGCCATCCATCCAGTTTTACAGATCATTTTTAGGGCACTAACCCAAAATTGAGGTAGATCCAATACTTGAGTGGACCACATAGTGGGGATTGAATGCTAGCCATCAAAAAAATTGGTGCGAGCCACAGAAGTTTTGGATCAAGCTGGTATTTGTGGTGTTCCTTCATCCAGGTCTATATAATCTTTAAGGACCTTAGGAAGTTTGTGATGGTGGGTGTCATTATCATCACAGATTCTGTTTTGTCATCCACTTGAGCTTTGGATCTGCCCCATTTTTTAAATCATGCCCTAAAATAATATGGAAAAGATGGATGGATGGAGTGGATAAAATTCATGCATCACGGTGGGCCCCACATAGCCCCTGGACAGATTATTGTTCAAGGGCAGGACGCAATCGGCTACCATTAGAGGGTGATCTCAGCTGTTCATGCTCTCAATATTGCCTTACATAGAAGTTATGACCTTATAATCATATGCTCAACGAATGATTCCGGACTCATGGATTTAAATACAAGTAATTCAAGCTTTTACTTTCTAAAATCTATCCTTATATACAGTCATCCATTCAAAGAATGTTTCTTGAAATGGTCCATGTAGCAAGAAATCTATAATATCAGCCTATATCATCATCTAAACTATAATCCATGGCAAAAAATCAGCCCCGCACCTTAGCCATGGTACGTGGGCACCCTACCTATCAAAACCTATTTCTGTTCATATCCAAACCTAAAGAGCCAAATTATCAAAGCGTTGAAATTATCATCTTTCAAGCTTTTTTTTAGGAGGGTTTGGATCATAAGTTACTTAAAATAAGCTACTTATGCCTCAAGTAGCTTATCTTGATTTCTACTTATTAAACTGAATTGATTAAGTAACTTTAAGTAAATTAAAAAAAATACTTATAATTAATCATAAACCAAACTTATCTGAAATTACTTATCAACTATTGTAGGTGAAAAAAAAAAAGTAACTTATTTGGCAGTATCCAAACAGCCCTTATCATTATCCTCCTTACAAAATGAGACCCATTATATAAATTGATTGGATAGTTGGAATATAATAACAAATTCAAAGGATAAAACCCCCACCAATCATATTGTAATAAGCCGTGATATGTTCCAACAAACCTCATGGTGTGTGCCATATGTGAAAATTCAAGAGGAATTCCCTATAACCCCATGCTCTGTGGTTCCCATCAGGATGTTTGTCGACATTCACTCTGTCCTTCCATTTTTCCAGCTCAATTTAAAACATTATTCTAAACATTAAGGAGATCCAAAACTTGTGGGCCACACCACAAGAAACAATGGTGTGGAAACTGCCCACCGTTGAAACCTTCATGGGTTTATCGTCCCGCATCCAACATGTTCATAAGATGATTCTCACATGGATAAAGCAAACATGCAAAAACTTTTTGCCCCGGTAACGTTTTAATGGTGAGCAATCAATTGCCACTATTTCTTGCAGTGTGGCTCACATGAGTCTGGATTTCTTTCATGTTGGGGCTTGTGTCCTAAAATGATTGGCAAAAATGTATGGAATGAGTAGTAGATATAATACAAACATCATGATGGTCCCCACAGAGCTTAGGGTTCTTATAAACCCATGTTATAGCTGGCAAGACCTGTTCAAATATTAAGGCTATTGCTGTCATATGCATGTCTCACGTGAAGAAGACAAATGAATGGCTGAGAGAATTGACCAGTGGTCCAGGTTCATCATATACATAAACATCATAGTGGGCTAGGAATGTTTAATGTGCCCATTTCCGTCCCTATCGTTTCCTGAGGTGTGGCCCACTTAGGTTTTGGAATAGCCCTAGTTTTTGGCTCATGGTTCTATCAAAATTAATGAGGAAGTTGGATGTCATAAGTAAATTCCAGTGGGCCCGACAGAGCTTTTGGTTCCCTAGCTCCCTTCCTCAAGAAAGGGTGGGAAGAAATTCACATCCAATCTGGCTCATCATATTCCTCTTTGGTTTAATTGGCTGTTGTACCACAATACTGGATTGACTGGTACTTCACCCAAATTGCATCTTAGATGGGGAACTGTTCCAGGCAGGGCTTTGTGAGGCCCATCGTCATATATGTGTTTTATCCACACTGTCCATCCAATTTTACAGATCATTTAGGGTACTAAGCCAAAATTGAGGTAGATCGAAGACTCAAATGGACCACACTGTAGGAATTGAATGCTCACCATTACAAACTTCTTGCGAGCCGCAGAAGTTTTGGATCAAGCTGGTATTTGTGGTGCCCCTTCATCCAGGTCTATATGACCTTATGAACAGGTTGGATGGCAAATAAGCATCACAGTGGCCCTTAGGACCTTGGGAAGTTTGCAATGATGGGTGTCATTATCACCACTGCTTCATGTGTCGTGGTCCACTTGAGCTTTAGATCTGCCTCATTATTTGGATCATGCCCTAAAATGATTTGGAAAATATTGATGGACGGAGTGGATAAAATTCATGCATCACGATGGGCCCCACATAGTGCCTGCTTGGACGAATTATTATTAGGCCTGCACGCGGGTCGGGAGGCCTGCACACAAGTCGGGTTAGGGTTAGGTTGGGCTCAATCTTGGACTGAACATAAACATATTTTAAAGGTTCAGGTTTCGATCTAGGTCATGACCGGGTTAGGCTGACCCAACCCTAACCCTACCCTACTTGCAAAAGGGTCAACCATAACCCTACCCTATATGCTAAATCGGGTCAGGTCAGGTCAGGTCAAGTTAGGAATAAAACTTTTGTGGCCCATAAAACATTTTTAATGGCCATTTATCACTATTTTTAGTGGTATGGTTCACCTAAGATTTAGATCTTCTTAAGGTTTGGAATCATTCCCTAAAAATGATACAGGAAAATAGATGGAGCGGATATACAAAAAATATATCAATGTAGGCCCCACACGGTTAGGGTTACACCCACTAAGTGATTACCTTGGTAACATCTAATCTCTCCCGTGAAATCGAGAGAGGAATCAGCGGATTAGGTGAGACCCTGGATCCACCGAGGTGGGTGGGAACTTGATTGTGGGATCACTGTGATGTATGTGACTACATCTATACCATCCATTCGTATTGAAAGTTCATTTTACGGCATGAACCAAAAAATGAAGTAGTTCCAAGTCCTAGATGGGCCATAATACAGGAAAAAGTGGTGATTGGCCATTAAAAACTTCCTATGGGTCACAAAAGCTTTGGATCAAGATGATATTTATGTGGCCTCTTCATCTAAGATGTTTGTGACCTTATCAACAGGTTGGATGGAAAATAATGGCAAATTAACATTCCGGTGAAATCCATGAAGTTTTCAATGGTAGAGATTCAATCACGACTGTTTCTATGGTGTGGTCCACCTAAGATTTGAGTTAGCTTCATTTTTGGTATCATATCCTAAAATGATCTTTAAAAATGGTTGGACGGTGTGGATTTAAGACACATACATCATTGTGAGCCCCACAGTCAGGAGTCCACCCACCTTGGTGGATCTCAGGTGTCACCTAATCCGCTCCCCGTGAGATCTCATATGATACGTACGATGATTGTTTCGCAGGCTGTGAAGTTCCTGCACTAGGAGGCTAGGTGGGGCCTACCATGATGTTTGTGAGAAATCCACCACGTCCATCCATTTCTTAGAAGTTATCGTCCAAATTTTCAATTTTCCTGGTGGTTCGGGTCGAGTGGAACGGGTCGGGTATACATAGGTTGGGGTATGGGTCGGGTCGGGTGGGTTTGACATATATCCTAAACCGTACCTAAATTAAAAACGGTCCAGCTGCATCCACCCGGGATCGGACCATTTTCTCTGCCGGGTCGGAACGGATCAGATTTCTAGTGGGTTGGGTCGGGTCGGGCGGGTTAACTTGGTAGATGTGCAGCCCTAATTATCATCCAAGCATGGGCAGGACATAATCTGCTTGCCTTAGATGATGATTAGGTGATCTCAAGTGTTTATGTTCTCTATATTGCCTTATATAGAAGTTATGACCTTATAATCATGCTTCATAAATGATTCTCATATTGGATTCTTGGATTTAAATACCGGGTCATTCAAGCTTTACTTTCTAATGTTCGAAATCTATATGTATATAAAATCATACATTCAACAAATGTTTCTTAAATTAGCCCACGTAGCATGTAATCTATAATATGAACAGCCTAGATCATCATCTAAACTATAATCCATGGTGAAAAAACCCACCCCATATCGAAGCTATGGTAGGTGGGAACCCTATATGAGAGGAATTCCAAATTTCTTATTAATTTGATTATAATAAACAAAAATATATTTATAACAGTTGAAATGAGCCAAATTATCAAAGCGTTGAAATGATTCATCTTTCAAGCTTTTATTTATTGCCATCCTCCTTACAAAGCGAGACCCATTAGATAAATTGTTTGGATCAACATTGGAATATTAAAACAAAGGCTAAAACTCCCATGTATCATGTTGTACTAAGCCACGATATGTTCCAACAAACCTCACGGTGTGTACCATATGTGAAAATTCAGGAGGAATTCCTTATAACCCCATACTTTTTTGTTCCCATTGGGATTTTTTTTTTTACATTTGTTTTGTCCATCCATTTTGCCAGCTTAATTGAGAACATTATTATAAACATTAAGGAGATCCAAAACTTATGTGGGCCACACCATCAGAAACAATGGAGTGGAAAATGTTGGGAAAACTGGCAGTGGAAGCGGAACACCGAAACTCAGAGAGCAATGCGAGATCAAACAAGTAAACAAGATGCAATCAATCACACACAAGCATTCACCACAAGAGAATCCGAATTTACGTGGAAAAACCCCTCAACGGGTAAAAAACCACGGCACAAAATGATCCACTATGAATATCAGAAGATTACAGAGATTGACAGCCCACAAGCAAGGAAAAACAGAGAAAGCCCCAAGTTCTCTCTCACACACACCTCTCCCATCTTCCTAACGTAAATAGGAAACCTAGGACACCTTAGAATCCTTGCTAAACACGGATTACAACCCTTTAAATAGATAGAAAACTCAAATAAGCAACCTCTTACGCAATCCCGTGTCTTGCGCAAGAAACTTGCGTGAGCGCTCGATCGGAGCCCCCTCCAGACCGATCAGCCGACCAGTCTAGGCACTCAAAAAACTGTCCAGGAGTCTACGTGCATCTGGGCCATCACACATCAGACCGGTCGCCCGACCAGTCTGAGCACCCAAACGTGCACATGTTTGAAGGCTCTCCCAACAGAAAATGTCCCCCGTTGAAACCCTCATGGGTTTATCGTGATTTTATATCCTATCTAACATGTTCATAAGCTGATTCTCACCTGGATGAAGGCAAAATGCAAATATCAACCTGATCCAAAACTTCTCTGTCCGAGTAAGGTTTTAATAGTGGGCGATCAATTTCCACTATTTCTTGTAGTGGGCGATCATTTTCACTCTTTTCGAATTTAGCGCTCTCCGGAAAAGAATCCAAATATGGTAGAGCCATCTCCTGGTAAGAGTATGTTCAAGTAACACCCAGATCAATAGCTCAAGTGGGAGATTGAGCTGAAGATAACCTCATTTCAACACTTGAGGTCTTGGTAGCCATTCACAAGGGGGTTGGCTAACATTGCGGTGAAACGAATAGGGATGCACCCACCCACCAGTGGGGTTAGTGTGTCTCCTTAGCACTCGAACCTGAGACCTGCTGTTGAAACTCCTAGGTGTCTTCTAGCTGGGCTAGCAGGCGAGACACCATTAACACAGGATCTTAAGTTGTTCCCATTGGTGTGGCCCATTAGAGCTTTTATTGGGCCAAAATTTTATATGAACAGTCAAAATAATGGTTCTCAACTAATGGATGGAGTGGATTTCATTACATATGAAGCATGATTGACCTTAGAGCTATGGCAGGTGTTGTATATTTCAGTCTATCATTAGAGGCCGGTTCCTTTTCAAGTATGCAAACCGGTATCCTCTTCAATACACTTGGTTACGCAGTGCATAAAACACCTTAGTCTGTGGGACCACCAAGTTGAAAATATAAAAGCCATAATATGTGAACTTAGCTTTTCGGAGAGCAATTTTGCATCATTTCCATTGTTGTAATAAGGGTGCACATCTATAATAAGGGTTCTTACTTGATGGACAGAGTAGATTTTACATATGTAACATAGTAGACCTCACAAAGCTTGGGTGTTTTACATGTTGCCTGGTTCCACTGAATGTGTTTAGCTAATCTAATATGTTTGAAAAGTCTCGGCACCATAAAAGTCGGACACTCCAAAAATCAGGCTAATACAATCTTCTTCATATGTTCCACAACAAATTTTGGACATTTTTTTTATGGGCGTCCATTGCTTTATAATAGTGGGGACCACCTATATGCTTGATTTTTTGCATGGTTTCGATCAAGTGCGAATTAAGTGTTACTTGGGAACAGCTTAGTGGGTGTTACCCAAACTGCGTGGGGCCCTTCTTAATGTATTTTTTATGTATCTATGCTGTATATCTGTTTTTTAATATCATTTTAGAATGTGATCCAAAAACCCTAAGAAGATCCAAATCTCAGGTGGACCATACCACTAGAAACAGTGATGAATAACCATTAAAAATGTTTTGTGGGCCACAAAATTTTTTGTATCAATCTGATATTTATATTTTCCCTTAATCAAGACCCTATTGACATCATCAAGTGCTTGGATTGAAAATAAACATTACTAAAACCTTACAATGGGCTCTTTGGAATTTTTAATGGTGGAGCACTCAATCGCACTGTTTCTAGTGGTATGGTCCTCTTGAGATTTAGATCGGCATAATTTTTGGAACCTCATTCTAAATTGGGCTGTAGAAAAGGATAGACAGCGTGGATATGCAAAATATCATCCATGTGGGCCATACGGTAGGGGTAACACCCACTAAGTTGTTCCCGAGGTAACACCTAATTCGCACTTGGTTCGATCCACCCCTGACTATTGCGCCAACTATGATGTGTGGGACTACATTCCCGCCATCCGTTCGTATTGAAACTAATTTTAGGGCACCATCTAAAAAATGAAGCCGATCCAAATCTCATATGGACCAAAGTATAGGAAACCATGGTAATTGACTATTAAAAATTTCTTGTGGGCTACAAAAGCTTTGGATATCTTTTGGATCACGATGATATTTATGTGGTCTCTTCATCTAGGTCCTTGTTACCTTATCAACGGGTTGGATAGCAAATAAACACTTCGACTGAATCCATGAATTTTTTAATGGTGGTGATTCAATAACGACTGTTTCCTGTGGTGTGGTTCACCTAAGATTTGGGTCAGCATTATTTTTGGAATAATGCCCTAAAATGAGCTGTAAAAATGGTTGGACGGTGTGGATTTAAGGCACGTACAGATGGCATATATACACATGATGGCCCACCATGGAAAAAAAAAAAAAGGATAAACATCTAAAAGCCTCTAAATTCATGGGTGACCTATATGAGGTTGGACCAGCCTTTTTTTTTTTTCAGTTCAAATTTCATATTAAGGGGAACCTTGATGGAAAGGTTAGATCCTATTCATACATCCGTGTGGGCTGCATGCTAAATGAGTGAATATAATGCAAACATCAAGGTGGACCCCACAAAGGGTTACAGCTGGCAAGTTGCATCCAAAATTAAAGTCGTTGCCGTCATATGTCAGTGTCACACGTGAAGAAGACAAATGGATGGTTGAGAGAAACTGACTGGTCCAGGTTCATCACATACATAAGCATGATGGTGGGCCTATGGTAGGTTTATGGAGGTTGTTTCCATCCCTATGGTTTCCTGAGGTGGGTCCCACTTAGGTTTTGGAACAGCCTTAGTTTTTGGCTTATGGTCTAACATTATCTATCGAAATTGATGAGCAAGTTGGATGTCGTAAGTAAATTCCAGTGGGCCCCACAGCTTTTGGTTACCTAGCTCGCTTCCTCAAGAATGGGTGGCAAGAACTTCACATCCAATCTGACTCATCATTTTCCTCTTTAGTTTAATTGGATGGTGTACCGCAATACTGGACTGAGTGGTTTTCGCCCAAATTGCATCTTAGATGGGGAAGCAGATTGTATCCTGCCTCAGGTGAGGCCCATTGTGGCATATGTATTATATCCATGCCATCCATCCAGTTTTACAGATCATTTTAGGGCAATAACCCAAAATTGAGGTAGATCCAAGACTTGAGTGGACCACACAGTAGGGATTGAATGCTCACCATCAAAAAATTTGTGCAAGCCGCAGAAGTTTTGGATTAAGCTGGTATTTGTGGTGTTCCTTCATCCAGGTCTATATAATCTTAAGGACCTTAGGAAGTTTGCGATGGTGGGTGTCATTATCATCACAGCTTCCTGTTTTGTGATCCACTTTAGCTCATTTTTTAGATCATGCCCTAAAATGATATGGAAAAGATGGATGGATGGAGTGGATAAAATCCATGCATCACGGTGGGCCCCACATACCCCCTGGACAGATTATTGTTCAAGGAAGGGCAGGACGCAATCGGCTATCCTTAGAGGGTGATCTCAGCTGTTCATGCTCTCAATATTGCCTTATATAGAAGTTGTGACCTTATAATCATATGCTCAATGAATGATTCTAATCTTGGACTCTTGGATTTAAATACGAGTTATTCGAGCCTTTTACTTTCTAATGTTCAAAAATCCATCTTTACATACAATCATCCATTCAACAAATGTTTCTTGAAATGATACATGTAGAATGAAATCTATAATATCAACCTATATCATCATCTAAACTATAATCCATGGTGAAAAATTCTGGCCTGCACCATAGCTATGGTACGTGGGCACCCTACCTATCAAAACCCATTCCTGTTCATATTCAAACCTAAAGAGCCAAATTATCAAAGCTTTGAAATGATCATCTTTCAAGCTTTTTTTTAGGGGCCTTTGGATCGTAAGTTACTTAAGATAAGCTACTTATGCCTCAAGTAGCTTATTTTGATTTTTACTTATTAAACTGAATTGATTAAGTAACTTTAAGTAAATTAAAAAAAAATAATTATAATTGATCATAAACCAAACTTATCTCAAATGAGTTACTTATCGACTGCTGTAGGTAAAAAAAAGTAACTTATTTGGTAGTATCCAAACAGCCCTTATTATTATCCTCCTTACAAAATGAGACCCATTATATAAATTGATTGGATCGTTGGAATACAATAACAAATTCGAAGGCTAAAACCCCCACTTATCATATTGTAATAAGCCGTGATATGTTCCAACAAACCTCACGGTGTGTGCCATATGTGAACATTCAGGAGGAGTTCCCTATAACCCCATGCTCTATGGTTCCCATCAGGATGTTTTTCGACATTCACTCTGTCCATACATTTTTCCAGCTCAATTTAGAACATTATTCTAAACATTAAGGAGATCTAAAACTTATTTGGGCCACACCACAAGAAACAATGGTGTGGAAACTGCCCACCGTTGAAACCCTTATGGGTTTATCGTCCCGCATCCAACATGTTCATAAGATGATTCTCACATGGATAAAGCAAAAAATGCAAATACTTTTGTGCCCCAATAAGGTTTTAATGGTGAGCGATCAATTTACACTATTTCTTGTAGCGTGGCTCACTCGAGTCTGGATTTCTTTCATGTTTGGGTTTGTGTCCGAAAATGAGCCTGAGAAATGTATGGAATGAGTAGATATAATATAAACATCATGATGGCCCCCACAGAGCTTAGGGTTCTTATAAACCCATGCTATAGTTGGCAAGACATGTTCAAATATTAAGGCTATTGCTGTCATATGAATGTGTCACATGAAGAAGACAAATGAATGGCTGAGAGAATTGACCAGTGGTCCAGGTTCATCATATACATAAACATCACAGTGGGCCAGGAATGTTTAATGTGCCCATTTCCGTCCCTATCGTTTCCTGAGGTGTGGCCCACTTAGGTTTTGGAGCAGCCCTACTTTTTGGCTCATGGTTCTATCAAAATTAATGGGCAAGTTGGATGTCATAAGTAAATTCCAGTGGCCCCACAGAGCTTTTGGTTCCCTAGCTCCCTTCCTCAAGAAAGGGTGGGAAGAAATTCACATCCAATCTGGCTCATCATATTCCTCTTTGGTTTAATTGGCTGTTGTACCACAATAATGGACTGACCGGTATTTCACCCAAATTGCGTCTTAGATGGGGTACTGTTCCAGGCAGGGCTTTGTGAGGCCCATCGTCATATATGTGTTTTATCCACACCGTCCATCCAATTTTACAGATCATTTTAGGGTACTAACCCAAGATTGAGGTAGATCCAAGACTCAAGTGGACCACACAGTGGGAATTGAATGCTCACCATTACAAACTCCTTGCAAGCCGCAGAAGTTTTGGATCAAGCTGGTATTTGTGGTGCCCTTCATCCAGGTCTATATGACCTTATGAACAGGTTGGATGGCAAATAAGCATCACAGTGGCCCTTAGGACCTTAGGAAGTTTGCAGTGATGGGTGTCATTATCACCACTGCTTCATGTGTCGTGGTCCACTTGAGCTTTAGATCTGCCTCATTATTTGGATCATGCCCTAAAATGATTTGGAAAATATTGATAGACGGAGTGGATAAAATTCATGCATCACGGTGGGCCCCACATAGTGCCTGCTTGCACACAGGTCAGGAGGCCTACAAACAGGTCACGTTAGGGTCAGGTTGGGCCCAATCCTAGACTGAACCTAAACATATTTTAAAGGTTTAAGTTTCGGTTCGGGTCGTGATCGGGTTGGGCTGACCCAACCCTAACCCTACCCTACTTGCAAAAGGGTCAACCCTAACCCTACCCTACCCTATATGCTAAACTGGGTTGGGCCGGGTCGGGTCAGGTCAGGTCAAGTCGGGTTAGGAATAAAACTTTTGTGGCCCATAAAACATTTTTAATGGTCATTTATCACTATTTTTAGTGGTATGGTTCACCTAAGGTTTAGATCTTCTTAAGGTTTGGAATCATTCCCTAAAAATGATACAGGAAAATAGATGGATGGAGTGGATATACAAAAAATTTATCAATGCGGGCCCCACACGGTTAGGGTTACACCCACTAAGCAATTACCTTGGTAACATCTAATTCTCTCTCGTGAGATCGGAAAAGGAATCAGCGGATTAGGTGAGACCCCGGATCCATCGAGGTGAGTGGGAACTTGATTGTAGGATCACTGTGATGTATGTGACTACATCTACACCATCAATTCGTATTGAAAGTTCATTTTACGGCATGAACCAAAAAATGAAGTAGTTCCAAGTCCCAACTGGGCCATAATACAGGAAAAAGAGGTGACTGGCCATTAAAAACTTCCTATGGGCCACAAAAGCTTTGGATCAAGATGATATTTATGTGGCCTCTTCATCTAGATGTTTGTGACCTTATCAACAGGTTGGATGGAAAATAATGGCAAATAAACATTCCGGTGAAATCCATGAAGTTTTCAATGGTAGAGATTCAATCACGACTGTTTCTATGGTGTGGTCCACCTAAGATTTGAGTTAGCTTCATTTTTTGTATCATATCCTAAAATGATCTTTCAAAATGGTTGGACGGTGTGGATTTAAGACACATTCATCATTGTGAGCCCCACAGTCAGGAGTCCACCCACCTTGGTGGATCTTGGGTGTCACCTAATCCGCTCCCTGTGAGATCTCATATGATACGGATGATGATTGTTTCGCAGGCTATGAAGTTCCTACGATGAGAGGCTAGGTGGGGCCTATCGTGATGTTTGTGAGAAATCCACCATGTCCATCCATTTCTTGGAAGTTACCATCCAAAATGTCAATTTTCAGGGTGGTTTGGGTCGAGCGTAACGAGTCGGGTATACATAGGTTTGGGTATGGGTCGGGTCGGGTCGGGCGGGTTTGACGTGTATCCTAAACCATACCTAAATTAAAAACAGTCCAGCTGCATTCACCCGGGACAGGACCATTTTCTCTGTTGGGTCGGGACGGATTGGGTTTCTAGCGGGTCGGGTCAGGGGTTAACTTAGTAGATATGCAGCCCTAACTATTATCCAAGCAGAGGTAGGACATAATCTGCTTCCCTTAGATGGTGATTAGGTGATCTCAAGTGTTTACATTCTCTATATTGCCTTGTATAGAAGTTATGACCTTATAAACATGCTCCATAAATAATTCTCATCTTGGACTCTTGGATTTAAATACTGGGTCCATTCAAGCTTTACTTTCTAATGTTCAAAATCTATCTATATATAAAATCATACATTCAACAAATGTTTCTTAAAATAGCCCTTGTAGCATGTAATCTATAATATGAACAGCCTGGATCATCATCTAAACTATAATCCATGGTCAAAAAACGTGCCCCATATCGAAGCTATGGCACGTGAGCACCCCATGTGAGAGGAATTCCGAATTTCTTATTAATTTGATTATGATACACAAAAATATATTTATAACAGTTGAAATGAGCCAAATTATCAAAGCGTTGAAATAATTCATCTTTCGAGCTTTTATTTACTGTCATCCTCCTTACAAAGCGAGACCCATTAGATAAATTGTTTGGATCAATATTGGAATATTAAAACAAGTTCAAAGGCTAAAACCCCCATGCATCATGTTGTACTAAGCCGCGATATGTTCCAACAAACCTCACGGTGTGTACCATATGTGAAAATTCAGGAGGAATTCCTTATAACCCCATACTTTTTGGTTTCCATTGGGATTTTTTTTTGACATTCATTTTGTCCATCCATTTTGCCAGCTCAATTGAGAAAATTATTATAAACATTAAGGAGATCCAAAACTCATGTGGGCCACACCATAAGAAACAATGGAGTAGAAAATGTCCCCTGTTGAAACCCTCATGGGTTTATCTAGATTTTATATCTTATCTAACATGTTCATAAGGGCGTGTTTGCCGCATGGGATTTGGTGGGATTCAATGGGATTGAATGGTAAAAATCACTTTTTTCAAATCCACCCCTTGTTTGGTTGTGATCTTTGTTGGTGATGGATTACGCTTTAGAAACTACGTCGGGATTCTCACAATCCCATCACAATCCCACTTAAAATACCATTGTGGGAGCAAATCTTGTAAGGGAGAAGAAATCGGAAGCAAATTATATAACGGTGCATCACCAAGCTCTATGGCCCCCACTATGATATATGTATTATATCCATACCGTCCATCCGTCTATCGAGATCATTTTAGGCCATGAGCCCAAAAATGACACAAATCCAAAGCTTACGTGGACCAAAAGGAGTAAGGACAATGGCTACTACCGTTGAAACCCTCCCAAGGCCCATCATGATGGTTATTTGTCATCAAAGTTGTTCATGAGATCACACATACATGGATGAAGGTAGGAAAACAAATATCATATTGATCCAAAACTTCTATAGCCCTCAAGAAGTTTTCAATGGTAGACGGTTAAAACTCCACTGCTTTATGATGTGTGGTCAATTTGACATTCAAATATGCCTCATTTTTTGTCCCATGCCCTAAAATGATCTCGTAAATAGATAGACGGTGTGGATGTAATACATACATTGTTGTGGGCCCCACAAAATTAGTGATGTAAACATAGTGTCTTCATCCCAACTGGTATCTCATCCACGCCTCCTCCACCTGCCGCTGGTGGGTTTTCACTGTTGCTAGCCAAACATGGCATGTCGTAGAATGGGATGGGATGAGAATTTTTAATCCCACGACAACCCCTGATGGCATGTAATGATTACTTTCAAGCAATCCCACTCCCGTTTAATCCCACCCAATTCCGTGCGGCAAACACGCCCTAAGCTGATTCTCACCTAGATGAAGCCAAAATGCAAATATCAACCTGATCCAAAACTTCTCTGTCCGAGTAAGGTTTTAATAGTGATTGATCAATTTCCACTATTTCTTGTAGTGTGGCTCACTTGAGTCTGGATTTCTTTCATGTTTGGGCTTGTGTCCTAAAATGACCAAAACTTATGTGGGCCACACCACAAGAAACAATGAGGTTTAAAATGTCCACCATTGAAACCCTCATGGGTTTATAGTGATTTTATATCCCATCTAACATGTTCATAAGCTGATTCTCACCTGGATGAAGCGAAAATGCAAATATCAGCCTGATCCAAAACTAATGTGCCCTGGTAAGGTTTTAATGGTGAGCGATCAATTTCCACGATCAATTTCCATTCAAATAATAAGGCTATTGCTGTCATATATATGTCACACATGAAGAAGACAAATGAATGGCTGAGAGAATTGACCAGTGGTCCAGGTTCATCATATACATAAATATCACAGTGGGTACGCACCCCTTCTTCCGGTGGAGTGTCATTGGCAATGGTTTATTTTTTTTTGTTAGTCATGCAAGGCACCCACATAGTTAGTCACACGATGCACACACCCACCGGTGGAGTTAGTGTGTCAAACCTGAGACCTGTTGTTGAAACACCTAGGCATCTTCCAGCTTTGCTAGCAGGCGAGACACTTGTTGGGTTTGATATTGGATGGAGTTTTCACCCAAATTGCATCTTAAATGGTGATCTCAACTGTTCATGTTCTCTGATACCGTATAAGAGTTATAATTGGTGATATGAATTCGACAATCTGGATTCACAGATCCTACTGTATTTATAGAAATTGAATTACAACAAACATTCGGATGAACACACATTTGAGATTTCAACGTGCCATGGACGAGATGCTACCCATCTGGAGTAAGCAGCGGAGGAGATAAGGATGGTTGTTGATTAGTCTTACATAGATGTTAAGATCATTATCTTTGACTCTTAGATTTAAATATAAATTATTCAAACTTTACTTTCTAATATTCCAAATTCATCTTTATGTATAATCATCCATTCAACAAATGTTTCTTGCAATGGCCCAGGTAACATGTAATTTATAATATGAACTGTTTACATCATAATCTAAACTACAACTTATATATATATATATATATATATATATATATATATATATATATATATATATATATATATATGAAATGCTCACTTGGGAATTGGTTCTCACAATAACTTATGAGAACTCATCTTACATGACATGAGCAGAAAATATGAAGGTCCACGTGATGCATGTATAACCTAATAAAACTCATAGGGCCCAACTTTTATCCTGATCTAAAACTATGGTGGGCTGTGGCAAAAGGAAATAGTTTCCTCCCTCGATTTGCCTCTCTTTGCTATGGCTTACAAGAGCTTGTGGATCGGGTTGAAAGTTGGACCTGAGGTTTCATGAGGTGCCACAGCAAGTGGACTGTTCAGATGTACAAAGGTGTGCAGGTAAGCATTACTCTCTCTCTCTCTCTCTACACACACACACACTACCTCAGTAATATCTATGGTAAGTGGGCACCCTACCTATAAAAATATATTCCATTCATGTTCAAACCTAAAAAGCTAAATTAAATGGTTGAAATTATCCATCTTTCAAGCTTTTATTATTGTTATCCTTCCTACCAATTGAGACCCATCATGTAAGCTATTCACAAGCTGATTCTCACTGGCATTGTCAGCACTGTTACCTTTAATGCAGTTTGTGCTGACATGTGTTCAGCTGAATCAAGCAGGTGCTCAGCAGATAGGATTTTGTTTTTAAGTCAAGCAGATGATCGTTCGAAAACACAATTATCAGCCTGATCCAAAACCTCTGTAGCTCACAAGATTTTAAAGGTAGGCATTCAATCTCTACTAATTCTTATGGTGTGGCCCACTTGAGTTTTGGATTTCCTTCATTTTTGGGATTGTGCTGTAAAATTAAATGGAGAAATGGATGTAACGAGTGGATATAATACAAACATTACGGTGGGCCCACTGAGCTTGAGGTTAGAGGGATTCCTACAACATGGGTAACAGTTGTAAAGCCTCTTCTGAAATTAAGGCTGTTGCCGTCCAATGTCACGGACGAACAAGACAAATGAATGGCTGACAGAAGTTGATCAACGGTCCAGATTCATGACATCCGTGCAGCCCACCTGACGATCAGACATGACAGTTTTTTTTAACATAGTCCACAAGTTGGGTGGGACCGGCTCATGAATGGCTCTGACTGCGCTCATCCATGCCTCTCGAGTACACGCGCGATGCATTTGCATGTATTTGGATTATACATTTGATGCTCCGGCGGAAGTATGATACTCTATACACATGCAAATGAAAATTGCATACGTGGAATACGTACTAACTTTCTAATTAGCTGCATACACTATAGATGGATAATAATCCAAACCTTGCACAGAATCTGTGATAATAGCCACTTGATTCATTGACATTTATATAAAAGTTTAGAAAGGAAAGCATTCAACGGTCCGGATTCAACAATGAAAAATTAATTAATCTTAAGTAAAATTCATATGATTAAGCTAATTTTTAGGTGTATACCCCCACATACATTGGGTCCCACTATTTGGACGGTTCAATTTGAAATAAATATATGATAGACGTACCATATGTGGGTGTCTGATGGTAGAGCATCCCACTCCACCAGCGTGTGAAATAGCCCAGCCGGAAGGTGGGACAGGTACCATGCGTGTGTTCTGTTTGCACGAGCTGGGTACATGGTTCCATGATCCAAACCGTTAATGTGAAGGTCCTCCCCATGGATGGCCTAGAAACCAGAAGTCGCCTGGATTGGAAGATCCCATCCGTATAATACAGAACCATGGCCCCACTAGCCAGTCTAGCCTCCCCAAACCGAACAGTACTGTACAAATTACAAGCTTGCAGCCCGAGCATTGGATAGAAGTGGATAAGTGGATTGCGTGGTGACCTTACCACCGAGGATATCCCTAGTGGCAGGCGCCGTGGGGCCCACCATGATGTATGTGTTTTATCGACGCCGTCCATCCGTTTTGCCAGTTCATTTAGGGTATGATCCCAAAAACGGGAGCAGATCTGATGTTCAAGTGGACCACATCACAGGAAACAGTGGAGATTGAACGCCTACCATTAAAAGCTTCTTGGGGGCACGAAATTTTTCGATAAGCTGATATTTGTGTTTTCCCTTCATCCAGGTCTGTGTGCCGTGATGAACAGGTTGGATGGAAAATAAACCTCACGTTGGGCACTAAAAAGGTTTCAACGGTGGGTTTCAATATCCCAACTTTTTCCTGTGGTGTGGTCCACTTGAGCTTTGAATATGCTACATTTTTTGCTACATTTCCTAAAATGAGATGGAAAAACGGATGGACGGCACAGATATAAAAAAAATACATCATGGTGGGCCCCACATCGCCAGCCACCAGGGATATACGGTGTAAACTTCATTGTCGGTTGCAGAGGGGATTCGTACACACGTGCCAACTATTCAAGCGTGCGCGTCTTCTGGTCCAAAAGATCAGGCTGTGACTTCCTGGCGGTGGCTTAATCTATAGATGACCAAGATCTACATTTAAGGTGCACACGTGGAGCACTTAATGAGCCGCCCTGATTTTTGGACCATTGAGTGTTCAAAGTGGGACCCACATAAGAATGGCCTAGATCTCTCACGTACGTTCACGCGTTACCTGGAGAAATGCCATATCATGTCGCATGGGATCCGGTATTCCTCCGGATCAAGCCATTATCAGGTGGGGCCCACCATGCGCATCCCATATCCCAAAGTTCAGGCTTGTACATTGAACATGGACCGTTGGATTGTCCATTCTTCTCAAATATGGCGCACCTAATGAGTGGAGCTGCTTGATTTTGAGCCAGGGACATCTCCATGGATGGTCCCACCTGACGAACGGTCTAGATCTTGCACTAAGGTGCCACACGGATCTCTCTCCACGTGCAATTCGCGTGATGATCACCAGTCTCAGCTTCCCTTGAAAACGATATCCGGAGATGTAAATGCCTGCGGAGCTGGAAGTGGGTCCCACTCGCTAGATTTAGAGGGGCCGGTGGATCAAGTGGGGCCCACCTTGAATAACAGTGACGATGATGATGAGCATTGAGTTAGGAGAAAGGACGCAAAAGTACAGCAATTGCGTAAGAGTACTTATTACGTTCGGAGTCCATGATGTGGTTTCAGCCATGCCGACGTGTGTTTCTTGTTTTACCGAATCCAAGGGCACTTTAGTCAATTTCTCCAAATTCAAAGCAATATTATCAAGTTCGTTTTGCTGAAATACGGCCATCTATTGGGGCCCACATGCTGAGATGCTCTCTTGATTTGAACCGTCCTATGCTGTCATTACTACTGTATAAATACCCTACTATCTCATAACCTCACTTCACTGCTAATCTTAACTACTGATTTTAGAGTTGAATGAGAGCCATTTAAAATTTCCTACCTTTTTTTTTTTTTTTTTTTTCAACTTTTCTATAGTTCATCCATGGAAATATGGTCATAACTGTCCGTTCAGCGTAATTTTATTATGGTGGCCCACATAACATAGAGCCCATAAGATGGACGGTTGTGATCGTCAGACCACTCATGTATTGCCCCCAATTGTCAATGGCACACACTAGATCTTCGGCATAAGAGAACCCACAAAGCTATAAGAAATGAGAATCAAACTAAAAACTCAAAATCACATCGTGTGGGCTGTAGGGCTGTTTGCACACTTTATTACATGTATTTGCACTTCAACAATGTAAAGTTAACACTTGGCTTAGAGAGCCTAACATTTTTAAGCTAGGGTGCAATTAGATATAAACTAGGGTTTAGTTAGAGGTTTAACCATCTTGCGCCTAAGGTTTTAGCCAGAATATTGATTAAGAGTAACTAAAACATCATTGTATGCGTCGTATTAATGCCACATATCATATAGGTGGCAACAATTATAATTATTAGGATTTGGATCACATGTGATAATAACTTTATGTAATTGTCTATGTTCAGAAGAGATAAAAATACCTACCACAAGAGGGTCATCTCCATTCATGACATGGTAATTGATTTGTTATGAATGAATGTGCCAATGTCCTAAATAAATACAGGATTATCTCTTTAATAAGGATATCACTGTCGTTGTAGGTTCTATATATTCTAGATGTTATAATCTAGAGATGAGAATATATAATTTATAGATCAAGAATCAAATATTACATCCTCATCTTTTCTCTCTTACACTTATATTTTAGGAATGTCTTTTTGAGATATATTAATGTAATTTCTTAGAAATTTGTTCAACATTTAGATATACAAATCTTTGTGTTAATTTTTTAAACCTGTAAGTTTATTTTATCTTAGAGACAATTTGACATCTCTTTTCTTTTACATTTACTGTAATATTCAAAAATATATATATATAGTAAATTTGTCTTGAGATTTTAACTATTCAAATTAAGACTTAAACCAACATGATGTGATATTTGCATCTTCAATTTCTTCTTTATCCAATTGTGTATTACTTCCTTCTTTTTAACACTAAATCATTAATAGCCCTCAAGAAGCTCTAAAAATATTTTCATCCCCCACAATTTAGATCATAAATATTGCAAGTGTACAACTATTTGAACCCTCAATGATCTCTAATAGAACAAAAACCAAAATCACACTAATTGGACAACCATGTAAGAGAAGCTTTACTAAGCATGCACGCATGCACAAGTCAGTTAATGAAAACATCACCATATATGCTAGCATGTCACACAGGTACGATATTCAACCTATACATCAGGAGGCCTTGTCATGTGGATGTCATTGCTCAAAGATAGAACTAGTTCAATTAGTAGGTGTGCCATGATGTTAGAAATTGGTGGACCCAGTAAATTCTTTTACAACCAAACAACTTAAGATCGTTTGAAGTTATAACAAGACTAATTCCATATCATTCAAACATCATTAGATATTGAAAAATTAACACACAAAATAAATGAAGAATTATTAAGGGAAACTTATAGAATAAGCTATAAACTAAGTCCAACATATAGCTAAACAACTCACTTTATAAACTTATTGAATCGTTTGATTGATCCCATTGGCCCACAATAGGATTTGACCGTTGATTTGAGTCATAATCGTCATTATACAATGTATCTTGATGCAGATCTTAGATTAAGCCAACCCATATAGTTGGATTAGTCAGATATCCATTTGTACGGTCCTGGATGCATCAATCTCCCAACTTGGACTACGTGGGCATGTATTTTCAATGGAGGAGTAATATGATACTCCGGTTGTGTACAACACATGATACACAGGCACTCCGAAATCATACACTTGACATTCATTAACTCAAACAAAACCAAACTGTCGACAAGTTGGAATCCCAAGATCAGATTGGTTGAACAATCCTAGCATCTTATTCATGGGACACTTATTTGTGGAAATAAGTCAGATGGAATTCTTCATTTTTAACCGTCCAATAAATGTCCACCACTGCAATGTTTAGGTAATCAAATAAACTTAACTTTTTTGTCCACGAAACATTTACACTGGTGACCATAATTTGGATGGTTTTATTTGACTAATCGTATGCCATATGTGCAAGTCTTTTAAGTAATTTATAGGTGCCTGCGTATCATCTATCACACTTTGAGAGTATTAAAGTTTTTGGCTTTCTAGAGGGCTACGGCCAGTACGTGTGTGCTTAACGTTCCTTTTGAATTTCTATCATCATAGACTAGGTCACAATGAATGTGACAAATATTGCAGAGATATTCTAAATAATTTTGTGGTGAGATTTTCAAAAGCTTGGGAGATTTTAAAATATCATGTTTTCATTATGGTATTATTGGGATATTAATTTTTAAAAAATTAGGGATTTTTTAGTAAATGACTTTTTCTTATCAAATGTATTTTCTTAAACTTAAAAAATGACAAAAAAATTTAGTTGAGATGAAAAATAATAACAATAATAAAAATTGCTGTTTTCTTAATTAGAAAATTTTCATTTTTGACGCCCGCATCCACCTTCTTCGGACGCATCTCATGTCATGACTTTTAGAGAGAGAGGGAGGGAGTAAGCTACCGCTGGTGGTAGACTCGGGGAGTTTTCAAGTCTCATAGATGGTGAAATCCAACTATGCCGTGTGAGTTAAAAAAAAAAAAAAAAAAAAAGCCTATAGACCAAATCTAAAACCCACTTTATAAACTTGTTGAATCATTTTGATTGATCCCATGGGCCCACAATAGGATTTGGTCATTAATTTGAGTGCAATTGTCATTAGACAAGATACCTATTGGAGATCTTAGACTAAGACAACCCATATAGTTGGATTAGTCAGATATCCATGTGTATGGTCCTGGATGCATCTATTCCCCAACTTGATTAATTTCGCCGTGGACTACGCAGGCATGTATACACTTTCAACAGAGGAGTAGTATGATACTCAGGTTGTGTAAAACACTTGATACACAGGCACTCCCATATCATACAGTTGACATATATAAACTAGAATAAAACCAATTCTCAACTGTCGACAAGTTGGAATCCCAAGATTAGATTGGTTGAACAAACCTAGCCTCTTAATGATCGGGCACTTACTTGTAGAATCAATTTATAACCATCCAATAAATGTCCACCACTCCAATTGTTAGGTAATCAAATGAACTTAATTTTTGGTTCACAAATATCTGCATTGGTCACCATAATTTGGATGGTTTTATTCGACTAATTGTATGCCATGTGTGCAAAGTCCTAAGTAATTTCTAGGTGCCTGCGTATCATCTATCATGCCTTGCCAGACTATCAAAGGTGTTATCTTTTGAAGAGGACCACGGACAGTACGTTTGCCCTTGCCGTCTCTTTTGAAATTCTGTCACCACATACTAGGTCATAACCAGCTTTTAAGATATTGTGTTTTTTACTGTGGTATTATCGGAATATTAATTCTAAAAACTATAAAAACATAGGTGCCCTTTGGATGGGAGTAAATGGAAGTAAATAGGTGGAATTGGGAGTAACCATTGGAGTGGTGTACATTGACAAGTCTCATTTACCTTCATTTACAAGCTCCCAAACTCATCCTTAAGGTTTGTTTGGTAAACATCTTTTTCTTATCAAACATATTTTCTTAAACTTAAAAATTTCTTAGGAATTAGTTGAAATAAAATTAAAAAAAAAAGGTGCTATTTTTTTTTATAGAAGATGTTCATTTGCGATGGCTGCCTCCACTTTCTTTGGCCGCATCTCCTGTCATGACTTTTAGAGGGAAATGGTATAAGCTAGGGCCACATGGGGCCAACACAAGATGTCCATGTAACAACCACTCATTCACTATGTTAAAGTCCCTTGATGTACATTGATACGCCATCCTCTGATATACTGCGGTTTTAGAGAAGTGGTGATTAGGCACGGTAGTAGAGCTATATTCTCCCACGAGGTCAGGAAAATTAAGTCCAGCCCAAGGACCAATAAATCAAGACTGGGATGTTTATGATGCCGATATCACACTGCGTCCCATGATGCAAACTTTCTGATTTGCTGACAATGCACAATTTGTACGTCGGGGGCATGGTTTTGCACCTAATGGGCCCACTTGTATAGGGATTGCTTATGTCTTTTTTTTGTCTTTTTCTTTTTTCCTTTTTTTGCAAAGTAAGAAGACCGGCGTTGTGTATGTGGCTAAGGATGTAGTAACGGTCCACATTCACCATATGAATACTAGAAATATCAAGGCAGCAGATTTGGTGAGACCTCATCTCACACACTCCGGTGCGCGCAGCCCTTATCATGAAGCCCACCTTGATGTATGTATTCTGTATCCACACGTCCATGCATTTCTCCGTATCAATTTAGGGCATTATCTAAAAAATGAAGCGTATCCAATTATCAGGTGGACCATACCATATAGGAAACGGTGGTGATTGAACACCCTACCATTAAAAGCTTCTTAGGCTGCACCTTAATGTTTAGGTTATGTTTATTTGCCATCCTATCAACATCTGTTAATGAGGTCACATAAGCCTGGATGAAGGTAAAAAAACAAATATCGGCTTGATCCAAAACTTTTGTAGCATATTAATGGTTAATCACCACTGTTTCCTATGGTATAATACTTCACCAGATAATTAGATATACTTCATTTTTAAGATGATGCCCTGAAATGATAAGGAGAAATGGATGGATGGCGTTGATACAGAACACATACATCAAGGTGGGCCCCACGGTAAGGGATGCATAGTCTTGGGTGAGTCTAGGGTCTCACCTAATCAGCTCCCAAATGGGTGATTAATTAAAATAGCCCCTGCTTATGATATAATAAAGGTGTTGATCTCACTTCATTTTTATTTTAGCCCTTTAGTCATTGTTTGGGTTTTCGAAGGATGAAAATGTCATTTTGCCGGCCGGCCCTTTGTGCGACATTAGTTTGTCACAGAATTTCAAAGGGCCTTTTGAGAATGGGGTGTGGGCTCACTAAATCAATGATTGGGGCTACCCCTCAGTTGATTTGATCAGTTCACTGTAATCGGAAAGTCGTGAACCCACAGTAAAATCATTTAAAAAATGAAAATATTTATGGCCATCAATTGCATGAGTGATGTGCGTTAATTTTGGATTGTTTCCTCTAATGTGGTCCATCCATTTGAGGATGCCATTTGTCCAAGTTTGATAACAAAACTCATCGCGGATGGACCACACCAGAGGAAACAATCCAGAAATAAAGCACAACACTTACGCAATTGTAGGACACAAACAACTTTATTTTTTTAATGACCTACTGTAGGTTCATGACTTTTTTATTCTAGAGAACAGATCAAATCGGCCGAGGGATAGCCCCAATCATTGATTTAGTAGGGCCCACATCCCATTCTCAAAAGGCCATCTTGAATTCCACAATAAGCTAACGTCGTATTAGAGGATGGCTGGCAAAAGGGCATTTTCATCCTTTGAAAAGCCCAACAATACTTAAAAGTAGAGTTGGGCACGAGTCAAGTTGAATCGAGTATTACCCTTGCTCAATGCTCGACTCGTACACCCCGACCCCTACTCGTTACTTGACTTGACTCGGCCGAGTCAAGCATGGCTTTGCTCGGTTTCAAGTTCGAGTTTTCGAGTCGAGTCTGAGTTTTTCATGAAAAAACAGAGGGGTGAAGGGATTACCGGCGTTGACTATCAAGTGATTAGGCTGAGATTAGGGGGTGGCCGGTGTCAAGCGAACAGGGCAGGCAACTCAATGGGTGGTTGGCGTCGAGAGGGCAGACTGAGATTGGGGGTGGCCAGCATCGAGCGGACAGGGAAGGCAGCTCAGTGGGTGGATGGCGTGGAGTGGACAGGGCAGCAGGGGGTAGGCAGCTCAGTGGGTGGCTGGCGTGGAGTGGACAGGACAGCAGGGGGTAGGCAGCTCAATGGGTGGCTGGCGTGGAGTGGACAGGACAGCAGGGGGTAGGCAGCTCAATGGGTGGCTAGCGTGGAGTGGACAGGGCAGCAGGGGGTGGTCAGCCATCGAGCTCAGAGATAGAGAGAGAGAGATGGTGGCTGGGTGGGTTAGGGTTAAGGTTAGGAAGAGAGGGGGGTGCTCGGGCGAGTTAAAAATAAAAGGAGGAAAAATTTTACTTAGATATTTATACTTTGTAGGTGAGTCGAATCGAGCCGAATTCGAGTCAAGAAACGAGCCGAGTCGAATCAATCATAGGCCTACTCGGTGCTCGACTCGAAATCTTTTAAGCACCCAAAATATAACTCGACTCGGCTTAAATTCACTTTCGATTCGACCGAGTCGAGCATTTTCATGCTAGTTGAGCGAGTTTTGCGAGAATACTTGACTTGTGCCCGGCTCTATTTAAAAGGCTAAAACAAAAATGCCGTTATAAAATGGAGTCAACGCCTATTTTACATCATTCTTGGGGACTATTTTAATTAAGTGCCCCTCCCAAATATAAAAGGAATAGTGTTGTACATCAACGAAAATCATTTTCTATATGTCGCATCTACATTGACTACACGATATTAGAGGTTTCCATCCAGTCTCGATCCCTGACAAGTGACAATGTTTAAAATGCTATGAAGCCTCACAATCTCTCGAAGGTGGGATCCAAGCCGCTCGTCATGGAAGTGCACCGTAAACCTGCCTTGGCACACGTGCCACTCATAAGGTGCGGTATTGGTGACACGTGCCCTTTCTTTTCATGGGGAGAAGATAAGGGTAGGGCTGTGGTGGAAGCGGATTGGGTGGTGACCCCAGCACCACCCACCTAGTTGGTGTTGGGCGAGCTGGGGCCACGGTGATGTATGTGTTTTATCCATGCCGTCCATCCGTTTTTCCAGCTCATTTTAGGGCGTGAGCCTAAAAATGAAGCAGATTAAAAGCTCCATTGGACCACAGAACAGGAAACAGTGGTGATTGAACACCCATCGTTAAAAGCTTCCTGAGGCCACAAAATTTTTGGATGAAGCTGATATTTGTGTTTTCCTTCCATCGAGATCTGTTTGACCTTATCAAAAGTTTGGATGGAAAAAAAAACACTATGGTGGCCCCAGGAAGATTTCAACTGTGGGTATCATTATCCGCATTGTTTCCTGTTGTGTGGTCCACTTGAGCTTCTTTATCTTCTTAATTTTTGGGCTCGTGCCCTAAAATGAGCTCAAAAAATGAATAAACGTTATGGATATAAAACACACATTCTGGTGGAGTCCATTAAGTTTTTAATGATGAGGATTCAATCACGACTGTTCCCTGTGATGTGGTCCACCTAAGATTTAGGTCAGCTTCATTTTTAGTATCATGACTTAAAATGAGTTTTCAAAATGGTTGGACAGTGTGGATTTAAGTAACATACATCGTGGTAGGCCCCACAGTCAGGGTCCACCTTGGTGGATCCGGGTCTGACCAAATCCGCTCCATCGGACGCAGATTGCGTGTGACAGCCTATAGCGTGAGCTTTCTGTGAGAGGAAGCTAAGTGGGGCCATCTTGATGTTTGTGAGAAATCCACACCGTCCAGCCATGTTTTCAGATTACGCTAATATAGGGGCCTAGAAATGAGACAGAATCAAAACTCAATGGACTGCCGACAGAAAACACTAAAGATTAAATGTTTACTGCTGAAACTTTTGTGGAATCATAGAAGTTTTGAATCAGGCTAATACTTCAATATTTTCAGTTCATCCCAGTAGGATTGACCTTATGAATGGTATGGATGACATATAAACATCAAGGTAGACCCAGGAGGTTTCGATGGTATGCGTTTTCCAACCGGCCTTTGCTTGTCCTGTGGCCCACTTAAGTTGTGGATCTGTCTCATTATTGGACTGATGTCCTAACATGAATTGGAAAAACTGATGGACCAGGTGGATTTTTCACAAACATCACAGTGGGTCCCACCTAGCTTCCTATCGGTATCGCAAGCAATCCAACGCGCACCAACACAGTACAACCTCGGTGCTGTGTTATATGCCATGCGGTCCGAGTCTGTATTTAAATTTTCAAGGGTATTTTTGTCATTTTGCGAAAAAAGGACGGTAACCAAATGACACAACCAGAAGTATTCTTTTGAAAATTATCTTTATTAATGAAAATTTTATTTCGAAAGGTACTCAATGTAAATAAGGAATTAATAAGGTAGTATTTTGTAAAATTTTCTTAAAAAATAGATTGAAAAAACGTATTTCCAAGCAGTGGGCCCATTATGGACAGTCATCGCCTGAAATTCACATTGACTGGACAATCTTGAGCATCTGATCTTGCTTGCTCAACTCGGGCCTCTGGATATTTTAGTTTCCACAGTTCATTTGATAGTCACCAATTCGATGGCTAGGATTGTTCGTTCTTTGTTACTTTCTAAGTGATCTCCATTCACAGCAGTTGCTGCAATTCTGACGATATGGACTAATGTGCATATATGACAGATGCACTACAATTACAACTTTTAAGTGGTGGTAAACTTCCAACTTAAGCTTAGGGCCTATTTGGTAAAACTTATTTTCAGCTATAATTTCAGCACTTATAGCTGAAATGAGTCATTTTCAGTGATTTTTTTGGATTCAGATTGTTTGGCATATCTAAAAAATTATGTGCTTCATTTAAATTTCATTGAAAATTTTAGATTTATTTTCAGCTTCGCTCATTTGACTTAAAACTTAAGGTTGAATGCGGTAAGTAATTTAAGTTTTTAATTTTTTTTAATGACAACTCCTCTCTCCTATACCTAACTTCCCATGCACATTCAAAGGGTAAGTGCATGCGCTACAAACCATCAAAGTGGATGCAGATTAACTATGATGTCACCAAGTTTTGTGAGGCCCACCATGATGTATGTGTTGTATCCACACCGTCCATCCATTTGGAGAGATCATTTTAGGGCATGAACCAAAGCATGAGGCAGATTCAAAGCTCAAGTGGACCCCACCACAGAAAACAGTGGGACAATGACACCCATCATGGAAACCTTCCTAGGGCCCACCAAGATGTTTTTTGAGATCCAACTTGTTCATAAGTTAACATAGACATGGAAGAAGAGAAAACCCAAATATTTGCTTGCTTGAAAACGTTTTTGCCAACAAGAAGTTTTTAATTGTAGATGTTGAATCCCTATTGTTTTCTATGGTGGGGTCCCCTTGAGCTTTCAATCTGCCTCATTCTTTGGCTCATGCCCTGAAATGATCTCTCTAAATGGATGGAACATGTGGATACAACACATACATCATGGTGGGGCCCACATGACTTAGTGGTGTCACTTCACTAGCTAGTTTAGCTGTTGACGAACTTTACTAGTGACTTTAGTTGTTGAGATAAACTAATCGAAGCTGGGCAAAGTACTTTGGGGCATCATGTTATATGTGTTATATCCACACCGTTCATCCATTTCGCTAGATCATTACTGGTCATTAGCCAAAAAATGAGACAAACCCAAAGCTCGAGTGGACCACACCACATAAAGCTATTAGCCAATGATGCGACCGTTGAAACCTTTCTAGGGACCACCATAATGTTTATTTGGCATTCATTCTGTTCATAAGGTTACACAGAATTGGATGAATTGAAAACACAAATATCAGCTTGATCCAAACCTTCTGTGGCCTTAAAAAGTTTTCTATTGTAGGTGTTCAATTTCCATTACTTTATAAGTGTGGTCCGCTTGAGATTTGGATATACCTCATCTTTTTTATCTCATGACCTAAAATAGTCTGAAAAAATGGATGAACATTATGGATCTAACAAATACATCATGGTGGGGACACGTAACTTTGTCGCATCAACGCACCATGGAGGTAGGCGTTGTGTTACATGCTGCGCAATCCAAGTCAACTTTTAGAGGGCGTGGCTTAAGGGTTATCCAAGTAGTAAGAGTTGCCCTGACCGTATGGCCCACCTTGATATATATATATATTTAATATCCACACCATTCATCGGTTTTCTAGTTCATTTTAGGGTATGTTAAAAAAAAAAAAAGATCCAAATCTCAAGTGGACTACACGAAAAATTAGTTTAAGACGTTACATGTGTGGCTCATCTTCCACCTATCCAATTCTTTTATCAAGTTAGCCCCACATAGGATGGGCCTATAAACATTGATAGAACAATCTCAACCATTCAATTGGTGGTTATTTAATTGATGAATAGAAATAAAGTATAGAGTGATTCATATTAATTCAATGGGCAAGATTAGATGGTTCGCATCACCCACTTAGTGTGTATGTCCCCTAGTGATACCAATGGTAGTATTATGATGATTATAAAATGAATATAGTTTGTGATCCATTAATGGTATGGCCTATCTCACCAAGTGTCTTGATCATTGAAATAAGGACGATAAATATGTGAAGAAACTGAAAACCCAAACATATAGTGTTGGGATAACTATTATCTACTTGCCTTCTTACACAACTAATTTATGTAATTCGACATGACAAACATAAAAGATCTAAACCATACATGTACTTGGCTTTATTCAATAGGGAATTTATTAAAATTTTATTGGTGGCATGATAATAATATGTTTCTTCTTGTACTATAAAAATTATAAATTGAAATAATAGGGGCAAATATGATAAATTGCTAATTTTCAGACATTTGTAGTCCATGTTTACCAAATATGTTTTTATAAAAAAAAGTACTTATTTTCATGTATCATGATTTTTTAAGACAAATTACCAAATAGATTTTTCAGTACTTGTAAGTACTTAAATTCAACACTTAAAGTTTCCAGCACTTAAATTAAGTTTCAAATCTTATTTTTCAGTTTACCAAACAGCACCTTAGTCTACATTATTGTCTAGTTTTCTATAATTGATTTTGTTGCATTATCCAGTGTAGGTGTTTTAATGTTCCAAACCATTTACACGATGGGCCTAAAATGATTTATATTCAAAGGAAAATAATTAAATTAATATTCATATGTGATATCTTTTCTAAGTATCCTCACCCATAGGCCATTGCATGGCCCGTAATATAAATGGTTTGGATCATTGAAATAAGGTTTCAAATCCAACAGCTAGAGTCTCAATGTAAAAATAGCAATACGTATATGAATGCGTATTATATTAAAACTTAGTAACTATAACCTTATGAGATTATGGAATTGATCAAAGGAGAGACTCCTTGGTTTAAGACATCGGTATCATAGATATCTTTTTTGTGCACATCACGAGCAGATATGATTTTTATCATTTATACATTGTTTAATTATAAAAATATAATGTTATTGCAAATGAAAATTCTTATGACAGATCACTTGATCAAATTGTATTATACCATATTCCGTAGTATTTATTAGCTAGGGACCCAACAAAAATAGCAATATATGAAGATGTATTATATCAAAACTCAATAACTATAACCTTCTACCATTATGGTCACACCTAAATCTCCTACTTGAAGGGAGGTGGACTTGACTTCCACACATTAGAGTTGAAAAATCAATTTGAGGTAATATAGTCTTAATAGGTGGTATGACACATGTAGGGCTGCAACTTGGGTTCTCGATTGACCTAATCTAAGTTCGAGTGGGGTTGTTAATTCCTAGGACCGGGTTCAGGTTGAAAAAGGCTATATTTGAATTCAGGTTGAGTAAATTCAGGTCAAGTTAAGATAGGTTAGATTCAGGTTTAACAATTTCGGTTGGAGCTGGGGTTAAGTTGGGTTGTAAGTCGAGCCCTCTTAAGGTTAGTTTGGGTCCACGTTGACCCTTAACCCAACCTAACTTTGCAGGGCCCTTTGAGCCCTTTAAAATTTTATTATTTTCTATGGCTAAAATCTAAATTGTAAGTTAATTTATAATAGTAATTATTATTTTCTAAACCATTGAAACATATTGTTTTTGTTGCAATGGCTCACCAAAGTTTTAGATCTGCTCTGTTTTAGCTTGCATCCTTAGACCTACACTTTTTTTACTAGTGTCAAAAAAATGAGCCGCCATATGTCACCCAAAACATCATGGTGGGGCCTACATAGTCATTCATTGAATATTAGATTGCCATTGTAAGTGAATATTATATTAGGTTTGCCAAACCCATGCATGTGCGGATACATATCCATTCGCATGCAAGCACACATGCCAACATGGCACAGGCCCACATGTATCCCTCTGCACGTGTCGATCTAACAAGGGTGTGGGATATCTGACCTGCGCATGGGATGGCTGTTGCGAACCAACAAAAAAAAAAATAGCAATAATGGGTAGAGTGTACACGAGCCAAGCTAAACCGAGCTTTGTCTAGTTCGGCTTGGTTTGGTCAGCAAGCGACTTGGACTCGAGCTTGGCTCAGCTTGGTCCTTGAGCCCAGGTGGTAGGCTTGGCTTGGTTTGGACGAGCTTTTGAGCTAAATTCGTGCCTGTTCGAGCCTGTCCGAGCTTCAAGCTTTCGAGCCTGCTTTTGAGCCTACATCGAACTTGCCTTTCGAGCTGACATTTTTCAAGCCTATTTCGAGCTGCAATTCACAAATTCAGAGATGAAGGAGAGTCAGAGAGGGAGGAGGTAAGGCCGGGCGACAGGGGAGAAAAATCAAAGTTGAGGGAGAGCCGGAGAGGAAGGAGGTAAGGCCGATGGCCGGAGGAGGTAGCTGGTCAGGCTGGGGCCACCGGGTGAGTGCGAAAGGGCACTGGAAGAAATGAATTACGGTGAAAGGGTGTGAAAAAAAAATATTTTATTATATTACAATACACACACACACACACACACACACACACACACACACACACACACACACATTTTTATATAAAAAATATACCCAGCCTTCTACGAGCCGAGCCAAACTCAGCTCAGGTCAAGCTCGGGCTTGGCTCAAATTTCCAACGAGCCCACATACTCGGCTTGGCTTGGCTTGGCTTGATCCACCCTCCGAATCGACCCAAGTCGAGCTTTTTCAAGCCGAGCCTAGCTATCTCGGTTCGTGTACAGCTCTAATAATGGGTGGGAATCTTAGCATGCATTTTTAAATGGAATTTGTAAAATTGAATAATGAAAGACTCATAGGTTCCAACATATCTTTAAGTGCTGAATAATTGGTCCACTTGCTCTTGGATCTACATGGGCACATCAAGTCTCATATAATTTATAATAAATGGCAGTGATACATGAGAAATGGCCACATGTGATTGAAGGTATCTGTGAGTTTCAATGTGGTCAAGGTGTGTGGGGTCCATAGGGGTATTTCCTTGCCATCTAACCCTTCCATTAGATGCACCTCTCTCTCTCTCTCTCTCTCTCTCTCTCTCTCTCTCATCTCTCATAGTTAATTGAAAGGTCGAAAAGAGCCTAATCCAAAACCAAAGTGGACCATACCATGTAGGAAAACATGGGCAATGAGAGGACCACCTCTATTACATGAACTTGAGGTTTTGACATATAACACCCTCCCTTTTTTGTCCTATTCAAAATACACCCTTTTCATTTTTATTATTCTAGCTTCTTCTTTTTTCTTTTTTCTTTTTTTTCCCCCGACATGGGGTGTGTGCTTGATCTCTCGTCCAGGGTGTGAGTTTCACTTGTTTCTTTTCTTTTCCTTTTGTTTTAGGGCTTTACTCCTCTCTTTGTTGTATTTCTTCTAAGCCTAGTGTGGGTAAGTAATAAAAGAGTTGGTCCTTTTTCCTTTCCTAAAATAGAAAAACACACGGAACTCTCTCTCTCTCTCTCTCTCTCTCTCTCTCTCTCTTTTTACATGCACTCACATCTTGGTGGGATTTCACCACCTATGGGACTCGAACCCAAAGCTCATATTGAGCCTACCACCGAGCCAAGGATAAGAACCATCTCCTTTTTCATTGCCTAAAATTTCTAGGTAAGATTCTTAAAGTGGGCATACTTGATCAATGGCTTGGATCTACCTAAAAATGGATATATGATCGAGCATTTCAGTGGAACCCACTAAAGTGGTACTCACATTGAAAACATATTAGGAGTGGAACGCTTAGTTAAATCGTATTAATTGGACTTAAAGTATTAATTGTGGAGTCATAAATAAAGGAAATTTTGATGGGTTTTTAATAAATAAATATAAATAAAAACTCCTCTATATAATTTTTTTATAAATAATGATTGGGTCCCCACACTTTCACAAGATCGTGGACATAAGGCGCGGAAGATTCAGTCCATCCAACTTACCCTATGGCTTCTCAAATAGGTATTTAATTTCAATTTAACTATTTTGATTCCAACAATCGATGCATGACTTGATCTCATATTCAGCATTTTAGATCACATTCTACCATTCATCTCCCTTTCAAAATTCACAAGGTAGATTATGAATAGTTTAGAGCTCACCTCAACCATGTGACACATTCAAGTCGTTCGACATTAATGACGCACATGTTTGAACGATGTTTGGTTCTCGTGACATTAGGGGGCCACATTAACAAGGGTTCAGATCTTGTGACATGGTAACAATGGTTTGGATCTCCAAAAAATCAGAGGTTACTTGTAAGGGGAAAAAACATTTTACTCTCTCTCATATGACATAGGATTAAAAATGTCTTTTTAAATAGTCAACAGTAGTTTAACTATTCTATCATGGTTTTATTGGATGGATGTCAATCACATGTTTTTCATACTTTATATATTAAAAAGGGAAGCAATTATTTGAAAACACAGAAAAAATGGGAGGGGTCTATTTCACCTATAGTGGAAAGGTCATGCCGTGTGCCAAAATCTCTGATAACTTTCTAATTGCGTGAAATCAACCTACTCTTACGTTTGACCTGACATCTTTTAGCCTTTCCTGTGGAAGTAATCTGGATAAAAGTCTTGATTTTGGATATATTATCTTCTTTTCCTATCCCATTGGGTGAAGGCAACGTGATGCTTACTAGTATGTATTTATATATTGCAAACTGCAATTTTCTATACAGCATATTTTAAAGTATTATTTTAAAAGAGGTGCATGTGCTCCAATGGTACCAAAACCATATACGCTTGCAGTTTGAGGTGGCAATGGGTTGAGTTGACTCTATTGTAGAAAAGCACCCGCAGTGCGATCAATTTAAAAAGGACCAAAACACAAAAGAAAATGGCCAAACAAAGCTAAAAGGATCGAGCTAAAATAAAAGACAAGAGGCACAATAATTTACATGATTTGACAATATACCTACTCCTCGTGATGATAATAAAGCTTTGTTCTTTACCAAGAACAATAGAAACAGAAGTACAAGGCTTACCTCTCTCCCACCTATATGAGGAATCCCATATTAAGGAATAGCCTAAAAGATGAATACAATGGGATAGCGTACCTCTCTCTCTTTACCTATGACATTTTTTAATTATATGAACCACAGCATGTAAAAGAGCACATGCCAAAACATAAAGTAACTAGGCTTCACCATACATCATCATACAGAGTTAGAGAGAGAGCAGGAAACAAGGAAGAGACATCTCTCACTGGGAGACGTCAGCACCCAAGAAGGTGCGTCTCCAAGCCTCAACAAACCCATGGATCAATTAACCCAACCTGCATCTAAGATGTGTTTGGTCCAAGTCGTGTTGGATTGTGGGTGTTTAGGCCACCCACCCACCCCACCCACCCACCCATACATGAATCAATAGGTTGGGTCAAATGACCCAATCCAACCCACCCATAATCCAAGAAAAAAGTATCCTAACGAATGTCTATGATGGCTCTTCTTGGAGCGCAGATGAGATGAAACATACACATGTTATTAAAAACGCAATCCTACATATGAAAATTCCACGAATAATGGAGAAGTCTAATTTGAGAGATTAAATTTAGTACATGGTTGGGTTTAGTGTGTCGGTTACGTGGACTGAACTATAGTAAATGAGTCGAGTCAAGTGCATGCCTCAGTGGTAGACTCACAAGAGTTTCAACATGAGGTCATGGGTTCGAGCACCCATTATGGTGCGACTGTGCATGGGAGTGTGGGGCTGTGTTAAAAAACATATGAGTTGGGTCAGGTCAAGGCTAGATTTATTGACCCATGTACGCGTAAATTGATTAAGTTAGAGCCTCTTAGGGCTCAAAAATCAGCTCGATCCAAAAGTCAGGTGGGCCACAACACAGGGAACAACGTGGGGTGGGACCCTCAACCCTGATTCTCGCCGGAGCCCACATGAACTACAGAACATCCTGATTTTTCTCGACTCTTCGTCGAGGGTATATGAAAGCGTCACGTGGCCTGGATTCTATATGCACAACATGGTGGGTCACCACATAAATCAAGGGTGGGTATGCCCTCTCAACTTCTTCCCTATTCTGTGGCCCACCTGACTTTCCATTTGGGCTGATTTTTGGGCCTATAGGGACGCATAAGATGCTGTGAATGCATCATGTGGGTCCCACTTCTAAACCATCGGAGGGCACCCAGCAGAGATTGGAGAAGTGGTTCGCAAGATCCACACCATTAACCAGGTAGTGCCTACATTTATCCTTCCATTGTTCTAAAATGAGTGAGATCAGTCCACTCGCCAAGCCCACACGCTTGTACAGGCCAGTTCATGTACACACGGCACGTGAGGCAGCATGTCACATACGTGTGAGATCCAATCCATCAATCAGATGGCTGCCATCACATAGATGCACTGTCCTAAGAATCAAGCTGGTCAACCAGTTAGGTGGGCCACTGTTTCAAATACAAATGCATGGTCCAAAAAAAAAGCTTGGCGAAAGTACTCTTAACACATGACATGGTCCGGACCCGCCTAATGTACGGGATGTGGCACCGTCTGACACGCTGGCAAATGTGGTAGTGTGTGGATGGACGTGGATTGCCTGGAGACAAAGTCACCCGGTATGTCCCCTGTTGACCCGACTCTGTGGGCCCACATGACAGTCCATCTGTTTTTCCATCTAATTTAAGGGAATGAGTCCAAAAAAGACGCAGATCCAAATCTACACAGGAAACAGAGGAGGTATGAATGAATACCATTGAAAACTTCGACAGAGGATTAGGTGAGACCCTGACCTCACCCAAGATGGTGCGGCCCTTACAGCAGAGTTACCTTGGGCCCCACCTTAATGTATGAATTATGTATCCACGCCGTCCATCCGTTTTCCCAGATCATTTTATGGCATCAACCCAAAAATTAAATAAATCTAATCATCAGGTGGACTATAGCATAAAAAACAGTGGTGATTGACGGTCCTACCATTACAAAATTCTTAGGCTGTACCTAAATGTTTAGGTATTGCTTATTTACCATCCAATCTGTTGATAAGGTCACGTAAGACTGGATGAAAGGGAAAAAATAAATATCAGCTTGATCCAACACTTTTGTGGTCCATTAATGGTCAATTAACACCGTTTCTTATGGCATGGTCCACTTGATAATTGGATCTGTTTCATTTTTCGAATAATGTCATAAAATTATATGAAAAAATGGCATGGACACATGGATATACAATACATACATCAAGGTGAGCCCTATAATGACCTCACTTTTAAGGGCCACACCATTTTGGGTGAGGCCAGGTATCACCTAATCTGCTCTCAGAACCTTTTTGGGGTCACAGAAGTTTTGGATCAACTTATAGCATTTTCCCTTCATCCATATATGTGTGATCTTATAAATAGATTCAGATCTCCAAGAAAGAGCAAAAAGTCATTTTGTTCTTTTTTTCTAGTATAACGTAGGATTAAAAATATCTTTTTAAATGGTTAACAGTGGTTTAACTATTCAATCATGATTTTAATCAGATGGACGTCGATCACTTGCTTTTCACTTAATATATAAAAAAAAGGAAGCAATTATTTAAGAACACACAAAAAAATGGGAGGAGTCTACTTCACCTAAATTGGAAAGGTGATGCTGTGTCAAAATCTCTAAAAACTTTCCAATTGTGTGGGGGGCCACATGTTATGTATATCTCAAAAATCAAGCTATTCTAAGCTTGACATGACATCCTTTGGCCTTTCATGTGGAAATAATTTGGATAAAAGTCTTGATTTTGCATATATTGTCCATTATTCTTATCCTATTGGGTGCACACAAACATGCCGTTTACTTAGAAGAGAGCCGATTAGCTGTTACCCGGGTAACAATAGCCTAGTGGGTGTTACAGTAACCATGTGGGGCTACCTTGATGTATCTTTTGCATATTCACTCCATCCATCTGTATTTCCATCTCATTTTAGGGCGCGATCCCAAACCTTAAGAAGATCCAAATCTCAGATGGACCATACCACTAGAAATAGCAATGAATGGCCATTGATAGCTTTTTATGGGCCACAAAAGTTTTGTATCAAGTTGATCTCTGTATTTTCCCTTCATCCATAAGAAGAACTGTAATAGAACTTAACGTTTATTTTCAATGGTTTTAGAATAATGGTTTTGGAACCCTACTTAGGAAAGTTTAAAAAAATACCACTCCGTAAGTTAGTGGAAACAAAGGACACCACACCAGGTGGACTCTGAAACTAGACGTATTAAAAACCTTGGGTCAAGATTTAACCCGACCTCTTTGCCTACCTGCCGTACCTATGTGTTGCTTAGTAGTTACACCCGGGGTGGCATTCCCATTATGGGTAATTTGGTGGATTAGACGAGGGAATGGTCATAGTAATAAATATATTACGTTTGAGGTTAAAAGGTAACGAAGATACCGGCCCGTAACTAGGTTGTGAAAACACCGGGTAATTACCAGTTAATTGTGGCAAAGAATACCGTACCAGGTGAACTATTAACCTAGATAAAGTAAAAAGCTTATTACAGTATTTTAATATACTTTTTACCGTACCTGTGTACCAATATGTTATGTATGTAGTTCCACCCGGGATATTACTGGAGTAAAAATTCCCGGTGTGGTAAAACCCACTCCGGTCCATAGTGGATTAGACGAGAGTCTTTGAAAAACCCCAGTGTCTTCAAAACCTAGTTGAATATCGTAAAAGGGAAGTAGGTATATACACACTAGAATATTTATCCAAGTCTAGAGGTTCTTTCTCGTTTTTCAGTAAAACAAGAAAAAAAGATCATATTGCATCCTAATTTTTATAGAAAAATTTACCAATTGTTACCAAATTGATAAGATAGTACTAAAATTAGTCTACCTGCAGCTAGTGAACAAAAAGTGAATTATATATTTTTTCCTTCGTTAATAAATTCTTGTGTGTTTTTTTACCCTCCCCAGATGAAGTGGATTTAACCTTTCCACTACGACACACAGTTTTAGAGATTTTTGAAAAGTTAACACACCCCCCGGTGTACGATACATATAGAGTTTTTAGTTCGATAAGATTCGAACTGTACTGTAGGAAACCGGAAAGTACACCTTTATATTTGGATAAAAGTCTTGATTTTACATATATTGTCTATTATTCTTATCCTATTGGGTGCACACAGACGTGTCGTTTATTTAGAAGAGAGCCGATTAGCTGTCACCCGGGTAACAATAGCCTAGTAGGTGTTACAGTAACCATGTGGGGCCACCTTGATGTATCTTTTGCATATTCACTCCATCCATCTGTATTTCCATCTCATTTTAGGGTGCGATCCCAAACCTTAAGAAGATCCAAATCTCAGATGGACCATACCACTAGAAATAGCAATGAATGGCCATTGATAACTTTTTATGGGCCACAAAAGTTTTGTGTCAAGTTGATCTTTGTATTTTCCCTTCATCCATAACTTCTTGATATTATCTTGAATTGCAAATAAAAGTTACCAAAATCTTATTGCCAAAACCTTGGGATGAATCCTTTCGAATTTTTTTATGGTGAGGCATTCAATCACCTTTGTTTCCTGTGGTGTGGTCCACCTGAGATTTGGATCTGCATAATTTTTGGAACCCAGTTCTAAATTGGGCTGGAGAAACGGATGGACGGCGTGGATATACAACGAATCATCAATGTGGGCCCCACCGTAAGGGTAACACCCATTAAGCCACCTAATCTGCTCCCTTACCAGTATCATTATTTATATAATGCAAACTCCAATTTTCCATTGCTTCTATGGCCGGGCATATCTTTATAGTATTATTTTAAAGAGTAACTCTCAAGTCCAACCACAGCTTATGGTCCACTTAGTAGATAACTTTCAACTAGTTAAGAGAATGTGACATCCAACCTCTCTAATGGGTTGGACCATCCATGAGAATTACCTAGTTAAAACATTAGCCCTATCTACTCATTGGGCGGATCACAACATAGGAAACAATTTCAAGTCATTGATCAATATCAAATTACAAGTGTGGCCCACTTGAAAAGTGGATGTGCCTGGATTTTTTTTAAGGTGATCCCCATGATAGGGCCAACCTATTAGATGGGTTGGATTTTGGATACACATCACAGGTTGGAAGTTATCTACTGGGTAGACTGTTATTGGACATGAGAGCTACTCTATTTTAAAAGAGGTGTGCCAGAACCATATAAGCTTACAGTTAGGGGTGGCAATGGGTTGAGTGATCAATTAACCCAACCCGCATCTAAGATGTGTTTGGTCCAAGTCGGGTTGGATTGTGGGGGAAGCTTAGGTTTAGACCAACCGAACCTTTTTTTTTCTTTTTCTTTTTTGTTTTGGAAGTCATGCAACGTACCCTCCCTGCTAGCTGTTTAACACACCCTCCCCTTTAGCTGTGCAACACACCCACACTGTTGGTCACACGATGCAATTAGTCTACTAAATTGAAACAATAAGGTGTCTTTCAGTTGGTCTAGCCCAACCCAACCGGACCCACTCATACATTTGAATCAATAGGCTGGACCAAATGACCTGATCCGACCAACCCATAATAACGCCGTTTGCAGTACAAATGCATGGGTCCAAACTTGGCAAAGTAACTCTTAACATCATGGTCTGGACCCACCTGATGTGGTAGTGTGTGGATGGACGCAGATTGCCTAGAGACCAAGTCACCAGCGATGTCCCTATTGGCCCCAACCCCACTATGTGGGGCCCACTGTGATGTATGCAGTTCATATGTTTTTCCATCTCATTTAAGGGAACGAGCCAAAAAATGAGGCGGATCCAAATCTCAAGTGGACCACAAACAGGCAACAAAAGAGATTGAATGCCTACCATTAAAAACTTCACGGAATGCCTACCATTGAAAGCTTCGCAGAGCCACGGAAGTATTAGATCAGCGGATATTTGTGTTTTCCCTTCATTGAGACCTGTGTAACCCTAAAAGGTTTCAAGTCATCATTATCATCACATTGTATCACGTTGTCTGGTAAGCAGGGACATCACGTGCCTCCTTGTGTAGGCGAGCCTGTGCCGCCCGTGTAACCAACAGAGATGTCTGTGATAAATCTACTCCGTCCAACTGTTTTGAAAGTCCACAATAGGACAGGATTCTAAAATCAAGCAAATCCAAAATTCAGGTGGGCGACGCCAAAGAAACAGTGAAACGTCCACCATTGAAACCTTCCTAGAATTGACCATGATGTTTATATGTCATCCAAACCGTTCATAGGATTATTACCATACAGATAAACTGTAGTAATAAATATGGTAGTGATAAAAAAACTTCTGTCACCGCCAGCCCTTCAATTCTCACTGTTTCGCGTAGTATGGCCCAAATGAGTTTTGGATCTGTATTAGTTTTTAGAATCATTTCCTATTGTGGTTTTTCAAAACAGAAGGACGGAGTGGATTTGTAACAGGCGTCTCTGTGGGCCCCAGCAGAGGTACATCTCTGTGCCCGGGGTCACAGGCAATCGGCTTCCCTTGTGTGCACGGTATGACCTGTATGCGTGTGTGGACTCAGCAAAAGTTCTAAAAATAATAGGCCAACTGTCTATTTTCAACAAAAATGTGTGGCCCACCTATTGACTTGACATCCTTCACTTTTGACCAATGAACGTTTACTGTTCCCCTACCCCAGCTCTCCGGCACCGTACATCTCTACCGGTACGCTTAGGAGAGAAGAACGAATGGGAAGGGCTTTCGAAATCGAGAGTTATTGATACTCCGGCTGCGTATTGTGTTTGATACTCAGGCACTCAGAAAGTGTACACGTGGCATAAATTAATTGAAATTGAACCGATAAAATTGTGGAAAACATCACTAAGTCACAACACAAAAATCAGATTGGTCGAATGATCCTCTCCTTTAATTCATGGACACTTGATCATGATGTATCTAAACAGGTACACCCACTATGCACGCTTTAGTTTAAATTACTTGTGGTGCAATTTTTAAGTAATACCGAGCAATGCCAAAGTTTATTTAATAAAATATATGTGAAAAATTATTATCCTATAAATATGAGATTTCTATTTAAAAATAAATCAATCACTTCTTAAAAATAAAATTCATTTTACTGTAATACTATAAAAATAATCGCTATTATATAAAATAGTAAACTATGCGCACGTGAGCATTCTGCCCTCTCTCTCTCTGAAGATATATAAGCATAAGCAATTCGAATGTTCTACTAAATAAGTCGCCTCATGAAACTTTTATAACCGAAAAGTTAGCTTAATCCAAAAATATAGGGACCCATAACAAAGTGAGGGGCAAATCAAGTGAGTAAATTAACTTTCACTTTGCCATAGCCCACCAAGCTTTTGGATTAGGCTAACGTTTGGACCCTAGGGATTTCACAAGGTGACTAGTCTAATAGACTATTTTAATTTTGAATTCTCATGATAACTAGGTCCCATGTTGGCGTTTCATTAAAACGGGTGAATAGGATACAAAAGTTTTGGATTGAGCTAATATATTTTTTTTTTGTTTTTTTTATCTATTTCATTTTTTGGATCATGCCCTAAAATGATATAGAAAAAAATGGATAGACAGGGTGGATACAGAGTAAACATCTCAAGGTGGGCCCACAGTAAGGGCAGCATCGTCTTGGGTGAGGCCGGGTCTTACATAATCTACTCTCCTTAGGTTTGAGTTGTTTGTTTTTGGACGCGGTTTGTCTAACCTGTGTTTTTCCAGAGCCTCACTTTCGTCTGAGCCCCCTTTGGACGAATGAGTTGGATGGCATATACACAACATGGTGGACCCCACGTTTCAACTGAAATTGTTTTCAGTGAGCATCACCCTCCCCCAATGTCCTTCATTTCCTTTGGTGTGGCCAGAACTTGAGTTACGGATCAAGCTAGGTTCTGGAATAGGCCTAACATGGGGAGGCCCATCTAATGGATGGCCCTGGTGGCACTCACACATCACAGTGGGCCCCACACAAATACTCTACGTTCAAACTTACGTGATCATTTGAGGAGGCATTTTGTAGTTGGATCAAATATCCAAGGGTGTCATCAAACAACTATATCAATTCACACGCCCAGCGTGTATGTGATCCAGGCCGTTCATCTATAACGGCCTAACATGGATGGTGGATGCACCAAAAATTACACTGGTTGAATGCCCCTAGAGTCAGAAAAATTCAATCAAGGACAAAAGGTGATCCACGCTGCATGGCTTTTGGGTACAGCCTCAATAGATGAGTGGCCTGCATCTCATACATGCAGGCCACATGTACAGATGTAGGGTAAGAGATGCCTTTTATATCTGTGTTTGGCACTGATCATTTTCTTTCAGTTTTCTTTCCTGTCCATTTGCATGGGACTGCAGCTAGTCTACATCATCAAACGAATGTAATACACGGCCCTGATAATAGCTACAAAATCAAGGGTCTTGATTAGTCGTTAACGTGAAAGTTCCTTAAGGGAGAATCAACAGAACCCTTTTTAAGTAGACATTTTTGTCTCTTTAAGATCATCAGCAGCGGTGACGACAGGCCGCCGGCCTGGCCCATTGTATACAGCGTCCTGGCTCAATACAGGTCAGGCTCAGGCCTGTAATTGTGGCCCACAGATCAGGTACGGCCTGGATTTGAAGCTGGATTAAGGCTAGGCCAAAGCCCAGCTTCTGCAAAATTTTCTTTTAAGGCGAAGGCTCCTAAGATCCGACGACTCGGATTGGTCGGCCTGAGTCAAGTCATGACTCTCCCGAGTCAATTCCTATTTTCAATTCTGACTCGCGATGCTAAACCAGTTCGGGTATTACCAAGTCCGAGTTGACTAGGACAAGTCACAGGAGAATCAGACGAGCCTTAAAACCTTGAAACGGCCAACCAGAGCCCAGTAACGGCCCATTTATGATGCCAATGGGTGGGTCAGGCCTCAAATAAACGGCCTGTTTACTAAATGAGGTGGACCCATGTCTGAGTTTTGGCCTGAACTGAGCCCAGAGCCGACCTCCTACGGTTCCTAATCATTAGGAATGCGTTCGAGTTTTAAGAACAATCATTTTGTCATGATCAATCCTCAAAATGGGCAGTTGATGCCTAAACAGGGTTTTAAGCCAAACCTCATTTTTGCATTGTGTTTGGATGCACATTCACAATCCTCATCTCATCCCCAACTCATCGAGATGGACACTAAAAAAGTGAAGAAATGGATTTCGTCTAGTCATTAAAAAAAGCAGGCGTGGAAAAAAAAATGCTGGAAGCACATCCAAATGGGCCCTAAATTTGCCCCATAGTTTGGATTCCAATTTCATAATTCTTTTTCTTCCCTCCATTATTGATATTTTACTCTCCACCAAAAACCTAGAAAATGTCCTCCACTTGGAAATTAATTAAGAACGTTGGCAAGAAAAATCTTACCCGAAATACACACACACACACACACACACACACACAGCCACACACACAGCATTTGTTGCACTTTGAGTCTGGAATTTTCTTTGTATAGAAGACAAGAATACCCAATGGCACACCTGGAAACAGTAGTCACAGAAAATTGCACAAGCCAAGACAAGGGCAATGGCGTAAAAATGTGTACCAAGAGAAAGCAGCACGCACACCTCCAAGATTTCAAACATCCTCAGCTGCATCTCTCCGTGACGGGTCTTCTGCACTCCCTACTGCAGAGACCTTCTCAGTCGCTAATCTTTCTTCCAGTGCCCGTGCTCCTCGTTCCCTGCAATTCAGTAAGAAAGACCAATGGGGTGAGGACATCATGTCATCCTCCATTCCAAACTATCTAAATACCAGTAATAAGAAACCCAACTTCCCCCCCCCCTAATTGAAGTCCAAGAAAACACAGCTACTCACGGTGAAAACCTCACCCTCTATTTCTCAGAGTTCACCCAAATAAAAATAAAACAAAAAGAACAACAACAACAACAGTTGGGAGGAGAAAAAACGACAGATACAGCACTAGTATGGGTTTTGAACTCATTTTGACACATCGAACAGGGCACGGCCTGGATAGGATACTTATATTTTGAAATATCTAGGTTGGATATGTTTTAAGGAAGAAAAAGGAAAGATATAGTCAGATAATAGGAATGCTAACATTCGGTGGGCCAAACTGCACTCGAGCCATGGCCCAAATATTGGGCCATTCAGAACAGGGCTCAAAATCGGGTGGTCATCATTTCTTTCCTCCAGTCGAGCATTTAGCAGAGTGATTTAAGGTCACAGCTTATATATATGGTGGGCGTGCCAGATGAGTTTGTCCAGATCTTGTAGGTCTCTGATGTGTCTCATTAAAACTGTTGAGTGAAGAGTCAGTGTGCAATTAGCATTCCCATCAGAAAATACTGTCATGTAGCCATTTCAACAAATTTCAAGTGGGAGCTGTTTAGCTTTAGCCAACCCATTCATGATACATCATCTATAGAACAAAGCTTTTTTGCATCAGTGATTAGAACATAAAAGGAAAACAAGGTTAGTTGAGTAACTAGTTGTACATAATCTCACTCATGCCTTAACAAAGCAAAGAATATGTTAAAGCAAGATCCACCTTCAAAAACAAGAGTAATGATTTTTTGCTCTTAATAAATCATCTCAAGTAGATTCTAACCCGTCATATGCACCATATCTGGAACCATTCAATATGGATCCTTGAGTTACTTGTCATGAGAATGCATAAACCAACACTGAAAGAAAAAGAGAAGTTGATTGCACATAGAATCTTGCAAATTATTGTACTAGTTTACTTCTCAATTTAATAAAAAAAAAAAAACATTAGAATCAAAAGAAGAAACAAAACACAGGCATTATACAACTGCAAATCAACTCGAGAACCACATGGCAGATACGCATTGTTTAGACTGGGTGATACCTTAGTCAACTATGGAAAGGACAAGTAGAATTACCATGGTGCCCTAAGCTATCATAGAGATGATATCAGCTCAATGGAAAGAAAATACCTTTCACTTGTTTGTTTCGCACCATGAATTTGCTTGGAAAGTCTACCAAACAAAGGAAAAGTGTAACAACTACAACATTTTGTCATTTTAAACGTCACATCAAAGGGTCTTAGAGAGGAAAAGGTTTTAGTCACCTCTTGAGGAATACTTTGGAAAAGGAAATTGATTTCCTCCTTTATGTGTTTCACAAAGGGAGGAAACTGTCACATCAAAGGAAACCAATTTCCTTTGCATAGCTGACCAAGGTTTTTACCAAATCAAAGCACATCCTAAAGAAATGAACGAATCCAATTAAAGGCATGACATCAAGATACTAAGAGATGTACCTCCTCCTGGATGCGTCAATAGGGTCCGAACCAGGCAATGGAGTAGCTCCCAAAGCATGACCCCTGGCTTCATTGGAAATTTCAGATCTGCTGCAAAGCATCCGATCAAATATAGATGCAATGGGATCGATAATTGGCCTGCAAATCCCAATGGCAAGAAGCACCCTCAAGAACAAAGATAGGGATGATAATGTTATTGATTTCCTCAAATGAAAGAAATAGTGGAAGAAGGTATGCATACTACCGCAAAAATTCAGGGAAGAATGTGGAGAAGGCAAACTCATCACTTGGGTCTCCCTTGAGGTTTGTTTCAGGCTTCCTTTGGAGGTAGCGCAGGTAAATCCAACTCATGTAGGTGCCAAATATTAAAGTTGGAAGGTAAGATGCCGATTCTGCTATAAAGAAGCTTACAGATATTGATACCAACACAACAAGGGATGGAATCCACTGCCGAAGGTCCAAAAGGTACAAAGAAGATGGTGTCAGCAAAATTCTTGGGAGATGCAAGTATGCTGAAAATCAAGGCAAAAGAAAAAGAGAATGCTCCAGTGCTCTCAGAGCACTATAAGTTATAGTGCTCCTAGTTGCATTGATTTACTTGGACAGTCCAATCAATTGACCTGAACTTTCCAGTAAGTCCAGAAAACACTTCGTGGGATGCCATGCAAAAATTGCACTGGTCAGATGGTCCAGTCCAACATTGATTTGGCTTTTTCTATAGCATCCTTTTCCCAATCCATGGATGAGATGGTTATGATAGCCTAACAAACATGATTCTTTAGAATCATAAGAAATTCATGATGGGACCTAACAAATAGATGATCGAATTGTTGATTGGACCTATTTTTGTGTAAATGATCTTTACAGTCGATATTAAAGGGCATTGATCAAATGGTCAATATTTTTCAGATCAGGGTGATGTTTACATGTCAGCCCATGAAAGTGTGCTGGACCTAGTGAACAGCACTGGATCAATGGACTGGACTGTCCAAGTGTCCCAATGCAACTAGGAGCACTATAACTATAGTGCTCTGAGAGAACTGGAGGTTAAAGGATAAAACATTGCCTCTGTCACACCTTCACTTTAATCTTCAATACACCCAGCTCCTGATCAGGTATAATTTGCTTAATGCCAACCAGGAACCCCAAAATGACCCCATGGAAGCCAGAAAGAGGAGTATAACTGCCAAAACAGAAGCAAAATTAACAACGCTGGAAGTTAGTCATCTTTCTTAGAGATTGTATGGATGTTAGCATGGGGATACTTACAGGAAGCTTTCCTGCCTTGTTATGTAGTACAATGTTATAGCAGTGATGAAGATGCAAACCGAAGTTAAAAAGTTAACCACGACAATAAACTTCAAGAACTCCCTCGGACCCCATATTGGCTCTAGCAACTTCCCAACGAAAAGAAGACCAACAATGCTAACAACGACCTGCAAAACAGGTTCGCCATCAAAACTTGCTACTTGGAAGACCATGGTAGTTATCGCAATTATATGTGGCCAGTATAATCAATACAGCCATTGTACGTCAGTCAAGACTTGTAACTACTATATCTACTGTGGCGAACCCACAACTTAATGGTCATGAACAAGGAGGGCTGATAAATAACACATTCAATATTATAAGAAAATAATTGCATATGCTCAGAGCCACAAACAAACAATGTCCTCCCTCCTCCCCCCAATCAAAGATAATGAGAATTTAAATCAGAAGCTAAAGAAGGGCAATGCAATCCCCAATATAGAGTGACAAACAGACCAGCCTTGGCCGGCTCAACAACTATGGAGTTAGCTTCCCTGCCAATGTGGGAAAACAAGAAAACCTTAGTTCGCAGGATCCTCCTGACTAGATGCAGCTCCCGCTTCAGATAGTGCTTTGGACTCTTCACTCCCGCACCCGCTTCCTACTTATTTTAACTTGTTTACATTTTGAAACAGACGCTTCCCCATTCCCACACCCGAATGTGTTACCGCGTCGCTTTACACTTTGTGCAACTATAATTTAACCCAAAGCCAAACTAACTTACTTCGTTAAAGACAGGTCGTAAATCCTGCAGAAGAAGAAGAAGAAGATTTTGACTCTTGGAACTGATACAGATACTGGTATCAACTATCAAGTGATATGCTCCAAACCAAATTTCCCTCAATGTGTTCATAGTATTCCATCACAGTCACATTTCTGGTAGACACCACCCTGTATAATTGTGGAAAAGTGACAGCCAGTGGGACTTTAGCTGATCCATTCATCTTCCTAAACACACACCGCCCCACTGTTGACTTTGAAGCTGATTCCCACTTGTGGTGTATGACCCCAAAGTTTCAATGCATACCGTACCTTTCTCTTATACACATATAAAATCCAAGCTTAGGCCTCCTTCAGTCTGGGACTTCTGAACTTCCAATGCCACACTTCATTACACCTGGCCCATTAGAGGATCCTATCTTTTCAAGAATGACTCTTCTACACAAGGTTGACTTTTCTGCTTCAAGTCTCCACTACTGTTTACAACAGAAAGCTCCAGTACCTTTCTCTTATACACGTTTAAAACTCAAGCTTAGGCCTCCTTCAGTCTTGGAATTATGAACTTCCAATTGACTGGGTGGAGTTTCTGCTTCTAACTCCCTTCGCACAAGAAATCCCACTGAATTTTCTTAAATTTCCTTGCCACTAACACTGGAATCTTAAACAGGGACATAATACACGGGCAGATTTGACAGCACTTATTTGATAAGGTACTGCGACCAATGAAAGATAGGTAATTTCTTTTCCAAAGAGCTAAGCTTTCCTCATACTTTTCCATGACTGGATTCCACATCACAGATTCACACTGGAAGCGGACCTTCGTGACCAAAGGGAAACCAAGGTAAGAAATGGGGCATTCTGTATGCTTACATCCCATGCTCTAGAACTTTCACCTGTCCTTTTCCAGCTCTACACCGACCATCGAGCTCCTTAAATTTGTCCTGGTCTATGCCAGCTTCAATTGGAGACCTCTTTATGGCCTGGCACAGTGTGGACCTTGGGAGGCAGTCTATGGCGACTTGAAGGCTGTCTGTTGGCTGTTCTTTGGGCATTATGGGGAGAGAGGAACGGGAGTTGCTTTTGAAATGAGAGCAGCATGTTGGAGACGGTTTGTAATAATGCAAAGTTATATGTTGTAGAGTGGGCTTCGTGTATAGATGTTTTGATGGATTTTACAAAATAAGTAGAAATCTAAATATATGCATGAGTTTCATCCATTGATATGGAGTTGAAGCAAGCAATTTCCAGTTTGAAGGTGGAAAATTGAAGAAAATGGCGACATCCGAATTTCTTCCGCTTCCACCCTTTAAAGCCTCAATTCATGTGAAACTAAATGTTATTGTGAAACGAAGGTATATATTTTGATACATACATACATACATACATACATACATATTAACTAATCTAACTAATATCAATTATATATTATAATAACTTGGGGAATAAGTTTTATTAAAAAAAAGATTGAAGCCAACCCAGGAAACTATACAAGGACCCCATCTCTAAGGAAACTCCGCCCAGTTGGCTGGAAATTGAGCAACAACCCCCGCAGCCACTGCCCATTCTATAACATGAACTTTTGCTACCCTGAATACATCCTCTACTCGACCCAAATGATTCTTGAAAGTTTTGTTGTTTCTCTCCAGCCATAAAAACCATAGGCCCGCCACCAACACAAGTCGCCACACTTTCCGACCTGCCCTCCCCCCACCACCTTTGTGCCACAAGAGGAAGAATTGACCAATGGATTCTGGCAAAACACACATCATTCCAAAGAGTTGACAAAACTTGTGCCACACCTAACGTGCAAAGCCACAATGAATGAATAGGTGATTCACCATTTCCTCATCCTGAAATCACATCACACAAACATTGGGGAGAATCATATTTCTTTTCCTGAGATTGTCAACCGTTAGCATCTTACCGTTCCCTACTAACCAAGCAAAAGCCACCACCTTCTAGGGCGCGCCATAATGCCAAACTGAAGCAGATGGGCTTGGCCCACTGCTACCATCGACTCCCTCGAGAAATTTGTAAAAAGATCTAACCGAAAACCTCCCGGATCTATCTTTCAGCCACACCAACGAATCTGATTTAGAAAGAACCGACGTCACATTTTCAAGCAAGGATAGCAAAGCCACTAGCTCCTCCACCTCTTCATCTGCTAAATTCCTTCTAAATGGTGGGACTCAAATACAGCTCTGTCCCTGGAACGAAAAGCAGCTAGCCACCACCAATCCCTCCCCCATAGCAATCCTCGCCAACCTAGGGAAAACCACCCCCAACTTTTGCTCTCCCACCCAAATATCTTCCCAAAACCTGATTTTCAACCCATCCCCTAAAGAAAAGCCAACGCCTTCCCACACCTTTTTCCTCATCCAATCTACCCCTTTCCACACTAAGGAGGCCCTATATAAAGACGAGGCCCATCTCCACCAACCCCCTTCGCCTACCCCACACTTCCGACTCACCACTTCCCTCCATGAGGAGTCCTCTTCCACCCCAAATCTCCATCCCCATTTACCTAGCAAAGCGTCATTAACTAAAGCCAAGTCTCTTAAGCCTACACAACCTTGGTCACACGGCTAACAAACTTCTCCCACTCATAAGCTGAAACTTATGTTTGTCTTCCACACCCTTCCCTAAGAAATCTCCTTATTTTCTCCAATCTCTCCAATACCGATGTCAGGCGTTTAAATAACAACATGTAGTAGACCAGAAGATTAGACATCGTTGCCTTAATTAGTGTAATTGTACATCCAAGAGAGTGGGTCCATGTCTACCATTTCGAGAACTTCTTCGCAAAATGTTCCAAAACATTATCCCATACACTCTTTGGGGGCTTGCCTAGGCACAATGGAAGCCCGAGGTAAGTGGTCAAAAAAGAGCACGCCTTACTCCCAAACAACCTAGCAAACAAAACCACTTCCTCCTTGGATAAACCCACACCTAGAAGTTCACTTTTCATGATAAGGAATCTCTTCTTATTTTCTCCATTCTCTCCAATACCGATTCCCGGCATTTGAAGAACGACATGTAGTAGACCGGAAGATTAGACATTGTTGCCTTAATGAGTGTAATTCTACCTCCAAGAGAGTGGGTCCATGTCTGCCATTTCGAGAACTTCGCAAAATTTTCCAAAACATTATCCCATACACTCTTCGGGGGCTTGCCTAGGCACAAAGGAAGCCCAAGGTAAGTGGTCAAAAAAGAGCCCGCCTTATACCCGAACAACCTAGCAAACGAAACCACTTCCTCCTTGTATAAACCCACATCTAGAAGTTCACTTTTCGCGATATTGATTCTAAGCCCTGACACTGCTTCAAAGCAAACAATGATGAGGCGCATATTTTTCACCAAGTCTTCTTCGGCCTTACAAAACAAAACGATCATCTGCATATTGAAGGTGGGATAACTAGAAATCGGAGTTGTCCATGGCGAAACCCCTGATTAGCTTTACTTTCACACCTTTATCAATCATTCTGTTGAACGATTCCATCAGTACCACAAAAAGATAAGGGGATAATGGATCTCCCCACCGCAAGCCTCTAGAGGAGAAGTATCCATTTGGAGAAACCATTGACCAATACCAAAAACTTCGCCGAAGCAATGCACGCACGTATCCGTGCCCGCCACCTCTCTCCGCAGCCCAACCGACAAAGCATGCAGTCAAGAAAGTCCTAATCTACATGATCATATGCCTTTTGAACATTCAACTTGCAAACCACCCCTTTCTATTTTCTCCTATGGCACACATTTATGGTTTCATTGGCCATCAACACACTATCCGCAATCTGCCTACCAGCAACAAAAGCATCCTGAGACTTGAATATGACTCCCCCAATTACCTTTTTGAATCTTGACACCAGGATCTTGGCGAGAATTTTGCACGGCCCACCAAGAAGACTAATAGGTCTGTAATCCGATAAACTTTCCGCACCTTCCTTTGGGATCAAAGCAATAAATGTAGCACCGAGCTCAATAGGAAGCAAGCCTGAAATAAAAAAAAAATTCGTTAATAAAATCAACTACATCCTTTTTTACAACCTCCCAGAACTTCCGATAGAACAAAATCGGAAAACCATCTGACCCAGGAGCTTTCTCACCCCCCCCCCCCCCCCCCCCCCATTCCAAAACCGCCATGAAAATTTCTTCTTCGGAAAATGCTTTTTCTAGACCTTCTGCCATCTCCAAAGGCATCGCATCAAAATGCAAATCATCTAACTTTGGCCAATTCCAATCTTCCCTTGTTAAAAGATTCTTGTAGAACTTCATTATTGCCGCACACACCTTGTCTTTCCCTTCTATCCTTTCCCCCTCTACCACTACCGACTTAATTTTGTTTACTCTCGCTCCACACTAGCCATGTTGTGGAAGAACTTAAATTTTTTATTGGCCTCTTTGAGATACAGGGCCCTCAATCGTTGTCTCTATTTAATCTCATCCTCTCTCAACCTAGCATTGTACTTAGCCAAATGAACTTCTCTCCAAGCTCTATCCTCCTCTGATAGCTCCCCATTCTCTTCCTTCAAGTCGCAAAAAAAAAAAAAAAAAAAAAACTTGGGGATTAAGACTTAATAGAACCTGGCCCAAACCTCGACTAGTATTTTGGGACCTAAGACTGAATAGTTACCTAACCTAATTAGATTCAGGCCGTAACTCGACTGCAGGTACCCAAACACGAACTTGATCCCTTAGACGGGTTTGGGTATAGGTATACCAATACTCGACCCAAACCCGACCTGTCGACAACCCTACTGAAAGGATAGTTGTTGGGTGAATATGTTGCCACACGTTGGCTCACATCCCCCATTCAATTACAGTCTAACACAACTCTAGTAGTCGCAAGTTCGTTTGAGTTATGGTATTAACCAAGTTCCCATCCAGTTGTGTCACTTCTTTAATCCTAGTCTCTGGTATTCGTAGGAGTATTTCACGCAAAGCTATTGTCCAACGGAATTCTCATTGGTATAGCATAGTTACGGGAAAGATTCCATTGTCAACATGACCATCCTTGCCCAATCTCAACAAGTCACTCGCTTAATCTCCCAAGCTCATCTAATCTGGTTAGGTAGGAAGAAGCTACTATGGACACGGATGGTTCTAAATACAGGCATTTATTCTCCAAGGAAGTGACATATGGAAATCTTCTAACGATGAATTTGGTGCTAAAGGTTTGGTGCCCCACTTCTAATCTATGGCCATGTGCTCGAGTAGACATGCCAATGTTTCGAGGGGAAAGATGCAGAGTGATGGGACTAGGACTCTAATCACTTGATGATGCTAACGCAAACTCCTCTCTGGCTAGGTTGGATGGTTGTCTTGTGAGTGGGCAAAATCCACTTAACTAGGTCCAATGTGTGGATGAGCTAAGGCTGAAAGTGCACTGATTAGTGTTGCTGATGAAAACCCTCTCCTGAACTGTTTGGGCAAAACTAAGATGGGTGGACAATTTGGCTTGGGTGCAGAGAAATCTCTAGAATTTGGCAAGGAATTGATTGGGAGGAAAAAGTTTTCAAAGCCATCCTTTTTCCCTTCTTCTTCTTCTTCTTCTTCTTCTTCTTCTTTTCTTTTCTTTTCTTTTTTTTTTTTTTTTTTGGGAGAGAGAGAGAGAGAGAGAGAGAGAGAGAGAGAGAGATTTTGCAGAGTCATCTCAAGGCCTGTGTGGATTCATATAAAGCAAGGGAAAGGAAATAGTGTTTCCTATGAAACTCACTTTCCGTTATTTGTTAAGCCTTTGTTTGTTAAAATTTGTTGGAAACACTATTTTCCACTTTCTATTTATGAGGGGAAAAAATAATTTTTTTTATTTTTTATTTTCCCACCTCCACCCCTAAGAAAATCATTTTTCCCACAATGGAAGGAAAATTGGTTTCTCAAGGGTTAAAGTCCAAATACGCCACCATCCATGTTCAATCACCTCATATGTGCCACATTATGCCAAATGAGACATTGTCCATCTTTGATCGTTGCCCCACATGTGCCACCATTATCTTATATTGTGCCCCACGTGTAAAGAGCCTCTAATGTGCTAATAGTGCCACGTGTCACCATCCATCTTCTCTTACGCCCCACATGTGCTATTGTGCCACATGTAGCATAATTCATCTGCCCCACATGTGCTATTGTGCCACATGTAGCATAATTCATCTGCCCCACATGTGCAAAGCATCCCACATGCATCAATGTACCACACATTGCATTGTCCATATTCAATCCTCCAAAAATGCCACGTGCCAAAGGTGTCAATGTGTACAAGAATTGTCATCTAGCTTTAGCGCCCACATGTCAAATGTGTCAATCCATATCTTGTGCCACGTGCCACCGTACAACTTCAAGCACCTCACATGCACCACGCGTGCCACAATTCAGTTTCAAGTAGCCACATATGCCACGTATGCAACATGTGCCACTATTCATCTCTAAGCATCCCACATGTACCACGTGCCAATCCGGCACACGCCTAGTGACTAGCTAAAAAATTTTGTTTTGTCAAACAGAAAATTTGAAAATAGATCCTAAATTTCTAAGAAAATCTTGTTGGAAAACAAACAAGGGAAACAATATTTATTTTCCCACTGGTTTCCTGAAAATAAGGTTTCCTAAGAAACACTATTACTTTCACATGCTTTTCATGAATCCAAACAGGCCCTTAAAGAGAATTAAAGCCAAAGACGGCCAGAAATGCGACATGGTAATCGGGAAATGAACATCAGATGCTTTTGGTGGTAAAGTTATTTTGTCCGCTGGAGTGAATTTTCCCAATGCGTAAAGGAACATCAGATGCTCTTGGTTAATGCAATTATACAAATTACTAGGCAAAGAAGGCATGCACCTAAGGGGCCATAAGTAGCCAAATGCAAATTACACAAATGATGTTTGTTTCTGATTATAGTGCAACATATTAGAGTAACCTAATTAAAATAAATAAATAACGAGCCTAATGGCCGTGCTGGCGGTGTGGTGGGCCTTATGGAATGAAAGGAACAAGCGGTCATTCCGGAATACTTTGAGATCTCTTGAGGCGGTTGCTGACCAGGTTTTCTTGTCTATTTCGGAATGGTCCACTTTTTGCCTCAATTGTTGATGGCTAGGAGCCCTTTTCTTTTTCCTTTTGTCTTTCTTGTATTCTTTTCTTGTGGTGCTTTTTGTCCGTAGGCATTTAATAAAATTTCCCGTTAATCTTCAAAAAGAAAAAGAAAAAGAAAAAAAAAAAAAAAAAACAGGGCTCATCTTGGTTGGCCAGATTCACTGCCCAAAGCAACTTCAAAAAATCTCTAGCAACAAGAACATAATGGCAAGTTGGATTGCCTACCATGAAGCTAACTTTCTGTAAGTTTCTAACACAGTTTCTTAAATTTACAGAAACAATACAGCAAGGGAAGAAAATGGGCAGAAGGGAAATGCATGCAATAATAGAAAAGGGATTTTTTTCTTTTTTCTTTTTGAAAGGCACAATAATAGAAGAAGATAAAATTTAAAAACACAAAAAATATAAGAAACAGCACACGTTCAGGTACAAACATCGTCTATAAAAATTCAAAACATAAATACATTACAACCATAGAAATGCATACCTCCCAAAGTGATTGCTCAATGTAACCAGCTGTTATGAGGTTCCAAACAAATGGGATTGTCCTACAAAAACAATTCCACGGGTAAAATGATTCTCAGTTAATGATGGATACAAGGCTGGAATCTAATGGTACTAATAATACTTGACAAATTCCCAATTAAGTTAGCTATTCAAGTCAACTGGGAACATTGTTGGTTTAACAGAATTTTAAAGAAAATTCAAGATGACATCAGGAATTTGCTCTTAGTATGCTCTCAATCCATTCATGACCTAAGTCAGATACGCCTGGCAGTATGAGGCCCTGTCCAGGCAAAGTCTCAAGACTTTTGCACTCAACCAGAAACAGTCTTTCAACTTTCCAAATTTGAGTTTGATTCAGCCGAGTGAATGAAAAACTCGCAGATTTTTCAAAAGATCGAAGAATCTCCTCAACCAATCTTCAAAAATTCAAAAGTTCAAACAATGCTCAGTAGCTGGCCAAGCTGAATCAACTTGGCTGACTTCTGAAACATTGTCGAGACCATATGGCTTCAAGTTTAGGTCCCACCTTGCCAAGCACAAAATGATAATGAGAACACTAACAACAACAGTCTTGAAAATATAAATAATCATAACCAACATTGTCATCAGAAGTTTAATTGGCAGCAATAGAAGCCTCACATTTTTGTCTAACCAAGAAAAAACAATACAACTGTGCAAAGGTGCATAGCCTGTGATGAACCTGAGAGAAAAAAATTTAATGGATACATCTCAAACAAAATTTTAATCAGTAGCAGTTTAGGCCCTTAGGGTATGTTCGCATGTTCATTATTCACAAGGTCAACATGATGTCGTTCTGCCATATCTTGGTTGAGACAAGGAGACCTTTCCCTTCTTATCTGAACCACATTTTGAGGCATAGAAATTGTGAAAACTCTAGGCACACTTAGTGTTTTCACAAGGCCAACATTATGCAAGGTGCCATATCTTCGTTGAGACAAGGGCAGGACCTTCCATCTTTCCCCTTCTTATTATCTCAACCACATTTTGAGGTGGAGAAATTGCGAAAACTCTAGTGCGCTTAGCATGGGTTCTGATTTCTACACCATCCCAAAACACCCAGTGGACCACATATTTCTTGCAGGGCACACCCAAATGCTACCTGAATTACAGCAGTGAGAAAAACATACCATGCAGGAATAAGTGCAAGATAGGAAAGAGCTGGAGGGAAAATCTGGAGAAGAGCATATCCTCCAACAAGTACCACAGCGAGGCCTTTGCACAGCCGAGTAAAGCCAGAGAAGACGCCACCGCCCTGCCATTAAAAGCTACATTCCAATCTGAGTCAATCTTGTCAAACTCATCAAGAAAAGGAACAGGGAATCAAATTACAAGTCCACTACACACATAGTGAAGTATGCAAAGGAGCAATATTTTCAGTTTTCACAGACACCATTTCTACAAACTTTCACCTTTCAAGTGTCCAGCTTCAGTGCTTTCAAGGCTTGAGAGGTTATGGCAGGACTTCTTGTGGCAAGGGGCAAAGGAAAAGAAGAAGTTTTACTTGGTGGGGTGGAATGATATGCTGCAAGGCCTACAAGGAAGGAGGAGTAAGTATAAGAGACCTTAAGTCTATGAATGTGGCCTTGCTTGAAAAGTGGCATTGGAAATTTGGGGAGGAGGATAGCGTGCTTTGGAAGGAAGTTATAAGGAACAATTATGGGTGCTCGGATGGAGGTTTGGTGGACTAGGGAGTCTTCAGGCTACCAAGCATCGCCTTTGTGAAAAGGGGTTATTTCCTCGAAGTCGTCATTTATGGAAGGGGTAGGTTTCTCCTTGGGGAATGGAGAGAGAAATCCATTTTGGGAAGATGTTTGGGTGGCGAACTCCCCTTTGAAAGCCGAGTTATTGATTAGCCCCAAACCCATCCCTTGTGGTGGCTGACTACTTCTCATACAATGGGGAGGAAGTGGTTTGGGAGCCCCCACGTAGGAGGTTCCTACGTGATGATGAGGTAGAAGAATTTTTTGTTTCTGAGTTGCATTCATCTATGCTCCCTGGTAAGGTCCGTTCCGATGGGATGGTGTGGAGGGTCGATAAATTGGGTTCTTTCTCAGTTCAGTCTCTATATAATCTCACTCGGGAAGACTGAAGGCTTGAGGAAATGGGGCAAACCAAGTTTGTGTGGCATTATGATGTTCCCCCGAAGATAGCCACTTTTTAGTGGCTGGTTGGAAGAAGGAAAATTCTAACCATCAATAATCTCTAGAAAAGATCAATGGTGCTCCCCAATATTTGCCCTGTGTGTATGAAAAATGAGGAGACAGTCGATCATCTATTTGTGTATTGACCCTTTGTGGGGTCAATCTAAGTTGACCTCCTAATCTGCTTTAAAGTTTCTTATTCCCGGTGTTGGTGGGTGATCTTTTGCTAGCTTGGCATGGGGTGTGTTTAGGAAAAGGTAAGAAGGGGCAATGTGGAGAACGGTCCTACTTGTGGTGTGGTGAGTTGTTTGTGAAGAAAGAAATGCGAGATACTTAAGGCAGTGGAGGGGATCTCCCATAGGACTAGGCTACTTATCATCGAATGGGCCTCTTGTGTTTCTAAGCTTATGGGTTGTAATTGTAATTTTCTTAGGATTGAATTGGGACAATAGCTCAGCGTCTCTTTGTTGTTGTCTTTTTGCTTTTGTTCGATAAAATTTTCTCTCTCACAAAAAAAAAAAAAAAGAGTAAAATTGGGAGTAAATCTGACAGAAAGTCCAATTCATTAATCATTACTATGTATTACAAATTTACAATGAAGTAGCATGAGTGTAAGAATCTTCAAAGTCAGATCATAGTTTCAAAAGGTGTTATAGCAACTGTTGGAAGTCTCCGCAGTGTAATGCTGTGTAGGAACTCTCGTGAGAGCTTCCTCGAAAGAAGCCTGAGCATCAAGGAGAGGCTGCGGCAACTGAGAACATCTGTGAGAATAACACCTGAAGATCTCTTAGTGACCCTATTCTGTTTTAAGTTTTCTTTAGTGCTTTAAATAGCTTACACTATGTAGCGTAGCTTAACCTCACAATACAATTGCGAAAATAGCTCAAGTCATGTGTAGCCTATACTATATGCTGATTAGAATATGCTACAGGCTACATGGCGTAAGCTACATGCTGAGTAGTTAACATTACAAGTTATTTTTCACTAAAGCATTATAATCAATTAATGTTTTCAATGATTTATCACATTTTTTTCTATTTTCAATAGAAATTAGTTAACCTTTTTAATGATCTTGGTAAAATAATATAAATAACAATATTAAATCAGTTCTACTAGTATTTCTTTGTCTTTGTACTTAATCTTTGCCCCATTTTTCCGATTATTTTAGGATGTATTGGGTTGCACCAAATATCATAAAATTTCATGATATCTTGCACCAAATACTGATTAACAATAAAATTCCATGATATTTGTTACAACCAAGCACAATCTTAGGGCTTGTTTGGGAGCTTGTATTTGGAATACATTAGAATCCAAATCATAGATCAAGGTGATTCTAAATCCTCGGTTGTGTTTGGTAGCTTGCAATCAGAATGCACTAAAATCTCCAAAAAATAAGAATGACTTGAAATTCTATAGTATATTTACAGGAACAAGAATTTGATTGCTAAATAAATTTTAATATCCCAAATTAGTGTACATATGTGATATTTGACAGAATGATTGTAATAAGCCCATTGAAATATATAATTTGGCCAAAAATGACGAAATTCTGAGCCTTGGGTGAGCCACAACATAAGGATCACAAACGAGCGACTCACCAATCCGTTGATTTACATGGCCAATGTTTGGATAGTTCGGATCATTCTATTAATGTGATTTTAGTGATGTAGCTGATACTTAGATTGTTTTGGGTTACCATCAACGTGCCACATGTAGAATGGACTAGAAGCCTAGTGACACCTTTATTACACATGCCACTCTCTTGCCCTTAAAAATGAGCTAACAAAAAGGTATTCAACTCTAATTACACTGGAATCATAGCAAAAGGTTGAGATTTCGAAACACACCAAAGATGTGTATTTCATTTACCTCTGATTCCATTTACTCTTGAATCCACACTGCCAAACAACTTTTGGAATCTGAATGCACTCAAATACACCCAAAGTGGTGTTGCCAAACAACCCATTAATTAAAAATCTAAAAGAAATGTGTAGTTTACACCAATCGTTACTGTTCTCACACTTCACACCTCAGAGTGAACGCTAAGCTACACACCATTTGCTATTTAAAACACTGGTTTTCTTTTAGTTGGGAAGGTGCCAATGGAGTCATAGCTCCCCCTATAGTCCAAAAAAACATAGGGGCGAGCATAAGGCAGAGATAAGCAGATTCCTTCTCAAAGCAAAGAACTAATCACGTCGGAAAGGCACAAATGAAGTCATAGCTCACCCTGTAGTTGACACATGTGTGCAAGATCTGGCCATTCATCAAATGGGGCCCATTGTGACTGTTCCCTGGTGTAGAAATCAGGGAGGCCACATGTGTCTGGGCGAAGTGAACAGGTCTGAAAGAAAAGACCAATGATCCACAACTGAAATACGCAAGTGACTCAACTGATGAGCAAAACTAGGCCTATGTTTGGGCTAGCACATGTTCATGGTGGGCCCCACCTAATGAATGAGCTGGATCTTGCACACGTGTGCTGCAAATAGAACCATTTGATCTCATGCAAGAGAGCAGCAATAGCATTTCTCGCTATGGCTTTAGAGTAATGGATCAATCTAAGCTCAATTTGAAGCTCACCAAAGTCGAGAAGTGAAAATGGATGATTATGGAATTTAAAAGTAAAAGACAACAAAGTAGTATGAATGCATCAGATCTGATGCAATCATGGCAAATTAACCAATCGCTACACTGAAATTACCGGCTATCGAAGCTATTAATCGCCAAAAGAAGCTAACAATCTTCACGAATTCAAAAGAAGATTCAACATCATGAATTGAAAGAAGAAGAGAGATTATAAGGAAATTAACAAGCCATTGATCGAAAGTAAATGGAAAGAATGAAGTAGATCAGCCATCTCTTTTCCAAAAAGAAGAGATAATCTTGGGAAGCAGTTTGCCAATCCCTCTAAGATAATCGACCGCCGAGATTGCAGAAAGAGAAGAAAAAGGATCCGAGAGATTTCGACATCTGACTTTGGTTTTGCAGCTATTGAAATAGAAGAAGAAAAAGAGGAAATTACAAGAGAGAGATCTGGCGCTTACTCCTGGGAGTGCCTGGGAAGAACTCATTGCAGTCTCAGTCTCTCTCTCTCTCTCTCTGATTTTACGTTTTCGCTGTAAATTGCAATCCCCATTCACCACATGGGCCCTTATACACACGAGGCAGGCGGATTGGGTGGTGACACCAGCATCACCCAGCTAGGTGATGTTAGGCTCTGTGGGGCCCACCGTGATGTATGTATTTTATTTACGCCATCCATCCATTTTTCTAGTTCATCTTAGGGCATGAGCCCAAAAATGAAGCAGATCCCAAGCTCAAGTGCACCACACCACAGGAAACACTGGTGATTGAACGTCCACCATCCAAAGTTTCTTTGGACCACAGAATTTTTTGGATCAAGCTGATACTTGTATTTTCCAGGTCAATGGGACCCTTATCAACGGGTTGGATGACAAATAAACATAATAGTGAGCCCTAGGAAGGTTTAATATGGGTGGGGCCCACCGTGATGTGTGAGTTCCATTCAGTCCATCCATTAGATGCGCAGCCCCATGTTAGACCTAGATCGAATCCTGCCTGATCATAGCTCAGGTGGGCCACACCAAAGAGAACAATGGGGACACAATGCTGACTGTGGTGTGCTTCACCTGAGATTTGGATTCTTGAGATTTACGGTGAGGATGCTGGGCATATGGTAATCACGGACGCGGTTCGGCTACTGGTCGGTGCTATGAGGGCCCACCATGATGTATGTGTTTTATCCATACTGTCCATCCACTTTTCCGGATCATTTTACAGCATGAGCCCAAAAATGAGGTAGATCCAAGTGGACCACATCAGAGGAAACAGTGTTCATTGAACGACCACCATTAAAAACTTTTGGGGACAACACAAGTTTTAGATCAAAAGCTGGTATTTGTTTTTTCCCTTTATCCAGGTCTATATGACTTAATCAATAGGTTGGATGTTAAATATACATTACAGTGGCCCCACGAGGTTTTTAATGGCGGACATTTAATCAATATTGTTTTCCTCGTGCTGTGGTCCACTTGAGATTTAGACCTGCCCCATTTTTGGATCAAGCCCTAAAATTATATGTGCCATCAAATCCATTCCTGCGACTCTTTTCACCAAGTTGAAGGCACTCTTTAAAAGTCACGCTATTCTGAAACTCAGGTGGACCACACCACGTGAATTTAGAGATTTAAGGCAGATTTTACATGCTCAAGTTTTAGATTAGTGTGATATTCAGGATAAAGGCCTAACATTGGGCGGCACACTTGATGGACGGTGTAGATCTCATCTACATGAAGTAGCTTTTTAAATAAGAACTGTTTCAATAAGCTCCTTTTATTCTAGCTCTTGTTTTAAATAAGCCTGTTTGGTAAAATTTTCAAAAAAAAACTCTAATTTAAAATAAACACATTCATTAAAATTTTCAAATAAGAACTTTTTTAAGGGTAGTTAATGTAATATTTAAAGATTACAACAACTTGAATATAAGAGCAATCCAAATGGTTGTTTGAGTGGACCGTCCATCACATGGGGCCCAACATCAATGCTAATTGTCCTTTATGGGGGCGTCTCAATGTCCACTACCCATCACCATCACATGGACACCACATTTGATGTATCCATATTGTGGGCCCTACCTTTGAAGTGTATTGTCCAGCATGTGGGGCCTAGTTTTGATGTACCATTCATCATATGAGGTGCACCTTGTATATGGATCATCCATCATACAACTCACTTTGGATATAAGTCATCCATCATGAGAGACCTTGGATGTGGACCGTCCATTAGGTTGGGGCCCACTTGATGTCAACTGTCCATTATCAGGGGCCACACTTTTCTATGAGTCATCCATCCTGTGAAGCCCACTCCGTCCATTATGTGAGCCCACCTTGATGTGGACCATTCTTTGTGCGGGGCCCCACCTTCATTATGGGTTGTCCATCATGTGAGCCCATCTTTGATATCAACTGACCATCATGTGGGCCCACCTTCAATGACAATCATCCATCATGTGGATCCCACCTTTAATGTGGACTTTCATTTAAATGGGAACTATTTGATATGCATGTTCCGTCATGTTGGGCCACACTTGGATGTGGGTCATCTATCATGTGGGGCCTACCTTTGATGTGAACCTTTCATTACGTGGGCCCACCTTGATGTGGGGCCCCACTTCAATATGAGTCATTCATTATGAGGGGCCCCTCTTTGATGTCCACCATCCATCATGTGGGTCCTACCTTTGTTGTGGACCACTATAATGTGGGCCCCACATCAAGTAGGTAGTCCATCATATGGGACCCATTTGATGTCCACCATCCATCGTGTAGGTCCCACTTTGGCTATGGACTGTCCATCATGTGGGGTCAAACCTTCAATATGGGTCATTCATCATGTAGGCCCACGTTTAATATCAACCTTCCATCATGTGATCCCACATTCAAAATCCATCATCCATCACTTGGATCCTACCTTCGATGTGGACCATCGATCATGTGGGGCTCACTTGATGTGGATAGTCCATCATGCACGTCCCACCTTTGCTATGGACCATCCATCATGCGGGGCCCAACCTTCAATATGGGTCATTCATCATGTGGTCCCACATTCAATGTCCACCATCCATCATGTTGGTCCCACTTTTTCTATGAACCGTCCATCATATGGAGCCCACTTGATGTGTATAGTCCATCAATCATGCGGAGCCACATTTTAATGTGGGTCATCCATCACGTGGGACCCACCTTTGGTGTTCACCATCAATCATGTGGCACCCAACCTTCAATATGGGTTGTTCGTCATGTGCACCTACCTTTGATGTCAACCTTCCATCATGTGATCCCACCTTAGAGATGTTATGAAGAAGAGAAGAAGGCAAGATAGCAATTACTTGAAAAGTTGAAGGATAAACTAGCCCAAAAATTAATTAAAAATGTCTATCCGCTTAAGCTAAATAAGCTCTGCAAGAAAAAGTGACCTCCCTATCACTAATTATTCAAGAGCTTTTTTGCTAATTTCTAAAAAAATAAACTCTAAAATGAAAGCTTTACCAAACGGTTTATTTTCATAATAAGAGTTTTTTTTTTTTTTTTTTTTTTCCGAATAAGCAAATAAGCTCTTATTAATAGATTTGTCAAACGCCCCCTTATAGAATTTTTAAGGTATAAATGTAATTAACTAATTAATGTGGACAACTGTGATTTTCCAAAAAAAAAAAAAAAATCCATGCTCAAAGGCAGTCCATAGTCATTGAAGTCTTGGTAATGTGAACCATCAGCAGCTGGGCCCACCAAATAAACAGCCCAGACTTGCCTATCACGAGGGCTGCAACTTGGGTCCACTGTCAACCCTAACCCAATTTCAGGTCGAGTTGGGCAAGGTTGTCAAGGTCCTTAGGTTGGGTTCGGGTTGGAAAATGCCAACCTAATTTATATTCGGGTTGAGTTTGGGTTCGGCAAATTCAGGTCGGATCAGATCAGGTTCGGAATAATCACATGCATTTGGGTTGCGTTGGGTAAACGGCTTCTGAGTTGGCCACCTCGGGTTGGAATTGGGGTTGGTTCAGGCTGCAGGTTGGGTCTTGTTGAGGTCGGGTTCGACTCGGTTGACCCTCAACCTGACCCAACCCGCCCAAGCTGCACCCCTATGTATCATACACCAATGCATACAGCGGTGGGCCATGATAACCCCAAAATCTCATCTACCATCATTGGGGCCGAAGTGTGCATTATGCAGTAACTCAAACCATTCACAATACTTAACTTCTACAGCCTTTGAATTATAAATAATCAGAGATAAACAAGCAGCATACATAGAATTACAAACCCACCAACGGCAATGCTCATGTGGCACGTGGCCACGTGCCATGTACAACCATGCCACAAGCCGATGTACGACAGCCCTAAGATCCAAATCACTTTGTTTAGCTGACGCTGCTAATACCTTGGGTACCAGAACATGCCCTTAATGCCTTCTGGGTCGGCTTCAAACCCCAAGTTCCTATAGAAATCCACAACTGGAGATGGCAAAAACAAGAAAATGTCAAGCTTTAGGTGGTTTTGACTTCATACTAGTTTAGCAAGCTTTGTAAGCCCGTGCCGCCTGTACAGGGCAGCTCATGGACACACCACATGTGCCAGTGTGGATGACAGGAGCAATAACCAGTCCATCCATTAGGTGGGCCTGACTACGTCGATGTTCTCACCTCAAAAATAACCCTTGTAATTTAACAAGTCAGTTCATGCACGCACCACCACATATGCCAGCATGGCAGACAGGTGCAATATGCAAGCCATTCGACGAATCAGGTGGGTCACTTGTTGGGTGGACTACAATTAACTGAATAAATGCACAGTTGTGAAAAAATCATCCTACATTTTTAACCCGTTCATTTAGTTCGAGTATCATAGCACACAGTACTGAGTGAACTGCTTTTATCTTTCGGGCAGTAACATCTAGACGGTGAGTTCCACCTGATGGATGGCTTGGATATTTCGCCATGCTGGCATAAATGGTGGCATGCACATTAGTGGACTTGTACACGTGTTTGCACTTAGCAAAGCTCCATAAAAACTGATGTGGTTTTTCTACAATGCACAAAAACCTTGTTGATTAACTCGAAACTCGGACGAGTTGACTTGGTTGTTCTAAACACCAATTGTATGAAAAAAGCTATCCAAACCCACCCAAATGATTCTAAACTTGTCTTTAGACGAGTTTAACTAGTATATTGAAATATTGATGTCTGCCCAAGTTTGAGTTTTGAGCACTGCTATTTAAGTAAAAGACCCATGCAAAAGAAGTTTAAGGGATGTCGAGGATGAAGCTATCTATGTTGATTAGAACAAAGAAAATATACCTTGATTATCAGCAAACAATGTTATATTGCCAATATCCCTTTGCAGCAGTGCACGTATTAGCTGTTCGACAAGAGCCTTTCCAAGACCCTGACCCTGAAAAATAAAGCATGCACCATTCGAAACAGCATCAAAACTCAAAATCTCTGTTATTTTGCATAAATACCAGGACTCTTCATGCATCAAGGACATCCCGGCACTAGCTTTTGGGGGAAAAAACATCTAAGATGTGTCACAAGTGTGAAAAAAAGTGTTTGGCACAGTCCGCACAAGTAAGCCCATAGCTTGGTCAGCCCAACACTGATCTGATGGGCTCTGGCATGGATGTACCACACCCCAAATCCTAGCCATTCAATCTCTGGCCTTTTCCAATAATGACTCTAATTTTTTTCCTTAACCACCTATTTGCAGGCCAATGATTGATCGGTCAGGAATCAGGATTGTCCATCTAGGAGACTTTTTTAGGCATGATCCACCCACTAAGGGGCCCATCAACAGTCTGGATCACTGTCATGGGCCCCATTGTACTATAGACTGTTGGAACAAAGAACTAGGAGGTCGTTTGGATGCTGGGACTTCCCAATCCTGGGAGAGTTACGAATCTTGGGAGTGCTCAATCCTGAATTGGTGGCTCCTGCATTGGAAAATTATTTGTTTGGTTAACATTGTTGATTGGCGGTCGCATATCCTGAAATTAGTCAATTTGTTGTTTGGTTAACAGATTTAGAAGAAGAGGAATGCCCAAGTGCACCTACGTTAGGAGCAAAATGCGGGGGGCCAATCCAGGATAGTGCAATACACTTTTCCAGAAGAGTCAGCAATCCCTACTATTGGGACAAGGAGTGGTAGGACTCATAAACCATAACCTCTAGAGGCTCCAAACATGGAAATCAACGCAAATGCCTCAACCGATCAATTCAAGATTAACCAATGCAAGGATCCAAACAGGCTCTTTTTCTTTTTTTTTCTTTTTTTCACACACCCCACACCCACCCACCCACGCACGCACACCCGCGCTCACGCCGTAGTGGGATTTCACCACCTATGGGACTCAAACCCCATACCTCATGTTGAAACTCCTGGGAGTCGTAACACCGAGGCAAGGATAAGAACCCAAACGGGCTCTTAAATAACAATGTCTTTCAACATTTTGTGCAAGTTCAAGAACGTGCATGGGCATCAAGTGTGTCAGGGTATTAAACATCTCATGTTCATGTGTGATGCCAACACAATCTTTTGTGTATCCCAAATTAGCCTTATAAAAAAATCATGGGCTGATTAGGTAATTAACTTGAGAGATGCTCCGGGGCTCTCAGAGCATAGTAAGATATAGTGCTCCTAGTTGAATTGGGACACTTAAACAGTCCAGTCGATTGATCTAGAATGTCCATTAGGTCCAGCATGCATTGCATGGGCTACCATGCAAATATCACACCAGTCCGATGATCTTAACTATTTGATCAATGGCCTCTAATATGGACAGTCTAGATCATTTGTACAAAACTAGGCTCGCCAACAACTCAATCCATCTATTTGATAGCTCCCATAATGGATTACTTATTATTCTAAATATTCTCTTCACTGTTAAGCAATCCTAACCATCCCATCCACGGTTGGAAAAATGATGGCTACAAAAAAAAAGATGGATTTGATCATCCGATCAGTCTTAGTTTTGCATGGTAGCCCTTGAATGTGTTCTAGACTTATGGGACAGTTAAGATCAATCTATTGGACTGTCCAACTTACCCTATGCAACCAGGAGCCTATAACTTATAGTGCTCTCAGAGCATTTGAGCATTTCTCAAATAACTATAACGTGAAAGATGAAATAAGTTAGATTTCCATGGAATTCAGTTTTGTTTTTGTTTTTTGTTTTTTTTTTTTTTTTTTTGTTCTTGTTTTTTGCCAGTCATACCTGATAGGATGGATCAACAAGGACATCCCAAATTGTGGCATTGAAGGCATGATCCGAAGTAGCACGAGCCATGCCAATGAGCTGCTTTTGGTCATTCCCCTCTGTCACATAACTTCTCCAAGTACACTAAGATGTTCATCATTTTTTATTAAAATAGTTTTCAGCTGCAAATTGTTTTGGAAGTATAAATAAGCATGAAATATCAGCTCAAATCTAACCGAAAGTAGCTGATCATACTGCAGTAAGCCAGTAATCTTGAATGACATAGGTACCTGTATCTGGAGATTTCCTGATACAATGTAGGGTCGCAACCATGTAACTATTCTTCAAAGCTGCAGCTAGTTTTGTTAGTGGCCTCCTAGGCCAACCCACCTATTCAATCCATGAGTTAGTAATGTTAATCAATGATTATGGTTGCATGACATTAACGCATTGTATTAATAATCAAGATATTTAATGATGCTTGTCAATTTTTTATTCAACCCATCAATGGTACAGGTGGGACCAACCTCACTGCAACATGAGCCATTGACACGGCAGGCCCTATCATGGGATGGGGCCATACCTCAATAACTACATGAATAATGATCATACTCGTCTGCTGAAAATTACAGCCAACGTCCCATTTAATGGTGGCCTATCAGAAGTTACTATCCAGTAATGGCAAAGACTCTCGGGTATCTTACATCCGCCACAGGTCCAACCATATGAATGACTGGGACCAAATAGGTGAGCTATACATGTGGAGTTTGTTCAGCCAAGCACATGCTCATTCGAGCATCATGTATCTCCTGGGGCTATATAAATTAAGGGCATGCAAAGAAAATTTTACACATTCCTTAGGGAAATTATTGAATGAATCATGGTTTGCGAGGACCGTTACGATAACATACTCAAGGGAGGGAGAGCATCAGGAATTGGGATATCTCACCTTCCAAAATAAAAAAGAGAAAGAGGTGGTTCTATGCATTTGAGAAGTTATCAGAATCCACACTTCATTCCAAATAAATTCTATGGTTTTTATAGTTTCTCTGTGAGAAGATATGCAAAATCAAGCAGTTAATTGGCTGCAACCTGTTAAGAGTGTTAAAAGTCCCTTGATATACATTGATACACCATCCTCTAACAGCTTGAGCTTTTAGATCAAGTGGTTGTTTCACATGGTATCAGAGCAGAAGGTTAAGTATTCAAATCTCAAAAGTAGCAAATATGCCACCGGAATATATTCTCCCACAGGGGGGCCGTTTATGGTGTGTGTGTGTCCCTCCACCCTTGCCCAGTATGTTCCCATGCGGAGTTCCACCCCGCATGTGCAGGGGAATGTTAGAGTGTTAAAAGTCCCTTGATATACATTGATACACCATCCTCTAACAGCTCGAGCTTTTAGATCAAGTGGTTGTTTCACACAACCAACTAGAGAGGAATATCACAGATCAACAAAACTCTGGCTTACTATATATGAACTACCATTTTGTAATAAATTTCTATTAATGGAGCAAGAGGCAGATATTGCCCCATACAAAGTTTCAATCTAAGAACTCCCTAACTAGACTATCCAACAACTCATTAGTTTTGCAAGGGATGTGATTATGGGCCATCTAAGGGCCTTTTCGGAAGGGGAATGAACCACACTTTTTCTCATTTCATATCCAGACAGATTTGATTCAACAAAATCGGGTGTTCAGTTTCCCCAAGTGTCCTGCGTGGAAGTGGAGAGACATTAAAAGGGCATGTTTCTTCAATCTGTTCCCATTCATCTACAACACGAAATGGAACAGATAGGACCATCCTATCCAATTCGATCAGCAATGACCTGCATTCAAGAGCCTGGAAGTAGCTAAAACATCCAAGATTCATCCATAATTCCCCAAAGGCCTTGAAATACCAAAATTATTTCTTTATGGCCATGAAAATGTGTTAGAAGAGTCACCCTAACAACACCGGAAATCTTAGACTTGAAAATCTTCAGCCTAACCAAAGAAGCATTAACCTCAGCTTCGACTGACTTGTTTTTGCTGATGGGAACAGAAAAGACCACAATAATGAAGGTCCGAATCTTCATCATTGTGAATTATTACCCCCATTAATTGGTCATTGAACAGTTGAACATTCAACCGAAATACTAGATTCATCAAGGTGTGGAGCTATCCTATTTTTTGTATTGGGTGCTCAGCCTTTTTCTTATGGAGGCGCATCAAGTCTATTGCATTCCCCTCTCTGTTCAATAAATTGATTCAAGATGGGTGAAAAATTAAAATAGCAGCCCCAAATTAATTAATGAAGTATATATTCAGGGAATTGATATTTGCACCCTCTATTTTTATTATGCACATTCCCTTTTCCTTTGTCTTTTTTTTTAACACCCTCTATTGTCATATTATGCATTTTCCCCTTTCCTGCATCTTTTTTTTTTTAACTTTTTTTTTTTTTTGGCAAAACCAGAAAAGTTGAAAGAAGCAAAGGAAATGGGTGTTTCAATCAGAACCATGGGTGTAAATGTAAATATAACTTCTCTTTATCATGCCTATGCATATGGGAACTGCCTGTGTTATGGGAATTGTCTAACTAAAATAATAGATTCTTTTAACTCATTGAGCAAAAGTTCTCACCTTATCGCATAAAGCTTCGAGATCATACACATCAACATCTCCACCTGAAGAAAAGATTATCTGTTCTATTGTTCCATCTGGCTGGGTCTTCTCAACAAGTACGATCTCCTGAGGTAAAGGTTCTTCCTCCTCTGGGACTGTCTCAGGTGGTTCAATTACTTGTGTTGTGTTGTTGTTCTTCAAAAAGCTGCACCAACATGAAAATTAGGCATAAAACAGCTGAATTTCTTGAAAGCAAAAAGGTCAGGGTCCAACTAAAATATAGAAGAAAGCTGAAAAATGACATGTGAGGCTGCATTTGGATGCACAAATGAGTCAAATTGGAAACATTCAATTTAATCAAGAGGAAACATTGCAGCGTGACTAACAGTGTGGGTGTGTGTACTAACAGTGGGATTTGTGTACGAAAAAAAAAATCAAGAGGAAATGACAAATGCATTTGGTGATGTTACTTGTATTGATAATGACAAAGTAGCCCTCAAATTCTAACTGCATTCTTTATATTGCTTTCATTTAAAAGTCAAAACGCAATTGCAATTTGGAGTCCAGTATGTTAATATGAATACCAAGGTGTGATTTGGTTATTTGCACTTTATTAGACTAATTTTTGCAGTTGAATTCAATAATACACATCCTACAGGCACCCACTGCAAAGCATCAACATGATGGATACATGGATGATGATGCTGATGAAAGAAATCAATATTCATCTTATGCATATTAGATGTTAAGCATGTGCAACTACCATATTGGACTTTGATACTAGCTGTAGGAAGCATGATCAGTTGTGGGAGTGGGAATGACACAAAAAAGCTAATATTGAGCTATTTATGATTTGTAAAATCTGTACTTTCAAGACCCAAGAGCCTGTGTGGCAGCCTGAGTAGAAGGATCATCCAAACTCGAATTGGGGATCAATTATAGGGTATGGAGCCTTAAACATTCAGTTTTCTAAGGCACAGAATTCAATACAAGCAAGGCCCATGGCACATGGTCTAGACCACTAATCATGGATGGTAGATTCCTCAAAAATCTCCAACATTGGGAAATTCGTTCCTTTGATCAGTGTCCTACAAATCGAATGCTCATCATCATCTAAGCCTTATCCAAATTAATTGAGGTCAGCTACATGAATCTTGTTCCACCATTCCACTCTATCCAGGCCATACCTTCAATTAGACCATGGGTCATCAAGCCTTTTCTTACTACCTCCACCCAGTGTTTGAAGTTTCAATATCACTACAAGTTTCGCTAGCCGGAGATACAGAAACAATATCGATATCACTGATAATATCGCTGATAACCGGAAATGCGGGGAAAATGGGAAAAACGGTGGAATTTTTTAGTGAAACCTCAGAAGATGCTAAAATACACATATTTGCATATTTAGGAATAAAAAAATTGTTAAAAGAATACAAACATAATAGGTTTCTATTTAATGGGGGCCGAAAAGCATGTGTTGCTATAAGTAATCAGTCCAACCGTCTCATCCATCCCATCTATCCATCCAACCTCTAACCTTCTATCGAAACATCCATTGATATTTCAAAATATCGGCAACACATGATATTTCCCAACAAATCATTGAGCATTGAAAAAGAAACAAAAGATTGTGGTCTCGATATCGGCATGTTGCGATAATGATAATATCGCGATATTATCAATATTATCATCGACAAATTGAACGTTGCATACAACCGTGCACCCATAAAAAATATGAAATGGGAATTTTTTTAATATACAGATCTTTTGCTGGCAATATTATTAAAATATTGCAGATACACTAGCGATACAAGCAACACCTAGAATTTACACAGTTGAAAATATTGGCGATACACCGGCAGTATCAATGCATTAGCAATACAAGCGACACCTGGAATTTACACAATTGAGAATATTAACGATATCGATACATTGGTGATATTTGGCAATACGTCGTTAATACCTAGAATTTCTAATACTATCAGTCTTATCAGTATCGCTACCAGTGTTATCGGTATCGCTAGGCTAGAGATAGAGATAATATCAGGGATATTTTGATAATATCCGAGATAATTCAAACATTGCCTCCATCCATGTCCTTTTCAGCCTTCCCCTTGCCCTTTTAGAGACTTCAACTTGTACCAACTCACTCTTAACCAACGCGGTTCTTGGTCTCCGTTGCACATGACCAAACCATCTACGTCTACTTTTCCTCATCTTGTTAACTATTGGTGCTACTCCTAAGATCCCTTGTATGCATTAGTTTCTCATTCTATCCTTCCTCGTCGTGCCACTCATCTATCTCAACGGCTTCATTTGAGCTACACACATCATATGAACATGTTGTACCTTAACTGCCCAACATTTTGTCCCATAAAGCATGGCCAGTCTTATAGTTATCCTATAAAATTTCCCCACCAGTAATAGCTCAAATTATACATGACGATTACATAAAACTCCAGAGGTACATGTCCATTTCTTCCAACCAGCTTGAATTCTGTGGGAAACATACTTCCCAATCTCTCCACTCCAACGAATTATTGACCTAAGGTATCGAAAGTGGTCATTTTGGGAAACTCCTTGGTCAGCAATCTTAACTAGTTACTTGTTTTCACTCCTATTGTTACTAAAAATTGCACTCCATATGCTTTGTTTGAGTTCGACTAATTTTAAATCCCTTAGATTCTAAAGCACCCCTCCAAAAATCTCATTGTGTTTACACCCTCCCTCGTCTTATCAATCAAAATTATGTCATTCACAAACTACATACACCATGGGATCTCTTCCTACAAATGGTTAGTTAACTCGTCTCCATAACCAATGCGAATAATACAAGCTAAATGCCGACCGCTAGTGCAATGATACAATAATTTTGTGTGTGTGTGTGTGTGAGGGGGGGGGGGGGGGGGGGGGGGGGGGGGGTAGAATAGTTAGGATATTAAAATCCTAGAGACTTTTTAGAGCATACCCCATCCACAATGACACCCATCAAAGACATCTCATGTGCCTCGGAGAGTTGAATGTTTGCAAATGCTCGATGCATAATTCCTCCCAGGACATGCATGACCCTCTAGCGCGCTATGAACCCAATGCATGGTTGTATACAAGCAGTGTTCGAAGTTTCGGTATCGCTACAAGTTTCGCTAGTCAGGGATACGGAAACAATATCGATATCGTCGATAATATCGCTGATAACTGGAAATGCGGGGAAACTGGGAAAAACAGTGGAATTTTTCAATGAAACCTCAAGAGTTGATAAAATACACATAGTTGCATATTTAGGAATAAAAAAATTACATAAAGAATGCATACATAATAGGTTTCTATTTAATGGGAGCCTAAAAGTATATGTTGCCGTAAGAAGTCAGTCCAATCATCTCATCCATCCAAAATCTGGACTTCCATCCAAACATCCATTGATATATCGGCAATACATGAAATTTCCAAACAAATCTTTAACAACTAAAAAAAGAAACTAAAGATTGTGGTCTCGTTATTGCCATGTTGTGATAATGATAATATCGTGATATTATTAATGTTATCGTCAACAAATTGAATGTTGCATACAACCATGCACCCATAAAAAATATGAAATGGGAATTTTTTTAAATATATAGATTTTTTGCATATTGATATATTGGCGATATTATCAAAATATTGCAGATACATTGACGATATAAGTGACACTTGGAATTTACATAGTAAAAAATATTGGCGATACACCGACGGGATCAATGTATTGACAATACAAACGACGCCTGGAATTTACACAATTGAAAATATTGACGATATCGATACATTGACAATATTTAGTGATACATCACCAATATCAAGAATTTTTTATACTATCAGTGTTATCGGTATCGCTACCGGTGTTATCGGTGTCGCTGAGCTAGAAATAGAGATAATATCGGGGATATTTCGATAATATCGGAGATAATGCAAACACTGTATACAAGGAGGAGCTAGTGGCAACTCAGACAGGTTGTGAAGACATGGCAAGGACTTTCATGGCTTGTCTTTTGTGTATGCATGCTTTCGTGATGGGAATGCACACAAATAGTTGGCATAGTTTGAATCCAAGTGCAGAGGAGAAAGCTTTCAATTACTTTGTTGGGCCTATGGAAAGCAGTTACTAGCATGTAGAAATGTTCATAAGAATATATCATCATGGGTGTATGTCTACTAGCAACAATGATGTTCATCATGCTTCATGAACAATGAAATGGACGACTTCTATACTAGTAAAGTTAAGTATGAACTTGGTGAATAGGGATTATAAGCTCCTTAGCTCGGGCATATGCATGGTATCCCCCAGCCTAGGGTTGGTTCAGTGTTCAGACTTCATATCATCGATCTTAGGGGCCACGCCATGGATAAACCCTATCCCAAGAATCTACCACGCTCTGAAATCCTAGCAAGTCAATTTTGGCCTTTCCCCTTTGATTCTAGAGGTTGCAATTTTTTATTTTATTCTTATTTTTTGAAAGGAGAGGAAATTTTATTAAAAAGTTGCCGAGGTGGCAATGGCACCAATAAAAAAAGGGAAATTGAATCCCTCAAGGGATATTATGCACAAGGCCCATTCCATGACATACAACTTCACCCTACTAAAAACCTCCATCTCCGAATGATTAATATTACAAAAACACCTCCCATTCCTTTCCCCCAAATTGCTCCAAAAGTAGCCAGCAAGAACAACCTCCAAACGCGTTTTATCTTTCTTCCCAAACCTGACACTGTGCCAGGCCCAAAGAAAATAACCCACTGACGCCAGCATCACATACGGCATGTTGAAAATCTTAAAAAGACTAACCAAAACCTTGTCGTTAAACTGACAGTGTAAATGATCAACCAATTTGCCATTCCCCATGCACATCACATAAACATTGGTCATCACCATTGACCTTTTCTGGAGGTTGTCAATAGTTAACACTCTCTTTCTTCCTACAAGCCAAGCAACTGTTGCAACTTTCAAAGTGACACCATAGTCAGTGACACCATAGTGCCACACAAATGATGTAGGCATCCTCCCTCCCCCCCCTCAAGGGGATCAAAGCATTCTGTAAAAGGAACAAACCAAGACCCAACCCAACTTGTCTTTTAACTATATTATCCTATCACTATCTCCCACAGACAAGAATTTAGCTTTGAAGGCAATTCTAAAGAGGCAAAACCCCAACCTAAGAGATGGAATTTCTTCTTATCATTCAACCGCTGCCAGAGAAAATCGCACCTTAATTTATCTATGCTGACCAAGATACTGACTCTTTCAACTGGAAAGCTTTCTTTCAAACCTTTTTACTACTTTGTTCCATAAATGCTTCATGGGTTCATTGATGCAAAGAGGGAGACTGAGATGAGTGGAATGGAAAGAGCTAGCTCTACTCCCAAATAATTCAGCCATCCGATCCTCCTCCTCCTTTGACATCCAAACTCTTAGCATCTCGCTCTTGGCTAAGTTTACCTTGTGGAGACCACTTCAAAGCATCTAATGATTGTTCTCAACTTATCCATCATTCCTGCGTCCACCTTGCAAAATAAGATAGAATCGTTGGCAAACTAAAGTCAGGAAATCCGAGGGCTAGTCCTTTCCACCCTAAACCCATGAATGAGGCCAATCTCTACCTTTTTTTTCCAGCATTTTGCTCAAGGCTTTTGCCACCACTACAAATAGAAAGGGAGAAAGCATATAGCCCTAATAAATGCCTCTCAAACTTATGAAGAAAAAAAAACTTTGGGTGATCCGTTGACCAGAACCGAGAACCTAGCCGAATGCACTCCTTCATCCATCCTCTTCATTTCACACCGCCCTCTAGCTTCCTCGGCATGTAATCTAGAAAGTTCCAATCCACATGGTCATAAGCCTTTTTCTAAGTCCAACTTGCAGATAATACCTTTCAAAGTTTCCTTATATCTAGAATCGATACACTTGTGGAAATGTATCTTTCAGCTATATATGCACTTTGACTTCTCGAGATGAAACTTGCCAGAATTGCACTAAACCTAGCTGTTAGAGTTTTGACCAGGATTTTGTAAGGGCCCCCTGTCAGACTAATTGGTCTAAAATCCTTTAAACTCTCCGCTCCCACCACAATGGGAATTAATGCAATAAGAGACGCCCCAAGCTCGCCGATAGCCTTCCCCTCTTGAAAAATTCCCCCATAAATCTCATCACATCACCTTTCACACAGCATTTCTGTCTAATTTCAGGCATCAATTGAAGCCTTAGAAATGCCATGACAAGATGACATAGTCTATTGTTGTGGGGGGCCATCAGATCAACGACTTGGATTACCTAACCATGGACACCATGCGTACAAATTACAAGTTGAGGATATTATGGATATCTTTTCTTTTAATGGACCATTTTATGAAAGCATGATGCAAGAATACTGATGGCTAAGTACTCTTTTTATAGTGAAAAATAATTTACTCAAGAGACAACAAAAGAACAGTGTAAGGCCCAATCAATCACTGAAGCTAGGTACAGAATTATAAGATCGAACCTGAATATGGCATGGCTGGCATTTCCATTGATTGTTATACCCATTAAATAAATAGATAATCCCAAATGTTCAAGAAGTTTTAGGTCTTTAGCCTCCAATAAAACCTCTAACTATATACTTAATGCAAACAAGGCTAACTATTAGATTAAAACTAAAGAAAGAACGATTATCGATACCCTTCAGGTAATTCTTGAACCTACAAGAAGTATGAATGATTTGTGCTTGGGATGGCATGTACAACCTAATCCGAGCTAAGGGACTCGGATTCCACTTTCCTTTTTTTACATCCCAAATCAGAAGTGAGAAGTGCATATGAAGATCCCAATCATATCTCACTCTCACTAGCTTTTTGATGTGAATAAATCTGATCATGTTGACCTTGGAACCAGGATTTCAGAATGGACCCCCTTAAATCATGTAATACAAAGACATTTCAGGACTAACTTTAACATGCCATGATTGGTACTCTTCAAAAAACAAACACACACACAATGGTCAAATGCATACTTTTGTCTCTTCTTTTCTCAACGAAAACACATTTCATCCCTTTCACTTCCCATAAAACCATATGCAGTAGGCCTCCGCATGATCCCCAAAGAATGTAGAAAGTCCATCATTACCTGGACATCTTTCCTCCCCAAAAATTATTCAACTAAGTATGGCTGGAGCTTTCCCCGGTAAGAAATGCTATTTTCCAGTCAAAGAAATGCTATGACGCACACTTCATAGAAGTGTCCTCCACACCTTACATGTGGCAAACATGCATCCTAATCAGCACTGTCAGTTTGGTGAGCCGCCACAAGGATGGGCTAGGCCAAAAAGATCATCATGACAAGACAACTCCAATACTCCAATTGTTGTGAGTTTTCCCCTTGTTGTTGACAATCGCTCAATTTTTTTAGTTTAACCGTCTTTTTCAGGCCACTGATCAGAAGCTACCACAGCCAGTCCACCCACATGGTGACCCACCAAATCAATGGTCTTGATCACTGTACAAAGTGGAATGGAACACCATGAAGCAGATGCATCATATTAGGCATTCCTCTTCACCAATAAGAGAATAGATGAAAGATACATACATAAAAGTGCATGACCAGATAACCAAAAAATGGCATAAAAAAACCTGAGAATCAAAACTGATTTGCATACAGGAAAATGCTACAAGCAACATCTTTCATTCATTTTGGAATGTAACAAGGTTGTGAACCACATAGTGCAACAATTTAAGTAAATATACAATATACATGTTCAATTTCTCTAGATAAGTATTCATCTAAAATTACCCAGATCTAAAGGAATCCCAGAAGCTAGCTTTCAGTGGACAAACCTTTGGCTTTCTTCTTGCTGCAAGATACAATCCAGAATGACATTGTTAACAGTGTATCTACATGCATTCTAGCTCACTACGTCTATGACAAAGTAAGAATTCAAATATCAAAAGCATAGATGCATGTCAGCTTACTCAGAAGCATGTCATGATATAATATGGATTGGGGGGTAAAGCTAGGAAGATAACTTCTTGAATGTGCTCACAGAAAAGGGAAAGCTTTCAAACCACATTCTATACCGAGACATCATAGAATTCAAAGTGAGAATGGACTACCCTCACAGAAAAGGGAAGCTTTCAAACCACATTCTATCACAAGACAGATCATAGAATTCAAAAGTGAAAATAGACTACTCCCCCTTCTAACTTCCTCCTCAAACCTACATACATGCCATACCATTTTTATTTTTCTTTATGTGATTATCAGTTTTAAGATGGAGTACATCCCCACTATTTTATGTAAGTTATTAGAAATTAGAGCATGTAAATTATCGGCCAAGGAATCATGGTAGTTCCACTGCCTCATAAATCTTATGAGATGAATTACTGTAAGTTTTCCACTGTTTCTTGAGCAGTGATGACCAAGAAATGGCACCGTTGTGGATGGAGCAGATGATCTCAATCACACTAATTTAAGGGCCTTAACAACAAAATACCTTCAAGAAAGGATTTTCATGCTCTAATTTTCTTTCTAATTTCCATTTGATGGACACCACTTGGACGGTTAGGACTATCCAATATGTGCGATTCTCATGGGATTTGGACAGTCAACATTGGCAAGTATGAGTGCCACCTGTAAATTTAGTATGGCCACTAAGTAGTAGGTTTGAAATCCCAAAGCCCCAACTGTAGTTTGTAATTCAAACTTGAAAATGATATATAAATAAAAGACGAATGCTTCCACCATCTGGATTCTGGAAGCAAATGAAGATGCATAGTTAATGAAACAGCCCCGAATCAAAACCCAGAAGGGGTGGCCAACAGTGCCCAATTTGAGGAGCCATTCACAACACAAAAAAAGCCCAAAAAGAGGGCCTGTAAGGCCCAAGTGGGGCCCATCAGTGGCCAGGTAGGGTCCATTAAAACTTGTTGGGCTCTTGAGCTGGAGAATGAATGGGTTTTGATTAGTTATTAGATTAAGTTAAAGAGTCGAATTGGTTTATGACTTTAGCTTGGAGTTCGAAATTAGGCCCGGTTAAGGAAATTTACTTGCTAAGCTAAATAATAGAGGCAAGGTATTCCAAAACGGTTAAGTAACAGCCGTTACATAACAGTAATGGTGCTAGCCGTTATGGGTTACAAGGTCATAAGACTCTTTACAGCTGTTACAGAAAAATTGACCCATAATGGCCCTTAACGGTCCTGTAATGGCCATAGGCCCATAATGGCCCCGTAACAGTCCGTAGGGCCGAAAGAGGTTTCAAAAAAAAAAAAAAAATTCCATAACGGCCCATTTATAACCCATAACGGCAGTGGCCATTACAGCCATTGTTACCATTATGGAATACCTTGAATAAAGGATTCTTGAAAGGGGCTATTTGGGGTGAGGAAGTTGGGGGGGGGTTGTTGTTCCCTTTTCTTTTCTATTCTTTTTATCCCTCCAAAAACAAATGGACCAGCATGATGACTTGCTGAGTTGTTCTTTAGTACCCCACCCTTACAGGAATTAATCCAAAGCGCATGCATGATGCAGGTATATCTGATCCTCAAATCATATCCACACAAGCAGATCTGCTACTGGCCGTTTGCTGAGCAGGCCCAAAGTGGAGGTCCAATTGAACTGTGCGACCCACAGATCTAACTGGATAGCCCATGTAATGTCCTGATTGGCATGTGGGGCCCACAGGACCAAACGGATGGTTCAAAAAAGGAACTGATTGGACTGTGGAGGCCCACGAGCCCAGCTGTACACTTTCTAGGCATTATATGCAAATTGTAGTGTGTAAAAGGAGGTTTGTACAACTACAACCATATAAAAGCATATACCATATGCGGTTGTATCTACTTAACACGAGTATCTTGATAGTGTTTGGACTCTTTACTTGGTTCTTTCCTTGGTATATCTTTCTAGAACTCTCTAGGATTAGATTGGGTACTTCATGAAGGAAATCTTAAACCAATAGGGGTTCTTTTCGAATGGCAGGGAACAATAGGATTAGCTTTTGACAGTTAATTGGGATTTGTATACAGGGCCATATATATGGCCAGCCATACATATGAACCTAGAGAGATACAATGAATTATTTGACTGAATAAGAGTTCTTTTCTTTGGTTCCCAGGATCATTCTAACCACAGGGGTCATACGCCTCTAGTTTGTGGTGTGACCAGTGTTTGCAATATCGATAGTATCGGCCGATACTATCGATATCGCAGGTCAGCGATACGAAACTGCCCTGGAGACACAAAAAATGCACCGGTTCCTGTGTATCGACGATATTATTGGCCGATATCGATATTTGCATGCGATATATCAATATCGACCGAGCATCAGCAAGATATCGGCCGATATCACAAAACATCGACGATATCGTCCAGGTATCGTCCAACAGCACAAGAGTCCCCGACCCACGTTCCGACTCTGCATAGGGGTTATAGTTTGTTGAGTTTAGTTAGCCATTTTCTAGATTTTATTGAGTCCTCACATAAATCTAGGCCATATAGGGTAGCTTGCATTGCGTTGAACTAAGATAGTCAAAACTGCATTTGGAGGATACCCAGTCAGTTACATCATCCATAAGTATATTTCTCAACTCTCTTGCTTGTTTTATTTTGTCAATGAATTGATTGTGTTTTCATTAATATCTTCTTACATTTATATATCTTATGAAATCAATTTAAACAATAGTTGCATCAGTTCAGTCAGACAGCGCATAGCTTAGGATCCTTTTACAAAGGAACTCCATTATGTGGACTTTTGTTTTTACATATGATGATTTAAATGTGTGTATTAAGGTCCATTTTAACAATCCCTGAAGTTTCATTAACAAATTCAATCAATTTCTCAATGTTTCCTTATGTTTCTCAAAAAGAACGATACATTACGCGATACAACCGATATCCCTAGCGATACGCGATATGTATCTGTATCCCAAGGGTGTGAAACGTAACGCGATACCGATACTAAGAACACTGGGTGTGACTATGCATTTATCTTTATTTTATCTTCTCCCCTACTCTTCTCTATTTTTCTGCTGCAAGCAAAGAGATGCATTTAGAAGTGGATTCATCTACAACAGTGGTAAATATTCAAGCTCTTTTCAGTTGTACCCAATTCCATATTACTGCCACATTAACAAATTTCTTAAAGTCAAAGATTTTCCCTCGTACCTATTTAATTCAAGTTTTGCTGGTAGACAACAACTCAATTGTTGAGCCGTTGTCTTGTAGGCATGGTTCCAAACACAATAAAACAAATCTGAAACATTATTGCAGGCCATATAACCCCTAGATCCAGTATCTTTTTTCACGTGAGAGAAGTGGAGGAAGATCTAAGAAAAAAAAACTCTTTAAGTGGGATTATTGGTTTCTTTGTTTGCAACTCAAGTTAGATTAGGATGACTTTAAGCGCCAGCTATAGTCAAGTCAAGATATCAGGAAATAGACAAAGCTATAGTCAAGTCCAAGCTATAGCCAAGTCAAAACATCATCCATCTAGGAAATTTGATGCATTCCCCTTTTGGAAACATCTCTCTGTCTTAAAATAGTTTTTTCCTCAATAAAGAAACTGGCTGTAATAGATTGTTTGGGTTTGTGATTGGGACTTGATTAGATTGTTTCGTTGTTATTAGGATGTGGTTTGATCAAAGGTAGATTAGATGGGTGGGAAAGATTTGTAAGCTTCTTTCTATTATGAGAGGGTTATCCTTTTAAAAAGCAGTAATGGGTAGTGATTGGGGGAATAAAAATATGTTGTGTTAGTTGGAAAATATCCTACCCAAGAGATCAAGGTACTAGGTGGCGGGCTCATAAATTATTGGTAAAATTCTTTAAAATGTGAGGATCCCAAATATATAACCATTTTAGGTAAAATGTTATCTATTGCACAATGCCAGCTTGACCTACTGAAAAGTCAACCAATTGCATATAAATACAACAAAAAGATGGAAAATGGCAAAAAGAAGTCATGACATACCCTTCTTCCGAAATTTCCCAAAATGCTCTACTAAGCTTCAATTCATCCTCTCAAATTTTCTGTTTTGATCATCAAAATAGGCCTAAATCTAGTTTTAAATTAGTTTTTAAGTTCCTTCATGGTTGAAATGAAGAAGAATTGGGAAAACGAGAGAAAATTTAAAAATTAAGTTTTCAATATGAGCCCTTTAAGGCTATATTGTAAGGATCCTATTGGCCCTAAAACGATCATAATACAAGGCGCATCGGCCTGTATCAACCGATACTGGACGATATGACTCATTTTTTCATAATGGACTAATTCACCCTCGTATCACGTAACGGAGGTGTTGTTGTTCAATCAGATACAAGGCCACACGTGTTAACAAACGACCCGTATTTGGTCAAACGTGTGCGATAGGATAGTGTCGGGTATGCCAGAGTTGTACTCGACTCCGGTTCGATTGAATGCTTGCAACCCCAAGCGCCAAATCAGCCATAGGATCAGACTTATGGAGGTTGATTTAATTGTCCAGCCACCAATTTTGCATGATCAAGCAATTTGGAAGGGGAGGGTTAGTTCTTCAATGGAATATTTTTGCCTTGCACTAAGGACTTTTCTTTCAACAGTGATTGCGATTCTCAGGTTTCTCAGTAATGCAATAATGGACGAACAAGATTAAAAATAAAGGCTAATCGCCGATTTTATTGATTTGTACGTATGATCAATACAATCAGCGAAAAAAAAAATAAACTAAGCAGAGAAAATAAGGAGAGATTACCTACGACTTCCTATGTAAATAAAACAACCAAGGTGTACAGTCTACAAGACGTGACTGATGTGATCTACCAAGTATGGACTCAGTAATCGATGGGATTTGACGACGAAGGTTGTGGATATTTAATCCACTCCTAAAGCGTACTGCAAAGATGGCGCTGGACAGTAACGGGCTAAGTTGTGCTAAACTCTAAACTTGTTATACCGGGGCTTGACAGAAGTAGAGGAACTAAGGTTAAAACTAAAATAGACAGCGTTGCGCTATGTAGACAAGTTGTGTGTGTTGGCGAGGGCCGAGAGCTCCTCGTCGAATGTTGCTTTTATAGGCTTGGGGAAGCAGTGACTGTATTGTAATTTCGTATGAATCTTTGATTGTGCATCGACCATGCAAATCTCCTTGATTCTCCACATAAGCATAGCCTATTGTATTAGGCCATGTATATAGGAAAGATCCCGCGAGCCTCTTGCTATTTCAGTCGTGCAACATCTATAGAAGGCTTTGCTAGAGAGCTTTCGTAGTTTGACTCCCTTTGCAAAGACTTGTTGTTATTAGATTCCTTACTTTACAGAGACTTAGTTTTTTTGGACACTAGCATTTAATGATTGCTAGAAAGTTTCTTTTGTGGGACTCTTGCTTTGCAGAGAGTTGTTTCTCAACACAAACATGTCTCTGCCACATGGCATCTTCTAGAAAGTTAGATCTGGCCGTGATTGGCCGGGCATAAACAAGAGGTGACCTTTCCTTTACATATTGGTCTATATAGCCGATTTGTGGCTTTTTTAAATACGATGCAAGAAATCAACTTCTCCCTCTTCCCTCTCTTTTTTTCATTATCTTTCCCTCTTAACATCATTGTGTCACAATTTTCTATATGGGATTATAAAATTTGGTACTAGAGCCATGTCCAGTAGAACACGCTAAAGAAACAAAGAGATGGAGTTGGATTAGCAGGAAGATTTGGAGAAGCACCAGAAGGCCACGATGGAGTGGTTTTTTAGGAGAAAAGACAATGGCTCATGGTGAGCATCGAGACTAAGCCAGATCTGCTGCTTAGGGGGGGTTGAACGATTTGTTAAACTTTGTGCAGCCCATCAAACTGTTATTGACAAGTGAACATATTTACTGAATTATATTGAGATTTTCAATGTTTAAGTTTATATGCATAGATATGATCATTTCATGATAATGTATACACATATATGGATTAGTCTTCATGATGAGGCGTGACCAACCTTATCAATTAAAGGCTTGGTCCGTTTCTCACACAGTATAGATAGGCATACGCAACTTGAGTGGTGCATATTGAGATGCATGTACATGTGAGATGTATCTCCGCCATGTGCACTGATTCGGCTACATCAAAAGCATGCTGAGAAAGGGGACAACTCAAGATCAGGTCATGGAGATGAGTTAGAGGAAGATCATAAATGATCACACAATGTTAATGATGCACAAGAGACTTATCTAAGAAGCCAAATCAAATGGACGAACGGATTTTATTGGCAATTGTTTTTGGTGAAATATTTATATATTTTTATTTTAATATTTTTAACAAGCTTTAATTGATTAAGTTTGTCAAGATAAAATCCAATTAGATGTCAAAAGCAAATAAGTGTGCGCCACCATCGGAACATTAGAATAAGTGCATGCACATATGGAACAAAATGTGCCTGATTAGGTGTGATCAAATCAATAGTTTAGGATATCCGGTTGGAGATAAAGACGAATTGTTGATGATCCACTTGTTGATTTGATGCAATGCCATCCCCTAGGGAAGATTGTGGTCTCAGAAGTCTCACACTAGATCTACCTGACTAAAAGGTATAGATTGGATTTTCTTAATAGGAGAGAGCATGGTAACTCAATACACCTCATTACCACCATAACTTAAAAGATACTAAACTTAGTCCCTAATTGGTATTTCTCTAAGATGGATATCTATAAATATGTGTAGGGCCTTCATTTGAGGCACTGCTCTCTCTCCTCTCCAGCCCTAACCCTAGAGAAAAGCGTTCCTCCTAAAAACCCTACTCCACCAAATCTAGAGATCTCATAGTGTGTATGGTATAGTGTTCTCTTCCCTCGTAGTTGAGAATCAACATCTCTGATGGGCTTTCCTCCATCTCCATGTGTGTCTCCGTGCAGTGAAGAAGACGAATATGGTTACGCATTCAAGGTAATTCAATTCCTGAAAATTTTTAAATTGCCGTATTTTATGGTGCTTCCACTTACATAACCCAGCCAAATAACCGTTGAGCCTTCTCAAAATGTCAGCAAGGCAACGGCCTTGTTTAGTGCAAACTATGGGCAAGCAATGTGAGCATCAGCCTCAGCAGCAAATTAGAGCAACCTCCTACACCTGGCAGGTGGAATTTATACAGACCAGCCATAGCCCTTTTTGAGTGGAGCTTTCATGCCAACCAATACAAGAGATACAATAATATCCCCAATCAAGAAATGGCAGAACTGGTTACCATCCATTTTGAGGTGTGATGTGGTACCATAGTATTGCTTGGGGTCTTAGTTTACAATGGCAATGTGCGCTTGATTCGGAAGCCTTAAACATGCCAATCCTGCAGGTGGCCTAGCTAACTGCAGCAAACGGCCAATGTACATGATTTCCAAATTCCAAGCAAACTCAAGAGATTGTCCAACCAGATCTTGAGAATGGTACGATTGTTCTTAGTAGAGTTCTTTGATATGGGATGGTGGGATAGTTTAGTAGAGGAGGTGTACAACACAAATTAGTTGTGATTAGCATTTGGTTCAATCTAAATAAGGTAGATTACATATGTGGGAAAGATTTCTAGGATTCCCTGTTATTATGAAAGGGTTATCTATTAAAAGTTACAATGTCTAGAGAGGGGGACAGTGAAAAATAATGTTTTGTCAGGTGAAGGATCTCCCACCCAAAGAGATCAATTCCTTCTCCCTCTTCCCTCTTTTTTTTTTTCTTTTCTTTTTCCCTCTATTAATACCATTGTGTCATAAATTTCCATGGGGGATTGTATCATTTGAGTTGTTTATGCTTGTCGAATTTTCAACCTCTTCTCTCTTGTTGTTTTGTGAGTTTGTTTGCAGGGATTATGTAATACACTGAGAGTATTCATTTCCTCCTTTCTCCACAACGTTCAAAGTATGATAATTGTTATTCGCACAGAACGATATAAGGTTAACTAAATTGAACCGTAGCATTTCCCCATAAATCGAGAAGATGAGAATAGAGCTAACCTGGCGTAAGCCTAGAATACTGATTAGAACAAATCAAGATTTGATCCAACACTTGAAGATGACAAGCAAGAAAATGCCGATGGCATCTGCAACAGATACAATTTTATAAGTCTCATTGAAATGTTAAATGAAGCTTAGTGAATAATTGCAAATGAAATAGACCCGTTTGATGCCCCACGGTGTGGTGGTCCATTTAGTTCAACTAGGTCCCACCCTGAATGGCCTGTGCCAAAATCTCATTACCATGGGATAACCTCAACTTCCAAACAAGGGTGAGTCAGAAACAATGATGCAGTTTGCCACATGCATATCATTGGCAGGACCTACTGGTTGAATGATCAAACTCCACATGATTGGGCATAAACATCAAAACTTATAGGCAAAAAAGCATATTCATCAGGACTTGTGTTTACCTTTTATCCACATGTCCAAATCATGGCCTGTTGTGGTAAGCATAGCCCCAAAAACACATGTTCAAGAAATCCCAACCATCGAATTGGTGGGAATTGAATTGATAGTTAAAAGGAGGTCCTATCATGGCCTCATCATGGATTATCATGGCCTCATCATGGATTATCATCCATAGCCCAAAAATCACACGATCGAGCCATCCTAAGTTCCTAACCATCCAATTGGTGGACATCATCAAATCGACAGTTACGAACGGGGTCAGGGGCTGAATCTCATGGCCAAAATCAGATGGTTGAGGTCATTAAGCACAGCTCCAAAAGCACAAAATCAAGCAATCCTAACCATCAAACTGGTGGACATTTAATTGACAATTGAAAAGGTGGCCCATTGTGGCCTAATTCTGAACCGTCATTCTCATTCATGGCCCAAGAACCACGATTGAGTGATCCTAATCATCCAATTGGCAGACATTGAATTGAAAGTTAAGGGGGTTCCATGAGCCAAATCTCAAGCCAAAATTAGACCTTTAGGGTCATCTGATCAGCCTGATCTTCAACCTATGCTCAATCTGCACCAGGGCCAACGATATGGACAGCTTGGATTGGCATAAATCCACACAACATGTACATTGGAAAAGTCAACTTCATTTAGCACTATGCGGAAAATCCAATTCAATCACATCATTTAAACAGAAATCATTAGCAAGTGGTGGTAGACATTCAAGAACCGATCCAAAGCAATTGTCAATATCTTTGGGGGCATCCTCCATCCACAGTGGGCCCCATCAAATCAGCGGCCGGGATTAACATACCGTGGGTCCCACATGCATGGAATCCTACACCTCAGCAAAATATCTATTTGTTGAGGCTCAGGAGTCAGGACCCAACCATTATTCCTCTACAAAGAAAACTCTACAAAACAAAAAAAAAAAAAAAAAATCCAGCACTCCACTCTGCAACAAAAAGCCCAGTTTTTTTTAATGAAATTTACGAAAAAACCAAATTACAGAAAGAGAAAAATGGCAGTGATTACGGCCTAATCTTGTAAATGGGCTATTTCGAAAAATAAAGCATAAAAATTACAATTTAAGTACTGTATTTTAACATATTTACAGAACTAGTACTGGATTTCGCAACAGAAAACGAGTGTTAGTTCTTACACCAAAGAAGATGGAGAGATGGAGGCGTAGGTTAGCATCTCGTCGCCTTAAGATGGAGAGAGAAGCAGCAGCAGCTATAAAACCGCAGTCCCCGCTCCTCTTTTTCGTGTGTTTGGGAATAAACGGGACAGGCAGATAAGACCTTGTCAATGATACGCACGGTGCGCAGTGCGCGGGAGCGGATTAGGTGCGGCCCTGGCCTCACTCAACATGGTGCGTCCCTGACCGTAGAGCCCATCTTAATGTATATTTTGTATATCCACACCGTCAATCCGTTTTCCCAGATCATTTAAAGCCACTACTTCAAAAATTAATTAGATATAAATCTAATATATACTATTTCATGGGAAGAAGTAGAGATTGACTATTATAAATTTTTTGTGGGCCAAAAGTACTTCAATCATGCTGATATTTGTTTTTTTTCATTAATCTATGTCTTTCTTACATTATAAACAGTTTAGATGGAAAATATCACCAATTTGGGTATTCAGTGGGCCCTAGGAAGCTTTAATGGTGAAGCATTCAATAACCACAGTTTCCTATGGTGTGGTCCACATAGGATTTTTATATTGTTCAATTTTGGGCTACATTACGTAAAATGAGATTGAAAAAACGGATGGACGGCGTGGATATATAAAATATACATAAATATGGGCCCCACACTTAGGGCCGCACCTAATATGTTCTCGACAGTGTGCAGTGTCCGGCAACGCCCTGTTACATGGAATTCCCCTGTGGGGCCCACAGAGATGTCCGTGTGAAATCCACTCCATCCATCAGTTTCTATGGATCATCTGACAATGAGATCCCAAAAATGAACTAGATCCAGCACTCATGTAGGCAACGTTTAAAGAAGAAGCGGGGGATGAACACCCTGCCATTGCCATTAAGACTTATTAGGGCCCACAGAAGTTTTGGATGAGGATGATATTGTGTTCCTTTCCTAAATCCTGATTATAATGACCTTGTGAACGGTTTGGATGGAGTAAACATCATGGTGAGCCCTGGGAAGATTTCAACGGTGGGTGGTTCCACCCATGCTTCTTGTGGTGTGGCCCACTTTAGTTTGGGCTCTAAGTTAAATTTTGGGTATTCATCGTAACTTGAGGTGTCAAAACTGATGGACAGAGTGTTTATATGTGCATCAGAGTGGGCCCTGCGTGGCTTTGCCTTGGAAGAACTCCTTGCAACACTTTCCATTGCAAGGTACTATAGTAAAGAAGAGGCATGCTTCACAGCTTCAGTGCTCCCAAGGCACTATAAAAACCGTTCATTAAGTGAACTAGTAGCTTGGCAGGCTACCATGCAAAAATCACACAGGTAATGTGTTTGGCTCAAAATTCAGTCATTAATATGTGTATTATATTTGGCATACCAGAGCTCGTCACAACTCAATATGAACTAAACACCTATGACACCGAGTGTTTAGATAGATAAAAAGATAGTGAGCAACTATCTATGATTAAGAACTAAGCACTTCGGCCGTCTATTCAGTTACTAGTAAACAAAATTAGGTAATTTCCAAAAGAGAGGGATCTTTTTTTTTTATTTTGGAAGGTACTTTTCTCACCATCATAGTAGAGATAATTTAATTCATACAATATAAGAATAGAAGGAACTCAATTGCATTAAATGAAATAAAGAGCAGAGCTTATTAAAATATTCCTCGAGAACCTAACATCTATGGTGTAGATGGTAAGATCTCACAATTAAGTCAGTGACTTGGGTGTAGATGAAGGAAATATTACATTACTTAAAATAAAAGACAAAGCTCATCCATGCAAATCCTATACTCAGCATAGATGAAAGAGAAGTATATTATTTCCATGGTAGGTTGGTCTAGCTTAGTCTAGCGCGTCAACATAAATGGAAAGGATTATACCCATGCAAAAGTTGATCCAACATGGCAGCGTAGACAAGTTGGATTAATCTAGGATAAAAGGATAAGACCAGCAATGTTGTGTTGCGAAGTTGACTTGTGTTGTGTTGGCAAGGGCTCGACGCTCTTCGATCTCTCTTGTTTATAAGGTTTCGAGGCTATAGTTAGAGAGAGGTCTTTGTGACCATCTATTAATGTGGGAATAATCGCATGGGCTTGAAGACAATTGTGGCTTATCATATAATGTCGCGTATACTGGTCATTCATCATGGCTTGACCATTGGTTGCACGTACGTTGTACTCTTGTTATAAGTAGGGTTGTAAATGGGTCAACGGGCCAATGGAGTACCCAAGCCATTTAGACCAACCCATTTGTTAAATGGTATGGGTTTGGGTTCAAGAACATACCCATGTTGCTAAATGGGTATGGATCTGGTTTCCTTTATGTTAGGCCCAACGTGACTCGACCCAAACCCATTTAGTAAATGGGCAGGTTTGGTCTATGTTGCAAGGGATCCATCCACGCCCAAACTCATCTAGACCCAAATTTTAAACCTAGTTAAAATGCCTGCATACTAGATCTAGACCTAGACCCATTAGATCCGACTTATAAATGGGTTTGGGTGGATATCCCTCTAGTAGACCCAGACCCAGGCCCATTTATAAATGGGGTTGAATCAGACCCGCCCATTTAGTAAAAGGGTCTAAAATTTGGATCCAACCCCATCTAGTAAATGGATGTGGTCTGGTTTTTGCTAAACCCGCCCCAAACTCTACCATTTATAGCATTAGTTATTAGGACAATACTCCTTATGGCATCACATGTTGGGAATCATCATCTCTTTCTTCACATGAACATAAGTAGTGCACCGTGAAGCTCGATCAACTGGGCATTGTTGTTACTTAACTCTTCAAGCAGTTTTGACCATAAAGATTCCTTCTGTCTGATGCTATGTTACATTGGTAGAATCTATCCCTTGCTGTAGCTGAATTTTGGTCAACACCCATTTTCAGTAATGAGGTTACAATAAAAAGTAGTTGACTCTACCACATGTACTGAGACATATAACAGGTGTTCCTACGCCAATAGTTATCTAAATTTAATCTTTTTAGGCTACTCATAACCTTTTGGATTCTAATTACATTTGGCTGTCAAGTCACCTAAAAGAGATCTTTTATTTGTCTCTTCTTAAGGCTTCACTACCATGCAACATTCGTTTGATCTGACTTAGTCAAATCAAACATTAACATTGGGCTGATGTAATCCACACTTTATTTGATCACTTTTGATAGCGTCTATTTTTTCAAGTAATGGATGGAAGGAGTGAAATTGTCTAACAAAGGTGACTCCTCAGAATCATTAGCATTCCATGATGGGTCCTAAAAATTAGATGGATCAAATTAGTAAATTGAACCTATTTTTGTGCAAATGATCATGATTGTCCATGTTAAGGGATACTGATTTTATTTGTCTCATCATAGCTCTTGAACGGTAAACTGTGAAATATGTGATGGACCTATTGGACAATCTAGATCAATGGAGTGGACCGTCTCAGCACTATAAATCAATAGTATTGCTCTAAGAGCATTCGGAGCAATTCTCATTTATAAGTCAATAACTAACTTTATTTTTTTAATTTATATGTATAAAATGAATTATTTAGATCTTTAAATTAAACATAGATTATTTTGTGATTAATTAAAACTTCAATATTTTGAAAATCTCTCAATATTGGTGGGATAATATCGTTTGATCAGTTTTCTGCTGAAATGTGCCATGCTTTATTTTCACCATAATGCCAACAGTGCTTGCTTGGGTGAGATGGATTGGCATCACAGCACACGAGCAAAACACACAAAATATGCGAAATATCGGGTAACAAGAAACATTCATGAATGATATCATCCAAACTAAAAACTGGTCTGTTGATCAAATGGGCCACAATCGTATGAGAAAAATGACTAACGGTTTGCATTTAATGCACATGAGTCACCTTCATGATGTGTTTCAGAGCTTTATTGATTAGTTTTCTGGAAGCGGATTGGCTGGTGAATCCTACACCACCGACTTGGCTGGTGTATTTACATCAGCAAGTTCTGTGGGCTCCAGCGAGAGGTATTTGTTATATCCAAATCGTCTATTCGTTTTGGGAGATCGTTATGAGGATTTATACAAAAAAATGAGATGGATCAAAAGCTCAAGTGGACCACATTGAAGAAAGTAGTGGAGATTGAACATCTACCATTAAAAACCTTATTGGGATCACAGAAGTTTTGGATCAATCTGATATTTGTTTTTACCCTTCATCCAGGTCAGTGTGACCTTATGAACAGTTTGGATGGAAAATAAACATCATGATGGGCCCTAGGAAAGTTTTAACGGTGAGAATCATTGTCGCCACTTCCTTTTGTGGTGTGGTCCACTTGAGTTTTGGATATGACTCATTTTTTGTATCATACGTTAAAATGATCTCTCCAAATGGACAGAGCGTGTGGATATATTAAATACATCACTGTGGGGTCCACTGAACCTTAATCTTCTTTGGATTGTTTGTATGTTCATAGTGCTCAAGGAGCGCTTGCCACATACCTACACCAACAATGTCGCTAGTGTAGGGTTCACCAGCCAATCCGTGTCTGATGAAGGGTTCAGATGTTGAAAATAAGTTAAATTGTAGAACGTATGATGTGATGCACCACATGCCTAACTCATTCGAGCGACTGTCGCTGTTTATTCTAGATGCGACGTCTTCAAGCGCATAATATAGATGCATTGCACATTATTACTTGGTACGCTTGTAAGGAATCTGGTACGTTGATATGGTGGACCTCAATGAAAAAAACTGCTAAAATAATCAGACCCATCTATCTATTGTATGGGCCATATGTTTACTTATAAATGATAGTGATAATCATAACCAGTGGCTTATATTCTTTCTTCTCGAATGAGTTCGTTGGACTAACTTTTAGGAGTGGGTGGGTGCGTTTGATGGACGTGCCGGATACTTCCATAATATGGCACATGTGGTGTACTTAGTGTTTAGCACTTGAAGGCTAATATTGCAGAATTAACGTTTGTGTTTAACACTTGAAAGCTAGAATTATAGAATTAATTAACGTTCTCCGGTAGAAAATGTACGTATAGCATAATACTTGATGGTGTCTCGCCTGGCTGGAAGACGCCTAGGCTTTTCAACATAAGGTCTCATGTTCAAGTGCCAATGAGACACACTAACCCCACTGGTAGGTAGGGCTGTACATCGAGCCAAGTCGAGTCGAGGTGGGCCAAGCTTGGCTTGACTTGTCTATGCTCTCCTCGAGTTCGAGCTCTGGCTCGAGCTCACCATTAGAGCTTGCCTTGTTTACTAAAACTTTTGAGGCAAGCTCGAGGCGAGCTAGTGGATCAAGTTGAGGCGAGTTTACCTCGAATCGAGTCGAGGTTGCTCCCACCTCAATTTATTATATTTTTAACTACAAAATACAAATTAAAAGTCAACAACATTAAGTTCAAGAAGTCATAGATATATTAGGGGAGAATAGTATTTCTACAGTTGGACCCCACCATTAAAATGACCTAGCTCTGATCGGTTTTTTCTTTGGCTAGGTCACACATTCATTGAATGCAGACCACTAGTAATATTTTTCTGAACCATAATTAACACAATACATGCATAGCTCACCACATGAATGGACTGCCCTGATTATTGTGTGGACCATCTTCATGATGAAGCTCAGCTGATTCATGGATCGGATGCACCACCTCCCTCGTAAAATTGTAATCAATAGCTGCATATGTTGTTTGGTCTTACCATATGACGCAGGGAGGACGTGGTAGGTTGATCACCGTCTCCCTAACCGATAATTTCTCGAATCCACGAGAAGAAATAAAAGATAAAAAAAGGAATTTAATTCCAAATAATTACTTTATTGAAGATTGAATGAATAAAAATGAAATTAGAATGCATATAAATAGGAAACTAAACCCTATGCAAAGTATCAGACTCCAACTCCAACTGAAACTCCTAGAAAACGCAACTTACTATAAATAGTAAACTTACTATTTATAGAAGTCGTTCAATCCTACTAGAACTCTTGGTTTTCGTCCAAAAATAGAAATTATCAAACGGCCTCAACCACGTTGTTCTACGAAATATTCTAAGCCCTTTTCATGTTGGGCACTAACTCTAAAACCATACAGATGCAGAGTTATGATCGAATTAAAACTTACTATAAATAGTAAAACTGAAAATAAATTAGCCTAATGACCGTCGATACGGTCGAATCTCGCGATTCCGGCTTGGGCAACTCGGCGTAGCGGGGTTGGTTGGCTAAAGTAGCTCGAGCTACCCCAAATTGATATATTATACGTCCTGTAACTCATTCCGGATTGTGAGATACTGACCGATTTACGGTCCTAACGGTCCGGATTACTTTCGACCCCGTCCGGTCTTCTTTTGCTCCATCTGGGCCATGAAATAATCAGCGACCCAGTTCTACATCATCATAGCCCCTATTTTGTAGGTATGTATGGTGTGTGGTCTCACCGTAATACCTGTGTTTGTGTAACGTGTAAAACACACAACCATTGTGTGCTCACCATGTTTTGTACTTGAAATTACTCAATCTATCAGATATGCTCAACAAGGAATGTTCTTACCTGAACAAAATAGTAGGATTGAGAAACCCCCCCCAACGTGTGAGGGTTTTATATGTCCTAAGCTTGGACCCCAACGTGTGTGGGGGGGGAGGGGGGGAGGGGAGAGAAAGAACCAAGAAATAAGAAGATTAGGTTTTTTTTTTATTTTAACAAATATCTATATGAAACGAGTCGAGCTCGAGCTCGAGCCAAGTCGAGCTTGAATCGAGTCAAGTTTTGAGTCAAGTCGAGTCAAGTAACCCAATGGTCGAACTTGACTCGATTTCTAACTTGAGCTCCTAAATGAAGCTTGGCTTGACTTGTTCTACTAAGTCGAGTCGAGCCGAGGCGAGCTTTTTCGAGTCGAGTCGATCGAGTTTCTCGAGCTGACTCAGCTCATGACTAGCCCTACTGGTGGGTGGGTGCATTGTGTGACTAATTGTGTGGGTGTGTTGCGCAGCTAATAGGGCGGGTGTGTTGCATGACTAACACAATATATATATATATATATATATATATATATATATATATATATATATATATATATATATATATATATATATATATATGGGAAATGGTACTATGAGGTCGACCTCATGGGAACTTCCCATGAGGTCGAGCTGTGTGGGCCCCACCTTGATGTGTTTTAAACATCTACTACATTAGTTAGATGCACCATTCAATGGTGGGACACATGCTAAAAAATCAGGTCAATCCATGACTTAGGTGGGACACACCACAGAAAACAGTTGGGAGGGGTTATCCACCCATTAAAATATTCATGATCGTTGATTGGGCCCACTGAGATGTGATTCACAAATCAAGACCATCCATCATGTGTGTTCCACTTGTAAGAGGGTTCAGACCAGGTATCAGGCACATCCAAAACTCAGGTGGGCCCCACCAAGTGATTTTAGATATTTTAGGCATATCTTCACATGGTTTTAGATGGTATGGCCCACCTGAGTTCCCTATTCAGCTGATTTTTGGGGTATCTCATAAACTAAAGAGGACCCATCAAATGCACGGTGTTGATGTGCGACACACATCATGGTGGGGCCCACACAGCTCGACCTCATGGGAAGTTCCCATGAGGTCGACCTCATAGTACCATTTCCCTATATATATATATATATATATATATATATATATATATATATATATATATATATATATATATATATATATATATATATAATTACTTGATGAGTGGATAGTATTCATTCCATCACCAATGCACACAAAAAACCATGTTGGAGTTGTTCATTGGTATCATAATCCATTCGTCATGTGAATGTGATAGGGTCAATTTTAGTCGTTAGTTTTAATGATCATGTATCCCTTAAACATACAAAACATGCTATGTTGCCTTGCCTCATTGGTAGACTATGTGGAGTTTTAACAAAAGGTCTCGATCTTGAAACCCATAGTGGTGAAATTCCATGTTGCCACTGGTTGCATGACTGACTGGGTGGGTGTGTTGTGCGATTGACTGGGTGGGTGTGTTGCATGACTGACCAAAAAAAAAAAATGATTTAGGTTATATGAGGAGTAAATCCACAGCTCCCAAAGAACTTTAGGTCGGACACAGTACTCTATGGCCTAGGAGAATTATGGTTCATGGATATTATTAACTGTAACTAATATAGATGCTTAGGACACATATGGACCATTTTTTAAGATGTACAATCATACTGTGTGAGAAGAGTACCTTGAGTCGGGAAGGAAGATCTCAACTATCGAGAGCTAACTCAATGTTGGTTGTATTATCGACATAAGATCATTAGGTCTTTGGACACTTAATATCATCTTGTCTATGGGCCCATTAGCCTGGACCACGGTCAGATGATTAAAAAAAAAAAATTGATAGTGCATAAAAGATTATTAATCTTCACACCTAAGAGTATGTACGCATCCCATATCTCAATTGGGCAATTTTGGCGTACTTTATGAGGTTTTCTTGAGGCTGTTAAAAGCAGATGTGAGGCTAAGTAATGTTAATTAGGATTGATTAATTTTTTTCATGGGGCAACATACCCTAAAGTAACCTAGAAAATGGATGGACACTGTGGATAAAACCCATACATCACGCTGATGTGTGTTAATCTCGTTTTAATGGCTACGATATGTGTGAATCTCATTCTAGTGGCTGCAATACAGGCTGGCCTGAGTAGCCCTGCTTGACAACTTTAATGGTTGCTTAACACACCACATGATCATGACCCTGCTTACGAGGCACCAAATGGAGCTTTTTCATTGGCTAGTTTAGGGTTGAAAGGGAAGTTCCTGTGCTGGGATGCAAGGTGGGGCCACCTGCGATGTTTGTGAGAAATCCACCCCATTCATCCATTTTGAGAGCTCATTTTGAACATGGGACCAAAAACGAAGTGAATCCAAAATTCAAGAGGGCCACACGAGAGGAAAAAGTGGGGGTTGAATGGCCTCCGTTGAAACATTCCTATGGTGACAAAAGTTTTGTATTAGACTTAAGTTTTTGGTGTTTTCACTTCATCCCAGTGGAAATGACCTTATATCAAGCTGACAAAAGTTTTGTATCAGACTAAGGTTTTTATGGTTTCACTTCATCCCAATGGAAATGGCCTTATATCAAGCTAAGTTTTAGGTGTTCTCATTTCACATATGAGTGGGAATGACCTTATAAATGGTTTTGATGGCATATAAACATCAAGATGGAGCCCAATAAGTTCTCTAATTCCCGGCTCAACATGGCCCGCTTGAGCTTTGGATCTACCTAATTTTTGGTAGCATGTTCTAAAATGAGATCTCAAAACGGACGGGCAAAGTGTATTTCTCATAAACATCACAATAAGCCCCACCCAGCATCCCTTGCGGTGAGCTTTGGCAGGAAATCAGCTAAATTGACCCAGATTGCCTACAATGCCCTCCTCCATGAATATCCATGGAGAAGGATGTGGCCCACTCTGATGTATGTTTTTTATCCACAAAATAAGGTAGATCCATTTTGGCTGGGCCTGGACTGGATCGATGAACATCCATCCATTTTACTAGCTCCATGATTCCAAAAATAAGGTAGATCCAAAACACCAATCGGAATTGATCGCCCACAAGTAAAAACTTCTCCAGGGCCAGAAGGTTTTCCATCAAAGCTTAGATCAAAGCTTATATCCGTCTTTCAGCCATCCAGGTCTGTGTGACCTTGTGAACAGGTTGGATGACCAATACACTTCAAGGTGGACCCTAGGAAGGTTTCAATGCATGGTGGTCATCACCATCCCCACTGTTTCCTTTAAATCTACGTTATTTTTGGGCTTGTGTCCTAAAATTAATTAGCCAGCAAAATGGATGAATGGAGTGGATAAAACACATATATCACAGCCGGCTCCGCAGAACTTGTGCCACATCTTGCTCTAAGGAGTGGAAGTGCCACCGGGCCTCACCAAAAATGGCGTGGCCCTGACAGTGGGGCCCACCTTGATGTATGTGCAATATATACATGCTGTCCATTCATTTTTCCGGTCCGTTTAGAGCTTGTGAGAAATTATGAAGCAAATCTAAATCTTAGGTGGACCACACTATGGGAAATAGTGGTAATTGGTCATTAAAAATTTCTTGTCTGCCACAAGTTTTAGATAAGCTGATATTTGTTTTTCCCCTTCATCCAATCTATGTGACCTTGTCCACAAGTTTTATGACAAACAAACATTTGTTGAGCCGGAGAAGTTTTTAATGGTGGCGTTCAATCACCACTGCTTTTCTGTAATGTGGTCCACTTGGGATTTGTATCTGCTTCGTGTTTTTGGATTCATTCCTTAAATGAGTTCAGAAAATGTATGAATGGTGTGGATATACTACACATACATCAAGATAGGCCCCACAATCAAGGCCACACCATGTTGCGTGATGCCCGGCGGCACCTATTCTGCTCCCCTTGCTCAAGGAGTGCAGATTAGGTGAGTAGGGGTAACAACATAGAGGGTGAGTCCTGATCATGAGCCCACCTTGATTTATGTGTTATATATACATGCTATCTATCCCTTCTGCCAGCTCGTTTTTGAGAGCTCAAAATTGAAGCAGATACAAATCTTAGGAGCACCACACCACTTGAAACAATGGTCATGATTGAATCGCCCGTCAATAAAATCTTCCTATGGCCTACTGTAATGTTTATTTGCCATCCGGCCTATTGATAAGGTCACATTGCAAATATTAGTTCCATACAAAACTTTTGTTGGCCGAAAAATGTTTTTACTGGTCTATCACCCTCATTTCCGTGGTGTGGTCGGCTTGAGATTTGTATCTACTTTATTTTTAGGCCCATACCCTAAACCGAGCTGGCAACCAGAAAATGTTGCTCTTGTTGGTGATCCTAGCCATCCATCTGGTGGCTGGTAGATAGGTGGTTCTTAAAATAAAAAAAAACACACACAGAGAGAGAGAGAGAGAGAGAGAGAGAGAGAGAGAAGGCAGCATTGTTAAGTCATCCACCAGATAATGGACCGGATTGCCTGGTGTAGCACAACATTCTTGCTTAAGTCACATACATGATAGGCTGGAAAAAATGAATGGAGGGCGTTGATGAAGCACAAACGTCATGGTGAGGCTCACCGATCTTTTCCAGTAGCACGTACGTCCGTGCTAGCTATGTACTACACTAATGCGATCTGACTCCATCATTCATGTTATAGAGCCATCTTATACGGTGCAGCTTAGGTGGTAGGACCTGACTGTGGGGCTCACAGTAACGTATGTGCCCTAAATCCCTACTTTCCAACCATTTTGAAAGCTCATTTTAGGGCATTGTCTAAAAATGAATCATGTCTAAATCTTAGGTGGACCATACGGTGGGAAACAGTCGTGATAAGGTAAAAAAGATAAGAGTCCGGATCCTCTGTTATGGACCAATAAAAAAGCTCCAAATAAGGTTTCTGTTCGGCACCAACGGAGGATCTGGATTCAAAAAGATATATAGTCAGAGTCCACGCAAATTTCATCTTGATCCCAAGGTCCATGTGAGATTTTGATCTGCCTTATTTTTTAGATCATGCCGTAAATGGGTTTCCAATACAGATAGATGTAACAGTCATCAAGGCGGGCCCACTAGTCATGGGAGAGCGGATTAGGTGAGACTCCGTCATCCCGCTAGACAGTGCAGCCCTTACCGTGGGGCCACCTTGATGTACGTATCCTGTATCCAGTCTGTCCATCTGTGTTTTCAGATCATTTTATAGCATTATGCAAAAAATGAAGCAGATCTAATCATCCTGTGGACCATACCATTAGAAACAGTTGTTATTGACCATTAATGGGACTCAAAAGTTTTGGACCAAGCTGATATTTATTTTTTACCTTATTTAGGCTTATGTGACCTTATTGACAGATTAGATGGTAAATAAATACTACAAAAACATTAATGTGCGCCCTAAGAGCTTTTTAATGGTAGGATGGTCAAACACCACTGTTTCTTATGGTATGGTCCACCTGATAATTGGATCTGATTCGTTTTGGGAGTAATGCCCTAGAATGATATGGAAAAACGGATGAACGGTACGGATGCATAATACATACATCAAGGTGGGCTCGACTGTAACCCCACTGTAATGGCGGAGGCCGGGGTCTCACCTAATCCGTTCTCTAGTCAGGGATCCCACCCACCTCAGTGGATCGGGCGCGATTTAGGTGTTACCCTGGGAACAGCTTAGTGGTGTTACCCCTACTGTATGGCCCACATGGATGATATTTTGTATATCCACGCCGTCTATCCGTTTCTCCAGGCCATTTTAGGATGGGCTGTCAAAAATTATATATATTCAAACCTCAAGTGTACCATACCAATGGAAACAGTTTGATTGAGTGCCCCACCATTAACAATTCCAAAGAGCCCATTGTAAGGTTTTTGTAATGTTTATTTACAATCAAAGATGTTGATAACGTTAATCAGGTCTTGATGAAGGTAAAATATAACTATCAGATTCATCCAAAACTTGCGTGGCCCACAGAAATCTTTTTATGGTCATTCATCAAAGTTTCTAATTCTATGGTACACCTGAGATCTTGATGTTCTTCGGATTTTAGATCATATCCTAAAATGATATGAAAAAACAGATGGATGGAATGGATATATAAAAAATACATTAAGACGGGCCCCACATGGTTAGGGTAACACCCACTAAGCTGTTACTCCAGTGGATCCGGTGATCCACTGAAGCCGCGTACACAAGTGATGTCAGCCACGTTGTCAGAATGGTGCATCGAAGGATCACCGCATATAAAATTATAGTGATTGAATGTACACCATTAAAAACATCTCACGCCCGGCTGCAATGTTTATTTGACATTCAACCTGTCGATTAGATCATACATGAAGGGAAAAAACAAATATCAGCTATGATCCAAAAAGTGCCACTCCCTGGAAGTTTTTAATGGTGGCCGTTTAATCAACACTGTTTCGTGTGATGTGGTCCACTTAAGATTCGGATCTACCTCATTTTTTGGGCTCATTCCATTAAAATGATCTTGGAAAATAAATTGACAGTGTGGATGAAACACATACATCATGGTGGGTCCCACACAGCACCGACCACTAGCCATTGGTCACTGGCCAAATCCGGGTCCTTTCAACGGTGGGCGTCATTCTTTCTGTGTGGTCCACTTGAGCTTGGGATCGCTCTAAAATTAGGCTGGGGAAACCGATGGACAGTGTGGATAAAACATAAAAATCACGGTGGGCCCCACAGAATCGTGCCACAAGATAGATCTGTGGTGACCCGGGCGTAGTAACTGATGGCGTAAAATCAAGTATCAATGATCTCAGCCATCAAATGGATGAGATTTTTCTCACTAACGTGGGCCGTCGGTAACTTTTGACCGTTTTGTACCGTCTATTTTCTCACTAATGTGGTCCAAAAGGGATTGGATCGTCCAAAATAAGTGGCTTTTGGCCCGTGACCTTTCGGTATGGGACGTACCAAAGGACGATTTCAATCTCATCATAAATGCCACGTGTGTATCGGTGACGTGTACTAACGGTGCACGGCGTGTCGAGTGGCACTGCACCAGATCTTCTCCCGAAACGCCCGTGTACCTCACGTCGGTACCTACCGGAGTCACTTGCATTACATCCACCCCATCCACATGGTGCATCGACCCGATTTTGGCCTTCATCCAAAAGATCAAGCTGACTCGACACTCTGGGAGGCCATCCCTTGATTTATACCTAAAAATATCTAAATTCATGTGGTATGGCCCACCTAAGTTTTTGAACATTATGATCTTTGGTTACTTAGTTCATAACGATGAGACGCATCAGATGAATGGATTGGATGGAACATAAAACCCTTGGTAGGCCCTACAGAAAACTAAGGATGAGTGTCTCATCCCAAATATTTTCTTTGGTCGGGGTCTACCTGATGGACGGTGTGGATCTCACGTAAGATCCACCCACGTGTCTCTCGGTGAGTGAGGTACCTAGCGCATGGTATGCTAGCGCGGCTCATCTGCTCTTACTCCAGCTGGGGATTTTTAATGCATTAGCCAAAAGGCGTGGCCATTTTAATTAAGATTTCAATTTCTTATGCAAGGTTTTCAAATTGGCCTTTTCATGAGAAATTAAAAGTTTTGTGGTTGGTTTTACCCCTCTGACCACATATGGAGTTGCTTTTTGCATAACACTTTCGAAGCCTTCTAAAGTGAAGAAAGTGTGGCCCACGAAATTAACAGTTTCTGCCTACCAGATGGCCAATCTGAGCCGTTCACAATAAATGGAACATTTCCAAACTCATGTGAGGGATTTTTACAAATCTAACAGAGGCTGTGTGTGGCCCAGAACAGCATCAATGATTCTCATTACTACAAATTCTTTGCACCGGCGTGGTCCACCGGCATTGACCATTTCCTTGAAATTTTCTCTAATGACTCATAATTAAAACCCTTTTTATATGAATAGATTTGATTTGTCTTCTCACATCCAATTTGCGCCACATAGGATCTTATACGTTTTTAAAAGGGTATGGCTATTGATGCGAAAGACGTTGTATGGGGATCCACCACATTCTTCCTACGAAGAAAGCGAAAGGGGGTTTCGAAGTTGAGTTTGGAGGTTCTACCAAGGCAATGCATGCTATCCATTCATCAATGACGTCGATGGACCATTCTCCTTCCCTCTTCGTGTGACTTCGGTGGTCATCATCCGATTCTCCATGATGCACGTCCAAGATAATGGTTGGACTAGATTGTGACGAAAAAGAAAGCTTGGGCCCACAAAAATAGTCCGCTAAATGAAAATAGGTAAACCATCTCTTTAACTGATTTTCTATGTAAATATTAATGTGGATGGTAATGTACATGTGGAAGTAGAAAAGTGTAATGGGTGGAGGCCTAAATGTGGGTTGGATTTCCCCTGGGTACTCAAAACTCCCCTTTGTTAACTAGATTCCCACATGAGTATTGTGGGATCCCCTTGGAACCGAGGATTCCCACTAGGCATAGTGGATTCCCTCTGAGCATAGTGGATTCTCACTGAACACTGTGGATTTCCCCTAGCACTGCGGATTCCCACTGGCCACTGTGGATTCCGCTGAGCAATATTGATTCCCCTGGGCATAGTGGATTCCCACTGAACAACGTGGATTCCCCCTGGCACTACGGATTCCCACTGGCCACTATGGATTCCCAATGATCACTGTGGATTCCCCCTGGCACTATGGAATCCTACTGGGCACTGTGGATTCCCCCTAGCACTGTGGAATCCTACTGAGCACTGTGGATTCCCCCTGGGCATTATGGATTCCCACTGAGCAATGTAGATTCCCCCTGGGCATTGTGGATTCCCACCGAGAAAGGTAAATCCAAACGCACAAGGTCCACTGCCATTTGACGTTTTAGTTATCACATGCTCTTTTGGAAGGTGTAAAAACAGACCCTAATGGATGCTATAATAGGAATGATACTCTACATTGGGCTATCAAAACAAATATCCCGTGCATCTCAACAGTGCGAATCCACAGTGGCATGGGGAATCCTCTGTTTTAATTCTATAATTCTTAATTCTCCCAGACATGCATTTCTACAACACTCAATTCATCTCAACATTCTATTGAAAGAATGGGGCAAAACATTGATCATTGTTTGCTTCCCCCTTTACTTTTTCTAATCATTTTATTTATTGATAATATGATAGGATATTCTATGAGGAGGGGGAATCTGTGTAGCATTACGAAAAGCATCATCGGAGGGTATTCGCTTTATACCTCGACTTGGGAATGATATCTTCACAACAAGGATAGTCTGTTTCACTTTAAGATGCTTATGCAACAAGATTGATTATCCTAGAGGTATAAATGTATCTTTTAAGGTTTATAACCAAGCTTTTTTTGTTTCAGGCACAAGAATCCTTGAACATGACAATTACGTGGCCCATATGCTGCTATTATGATAGTGAGCTAGTAAAAGAAAGAGAAAGATAGGGGTACAACGGTGGCGATTCTCAGTTTATCATGGTGAGCAATGAAATAAGATATGAGGATCTTGTATCTAAAATTCACAATATCATCGACACGACACGTTCGGAATATGAGGTTAGAATAAAGTTTGTCTACCACTCGCCTAACTCCGTATCACTTCGTCCACAACTAATCAGATATGATGACGATGTGGCGGCATATATGTTTATCTCCGCTAAGAACCCGATAATTCATACACCCATGTTTGTAGAGAAAGTCAGACACAAATGTGTATTTCATGATCCTGTGGCAGTACATTTAAATGAGCCTATACCAGCTATGGATACGTCCGTATATAGAGAAGACTGCACTGACATCCATTCAACAGTCCGTGAAGATGTCCCTGGTTCATTAAATGGGGCACGTTCAGAAGTTCCGAGGACGGGCAGTTTCGAGACACCTGAATCGATTAGTGCAGTTATACATACTCCATCGAGTGATGCATATTAGGAAGATCCGAGTTTGGACAGTTTCGATGCGCTATCGTTCCGACTCATTCATAGTCAAGACAACACGCACATTCCTTTACCGGCTAGTACAGATATTCCTCATCGACCATCGAGTGATGCGGTTCAAGAAGATCCAAGGCTGGACAGTTTCGATGCGCCATCGTTCTGACTCATTCATAGCCAAGACTACGCGCACATTCCTTCACCGGCTAATGCAGATATTCCTCTTCGACCATTGAGTGATGCACGTCAAGAAGATCCAAGGGTGGACAGTTTCGATGCGCCATCGTTCCGACTCATTCATAGCGAAGACTATGCGCACATTCCTTCATCGACTGGTGCAGATATCCCTACCCCATCGAGTGATGCACGTCAGGAAGATCCAAGGCTGGATAGTTTCGATACGCCATTGTTCTGACTCATTTATAGCTAAGACCACGCGCACATTCCTCCATCGGCTAGTGCAGATATCCCTACTCCTTCGAGTGATGCATGTTAGGAAGATCCAAGGCTGGATAGTTTCGATGCAGCATCAATCCGACTTATTCATAGCTAAGACTACGCGCACATTCCTTACTGGGCTTATGCAGACATCTCGTGTCCATCCACCAGTGTCCATAATTGCCTTTTAGGGCTTGTTCAGACTCCAATGGATGTCATGTTTGAGCACGATGAAATATTTCCACAGGAGATACTTGACCTCGATGCGGCATCAATGTACGTGAATTGTCCGGTATATCATAATTTTGTTGATGACTTGAGTGAGTTAGCTGTTGGACAAATGTATAGAGATAAGGCTCGGCTACAGTTAACGCCTTGTAAGTTTACGATGCGAAACCATTTACAATATAAGGTATTGAAATCAAACAAACAGAGGTACACGATTAAGTGTCTAATTTATAGTTGTGGTTGGAGGTTGCATGCATCGTTGTTGGACAATGGTGATGCTTTTAAAATAAAGACATACAGATTAAAACACACATATAGCCAGTCCTCCAATGCAATCAGTTATCTCCAGGCAAGTTTTGCTGATGGTAATCGTGGTAAACGTAATGCAACTTATGAAGGTACAGGAAGACATCATCGTCAAGCAATGATTAAGATATGTAGCAAGATTGCTGCAAAGCGTGGAAGGGCATAACATATAGGCCACAAGATGTACAATTTGAAATAGAAAAAGAATTCAATGTTGAGGTCAGTTATATTAAAGCGTATAAACGTTGAGGTCAATTTCTTCCATCTAGACTTTTCTTCTGATTTAGCGGCACTCTTTGTGCTTTCTCCCTCCTCTACATTTGCATTCATTACTCTTTCATTTGGCCCTATAGTTTTATTCTTATATTTTTCCCGTCGTCTATCCATCTTCCTCTTCGGCCTCTTCTCACTTACTACCATTGCGTTTCCGACAACTCTTCGAACTTTTATAATAGCGTCGCGTTCTTCCTCATCTGTGGTGGGAATGAGGGCCCCACTACTCACAAACTGCACGATGAAGATGAATGCAATATTCGAACATAAGTGTTATGTTAAAACTACAAAATAAACTGTCAAACTACATTCCATGCATATTACCGATTTTTTTTTCGAATGCTTTAGAAACACTCACAAACCGCGCTATCATGTTCATTTTCCAGTTTAGAAATCGCGGAATATGGATAACAGCCCTTCTCGAAGCCCAGCGCTATGAGCAGGTTAGAGATGGGAATGACTCGTACGCCCAAACTGTTGAGTCAAGAATACAAAAGGAAATGAATAATATAAGTCAATATATCGAGAATTTGGAATGTACAAAATAATAGAATACAATACTAATTTTACCTGAAGGGCAAATGTGTTTTCACAAAAAACGTATGTATCTGGATAATGCACCTTTATTGCCGTGTTCGCATGGTACTTTAAAATCTCATAGCCAACTCGACCCCATGGATACTTATTAAAATCATCAATACTATTTGCTAAACTAATATAATCCTCCATACATTTATTCTTTCCCGACAATCCAACAATTAAATTCTCCACGCATAATAATAGGGCAATTTTTATGGCATGCGAATGTCTTTTTGACCCTACGAGACTTTGCAAAGTATCCATTAAGTCTTTCTTTGTAATATGTCCGTAATTCTTAAAGTAGCGGTCTCGTAAGTCGTTCTTTACTTCTTTTGGCTCGTACGGTGCCCACTTTAATTCCATAATTAAAGTGTATTCCATCTCATCAAAACGGATAATGGAATTATGGATATTAAACCGTAGGTCACCGAGATGCCTCTGCATCAAAGCATGGATGATTGGTCCATGAAAAGTGAATTCTCTTTCATTAAAGTCTAGCAAATATCCAAAGCACGACGATTGGAATAAATCTCTACATTTTTACACCTAACAAATGCAGCCTTCAATGGAGTTAAAAATTCAACTGAACATTTTGCTGCCACCTTCTTAGCAAAATAGCTTGGGCAAGGACTTGGCTTTCTCTCATTCTTATCACTTGTGGCTATATGTTGAAACAATTAGTACCATGAATAACATATAATAAGTTGAAATACATAAATTAACAATAAACATATAATAAATACACATTCGAGGGTAATTAGTGCCTAGAGGTGGGCAACGATCCGAGCCGGGCCAGGCCGAGTTAGCCTTAGTTTGGTTTGGCTTGTCTTTGTGCCACCCTGATTTGTGGATTGGCTCGGTTTGTGTTTTGGGCCAACCCATGTGGCCCGAATTTGGTTTGCTATAGAAAATTCGGGTTCGAGTTGGGATAAGTTTGGTCGAAACTTCAATCCAGGCCAAGTTGAGTTTGAACAGGTGATGTCTATTTTTTTATTTGTTTGTTTAAATAGAAAAGAATTTAAAAAGTTTGAAAAAATACAAAAGTATCTTACTACATGATGTTTAACATCCCCTAAAGGAGCGTAACTTCAAAATAGACATGTAAGAGCCTTTTCCAAGTAAAAGTATAGGAGCATAATTTTACAAGTGCAAGGAAACAGCAAGCATCCATGTATATGTATTATGTATTATTCATGTCATCATGTATATGTATTATCCATGCAATCCATCCATTTTTACATATCCTTTTAGGACATGATCTTAAAATGGAATCATATCCAAAGCTCAAGTGAATCACACCACAGGAAACAATATACTTACAATCTACGAGCCGAATCAAGTTGAATCAAATAAAGCTGAATCGAACGGAGCTTCGAGCCAAACTGAGCCAGTACTACCCTAGTTCGAGCTTGGTTTTTTTTTTTTTTTAAACGAGCTTGACCTGAGGCCTGGTTTAGTATGAACTTCAATTTGAACCAATCCAAGCCGAGCTTTTTCAAACCAATCCGAGCCAAGTTTTCGAGCCGGCTTGGTTTGTGCCCACCTCTATTAGCGCCATTAAAATGTTTATTTTTTAATTCAACCAAAGGTTATTGGGGCCCTTCGAATGGTCCACCTTGATGGATGTAATACATACTGCTCAGGAGGAATCCACAATGCAAGCCGAATTCCACAGTGCTCATTGGGAATCCACTGTGCTAGGGGGACTCCACAGTGCTCAATCAGAATCCACAATGCTTAAGGATTCCACAGTGCTTAGTGGGAATCCATAGTGCCCGGGGGATTCCACAGTGCTCAGTGGAAATCCATAAAGCCAGTGGGATTCCACACTGCTTGGTGGGAATCCATATTGCTCAATGGGAATCTACATTGCCATGGGGGATTCCACAGTGCTTAGTGAGAATCCACAGTGCCTGGGGGATTCCACAGTGATCAGTGGGAATCCACAATGCTTAGGGGGATTCCACGGTGCCAGGGGGATTCCACAGTGCTCAATGGGAATCCACAGTGCTCAGGGGGATTCCACAGTGATTAGTGGGAATCCACAGTACTTAGTGGGATTCCACAGTGCCAGGGGGATTCCACAGTGCTCAGTGGGAATCCACAGTGCTCAGGGGGATTCCACAACGCCAGGGGGATTCCACAGTGCTTAGTGGGAATCCAGAGTGTTCATGGGGAATTAACAGTGCTAGGGGGAGATTCAACAGGAGGAATCCACAGTGCTTAGGGGGAATCAACAGTGCCAGGGGGATTCCACAGGAGGAATCCATAGTGCTCGGGGGATCCCAGAAGAGTTTCAAAAAATACATAGGAGAAGTAATTAAAATAATACATATTCTTACCTCTACACGCCATATCAGTCGCAATGAGAGAAGATTTGAGGTGTCAGTGTGGGTCCCACGGAAGAATGAGCAACCGACTTAACCGTCTTCTCCAGTTAGAGGTCGCTTTCTTGCGAAATGAATTGACGGCGGTGGTCCCTGACGTTGATGGAGGTCGTGCCTGGTGGTGGTCCCCTACGATGACGACGGTGGAGGTCTCCTCTCTTTTCAAATCCCTAAACAAATGGCTAAGAGCCAACGGCCCCACCCTTTACAAACAAAAAACTGATCATATGTGGGGCCCATTGGATGGTGGCAAAAGAAATCAAATCCGTTCATAGAAGAATGGTTTTAATTTAAAGTATCGTTAAAAAATATCAAGATAAAATTTCGTACGGGTGGGCCACACTATTAAAAAAAAATTCAGAAAGAAGGAGAAACATTGACACTTTTCTGGACCACACATAACCAAAACAATAGTGTAAAAACACTTACTGTGATTTTGGAAATTAATCCTTTAATATGGACGGATCAGATTATCGAACCAATGGCTACAATCATTGATTTCGTGGGCCTCACAATCCCCTTAAAAAATGTAGTTCATGGTAGCCCTCCGTACGTTGGGCAGGTGGTTAGAGGGGCAAAACTAACCACAAAACTTTTAATTTCTCTTGAAAAGGCCAATTTGAAAACCTTATATGAAAAATTGAAGTTTTAGTTAAAATGGCCACACCTTGGGGCTAATGCAGTAAAAATGTAGTTTATTGAAGATTTGCACAACAGGCTCTCGTGCGCAATAAAGCTCACGTACACACCACATTAATTGCCTAATGGAATGAGATGTATGAGATCCAATCCATCCATTATAACGGAACCAATATATTTATCTCCTAAACAAAGAATCAGATTGATTCACTAATTAATTGAACCACAATGTTCAAATCAAATGTATGGCTCTGAAAACCTTAGCTGAAGTTTTCTAACCCATCCATCTGTTTAAATATTAGGGACCACATGATGATCAGACCATATTTATAGTTCGGAAATTATGTATCTGATGAATGGATCGGATCCAGCACTCATGTGCCATTCTGGCATATGTTTGGCGTGTGCATGAGTCTTACTGCACACGCGTGTGCATTTAGCAAAGCTCCCCAAAAGCAATTTTTTCAGGGGATTGATTGCCAAGAATCTCCCAGCCTGGACCATTTGAATGCGGACATTTACTGAATTTCTTCCTCAACCGTCCATCTGTAGGCCAAAAATCTCATGGTTAAGATCGTATCATCGACTAGATTTTTCAGTCATAGTCGATCCAAGGTGGGACACAACAGAACAACGAGGTGGATTACCAAACCTACTAGCCAGAATTGAAAATACTGCTCCACCGTTCAAAGAAGTGGGCCACGGATCTTCAAACTCGACGGATGATAGGCTGAGGGTATTTGTGACATTTCACTTTTTATTCTCGCGGGGGAAAGGAACTCATTTTACAAGCTGCGATGAAATCTAAAGCGTACTTTCGTCGGAAAATATTCGACGCCATTTAATATGGGATGATTCCAGTGGTCCCGCGCAATGTAGGTCCTCCTGCAACCTGACTCTCTTAGAGATGTGGACCGTCAATTTCTCAATCTAAACCGTCAATTTGCTCCCCACCATATGTGAAACCTGCAAGAGAAAAATTTACAAAGATCAGAGGAGATTTTCTTTACCATGAAGAAAACGAACGGTTTAAATCAATAAACGTCTATTGATCTAAACCGTTCGTTTTAGATATGTCTGGAAACGATTTTCATCATGTGACTGAAACCGGCTTGAAAATCTACAGTTAGAAATAGAGTCTCTAATTTTGGAAATTTGGTGTCATATTGAAAAGGATTAGTTAGAATATGACGGACGGTTCTGATCACTTATTAGACCATACACGCGTCAAAAACACCATTGTGAGCTACGATCTTCAGTGTGCCGCAGACTACATGATCTTTTAATAGTTAACAATATTTCGCCGATAGAAACATCTTGACTGCTTTTTTCATGATTGCTTCTTTCTTGAGTTCTGTGTCACAACTGTCACATCATTTCACGCCATCGCATTATTATATGATAAAGCACGGATAAAGGCTGCATTTTCATGAAAATTACAGATTTAACCCGAAATTTGAAAATGACCAAAATGGCCTTCCTTTTGAAAGCCCCTAATCCAGTGATGCAGTTGAAACCAGGGGTTTAATGGTAAAAAAGCTCCGTTTTTAATGTAGAGGGCTCGCACAGTGCAAGCGGTTCCTCAATTTTGACTAGTGGGGCCCATACCTAGGTGATCCGGACCATTGGTCTGTTGCGCCCATAATGGATGGGTCACAAGAAGAGAATATCCTGGGTATGACGATCGTAATTGCCTGGATAGATACAAAACGGGGAATGATAACATGCTCGTAGCTGTGTGGGGCCCACTTTGATGTTTAATTTCCATCCAACCCGTCCATTAGATGAACCACCTCATTCTATTACTAGATGAGAAATTTTAGTCTGGTATATAACTCAGGTGGGCCACACAAAATGGAAAAATGGGGACATTGGAGAGGGTGAGGACAACCATCAACACTTTTGGATGGAAGGTCGAGTCCACCCGTCGTGTATATTACATCAAACCGTTCATCAGGCGTGCCCCACCGCGAGTAAGGGATAAACCAAAACTCAGTTGGTGTCGAACCTGTTAAAACATTTTCAGGCATGATCGTACATTGCTGCCTGTGCCGTTTCATATGATACAGTGATCAGGATTATTTTTTGGTTGTGCGGTTATCATGCATAGTGTTACCAGATGCATGGTTTGGATTGAACATGCACATTATGGGTAATTCAAACGGCTGGGACGTATGATCCTCACCGTCCCCTTGACAGAAGTATGGAAAAGGGCGGTCAGAAAGAAAAATAGCGAGCGGCCCACCTGATGAATAGATCATCGTGCATCTTCCAACAGCCCCAAGTTTACGTAGAGCCCACGTGGTAAATAATCCCGGATCTCACACACGTGTTCCGCGCCGCGATTTATACCTGAATCTCTACTCGCGCGAATAGTCGGCATTTCTTCGAATAACCTCCGAGCCCAATGGCGTTCCCGTAATTACTGGAAAGAATGGTGGCATTCCTGTAATTTAAATCCACTTCATATTCCCTCCATAACAGCTCCCTTTCACTTCAGACAGTGAGAGCGAGAGAACGCAGGAATGGTGTCTGAGAATCCTTCCCCTTCTTTCAAGCGCTCGGGGACTGCGAATATCTGCAATTCCGTCGCGAAAAGGTACGGAAAATCCCAGATTCTCGGAATAAAATGCTTATTTAAATTCGATGGAATAATCCTCATCCGTTAGAGATCGTATTCCCTGTTTCAGATTTTTTGAACAATTTTCTGCATTTTTCGGCCATTTTTGTATATATATATTTTTATAATTTTTTGAACAAGACCAGTATCTAGGGTTTTGAAGCTTTTGATTTGTTCTTGTCGTATGAGGTTCTTTTTTCATTTTGAATTTCTGGATCTTTTCTTGTAGGGTTTACGAGGAGAAAGATATGTATTTATTTATATTTTTCCTGATTTTAATCTTTTTTTTTTAAAGGAAGAAATGGGATTTCTAAGGTTTATATTGTACTTTTTTTTAAAAATTATTTCAATGGCAATTAGAATTTTCTAGGTGATGGCGATGTATAAACCGTTGTTGGTGGGGCCCACAGTGGATGGGCCATAGTATGAAAACTGTGCTGATCAGGCAATCTTAGCAGTCAGATGGCCTTCTAATAAATGTTTTGAAGCATCAGTGGTCAGCGGTTGTCATGCAATGGGGAGAAGTTCATTGCAAGGTTTAAGATTGGTGTATCCAGCAATGTATTGTTCACCCCGATATGGTCTCATATCACCGTGTGTAGGTACAGGCCAATGCAGTCATATCGTTAATGGACGATACCGGTACATATTGGGCGATGTGTAACGGTTTCAGGCGATACTGCAAACATTGGTCCATTGATTGAATGGATGGGATTGCTTGATTGGTTATTGTTTTTAGAGTGGGGTACCCATGGTAGGACCCACTGTATGGACAGTCTGTATTCACTAACTGCACAATCACATTGTTGACCTGTTATGCATCAAGTAACATCTATGTTCCGTGTCGGGAATGTATTGTGGTAAATTCATTTGGTGACGATCTAATCATTCCTATTGTGGCATGAATATGCATCAACAAGTATCATTCACAGTGGATTGATAATGGCCTGATTGACTCTGTTATGAGCTGAGGTATTAGCTGTTATGGCAGATATTTTGTTAATTTTCTTTCAAATGTTCCTAGTGTTGGGGTTAGGAGCCCCGCAGAGGAAGCAATCAAAGCAGGCAAGGAACAAACCTCAATGACAATCACACAAGCAAATCTACACACACAAGAGGCAATCCGAATTTTAACGTGGAAAAGCCCCTCACGGGTAAAACACCACGGCACAAAGCGACACCAATCCACTATGATATCAGACGTTACAAGAGATAGAAGAAACACAACCTGGATCACAGCCCACAAGAGAAATCCCAAGCAAACAAAGCTAATTTTCACATGAGAAGGACAAACACAGCCCTTTCTCTCATCCCAGAGAACTCCAAGCTTCCTCATAGCTCTTTCTCTTGCCCTAGAACTCTCTCAATCCCTTGCCCATTGGCAGCAACCCTAATCCCGGATTATATCCCCTTAAATAGGAGAAAACCGAGATTGAAAATTCCTTGCACAAAAACCGCGCAAGAAACTCAATCCAAAAAGGAAACTGCCGACCGGCCGGCTGGCCGGATGCCTAAAAATTGTTTCAGCACTTGCTGCTGTCTTGGCTCCATCGTGACCGACCGGTAGGATGACCTCCATGCACGATGATTTGAGGCGTCCAATCCCAACACTTAGATCTTTGCTAAGCCCACGCATGTGTACAAGTCAATTAATGCACACACGACCACATATGCCAGCATGGTGGACTGGTGAAATATCCAATCCATCAGGTGGACCTCTCCATATAAATGTTGCTGTTCAAAGATAAAGATGGTCCATTGAGTGTGTCATGGTATTATAATTAATTTGACTTCAGCCGATAATTGTGGTCCACCTGACAAGTGGACATGCCTGATTCTTCAGATAGGGAGTCTACATAGTAGTTTCCTTCTGATGGATGGCTTGGATATGGCACCTATCTGCCATGCTGGCATATGTGGTGGCTGTGCGTTAGCTGACTTGTATACGTGTGTGGGCTTGCAAAGCTCTATATTTGTAGCATGTATCAGGTGCTGGGAGCTGAGATTATTGCATGATATATCGGCATACTGACTGGTATTTTTGGAAAGAAATTGAATAAATAATTCGATAGCGTCACTATAAAATTATTTAATTTACTTTTAAATGTAATTATTATGTTATTAGGTATAATTAATTAAACAATTTTAATGCCTAGCAATATATTGGTCATAATGGGCTAAAATAACTACCATTCTTACGAGATATATCGGTATGTTTTTGTTCGATCCAAGAGACTTTGGAGCCTACAACTTATTTGGATTGAACATTACAAGAAAATAAACTTTAATCTATTTTAAGAAGTGGGTTCTAATTGGCTTGAACACAATTTAATCACTTTGGTCAATCAATAGATCAGGTGCGAACTTATATCATAAACTCTCCCAAAACTTAAAAACTCCAATAACCTTTCAATTTGTGGCCTAGGAGCAGATGGTAGCAACAGTTCCAATTCAATTGATAAACAATCCCAGGTTCTGTATCCAGTGTATACATGTGACCTACCAGATGAATGAATGGACTGTCCTGATTTTTGAGCCAGGGCATGTTCATGGAAACCTGATGAATGTTGCATATCTCAAATGCATGTGCCATGAAATGTGCTGCAGAGGCCTCGGTCCTTCTCATGAGTGGGTGTACTTGGTATTCCTCTTTAAGAGCAATGATATGGAACAAGACATGTCTTTGAAGAGCGTGTAGGGATTTTTTAATCATGAGAAGTGGGGCCACTGATTTGATAATCAAGATTACCGTTCTGTTTCGTTGCACAGTTGGTTTTGATGTCCCAAAACCTCCTTGATAAGCAATCACAGCCTTTCAATTGTTGGTCCCCCAATAAACTATTACAGGGAGAAAGACAACAATGGTCCACATTCAATGAGAGTGCAAAGATTAGAGCATAGAAGTTTGATGCACTTCTTTGCTCATGTCATGGTACATCTGGCAGGCATGTCTAGTGATCACGATTGTCATCTTGCTAGGCCATTACATGGATAGGCCAAGTCACAAAAAAAGCAATTTGATTGGGTTGTGGTAGCATGTCAGTGGCCTGCAACCACAGCAGTTAAAGCAGTGGGCTGCACTCAACTAACAAAACTCACAACAACTGGATTTGGACTTAACTAATCCTTGTGATTTTTTTGCCCATAGCCCATCCAGACATTGGCCCATTAGATCAACAGTCCTGATCAACAATTTGTTTTGCCCCTGTGCCATGAGGGGAGTGCACAGAATGTTTATGCAGTAACATACATTGTGTTATTACTACATACTTTATATTAATGATATCTAGGACAGTGATATAATTTTGCTGATTTTAAGGGTAGACTTTGTCAGAGAGTAGTATAATCGTTTCTGAAATATAACTGCCACGGCGCCACCAGACTTCTTCAGGACAAAATTTAAACTTCCATACACCAACATACATAATGCTACTACCACTTAAATCCATATTTATGACATCTAGGGAAATGATGTAAATTTTCCTGATTTTAAGGGTCAGCAGTTTTGGAGGGCAGCATCATCATTTACAAAAATGTAGCCACCGCTAGATTCCTCCCGGACACAATTTAAACTCTCTCTCTCTCTCTCTCTCTCTCTCTCTCTCTCTCTCTCTCTGTTTTTGGTGGGGGGTTGTTTGAGAGTTACTTTCAACTAAAGGGCTGGTGACTACCAATACGTTAAAAGCAGGCAGGTGGGATATGCTGAAATCCCTTTTTCATTCATTGCTTGTCTATCTATTAAAAGGGTGTCTGCATTCATACGCAGGATCTTTTCAGATGTCGCGGGGGATATAACAGTTGATGTAGATGGCCAATCCTTCTTATTACATAAGGTGAAGAAGATCTCTCATTCTAATCATTATGAACTGAGTTTTCATGCAATTTGTGCATTATTTTTGTATAATGCCTGGCCCGAGAGTTTCAGAAATTGCTCATGTTTCAGTTCGTGCAAGTGGGTCTCCATGGTTTAGAAATTAAGGCACGTCGACTGTATCAGATAACATATACTATTCTGATGCCCTGGAGGTAAAGAATGCATGGTTCCTTCCTTGGAAAGAGAATGCGTTGATTTCTAGCGTAATGCCTCTTGCTCGGATGTTATTGCCTTTGCTCACAAGCCAGTTTGCTCTCCCATCCCTCCCACCTTTATACCTAAGCTTCTATTCCCTCCACTGGTGGATCGATGAGTCAACTGGCATATGGATATGTATATTTGACTTCGATGGTATGCCACTTTAAAGGTGCTTGCTATAGAGGCTAAATGCTTTGTTGGAAAGGATTCTGGCTGAGTTACTGTTTGGGATCCATATCAATCTGCATATGGAACCACAATCTCTGCTGCTAGCGTTGCACTCAGAGGATCTGAAAATTGCATTGAATTCCTGGCATTATTTGGTGGAACAAAGGGGAGCTGGGCAGTGGCACTTGTCAATGCTTGCTTTGGTCCTATGCCCCTATGAAAGCCTCAACAGTGGCAGGTAATTGGGGTTGCAGACCATTCCCAATCAAATCATTGTACGTTGGTGCTGCTTGAACAATGGATTCTCCCTTCCCTCCTCCACAGCCTTGCATGAACTCTTGCCAGCTATTGGTCAATTGTCTCTACATATATGATTGGTTTCAACCTTTCAAACAAGAAGAAGAAGAAAAAAAAGATTTGTTTCACATTGGGTGGCCCATTTCCAAAAATCTCTGAGATGGGAAACCCTAACCATTCCATGTATCCAACAATAGATAGTTAAGGAAGAAAATACAACAGTTTTTGACATTCAACCAAAGGACTGAAAATTCAATGACTAGGATATTCCAGTTTGGAGGTTTTTGGTAGATGGACCATCCATACATGGTGCATCATGTCAAAAACATAGATCACTAAACCGAGAGTCACCCTTCAAAACTGAAAACTTGAGCATACCTTAGAGAATGTTTGGGCCAAGCATTGTATGATACTTCATTGTTCTAATTGTAGATAATATCCTGGTGGCTTGTAGTGGTTGCATGGATAGTGACAACTGAATGTCATGATACCTTGTTGCCTTTTTGTGAAGTTCGAATAACTCTTCATAGATTGAGGTGCATGGGATTTTGGAGTGAAAACAGGCAAATTTTTTAATCACTTGGGGACAACCATTCTGCTCCTTTCAAGGCCATGAGCAATTACTACTGCATCATAAAATCCATGTCACTTGCAGCATTCATGATTTTTGTCCCATCATCTTCACTTTACAATCATGGGAAAATTTTGAGGCCTTTTGTGACATTAGGCCACTTTTGGGAAAAATTGACGGCCTCCATTGATTCCAAAAGTATCCATTGTTCTGCTCTGCCCAATTGCAGTCTTACAAGCAAAGAGAGCTTCTGCAACTTTTTCCCTTTTTAACCAATACCTCCATGCCAAGCCAGAACGAGAGCCTCAATTGAATCAGGCATCACCCACACCCGGCTATATTGAAAAAGACTGAAGAATTGCTCCCACATTGCTCTGGTATAAGGCACAATGCATAAACAAATGATCAACAGATTCCACATCCTGCAAGCACATGAGACAAACATGGGGAATAGTCATGTTTCTTTTTTGAATATTGACACATAATATGTGCCAAAGTTTGTATCCGTCAATATCCGTTGATTTTTTTTTTTCCTTCCGCTTGTCCTCCTATACATAAGTTATGTTAACTCTTATTTGCTTCATTGTATCCACCAACTTCATACTCTTATTTCAAGTTCCTTGGCAAGACAAATCCTATTTTCTTGAACTAGCTTCTTTGCTTACACTCTCCTCAAAATGGTGTAGGAACACTTGTCTACTTTTCATTGCAACTGGGCATTGTTATGATGCGTTGCTACTGGGGCGCCCTAGTCAACTCTTGCCCATTTCTCACTGCAAGCAACACCCTAACATAAGCTTGAAACATCGTAAAGATTCATGTGAAGGATTTAGTAAAGTTTACGCCAGAAACCTTCCTAACACAACCCTCCATTATCCAAGCCTGGGACTGGCTATGAGAGCTCAGAAACTCACCTTGGCAGAGTTTGGGTGAACCACAAATGTCTTTTGATGGATGATTAGAAAAAAAGATATCCATTGGTAAGACGTATTGCATATGTAATGAGTGGACCAGCTTGATTTTTGCCTTTTGGATTAGGGCATGTTCACAGCAAGATAGATCAGATGAGTGGCCTGGATCTCACACAAGCATGCAAAATTGGCACATGTTCTGTGAATTGCCTCTTTAAGTATCTCCTTGTGCGAATCGCTTTAGCATTTCTCTTCACCTTTTTTTTTATCACTGTACTTCTCTCTCTAATTGGTTTCTTTGAGAGCTCAAGGTGCTTTCCCCTTGGGTTCCCACTGTCCTTAATATCTTCATTATGTCCTGGGAGTTGCTTTCAGCAAAAAGAGAAATTTTACTGGATCTTTGAAGAACTATGGGCCCAAAACCTCATGAAAGAATCAAAGAAATGGAGGATATGTAGTGAAGCTTAGAACTTGGAATTCATCTTAGGTATTTTCAGGTTGTTTTAGGAAGAAATATCGGAAGATTGAGTCTATTGGGCATTTTACGGCGTGGCTTTAGGATTTCGGATATAAAAGAAAAGGAAAGTAAGCTATGCCTGGTTTTCTTCCTCTAGAGCAGTGACTACTTGAGGTTCCATGCCTGGTTGGACTCATTATGTAGCGGAGGATATGGAAACAAGAATGTTTTCTTTTGTAGCTGAAGCATGGGAACCTACAATTACTTCTGCTTTAGGGTATAAAGAATTGATATGGCTGTATCTTGGGTGCTTTAAGACTGAAGAGTGAAGAATAATTCTTCAAATGCTGCTAGTTCAAAGTCCAGAATAAGCACAAATCTTCTACTTGGGTCATTTCGCTTTTGAATCTCATGATTTCTAGGCTATTGGGCCATAGCTTCTTTTATGCCTTTTGTTGCCTCTCCTATGCTGTCTCAAGGTTACTGGAATTCTAGTAGCTAAGATCTAGAATTGTGACAGTGTGACCTTTCTGTGCTAGAACCTTGGCTCATAAACATGAAGGGTGCCATTTTTTGAAAGGATTAGGTTTGAAGTTCTTGGAAGAATTCCTTATGGTGGAAGAATAAGTATTGTGATATTTCCAAGAACTTTACTTGCCTTCTATATATCCCATAGAGAATGGATTTGGTAATTTGGTACTTTGATACCTGTTTCAATGACTTAGTCAATCATTCGTGAGTCATGATGAAATCATGTTGACCAAAATAATCCCCAAGGATCTGTTTGGTATAGGATGCGGAATTGATTGCAGTAGGAACATCTATTGCAGAGGTGCAATTAGTTTCATTTTGTTTTGCCAGTTGACAATCACACCATAGATAAAGGTCTAGAATTTGTGAGATTTCTTGTCATGAACATTTCTGCCTTGTCTTTTGAGCTGTTTGGTTTTGAGGTTGGAATTCAGTGTAAAGTCATTCAAGCATGTTTATACTTTATATAACACTGATTTTGTCTCTTTTAATACCACGCACAAACCATATCAATTACACATGGAACTGATGCAAGTGATGCTTCACTCTTATGAATTAATGTCTTGGTTTTCCTTCACTCGCAAGAATTGTGGCTGTTCAATGTCTTTCTATTATAGAAGATTCTTCAACTTCAGTGCTAGATCTGTACTCCGTAGCTACTGGTTTTTTTTATTGTAATTCATCACCTTACCAAGCCCTAGATACAAAACCTCATGGGGTCTTTTTGAGTTTCTTCTTCTTCTAGAAACTTGAGTATATCTGAACCTATAAAGCTAATAAACTCAAATATGGATTTTGAAAACCTTTATTTTCTGTTGTGCTTTGAAAATCCTAACACTCCTTTATAGCAGAGTTATGGTGTTTCTTTCAAGCAGTTTGTCTTGGAATGGACCATGGCCTGTTCGATTAATAAGGTGATGGTTGTGAGCGTAAAACTCGGATTTTGTTGACATCTTGTGTTGATGTGGTTCATCTGGAAGGAGTGGAATTGTAGAACCTCTCAAAATAGCTTTCTAACAGAACTAGGTCATTAATAGGGTGAAAGCTCGAGTAGTCTGGTGGGCTTTGGCCATTGAGTTTGCGGGTGCTAGGAGAGAATACATAAGTGGGGAATGGAATAGGATCTGAGCTCTTTATTAGTTTTGCAGTTTTTTTTTTTAATTATCTTTTTGGTTTTTGTTTTCTTTCCGGCTTTTGGTGTTTTAGTATAATCTCTTTTGTTGCCAACAAAGGACTTTTGCTTGGAAAGTGTGGAAATCAATCAAAAGGGAAAATTGGCTCAAAATAGCAAGTGAGCTCATTGCAGCATGCTCAAATTCCTAATGGTGGCCATTCAACTTAATGTAAATGTAGCAAGTTCCGAGCTTTTGGTTAAAAGACTAATACTTCAACGCTGTGTTTTACAAACTTTGATACATCAGTAAATATTTTCAATTACATGTGATCTTTATTAGGTTTTGAATTATCTATACTATATATAAGGCGACAAGCTTTGGGACATTTTTGCCCCCGCAATTAGTTTCCATAGGGGCGGAGCCCTTTGGATATTAAAGGACATGGGGGGACATTTCAAATAAAGGTGGGGTAATTTCCAAAACAAAAAATTATGATTTTCCAAAACAAAAAATTATGATTGTTTTCAGTTGTAGGGCTTAGATTTCACCCAACAAAAGCTTGCAACGGCTTATATTTTACCGTAAGAAGCAAGAAGATCTAATGTGAGTAGCTAGCTCTCCTCTCTTTTTGCTTGTAGCCCACGCAATGGCACTATCAGGGAGCCATTCAAGGAATGCTGTGTGGGCCCATCATAATGACTCTAGGAAATCCACTCCATATATCGATTGTGCCGCTTGATGCCGGGAATTGGGATCTCAACCCGAAAATGAGGCAAATCCAAAACTCGAGTGGGCCATAGAACTAGAAAAAGTGAGGGTTACCTACCATTGAATTTCTATGATGTAGCTGCAACCTTCCACTCTAGGTGTATCTCCTTTTTTTGTCTCTCCCCCTTCCTCTCTCTATGTGTGCATTGCACGTGCCTTACCCCCTAGTTCCTCTCAAGTATCTTAGAGTGAGGCATGCAAGAAGGTCAGATAAATAATATGAAATTTGGATTCCTTGACCGTCATTTGTCCGATTAGAGACTTTAATTCTGTGTATGCCTCTCATTTTCTTCACTGTTTAGAGGCTGTTGTTGGCACGAACAGACTCGCATTTTAACTGTAAACCAGAAACTGATGATGTAACCACAATGGTCACTGATAATTTCTAGTTACTGAATACCCAAACAATGAGGGGGAGGCGAGAGAGTCACTCCTTCCATTTGTTGTAATGTTTCTTTTCTATTGCAATAAATTTTAGTCACTGATAAAAATGAGGGTTATGCTTGTTCCACTATGGGACTTACGATTTGGACAATTCAGATCAGTGTTTGTGGTGAGTAACAACTAGTGTAGTGTTAAAAAACTCCTTTGAAGCATGAGGTGTAAGCTACATAGTGTAGTGTAAGTAACATGCAACTTCTATATTTGTAACTAAGGCTGTGTTTGTTTGCACCAAATATCATGAAATTTTATGATATTTTGCACCAAATAGACTGACTAATAATGAAATTTCATAATATATGGTGCAACCAAATACAATAATGGGAAAAATAGGGCAAAGATTAAATATAAAGATAAAGAAAGATTAACATAACTGGTTTAATACTGCTACTTTTATTATTTTACTAAAATCGCTGAAAAGACTAACTAATTTTTATTGAAAAATAGAAAAATGAAATAAATCGTTGAGAACATTAATTGATTTTATTTTAGTGAAAATAACGTGTACTGTAAACTACGAAGTGTAGGCTATGTAGCGTGTAGCGCACGTAAATTAGTATGTGGCGTAGGGTACATGCAACTTAAACTATTTTCATGAGCTACGTAGCGTGAAGGCTAAGTTACGCTACATAGCATAAGCTATTCAAAACACTGGGTTGGATTGAGGGCTACAGTCCTGTGTTTGTTTTGCTCCATTTGAGAAATGGTGGCGACTCTCAAAACTCAAAACATATACACTGCATTGTTGTGAGCCAATCTAGACCGTCCAAGTTGTTGACCCAATTGCAGATGCAGCATAACCAAAAATCGCATTGAGAAGATAATATTAAACATATGATTTTCCATTTGAGTTTGGAGCACTGACTATTTACTTTTAACCATCCATCTGATAGCCATCAATCGAATGGCGAAGATCACTTGATTAGTGTGGTTCTAGATAAGGGTGGCAATGGGCCAGGAGGCTCACCTAACCCAATGAGCCCGACCCTGCTTTGGGCCGGGCTTGGACCTACTAGCTTGGCCCATGGGCATGCGCCTCACATGCATGACCCAGTCAATTTTCAGTTTGGCTTTGGGCTTGAGTCATTTTAGCCCGACTGACCTGGCCCAGGCTGGCTTTATACGTACATGTTTTTTATGCTAAAATATGCCATTGCAATCCTCGATCAGGCAATCTGTCCATCTGGACTGTAGATTTGTTCTTTCATTCTTTTAAAATGTCTATTTCTTTTTGCATGTGTGGCCCATAGGAGCATTTAAGAGGGAAATTGCGATTTTCTCAATTATCGGGTTGGGTTGGGTCAGGGCCAAGCCCAAACCAATTTTTTTGGGCTCGGGCTCGGTCCAGGGCCGGGCTTTGGCCTTGGGTCTGAAGTGTCAGGTCAGGCTCTGGCCTTTGCTGGCCCAGACCAAACCTAGTTCATTGCCACCCTTAGTCTTAGAGATATACTCCATTCACAATGGGACCAACAATTTGGGTGGTCTGGATGGTTGTACATGAGTGCCACATGAAAGTAGGATGACTCTCTCTCTCTCCCTCTGAGAGGAGGATGAGTCACCACCATCTTTTAAATGGTGCAAAACTAACGTAGGAGTCTAGCCCTTGAATCGATGGATTTATATGCCACACGTACAGTAGATGAGTGACCACAGCTTAGAAAATTGCCATGAACTATTAGCCTAATCCAGCCCCTCACAGGCATGTAACTTCATAATAATCTTGCATTAATCTTGGAGCTCATCTTGTATCTTTTTCTAATCAGTTCCTGATCTCCACATATTGAATAATTGATTTTTTTTTTGGTCTACTTCAGCAATTGAGTTTTTGTACATCATGTTTGTTTCCAACACCTATGCAATTATTTGAAGTTTGGTCTTGTTTTCATGAAGTTTCCTCTGGTCTCCCGGAGTGGAAAGATCCGAAAAATTGTGGCGGATTCCCGTGATACAGACCTATCAAAGCTGGAGCTTCTCAATGTACCAGGCGGGCCCCAAACCTTTGAACTCGCGGCCAAGTTCTGTTATGGCACAAACTTTGAGATCACTACTGTGAATGTGGCTCCCCTCCGATGTGCTGCTGAATACCTGGAGATGACCGAAGATTACAGGGAAGAAAACCTCATCGCCCGGACAGAAACCTACTTGAATGAGATAGTCATGCCAAGCCTTGAGAAGTCAGTGGAAGTTCTGTCGACGTGCGAGAGTCTGCTTCCTATTGCAGATGAGGTGGGTATCCTCGACAGATGTGTGGATGCGATTGCGATGAATGCTAGCAAGGAGCAGTTGGTCTCTGGCTTGTCTCAACTGGAGTGCAATGGTGGGTCTGGAAAATTGAAGACAGATTTCGGAGAATGGTGGGTTGAAGATCTCTCTGTTCTGAGGATAGATCTTTATCAGCGAGTGATCACGGCCATGAGAAAAACGGGTGTTCGATCAGACAGCATTACAGCGTCTTTGATTCATTTCGCCCAGAGCTCCTTGAAAGGTATTGGAAAACGTCAGGCATGGGACACGGCAAGGATTAAAACGAATGCTGGGATGGATGTGGAACATGAACAACGAGTGGTTCTGGAGATCCTCGTCAGTCTCTTGCCGACGGAGAAATCTGTCCCATTGACATTTCTGTTCGGAATGCTGAAGATGGCGATTGTCTTGGATACCTCTGTTGCTTGCAGGCTTGAGCTTGAGAGGAGAATTGGATTGCAGCTGGAAATGGTGTCGCTCGATGATCTGCTCATCCCTTCATTGCAGTCGGGGGATTCTCTGTTTGATGTGGATACTGTCCATCGCATACTGGTGAATTTTTTGCAACGGATTGAAGAGGAAGAACCTGAAGAATCATCGCAGTATGGTTACGAATCCGAAGGTCTGGAGTCTCCAAGCCACGCTTCCATTTTGAAGGTCGGCCGTCTGATTGATGGGTATCTTGCAGAAATTGCTCCTGATCCTTATATGAAGTTGCAGAAGTTCATGGCTATCATTGAGCTCCTTCCGGATTATGGCCGTGTGGTGGATGATGGCCTCTACAGGGCTATTGATATATACTTAAAGGTAATTACTCTGAAATTTATATAAAGACTGAGATAGTTCAGCATACTTGAGGCCTATTGCTTGGTCTGTCTGAGATGGGGCCCACACAGCTTCATGGACTGATGATCCGGACCATCCATCTGGACAACTATTACAAATATAACATTGATCAGAGAATATTACAGTCCAAGCAGGCTCCCATTGATGGTCAGGCTGTCAAAAGGAAGGTCTGGGTTATCTGACCATGAATCTGTGTGGGGTCCCAAATGGATGGGCCAGAGGGCAACAGACCTCAAAGTGCAGTGAAGGCAAAACATCCTTAACTAAGAGAAGATTTTGCCAATTTCTCTGTAATTTTGTTTTCTATAGCACACTTCTCCATGAGATTTGCTGTTGTTGCTCACCCTCTAATCCCTTGCCACATGGTGATCTGGACCACTCTTCTCATGGGCTCCACTGTGGATGGGCCACCTAGCAAAAGAAAAAAAAAAAAACCACCGATCAGAGCTCTTCACTTTCCAATTGTTAGAAACACTTTCTACTTTCCAACACCTTTCTGTATGAACAGAGGATTTTGATCAATGTGAATTTTCCTATGGGGACAGTGCAGTGCCCACGGAATGACGCTCCAGAATGCAATTGTAACAATACACATGAGCAATGCTAGTCAATTTTCTCTATTGCTACCGATTATTTTGATAACTGATTCTTAGTTGCTTATTTTTCATCTTTTTGTTTTTTCAGGCGCATCCGTCTATGACGGAGTTGGAATGCAAGAAGCTCTGTAAGCTCATCGACTGCCAGAAGCTCTCACAAGAGGCCTCCAACCACGCAGCCCAGAATGAGCGCCTCCCTGTCCAGATGGCAATCCGCATCCTCTACTTTGAGCAGCTCCGCCTCAAGAATGCACTTGGCGGGAGCTCTGGTGACGGTTTCTTATCGCAGCGGATGAGCAGTGGGGTCCCCAGCGCAGCCATGTCCCCACGTGACAACTACGCGTCCCTGAGGCGGGAGAACCGCGAACTGAAGCTCGAGATCTCAAGGATGCGCGTCCGGCTCAGTGAGCTGGAGAAGGAGCAGGTGTTCATGAAGCAAGGGATGATGGGGAAGCCCGGGGAGGGGAAAACATTTCTATCGTCTCTGTCGAGGGGGTTCGGGATCTTCGGCAGGCCCGTGGGAGGGAAGCGGCCCAAGTGTGCAAGGAAGGGTCAGGGTTCTGAGGGGAAGAGCGGCCGGAGGCGGAGGCATTCCACATCATGAGATTGCCCTCTTGAATTTCATTTTCAGGCGCGAATGTATTGCTTGTAGTGGGAATTTGAGCCTTTTGAAGCTGTGTTTTTATTTAGTACTAGCAAGCTGTTGGGAATAGATTTTCGAAGGTAGGCTAGAGTGGCGGTGGCGATGCGGGAGTCATATAGATCTTTATGTGTATCTCTGTTGTAATTTTAACAGTGAAATGGAAATCATGTGGATGACAGTTGAGTCCTGTTGGAAGTTGCCGTAGGGTTGTGCACAGTTTGGTCAATTCGGTTTTGAGGGGTGATACCCAACGGAGCCGGTTTTGAATATTTAACAACTAAACAAGCCGATGAAGCGTCACTAATTGAACCGAACGGGATAAATTATAGTAGGTTTGGTTTTGTTGGTTTCATGACAACGTTCAAAAAATTAAGAAGATCCAAATCTATGGTAGACCACACCAATGTAAAAATTTGTGGATGACCATTAAACTTTTATAGCTGAAAGTGAAATTTGACTTTTCTCTTCATCCGGGTCTGTTTGACCCTATCAACGGGTTGGATGGCAAATACATTTTGTAGATCTTCTTCAAGTGGGTCCTAGGGCATTTTTAATGGCAAGCGCTCAATCAACACTGTTTCATGAGGTGTGGTCCACGTGAGATTTGGATCTGATTAATTTTTTGGAACACATTCTAAAATGGGTTGATAAAACGAATGGACAACATAGATATATAAGATATTATCAAGGTGGGCCATATGGTTGGGGTAATGTATAAAATTGGTTCAGTTGAAAATGTTTTATAATTTTCATGAACCAACATTGTTGATTTTTAATATAAACTACCTAGCCGACCCGAACGAAATAGAATGGTTCGGTCAGTTTGATCGGTTTGCTCAGTTTTTTGAATAGCCCTAGTTGGTTGTGTTTGGATGTCCCCAGAACGCTGCTCGGACAGGATTGATCAATCTGTTGTTTCAGGTCAGCCGGACAGAATATGGTAGAAATGAGAAGTCTTTGAAACTACCTTCCTAGATTTGTGGGCCACCCCAAACGCACTTTGGAATGGATGAGCATCCCTTCCACTGAAATGTCCATCCGCTTGCGATTTCGGGTACATCCAAACGCACCTAAAGTCCGAACCACTGAAATGCCCATGCGCATGCATGCAGAAATTGACTGCTCGGTTCAGACCACGAGCCCCAGTAGATGGGCCACAACATAAATCGACTGAGCCCATGATAGTAACTTGTTGATTGGGGGAAATCTGGACCGTTGAAGAGGAAAATGCTGAAGGTCTGGATTCAATAGATTTCCATCAATTGTAGCTCAGGATTTGTCTAATCAGGCCGTCTTCATTATTTAACGAACCGTATCATCCCTATAGACCCTTGTGGGGCATGCATGGATCTGGGCCATCTATTGAATCCAGAAAGTGTTGTGGTTTGGATGCTCAAAATTATCTGATCCGCTCATTTTTGGACAATGTCTAGAAGAGGCATGCAGGAAGTAAACTGTTTGAAAATGGTATCTCCTTGGATGCCTTTAACGTGCTTTTGGCCTATCCATTAGGTGGCCTCCCTGTTGGATGGTCCAGATTGATCGATACATAGCCTAACTTTATGAGTTATGGTATCAATGCATTCGCTGAATGGTACTACGGTGCAGGCTGGATCCCCTTCAGTCAGGAAGGACTAGCAAGAGGAGAAAAACTTTGATACTCTGGCATAGAGTGATGGACGATACGCAGGCACTGAGAAACTGCACTCGTTAAATACATGTAGCCATTCAAATTATGGTATCCAAGTTAAGCTCATTTGATTATATGATTGGTGAAATTTATTGGATGGTTATAAATGAAAAATATCCAACTACCCTCTTTCTTCAGCCAATATGATTTTAGGATTTAATTAGTCAGTTTATTTTCGTTTAATGTATTTCATTTCTAAGCGCCTGTATATCAAGTGTCATATGCATCCCGAGTATCTAATAACTCCGGATGACATAGGCTGCAGCCGGGGTACATCGGATTGCGTTACGCTTTTATCGTATTGAGTAAACTCTGTTGGGCCCACCGTGAATGTATGTGGTTTATCCACTCCGTCCATCCTCTTTTCCAGCTCATTTTAGTGGCTGAGACCAAACTTGAAGAATATCCAAAGCTCAACTGGACCACACCACAGGAAAGTGTGAATAATGATTTCTACCATTGAAACCTTCCTGGGGCCCACAGTAATATTTATTTGTAATTCAACCTGTTCATAGGATCACACAGACATGGATGAAGGGAAAACACAAATATCAGCTTGATAAAAAACTTCCGTGGCCCCCAAGATTTTTTCAACGGTAGACGTTCAATTCACACTGTTTCCTGTGGTGTGGTCCACTTGAGATTTGGATATGCTTCATTTTTGGGCTCAAGTCCTAAAATTACCTGGTAAAATGAAGTGGATACAATACAAAAATCACGGTGGGCCCCACAGTTTATTCAGTACACTAGCGTACTGAGTTACTCAGTCCGCGTCTCAGGGGTTAGCTCTCTAGGAAAATAAATTTGCTGAGTACTCTTTGAATAAGTTGGGTTGGGTTGGGCTGGGCCCACTTCAGACCATTAGCAGATCAGGCCTGGTCCAACTAATTGTCCAGCCTGGATACTCATTATCACCATTGTATTAGCTTTCTACAATTTTAAATTGTAGACCCGTTTGGATGCGTGGAAAAGAAAAGAATCAGTTGAGAAATGATAAGAGTTGTGCCTTAAAAAAAAAAGAAAACGGTTATCCATTGATGTACTCTTTTCTACTATTTGTATAATAAAGAAGATGCTGGTCCACAAAGAAATCATGAGACTTTTTCATAAGATTATCTAACACGAGAAACTAACTACTCAATGGTGAGAGGATGTGACATTTCTGCTTGCAATCTAAATAAGGCTCATGAAATTGAAATTTTATGGTAATCCATGTTTCGATAGTACTCATGGAAATAATCATTGTATAATTATTATATTTCCTTTCATGAATTCAAACCAGCAGTTTTATAATTATCTTTTTGACCTACCTTGAAAAAAAGAAAGAAAAAAAAAGCCCTAAAACTTGCCTGGCAAATGCTCATATGCCAACAGTCCCACCCGTCATTAACCCAGTTCAGCTATTACATGCACACCCCCAAAGTAAGAGAGCAAGCAAAGGAGGATCTTGAATGGGAAATTAGCAAACATATCACTGAGTATGAGGCATGCGTGCAGTCATGTCAGAGTAGTTGGCTATAAAAAAAAAAAAAAAAAAAAATGGCGGAGAGAGTTTTGTGTAGGTGGCTATGAAAATAGCAGAGTTTTTATTAATAACTAATTACCAACACTGCTCGCATGCAAACGCAAACACAAACACACACATGCAAATAGTTAAAAGTGGATGCAAATTACTTAATAATATAGTTTTGAGATATTGAGGCTAAGGGATGCTCTAAATAAATAAGAGACGCTGAGGGCATTCGTGCAAAGGTAGATTGAAAACGAGCTCGCAACACATTCGAATCGTGGAAGGCCTGTATGAGATCCCAGCCATTCATCAACTGGGAGATGTAACCTGCCCTTGTCCAAAAAATCAGACTAGTCCACTCATCATGTGAGCCACACAAGTGTGGGAAAAATGAGATCACTGGTCTACATATCACATTTGTGGCCCAACTTATGAATGAACAAGACTGGTATTTTCTCCAGGGGATATGTTGGTTCTGGGTAGATGTGGGTCCGGTGATGTTTTCATGGAATCCAACCTTCCCCTCAGAAATCCTCCAGAGCCCAAAAACCAGCCAGACCAAATCTCAGATGGGTCACACAGCACAGGGAATATGCTGAGAGGGAACGTCCACTGTTGATTACTGCAGGGCCTCACCATGCTGTGTACATATAATCAAGGCTGTTCCCTTTGCTAAAGTATGCCCCTGTGAAATTAAGGCTGTTTTGAGACGAAAGTATGCCCCTGTGAAATTCAAGGGTAGGCATTCCCTCCCATCTCGTTCCCTTTGCTGTGCCCCACCTTAGTTTTGGTTCAGTCTTGAGTTTTCAGTGCTCGGGGTTTTCATAGCTGAAACATCTGATAGATGAGTTGGATGGTGTGAATACATCATGTGGGCCCTACATATACCCAGTACCACTGGAGAATGCCCCTTTCATGGCGGGCCTCATCTGATGAATGTCCTAGATCTTGCAGACACAGCCCTTTGATCTGCATCCACATGAATGTCCCTAGCAATTCTAAAGAACCAACATTGCATTTAGTATCTGTTACATAGTAAACAACATGTAGATTTACAAACAAATTTGGAAATGTGAGAAGAGGATGTGGGAGATTACATCCGCACCGTCGATCGCAAGATCACCAGCATTGGGTGGGCTAGAGGACATTACTTTGAAGGATGGTGAGAGAATCCTTGAGGTTGGAGTACAGGCTGTAGAGAGAGTACTGCTTGAGATTGGCCACCTCATACCATGAGTTGAGCACATCATAATTCCTATCTGTGCCTGAGAAAGCCAACTGTATGCTGAGGCTGCAGTCAACTGGACCGCCATGGCTAGTGCAGCTCAAAGTTCTGATCGCACAGTCTGTATGGTTTACACAAATGAAAGCTGACTTCTTCCCGGAACATGAAGCGCACCCGTCTTGCTTCCAAAATAAGTTCTGCAGCGTTCCCGCTTGAAATTCGAGTACCTGGATGCATGTTTACAACATAGTTCAAAAACCCGAGAAACTTGACTCAGTACCCAGCCATGTTGAGTTGACTCGATGGCTCTAAGAGTTCATAGTAGTTAAGTTAGTTAATTGGAGGGAAGTTCCAATAAGGTCAACCTCACCATAGCTTACTGGGCTGAGCTCCTGAACATCTGAACCATGGATCTGATGAGTCCTGTTAAGGAGATGGGCTGGCCCAATATCAGCTGTATCCGAAACTCAAGTGCGCCACACCATCTGGAACAGTGCAGAATCATGTATCTAAAATCATTTTGTAGGGCCCACCTGAGCTCTAGAATAGACTGAAATTTAGTGGGACCCCTCATCCAGGATGGGAGAAATACATAATGGATGGGTTAGATGCCTGAACCACATTTTGGTGTACCCTGCAAACAGGTAGGGTTTTAATCAGTGGCCTCCACTCTTGACTGTTTCTATCATGTAGCCTCCCTAAGTCATGGATCGGGTTGGATTTTGGATTCTAGACGTAAAATGGGGGGATGCATCCGATGGATGGGGCAGATGTCAGTGGGGCCCCCCACAGAGCTCGACCTTACCATAACTTAAAAGTAAGATTGACCTTTATAGGAGCATTTTCTGTTAATTGGAAGGCAAGTGTAGAAATATTTAATAATAATATTTAAAAAACTGACTCAGTCTGAGTCTTTGTAAGTTGCATCGAGTTGACCGAGTTTGCAAGTTGACTCAATGGGTTGTGTCTGAGTCACTCTATACACAGAGTTTCTCAGTGACTCTGTTGAGTTCTCGCCGAGTTGAGTTGACTCAGCTGAGTTTCAAGTCGAGTCAGTGATTTTGTACAGCATACCACTAGCATGTTGCAACTCATCCACCTGGTTAGGATTGTCTAATCATGGTGATTTGTCGATGCTCAATCCATATAGGGACATACTATCCAGACAACAGTGATTGGCATACATGATGGATTCCGGGTACATGTACAAAGGATGAGTTGCAGCCTCCTATAGATGTGTAGCTTGCCAGTTTCAAATTTCCCATTAGGAAGCTGGTGAAATGCAATAGGAAGCTAAGGGCCTGTTTGGGATCAAAATGAGAATTTGAATTTGGTAAATCGACGAACTTGTCAAATTCGTGGATTTGCATTGGATTTTGATTTGGTACAAATTCCAAAGTTCACTGTTTGGGAATGAAACTATTAGTCCATGGATCTGGAGAGAATTTGTTGTAGTGGTTTAGCATTTATTGCAAAGGAATTACCTTTTTTTAGGGATTTAAATCTGACCCAAATCCATGGATTTATGGAGGTGTGGATTTGGGAAATCCCCAACAACAAAAAAGAAGAAAAAGAAAAAAAAGAAAAGAAAAGAGGAGACCCTCAAACCTCTCACCCCAAATAGCCCATAAGATCACATGAAGGTTCAGATGTATGGGCTTACCAGAGTAAAGCTTGTTATGATGTAGTCCTTGTTTGCAACAAAAGCAGGGAGGGACCTTGCAGCATATTTGCGGCCCGCAAATGCTACCATGTACCCACCATAAATATCCTGAAAACCCCACAAAAATTATCTACTCAGAAATAACTTTAAAAAATTAAGATGGATGGCCAGAATCCTATGATTGTACTGCCATTTTGAAAATGGTAGCGACTCAGCCTCTTCTCAAGTGGCCCTCATGAACAGTAATCCACAATATCCAAATTCTGGGGTACGTTGTGGATGGAGAGTATCTTTAAATCATGTTGATCAAGCAATGCTAACCATCCAACCGACGCCTATCAAATGGATGGTCAAAACTAAAATAGTTAGTGGTCCAAAATCCAAGGAAAAAAATCACAAGGTTACTTTCCCCTTCTCTGTGTAACTTCTAGTTATGCTCCATCTACAATTGGTTCAGTAATTTGAATGGCCTGGATAGTCCTACAATGCGTACAGTTGAAGTTGAAGAGTCAAGTGGTAGACAGAGTGAAGATAACCTCGTTTCAACACTGAGGTCTGGTATTGATTCCCAAGTAAGGTGTGGCTAACGGTGGGGTGTGTACTAACATGTTAACCCAAAAAAAATAAAAAAAATTGAAGAGTCACAGCCATTTTTATAATGATTGGTGGTGACCTATGATAGGAGTCTAGCCCCTGGAGAGAGAACATCAGCCGGAAGTCAAAAGGAATAAAACCAGCAATATAAACAACCACAAAACTCTCAAAGGCTCATTCTTTTCCTCTGCAGTTAATGCTTCTTGCTCTTGAGGGCAGATGTACCAACATAGCACATGCATGTGAGCTCAGGGAAGTTCGCTGAGCTAGGCCGCTCAGGTGGGCCAGATTAATGGATAGTATATGAAAAATGATCCATATTCAATACACGTGTGGCCCATCCCATGAGCAGATCGGCCTGATTTTTTTGCTAGCACACATAGACAATGGGGACCCACCTGCCTGGATCTCATGTGTGCCTGCAATTAGGATTGAAAATTATACTTATTTGAGTAGATACTAGATTTCTCTCCAAAATTGCGAGAGTTATATAAGCAAATGGTTCAATCCTTCACAAACCCAAGAAGAGACACTATCCATAGAAAAAACAACTAAAAAAAATAATAATTCATAAGTGATATGATTGAACAAAGATAAGATGTTGGTATGCAGGTATATGATGCAGCAAAAAATTTGAATCTCTGCTAAGTCATCTCTCTTCAGGCAGGTCTGGTCCGTTGGGTTTTGTGTTTTCCACCTGGAATCTCCGTCTTTGTTCATCCTTTACTTTTTTAGGTTGTTTGTTGTTTGGTTATTTCTCTCCTTAGAGTTGTTGAAGTTTTGTTCTTTTGCTCTCTGTTAGACTAAATTGTGAAATTAAAGGACTGATCCATGCATCAATATGGAGATCAGATAGAAAAGAACTATAAACCGAATGATCACACCTAATTCAGAAGCCATTTGTGATGCGTGTGCGCAAAGAACTTCTTGGATCTTCCATATCTTACACACTTTAGGAAACCTTTCAATGGGAACGAGTTTTTGTCCGTGTTGGTGAGGGGACCAAGATTAGATTTAATAAGATAAGGGACTGGATAAGTTGATCCCATTACAACTTCTACTTCCCTTAGGAGTCTCCACACGGTTAACAATCCATGTTTATCCAAATATTATGGATAGGAAACACAGTGGGAGCATAATTGCCCAAAGTTATCTGCAACAATCACAGTCATAGTGGGGCCCATATATATATATATATATATATATATGAAGGTTACTCAATGGGTAAAAGTTACTCTAGGGATAACAGGCTAATCTTCCTCAAGAGTTTACATTGACAGGAAGGTTTGGCACCCTGATGTCATCTCTTTGCCACTTAGGGTTGTAGTATGTTCCTAGGGTTTATTTTTAGCGAACATACACCCCTTGTTCCAAGTGTACACACACGCGCACGCATGCACGCACACATGCATGTTTGCTAAAATTATAAGTATCTCAAAGGTCTTAAGTGATGATGAAAGACCAGGTGGATTGGGTGGCTACATAACCATTGATAATCAGGTTATAACCACAGGTGATGGAACAACTAACCTTACACTGTAGACTGAATATATATATATATATATATATATATATATATATATATATATATATGCGCTAAAATTATAAGTATCTTAAAGGTCTTGAGTGAAAGACTAGGTGGATCAAGTGGCTAAATCACCATCGATGATTGGGCTATAACCGCAATTGATGGGCAAACTAACCTTACACCATAGAATGAAAAGGAATTAATGAATCATACTTATTAGACAAATTAGACGGTCAAGATGCTACCATAGCAAGGTGCTATGTTGTCTAGATAAATTAGTTGATGGGTTGCATTACATAATGTGGTGACGTAAAATGAAAAATAGAGCTAATAATTCATGTATGAAATCACATGGGTCTAAAATTGAATAGTGAGGGGTTAAATTAACTAGGTAGCCTATTACAACCATGAATAATGATAGAAAAATATCCTCATAATGAAGGATCAAAGGGAAAGTTGCAAATAAATCAGAATGTGTAACCCGTGTTTTGGGTACGTCACAAATGTTTATTATTTTTACCATCAGGATAAATTAATTGGCTGGTTGAACCACTTATTAGTGGGAGATTGTTGACCATGATGGCCAAGTGGGAGATGTTGACATGTGTGTATGCAACACGTGTCCATATGGCCTTATCCAACCAAAGAGGACGAAAGAGTCCCTCTATCACCGAAACAAGAGGGAGAGTGCACAAGAGATTCGGTCGTTTGGAATACCGATTAAACAGCCTTACAATTTCTCCAGTAGGAAGAATGGTAATAAATAGAGGATATAAATAAAAGGGAATGACTATGAATGTAGAATGGACGAACATCCAAAGAAAAATCACACATAAATAATATAAGAAAATTACCAGTGGGAGGAGATCATCTGCCACTGGAGATTTGGTGCTTAACAGCATTTGCGCTTCATCAACTCCATCAACTCCTCCATGTTGTGCTTCATCAGGTACGTCTATATTTAATATTGTCTTAGAATTGTTGAAGGATCTCCTATACCTTAGGAAGTGGTGTCGGAATATCTCCAATCTTCCTTAGCTCACACTTGTGCCCCATCAATGTGTAAACAACCCCCTTGTCCTAGCTTTCTTCCACAAATTGAATCATGGTAAGGACAGTTGACGATGCCATGGTAAGGACAGTTAACGATGCCTTATTAATGCTTGTAGTTGGCTTGTTGCCTCATTGGCTTTGAAATAATTCCATTAAGCATGAAAGCATGCATACTTGAGGTCCTGAACCCGATTGCTACCATAGCCGAGGTCCATGATCAATTAGGTTAGTATACTTGTTGGGTCTTATGACCCTAGTTTTGAATAAGCTTTAGCTCACATCCAAGTAAGCGAACACAAAACATGAATAATGATGAACAACAGAAGTTGCATGGTGTTGATTGGATGTCTTCAATTTGTGTAAAAATAGGGGGTTTTGAGCAACCTGAGCATCTGGCTCGATTAATCGAAAATTCCCCGGATTATACCAATTGGTCTCTGGACAGTTTTGGACAAGTTCAATCGATCGAACTTGGAGGATCGATTAATCGAGATAATTCAGAAAAATCAAGTTTGCTCTCTAGACACTTTTGGGCATGTTCAGTCGCTCGAACATGTGATCGTCGATTGATCAAGAATAGCTCCAGCGATGTCGATCAACCGATGATTAGATCGACAATGCGCGCGGTTTTGTGTAATTACACAATTTGCTTCCAAAACCAGGTGTGTAATACGGGTTTAGGGTTATGGGAGGCTGGTTGTAGAGAGAGGCTAGGGTTTTGAAGGGGATTTGTCTTGAGAGTTGAGAGACAGGTTTTTTGCATGTAAGTCGCTTTCATGTCTTGTAATTCATTTTCATATTGGATTAGCTTGTCACTTTGTGTCATGGTTTTTTCCCACAAGGGTTTTTCCACGTAAAATCGTGTGTTCCCCATGATTGCTTGCAGTCATTTGTTTTCTATTGCTTTGTTTGATCTTATCTGAGGTTGCTTTTGCATTGAACGAGTCGTACAAGGAGTTGCTCAATTCCCAACAAGCGGTATCAAAACAGACATTGGGATTTGGATCGAATTTGAGACAAGACGATGAAGGGATCTAATGTGAAGTATGATACAGATAAGTTCACCGGGAAAGACAACTTCGAACTATAGAAGGTGAAGATAAGAGGCCTTCTAGTTAAGTAAGGGCTGCAATAGGCACTCCTTGGTAAAGTGAAGCGTCCTGAAACTATGAGTGAAGATGAATGGGAAGAACTTGATCTAAGGGCGATAAGAGTGATTCAGTTGTGCTTATCGGATGACGTCCTTTATAATGTATCAATGAGAAGACCACCGAGGGCCTATGGGCCAGATTGGTAAGTATCTTCATGACAAAAATCGCTCTCCAATCGTCTATATCGGAAGAAGTAGTTGTATATGGTGGCGATGACGGAAGGGTCGGATCTCTTTGAGCACATCAGTGCCTTTGATAAGTTGATTTGCAAATTGACAAGTGTGGAGGTTTAGTTTAGTGAAGAAGATAACGCTCTAATCTTGTTGACATCTCTTTTAGATTACTACAATAATTGGTGGATACGTTGTGCCATGGTAGGGATACTTTGGACGTGGACATTTTTATCTTTGCCCTTCAGTCGAAGCAGCAGGGAAGGAATAATGGTGGGGAAGTTACTTACACGGGAGCAATAGTAGCAAGGGGAAGAGCATTTGAGCGAGAGAAGGGCAAGTCGCAAACGAGATCCAAGTCGAAGGGCAAGGAGAAGTTGAAGTGCTGGAATTGTTGGATGACAGGGCATATGAAGAAGGATTGTCAGAACCCTAAAACCCAAAAGGCAGAAAAATCGGATGATTCTACGAGAGGGGCAAATTCAGCGAAATCTAGAGAGGGGACAAGAGGCTGCGATGTGTTGACTCCCCATCATAGTTAGTTCACTGCGTACAACAAGTATGATGATTGCCTGGTTCTTATGGGCAATGACCATGCCTATAAGATGGTTGGAATTTGATCCATGCGCATCAAGATGTTTAATGGTGTGGAGCGCACTCTGACAAATGTGAGGTACGTTCTTGATTTGAAGAAGAATCTGATTTCTTTAAGAGCTCTCGATGCTTTAGGATGCTAGTACATTGGCCATGATGGTGTCCTAAAAGTTTCAAAGGGGGCACTCACCGTGATGAAGGCACAGAGGAGCGGAAATCTCTACAAGCTGATTGGGAATACGGTACCGGGTGGAGCTATGGCATCTATGGTGGAATCCACGTTGGCACAGTGTGTGGCATGTGCGCTTAGGCCATGTGAGCAAGTGCGGTATGAAGGTATTACTCGATCATAGTTTAATTCTTGCTTTTAAATTTTTTTGTTCGAATGCATGTGAGCATTGCATATATGGAAACGGTCGTAGTAAGGGACCGTTGGATTATGTGCACTCTGATGTGTGAGGGCCGTCGCCCATGGTTTCTAGAGGAGGGTTGTCATTCTTTGTAACGACTTCTCTAGAAAGGCGTGGGTTTATTTTCTAAAGAATAAATTCGATGTGTTTGCCACTTTCAAGTCTTGGAAGGCTATGGTTGAAAAAAAAAAAAAACCAGAGCGATAATTGAAAGTATTGAGGACTGATAATGGCGGAGAATTTACTTTGAAGGAATTCAATCAGTTTTGTAAGGATGAGGGGATTGTGAGGCACACAGTTAGGCACACACCAGAGCAGAATGGTGTGGTAGAATGCATGAATCAGACTCTTTTAAAAAGGGCCCGAAGAATGTTGAGTAATGCTGCATTGGGCAAGGACTTATGGGTTAAGGCCTTTAACATGGTTTGCTATTTGGTGAATCGGTCCCCATCTATGCCATTGATGATAAGATTCTTAAAGAAGTGTGGAGTGGTCAGGAGGTAGACTACTCTAGAATGTGAGTATTTAGTTGTGAATCTTACTCTCATGTACCATCAGTTGAGAGAGATAAACTAGACCAACGGGCGAAGCAGTGTACCTTTGTTGGCTATGGTGATAGTGTGAAGGGATACAAGCTGTATGCACTGGTCACATGGAAGATCGCAATTAGCTAGGATGGTAGGTTTGACGAGGCTTCCTTGTTCTGTAAGGATGAACATAAGGAAATGGAAAAGTCAATGGTGATTGATGTCGAAATTGACAAGGGTGAGACACTTGAAAAGGTTGAGCCACAAGAGCAGGTGCAGTAACCACCTATCAGGAGAAATCCACCGAGAGATCACAGGTTACCAGCGAGTTATAGAGATTACTTGAATGTTGCATTCACTCTCATTACGAATGAGGGTGATCCGTCTACCTTCCAAGAAGCATTGGAAGATAAAGATGCTGAGAAGTGGATAGTGGTGATGCAGGACGAGATTGACTCTTTGTACAAGAATGAGACATGGGAGCTGGTGGAGCATCCTGTTGGGCGTAAGGCGATCGGTCGCAAGTGGGTTTATCGGAAGAAATGAGATAGGTACAAGGCCAGACTGGTAGCGAAAGGTTATGCACTGAATGAGGGTATCGACTTCAATGAGATCTCCGCACCTATGGTCAAGCAGGTATCTATCAGATTTGTGGATGGAGTAGAGAATAAAGTTTACAGGTCGAAGAGGTCATTGCACGGCTTGAAACGGTCGCCTAGGCAGTGGTATAAGAAATCTGATTCTTTCATGGTGAGTCGGCGGTTTACTAGGAGTGAGTTCAATCATTGTGTCTATTTCAGAACGCTAAGTGATGGAGAATTCATTGTACTGGTATTATATGTTGATGATATACTTATTGCTAGCCACAACATGTCTGAGATCAACATATTGAAGGCTCAATTATCCAAGACATTTGAGATGAAAGATTTGGGGGCTGTAAAAAGGATTCTCGGCATCGATATATACAAAGAGAGGGAAAGGGGCAGGCTATCGTTGTCTAGAAGGAATATCTTGAGGTCTTGGTCAAGTTTGAGATGGACAAGGCTAAACTGGTTAACACTCCCCACACTGCTCATTTTCGACTTTCTTCATAACAGTGTCCTGAGTCAGATGAAGAAAATTGGTATATGTCTCGTGTGTCCTACTCGAGCGTTGTCAGCAGTTTGACATATGCCATGGTCTCCATGAGACCGGATATTTCACACGAAGTGGGTGTTGTGAGCAGATACATGTCTAACTCCAGCAAGCAACATTGGGAGGCAGTGAAATGGCTACTTGTTACATACGAGGTATAGCGGACTACATCTTAACATTCAAGAAATCTAAGGGGAAACTGGTAGGCTATGTGGATTCTAATTATGCAAGGAACATAGACAATAGAAGGTCGACTTCTAGTTACTTGTTTGTGCTAGTGGGTAGAGCGATCAACTGGATGTCGAGGCTTCAGTTTCTTGTGGCTCTTTCCACGACCGAAGTGAAATATATGGCGGTGATAAAGGCATTCAAGGAAGCAGTTTGGTTGAGAGGTATGATGAATGAGTTGGGGCTTTCAGCAAGAGGCAGTGCCTGTGAATTGTGACAGCGAAAGTGCGATCAATTTGGCAAAGAATTCGGTATATCATTCCAGGACCAAATATATTGATGTGCGGCATCACTTTATCCGGCAAATGCTTGAGGAAGGCGGCGTTACTCTTGAGAAGATCCATATGAGTGTGAGGAAGGCGATGTTACTATTGAGAAGATCCATATGAGCGTGAATCCGGCGAATATGCTTACGAAAGTGGTTCTTGCAGAGAAGTTTAGGTTTTGCTCGACTTCTCTAGGCTTGCCAAAAGGATGAATGAAGATGGAGTTTGCACAAAAAGCTACGACGATGTTGTTACTATGATGGAGATGATTAGAGATGGATGGATGGATGGATGGAGCTATGGAATGTGAGGATTGAAGTCATAGTAGAGATTGTTGACTGGATGTCTTCAATCTGTGCAGAAACAGGGGGTTTCGAGCGACCGAGCGCCTGACTCGATCAATAAAAAATACCCTGGATTACAGATTGGTCTCTGGACAGTTTTAGACAAGTTCGGTCAATCAAACTTGGAGGATCGATCGATCGAGATAATTTGAAAAAATCAAGTTTGCTCTTTGGACACTTTTGGGCATGTTCGGTCGTTCGAACATGTGGTCATCGATCGATCGAGAATAGCTCAGGCGATGTCGGTTGACTGATGCTTAAATTGACGGTGCATGCGGTTTAGCGTAATTGTGCGATTTGTTTCCTAAACCGGGTGTAATACTATATATATCGGTGTAATACGGGTTTAGGGTATTGGAGGCTTGTTCTAGAAAGAGGATAGGGTTTTGAAAGGAATTGTCTTAAGAGACAAAGGTTTTTTGCATGTAAGTTGCTTCCATCTCTTGTAATTCATTTTCATAGTGGATTAGCTTGTCGCTTTGTGTAGTGGTTTTTTCCTGTGAGGGTTTTTCCATGTAAAATTAGGTGTTCTTTGTGGTTGCTCATATACTTTTGTTTTCTATTGCTTTGTTTAATCTTATCTGAGGTTGCTTCCGCACCGGACGAGTCGTATAAGGACTTGCTCAGTTCCCAACACATGGTAAACGAATAATTAACACACACACACACACACACACACGCACACTAATGTATATAATTACAATTGCCTGAGCAACCTGCACTGGTTAGAGTGAGTGGGTACAAGTTGAAGGCACTAAAAGGGCAAGGGTAAGGCCTAAAAGGAAGTAGGTGGAGGTAGTAAGGAAACACTTGATTACATACACCAATGGTTTAATTAAAGTTATTACCCTTGATAGAGTTGAAAGGAGGAATGGTATTCATGTCAATAAGGCTAAGATGATGATGATGGTGGTGGTGATGACTCAACCCAATCCAACTAAATAAAAAATAACCAAAGTTACCCAACTGAAACCTGTAAAAGTACTCGATATAAGGGTCGTCAACGGGTCACGTTTAGGTGGGGTCTCGGTGTACACATACCTAAACCCACCAAAGGGAGTCAGGTTCATGTCTGAGTATACCATATTTGAGGTCTTAGACCCAGATCCAAGTACACCATACTCCATTTGGGGACAATCACTACGAGCGGGATTAAATCAATGGCATAGAGAGGTCAAGTAGGATGTTCATAGTATAGAAACCAAGCAAGCCGCCAAAGGTATATGCAGTTACCGGTCAATCATTGCTTTTTATTGTTTGAGCCTGGGGTGGGTTATGCTTGTGCCTTTAGATTTTTTATAGTTCGAACGATCAGAGCCTCAAACGTGCATTTTGCATGGAGTAGGATGGTATTCCTCCCTGATGGGATGTGCTACGGTGCAATCTAGGTGACTTCAACATTCCTTGGTTCGTTCTTGAGAAGAGTGGGGGATCATAGGTAATGTTGAGCATGCGAGGCTTCACTGAGCTAATTGATCTCCTTCTTTCTAGGTGCTAAATTCAAATGGTCTAATAATCAATATATCCCATTATGAACCAATTGGATAAATTATCATTAGATGAAAAGAATGCTTTTTAAAAATCCAAAATTTTAAAAAGAGTGTTCCTGAAGCCTACGTCATATCATAATTCAAGCCAACTTGTTTATCCTCGTTGGATAACTGGGGCCCAAGGCCATTTCACATTGAGAACGTGATCGGAGCATCCCGATTTTATGATAACAATTAAGGAATGACATACATCATTCTCAATGGAAGAAAAAGCTAGAAATGGATTTTCAATCAAATTAAAGTTAATCAAAGGAAAGCAAGAAACCTGGTGTATATTTGTAAACTAGAAGTGGAAGAAAAAAGAGGAGAGAAAAGAGAGTTGTGAAAAGAAAGGAAAAAAGGATTGTAGGGCTAGACATCCCCCTCTCCTCATACTTATATTAATAATAAGCAAGTGAAAATGACAGAAATACCCTTAAGTAACAAAAGCAAAATTCTCCTGAAGTCCCAACCAAGAGTCCTAATCCAATCTAACTAAATAATAGACAAGAGAAGGTCCTAGATGGGTTGTACAACTGTACAACCCACATCTATATCCATTAGGTGAGTGTATATTTCTCATGTATTAATACTCTCTCAAGCTGGAGCATAGATATTGTAGATGTCAAGCTTGGAATATATCCGTCTATACTGACTATGAGGTAGAGCCTTGGTGAATACATTAGCAAGTTGATCTTGATATCGAACATATGGAATAGAGATTTTACAACTGGAGATTCTCACATATAAAGTGACAGACCACTTCAATATGTTTGGTTCTTTCATAATAGACCAGATTGTATGGGATGTGGAATGCCACTTGAATATCACAAAACAACTGTATAAGTAGATTCACCACAAAACCCATTTACCACAATAACTTCTTGACCCACATTAGCTCATAGGTAGTGTGAGCCATTGCTTTATATTCTACTTCAGTGCTTGATCGGGCCACAACACTTTACTTCTTAGTCTTCCACATTACTAGATTTCCTCTCGCAAAGAGTACAATACCTAATAATAGATTACTTATTTGTTAAAGAATCTGCCGAGTCCGCATCAGAGTACCTGATGACTTGACAATGATTGTTCTGTTTGTATAGAATTCCCTGACCTGGTGCTTCTTTAAGATATCGTAGAATCTGAACGAATGCATCCATGTGGGATACTCTTAGAGAGTTTATAAATTGGCTCACCACACTCACAACATAAGATATGTTTGGGCAAGTAATAGTTAAATAGATGAGTTTTCCAACCAATCTTCTATACCTACATAGGTCTTTGAATACGTTTTCTTGATCACTAACATGGTTGTAATTTAGATTCATTGGAGTATGAACTGGCTTGGTACTAAGAAGACTTATTTTTATTAGCAAATCCAAAACATATTTCCATTGGGACAAATTAAATCCTTTCTTTGATCCGTCAACTTCTATACTTAAAAAGTATAAAAGATGACCTAGATCCTTTATGAGAAAATGCCTCTGAAGATGCTTCTTTAGCTCCTCAATCCCCGTGTCGTCACTTCCTGTAACAACAATATTATCAACATATACTATTAACACAATAAGATCTAAGGGTTCCTTTTCATACGAAGATGAAATTATCAATAAAGCCACAATTCATCACAACTTTACTGAATTTGTCAAACTATGCACAGAGACTGCTTTAACTCATAGATCGCTTTTTTCAATTTACACACCTTGTCTGACTCCCCTTGAGCAATGAATCTAGGAGGTTGTTCCATATAGACCTCTTATGTGAGATCACCATGGAGAAAGGCATTTTTAACATTCAATTAGAAGAGGAGCTAATAGTGATTAACAACCACGGAAAGGATAACACAAATAGAGTTCACTATAATCAACACCATGGGTTTTAGTATAGCCCTTGGCAACTAAGCAACCTTCAAATGTTCAATAGTACCATCAAAACAAAACTTAATTGTGTACACCCACCTGCAACCAACAACACATTTATCGATAGGTAGACTCGTGAGCTCCCAAGTGTTATTTTTTTAATAAAGAGTAACCATTTCCCCTTCTATTGTCTGCTTCAACTCCTTATGTAATAGTGCTTCCTAATATGACTTGGGAATAGAATGAGAAGACAATGATAGCGCAAATTTGGGAGAAGTTGGAGACAAGCATTGAAAGGAAACATATTTAGAGATAGGATGATCGGTACACGCATACCTTTTCTCAAGGCAATAGGAACATCTGACCTATCTGAATAAGACAACGGATCACTAGGCTTGGATGAAGATATGGTTGGGCACATCATGATTGGTCGCACTACTTGTCTGTTTTCATCGTGAGTAGACTTTTAGCTGAGAAGCACTGGGAATGGAGGAGTCGACAAAGGTAGTAGATTAGATTATGTCTTCAATCACAACAACTATAAACACAACTTTCGCATCAAGAGATTTCTTGTCTTGTGAGAAGAACATAGTGGACTAAAAAATGTAACATCTACACACATATTGTCTTCGAATTGAAGGACCGTAATAACAATAACCTCTTTATGTCTGTAAGTACCCAAGAACAATACATTTAATGCTCTAGGATTGAATTTATTGTGGCTAACTCCAATTGATGAACAAAAAAAATATGCATTCACATATTTTTTAAGGTAAAGAGAATAATAAATTATCTGGAAGTAAAACTTCATGAGGTGATTTACCCAGTAAAATAGTCAAAGGCTTTCAATTTATATATAAAAAAAAAGTTGTAATTAATAAAGAATGAGTCACCTCAAGTGGGTGACGATTTTCCATTTTGTAATACCGTTTTGTTGTGGGGAGTGGGTACATTACATTTGATGCAATATACCTACTTTAGAAAAATATAGACTAGGGGATTACGACATATGTTTCTTCGGATTATCTGAAGGAAACACTAAGACTTTGTTGGCATTGTAAGTGTTTCAGAAACTCCTCACTTTCCTGGCATTACTTTTCCAAATCCGTAATGGGAAGTTGGTACACGTTCAACTCCTCCCATATTCCTTAAGTTTTGGATAATGTTCACCTAGGATTCATCTCTTTATTAAAATCCAAATATCTCTTCAAACAATTAGTATATACAAGAGATGTTTTTGTCTAATGAATACATCTCTCGAAATGCATTCCATACTTCTTTTGTAGTATCCAAAAACATTAGTAAGCACTAATGGATGATTCCATACTATTCCACAGTTATGTCATAATTTGAGCATTCTCCTGGATCCATTGTTCATATGTACTAGAATTCTTGTCATATTTCTTTGTGATCAAGTATTTCAATTTTTCCTTTGCCGTTAAAGTTACTTGAATGGACTTAAACCACTGGAGATAGTTTATTTCATTTAATTTAATAGAAATTATTTGGACCACTAAAAAATCAGATGGATTTATTAATCCAGTTCTCGAATCACTTCTCACTTCCATATGGGACAAGGGACTAGAACACATACCATACGCTTATACGAACAACGACTGACCTTTTGTGAACACTCAACTTATACGATTCACATGGTATGACACCACACTGAAAGAGAATAACCAACCTACACATCCACATATTCCAACCTATCATGAGGGTTGATGATCACAAATACTGCATCTGATGAAGGCAATTAGCGCACACGTTCGCAAATCCCACGAGAGGTGATGATCACAAATACTTTGGCCCCTTCTCATGTATGGATCATTACAAAGGCCCAACACAATAAAAAGAAAAGAAACCTTAGGTTTCTTAAAAGATTTTTAGCATAAAAGGGATGAGAGAGCGCAAAAATAAAAGAAAGAAATGATAATAGTGTTAAAGTATTTCTTTAGTAAATTATATTATATTATCCTTGTCGCAACTCGCAAGCTAGGCATCATTAGTATAAGATGCTCTAGCTTGAGAGAGAGTGTTGAAAGAGTGAGTTCTTCTAACATTTAGCTATTGACTTCTATGTCTGTATTGACTTTTCGTGGCTAGTATTGTGTTATTATTTTTACTAGCAATTGCTATCGTCAATGCAAGAAGCCTCTTAAAATAAGAAAATTTGGAATACTTACAATTAAGGAAAGAATTCAAAAGTCTATATAAAGAATAAGACTTAGAATTGAAGAGATGGGTCAAGCTTCTCAACAAGCCTGCAGTTAAAATCATTAAGACAAAATATGGTGATATTTTTTATTGCGTAGATATTTATAAGCAAACGACTCTCAATCATCATTTGCTCAAGAATCACACAATCAAGATGAGGCCCACTTTCCGTCGAGCAAGAATGCAAACTCAAGACCTTTCAAATGCAAGTCAAGAAATTGGGCTCAATGTTAGTAAGTGCCCACTTGGGATGGTACCCATTCCACGAACTAAAATACATCATCTATCGAGAGCAAAATCGATCTAATAATGATAGAAAAGTTGTAATTGGTTATCATCACTATGCTACCGAAAACTTCCAGGTTAACACGTTTGGAGCCAAAGCATATATGAATGTGTAGCAACCAAAACTTATAGATGATTCTTAATTCAGCCTAGCCCAGCTATGGATTGTCAATGGCTTAGACCAAGATCGCAATAGCACAGTGATTGGATGGCATGTACTTCCTTCGTTTTATGTCGACTATTGGCCACAAATTTTTTTTATTGGACAGCAAATGGATACCAAACAAATGAATGTTAGACAGCAAGCTACTACAATTTTGTGCAAAGTTTTCATACTAAAGAATGACAATATAGTCATTAGACACAAAGTGGGGTTTATAAGATGAGAAGGTTAGGGTTTTGTACCCAACTCGTCCACTCATGTTTTCTCCAAGTTCTCATCCTTCTCTTTCTCACATCTCTCTCATCTCTCTAATCTTTCTCTCCCTCTCATCTCTCTAATCTCTCTCCTTCCTTCCCTACTCTTTGATCTTTTTCTTCTCCTACCTTTACAGCCTGAGCATGCACTGCACGCTAGCCATGTAGATGGCCCACCGTTGATCATCACATACATCAATGGTTGGTGCCATTTAACATGGTATTAGAGCCAAGTTATTTATAAATGTCCACACGATTGAAGACGTAACCATACTCAGTCTAAATGCTCTTAACAACTAGATTGTTGAGAAGCTTGACTTGTCTCCTCAATTCTAAGTATTATTCTCAGATAGACTTTTGAATTCGATCCTCAATTGCAATTATTCTAATGTTTCTTATTTTGAGGGACTTCTTACACCGACAATAGTAATTGCTAGTAGAACTTATAACACAATGCTAGCCATGGAAAGTCAATATAACCATAGAAGTCAATAATAGCTGCATGTTCTTTAGATAGACTTTTGAATTCTGTCCTCAATTGCGAGTATTCTAATGTTTCTTATTTTGAGGGACTTCTTACGTCGACAATAGCAATTGCTAGTAGAACTTATAACACAATGCTAGCCATGGAAAGTCAATATAGCCATAGAAGTCAATAATAGTTGCATGTTAGCAGAGCTTGTGCACTCTTTCAACACTTCCCCTCAAGTTTTAGCATCCTATACTAATGATGCCTAGCTTGCAACAAAGGTAACATAATCTAATCTGATAAAGAAATATTTTAACACTATCCTTGTTTCCTTATTTTATTTTTGGGCTCTCAATCCCTTTTGTGCTGAAAATCTTTTAAGAAACCCTAGATTTCTTTTCTTTTTATTGTGACGGGCTTTGAAAAGTTGCTTGAGGTTCTAAAGAGGTTTGAGGAAGGACGAAATCAATTGGAGACAAATATAGCATGTGCAGTGGATTAACAGAGACACGAATATAGCTTATTTCCATTAAATTACTAGTTTAAGAAGACAAGTCGATCATATATTCATATTTCAATAATTGATGATGACAACGGTAACCATTCAAAAAAAAAAAAAAAGATGATATTTGCCGGTGCATTACAAACAAACCCTCAGCAATTTGCATTTCAATTCTCTATCTCCTTAGGAAGGAGAAAAAACTAAAGGAGAGTTTCAAAAAGCTAAAGGACAACTTCAAGTTTGGAAGAAGTGATCTACACAGGCTTGGGCTAATTCGTGAATTTCTCTTATGCCTTATTTTGAATTCTCGAAGCAATTGCCTTACTACCCGAATGCCTCATTCATTGCCATTTCACTCTTCTTTCTACAAGACATTTATGAATATCCAATGGATAATTGTGAACTTTTATAACGATGATAGGGATAATGAGTTGGCTCACTTAGTAATCATAATTGAATGGATAGGCATTGAAATGATTGGACAGATAATGGTGATAACCAATGTAAACCCAGACATGAATCAGAGATTCAAACATGGGTAAGGACACATGTAACATGTACAGAGTCTGGAACAAATAATAAGATTATCTGCTTCTTTCCATCATAAGTCATAACAATGATTAATAGGCTATGGTCTAATAGTTAGGGGTAGATTTTATGTTCCTGTTGGGGTTAACATACTTTTAGCATTGTTTCTTGGACAGGTGGGGCCCAGTTTAGTGACAACGGTATGACAAGTTTTTGGAAGAAAGAAAGAACAAAAAATCTAAGTTCACAAGGGAAAAATTTGCTCTGATACCAATTTGATGTAGGGTAGATGAGAAAGAAGGAAAGAAGAGAAGAATGGATTTTTGCAAAAAAAAAAAAAAGAAGAGGAAAATGCACGAGCACACAATTCAAAGAGGTTGATTTTAGGGTCTTCTCCAAGGTATTCAATAATGGTAACGTTAAGGCCTGTATCGTAACAGCCATAAGGCTGGCCATATGTTACAACCCTCTAATAGTCTATTTTTTTTTTTCAAAGAGAAAAAAATGTATCAGACACTGTTACCGTTACGTCCGTAATGTAACCGTTTTAATTCCCCTGGTTTTCTTCTTCTACTAAAACAGGAAACTACACAAATCTCATAAAAAAAATTCTCTCAAATGCCCGAAATACCTTGCATATGAGTCTGTTTTACATCCAGCCCTCACAATCAAAGTGGTTCTATTCTTGGGTCCCTTTAACACTGTGGTATGATCGATCTATGCTCAGATTCTCAGAATGCATCCTGTTTGTAAACTAAAAAGCGTGGACGGCTAGTAATAAGGGCAATAAGTAGGTAAATGATGGTGGAGAACTGGGGCGAAGGAGGATTCACTATTGAAGAATATTCAATAATAGCAGAACATGGCGTGTTGGAAGATTGATGGAACATCATTAGCACCAATCATAGAAAGGGATAAGCCATTTGGAGAGCCAGATCTTCAGACTTCAGTTCAGAAAAGTTATTGTAAGCACATTAGATAAAGAGTGGCAGTTTGAGACAGGATCTGGTTTTGGGAAGAATAGTGGGGTGGAGACGTGTTTTTCGAAGGAAATTTGAATCTTGGCAGTTGATAAAGTTTACATTCTGTGATCGGGTATGCATAGAAGAAGTTGGTATTTGGAAACAGAAGGGATTTTTTTCTTTTTTTTTCTTTTTTCTCTCTACTTGGTCATCCTTTCATGCAAATTTTGGATGAGTCCAGACTCAATAGGGCTTTATCTTCAAACCTTTGGCTCTCAGCACCGACATTTAAAACTAACACCTTCAGTTGGACAACTTTGGAAAAAACCGCCACCTGGATCACCTTAAAGGCAGAGGCCATGGATTGGAGAGAAACAATAGGATATTCAGTGGAAAATCATGCAAGGTGGGTACAATCATACAATCATAGAGAAATTTTTAGGCTAACATCAAGATGAAAGGAATCTCCAAGTAAATTACCAGATCAATCTGGGCAGGGAATAAGTGCGGCTTGGATGCTTATTAAGGTAAAGTTGCTCCCCTAAAGGTTGGTATAAGCTACATTTTTTTAAATGGTAGTTCCTATAAACCTATGGGAGTTTTGTTCTCTCATTGCCGGTCCCAAGCCCGAATAAAGGAGGAAGGTTGCGTCAGGTTGGCAGTCAGAGCGAAAACATTTGCCACAACTTTTATCATGAATCCGGACAGCAAAACAGAATTTGTGTAGATGACCCCAATAAGTTGGGATAAGGCTTCGATGATGATGATGGTTGAGATAAGGCTTAGATGATGATGAGTTCCTTGCGAACGTGAGCCTGACAGTTGTTGGGTGTGTTGTTAGAAATTATCAGGCACTACTTATTGGAGTTTTCTTTTGGTCTCATTAATCTAAAACTCTGTCGACTTTTGTTCCATGAATTGTTTGTAGGATCCACTAAGAGAATTCATCCATTTTCCTCTATGCTTCCAATTAAACTTAAAACAAACCTAATGAGACATACATCTATAAGAGCCTAGAGACTTTTTTTTTTAATGACATCAGGGTGTCCCCGCCTCATTTTAAGGTGAGACTATTCCCTGTGGATGCACCCAATCATCACAAACCAAGTGCATCGGGTAATCCCGCGGAGGGGAATTGAACTCACATCTATAAGAGCCTAGAGTCTTGTAGTGTAGTACAGAGAAATGTGGAAGATTCTAGAGCAGTCTACACAATTGTGGAATTGTGTAGGCATCTCTAAAAGGTTTAGAGTTATCTAGTGGGTTGTGGAGCTAGGGGAGTAAGTCTCTAGAATGCTTCTAGTAGAGTGTTCTTGGCCATTGGATGAATGCCACATGGGACCATGCAAACTATTAATGTAAGTTTCTAGAGAGTTCCTAGGTCCATATAAAGAGGAGGGCTCCTAATTTAGAACTCAACTCCTTGGATTTTTAATCTTCTCTCATACTATAATCCGAGCTTGCTTGTGACGAGCAACAGGTAGCGTCTTTGTAAGAATATCAACTATCTGATCTTGGGACGCCACATGGGGAACGAGCTTTTAGCGCAACCAGTCAGTAACAGCTTGTCACTCTATGATTTTCTGTTGAGGTTTTTTGCATTCCCACTAAGACGTTGGGGCGGAGTACTTGGTGGTGCAACTGCAAGTTAGGCCGACTCAAGTAACATTGAGGAGTTGCATGTATGTTGCATGGGCAAGGGAGCTAAGCAGTTAGTAAGTCCATTAATCATTCGCACAGGCGGATGTATCTTCCAATAGTGCAGTTTGTGGTCTAGTGGTCCCCCCACTATGAAATGGACTAAAATTCCACTGCATCAGGTAATCTTGGCCATCCAATTTGTGGGCCTTGTGTTGATGCACGTGAATGGTTAGCCATACTTTCTAATGGTCCATTTGCAATCCAATCGTTTGGCAGCTAGGATTGCCCATAAGCTCTTTGACACAGACCATTCACGGTGTGGCCCACCTTTCAGTTACGCAGATCGTTTGCTTGGTCAGTGTTACATTCCCATGCCCTTATCCAATAATTAGTTTAAATTTAAATTTGAGTTGTTATGGATTCCTTGATATCAGGAGAAATCCAATTATTTAATAACAACTCAAAATTAAATTTAAATTAATTATTGGAAATTTAAATTGAAATTGAAATAAAATTTTAAATTTATATTTATATTAATTATTGGATAAGGGCATGCGAATGTGATAGTCAGCCCCACCGAGGATGAGCAATGGAATTAAAATCCCTCCATCATATCATCCCAGCCATCCGATCATTGGACCTCTCCCAAAAGCATGAAAATGCAGGTTGTATACACTTTCTAACCATCTTATTTACACTCCAATAATCAGGCATATAAGATCTGTCCATTGGGGGAGCTCCTCCATGGTGGGGCTCAGCAGAAGGCGAAAGGCAAGACAACACAGCATTATAGAACATAGAATCAAACATAAACGCCCACAAAATCAAGCAGAAGAATATATTTAGTCTGGAATCAAAACTCCTTCCAAAGAGAATAGAATGGCATACAATGTGCATTATACATAGTGAAAATCCCGAAACAAGAAGATGTAATATAATGCAATTAAAAAGATAAAACGAGACCACGGTTAAAACACTCAGTGACTCAGACTGACCCGTGCGGTCCTGAGTTGAGTCATGACTCGCCCGAGTCGGGGCTGAATCTGTCCTGACTGGGTAAAAGTCAGCTCGACCCGTGAGAGCTGTCTCATTTTGGGCTCATGTCTGGCAAGACTGACGGACAGATTGGAACACCAACATCCCGGTGGGCCCCACAGAGCTTCCTCATACAGAGGCTGTGTAGGACGCGGATTGCATGGTGACTCTGCCACCACCTACCTCCATGGTGGAGGGACTCTGTGGCGCCTATCGTGATGTATGTGTTTTATCCACAGCGTCCATCCGTTTTTTCAGCTCATTTTAGGCCATGGGCCCAAAATTGAAGCATATCCAAAGCTCAAGTGGACCACACCACAGGAAATGTGTTGGATTAAAAATAACTATTACTGAAGCCCAGGAGGTTTCAACGGTGGACGTCAACATCTCCACTGTTTCGTGTGGTATAGTCCACTTGAGCTTTGAATATGCTTCAATTTTTTGGCTAATTGCCTAAAATGAGCTGACAAAACGGATGGACGGCGTGGATAAAACACATAAATCACGGTGGGCCCCACAGAGTCCGGACACCACGGATGTCGTCACCACGCAACACAGTAAAGTCGCGACCGGTTAAGAGACTTGGCGAGTCGGACCGACTCATCGGACCTGAATCGAGTCCGGGCTGAATCGGTCCAAATCGCCCGAGTCGCGTGACTCGCGGTATCGAACCGTAAAGTATCCGACCGCGTCGGGAGTCCGAAAACCATGAGAGAGGAATGGAGGGTTGAGATGTGTGCGTACCGGGGAGAAAGCGGAGCCGGTGGAGTTGAGGGTGAGGAGAGAGATCTCGTCGACTTTGGGACGGAAGAGAGCGAACTGGGCATTGGAGAGCGAGAGGCCGAGGCGTCGATCACAGGGAGAGAGCTGAGTCTGGTTGAAGAAGAACGATTCCCGACTCGAGAACACGAGCCCCAACGTCAATCCGTCCCGTCTCTGGATCTTCGAGTCCCAGCACGGCCCATACACGCCGTTCGTATCGTAGCCGTCCACAGCCAACACCATCATCATCATCATCATCATCATCGCAAGGCCCACTGATATCATCATCGTCGTGGTGGTGGAGGTGGACGTCGACACCATCGATCTTCCTTCGCAGCAGTTCTCTCTCTCTCTCTCTCTAATATAAGAAAACGAAGCATGTATTTTCGGGACTGGGCCGCTGCGTGGCAGCCTCTACGTGGACGCCAACTGCCCACCGTCTCGAATTCCGTAGTTACCCCTACAGCTCCGACGTGGGTGCTGGAAAAGATATGTAGGCCCCACCATTATGTATTTATTTTATCCACGCTGTCCATCCATTTTTTCAGCTCATTTTATGGAGTTAGCTAAAAAATGAGGCAAATTCAAATCTCATGTGGACCACACCATAAGAAACAGTAGTGATTGAATGCCTACCATTAAAAACTTGCTGGGCGACACAAAAGTTTTGGATCAAGCTGATATTTGTGTTTTCCATTCATCCAGTTGTGTATGACCTAATCAACAATAGGCCTGGGTAGTTTTTAATGGTGTGCATTCAATCACCACTGTTTCCTGTGGTGTGGTCCACTTGAGATTTAGATCTAAATTATTTTTGGGATCACATATTAAATTGATCTGGAAAAATGGATGGACAGAATGGATGAAAGACATGCATCATATAACTCACAAAGAGTCTGTGTTACCACCCTCCATCCGTTTCCCCCTCTCAGGACTGCACAAGGAAGAGAGTGGGCATCGAAATCGCAACCGTTGATTCAAAGGACTACATCAAAGGCAAGAGTGGGGATTGAAACGCCAACGTTGAGACCTTTCTGGCCCTACCGCAATGCCGTTCATACGGCCACAGAGTGTGGCTCACTTGAGATTCAAATTTAACTTATTTTTTTAGATCATGCCCAAACATGCGCTAGCAGACCAGATAAACGGAGTGGATATAACACAGCGATCACAGTGGGCCCCACAGCGGGTGTATAAAATTCAGCTGTCCATGTCGAAGTATTTCGAAAAATACGGGCCATTGATGTAGATTATAGCTTGTGTTGCTTGCAAACTCTTGATAAGAGTTTCTTTATTTTCACTTTTATGACACAAAAGTTTGTGTCACTTGGACAAAAGGTAGCTAACCAATGATTTTTAACCGCTGATTTAAATAGACAATGTTTGAATTGTGCATAGCATCCTATTAAAGTAATTTTAGTGATGCAATTGATGATCTAATTCTTTTAGGATATCATTAGTGAAGTAGGCCAAGAGCCAAAAAGATTAGTAGCCTAATGATACACATGTTAGACATGTAACTCATGGGAAGGTTTTGATGTATCCTAGCTTCCATCTTTGATTTCAAACTCTCTTTGAGGGATTTGAAACTCAATCACTTTATAGTGCTAAACTGGCAAGGGATTTGAAATCCCCCCAAAACCAAGTACCAAATGACCCCTTATACTCTAGCCCGCGTATATTCATGAGCTTGGCTCGAGGGATAAACCAGCCTAAAAGCCAATTAAGGCGGTCACATGCATTTAGCTAATAAAGGAGTGCAAATCCCATTTCGATAGGATTGAGCAGCCCTTTTTTTTAAGGCTTTATGTCTTGTTTCACCAAATTCTTCAAAAGAAATTACTAATTATCTGTATTATAATTATCATAACTGTTGGATGTAATTTATTAGTTGAGGTCATTTTTATCATACTAGACGTACCTCATTTCTTTCAGGTGTATCTCAACAGATATGACCATTTAATATTAGGTAATTGCCAATTAAAATAAGACTTTTTCTTTAAGGGCAGTTTGGCACCTAATATGTAGAGGTAAATAAATGTATTTCAAATCTAAGTAGCTACTTTTGTGTTTGGCAGCTTTGGCATTGGAGGTAAATGAAATTGAAGTATTTCAAATACATTTACTTGATGTGTTCTGAAATCTTAGGAAAATGTTGAGATTTTGGCATAATCCAAATGAAATGCTTTTTTGGCTCCTCTTTAAAGGTAAAGACCTGCACATGTAATAAAAGTGTCGCTAAGATACTAACCTACTATATATGTGGTATATTGATGATACACAAAAACAATCTAACCATCAACTGCATCACTAAAATTACATCAATGAGATGATATGAACCATCCATGTGCTGGACATTTAAATGAATGGTTAAAAAATATCAACAAGTCACTTGTTTGTGATGCTTGCATTTGTAGCCCGACCAAAGCTCAACATTTCATCATTTATTTATGAAAATATATACTTCAATAAGCTTATTTCAATCGTTCAAGCAAATATCATACATATATACTAACTTATGATATGAAAGCTGATTTAATTAATCAAATTTAGGTCTTTTAAATATATTGAATAATTCCAATGCATTCCAAATACAAGCTCCCAAATAAAAGATTTAAATTCTGGTGGATTTTAACTGAACACAATTGAAAATTTAGAATCACTTTAATTCCAATGTAACGGTGATTTGGATTCATTAGGAAAATTTGAGAAAGTTCAAATTTAATATTAAGACATCTATTTTACAAGTGGTGCCACCCATCTATGGGAGAAATAAGCCATTCATCAATTGGGCTGCATGATGCATGGACAAGCCTAAGTTTTTGGCCACAAACTTGTAACCGCTGATAAACGACTAAAAAGATGGCAGGTCTTGATTGATCATGTTGAAAATTGCTTGATTGTTGATCTAAACCATCCATCAAGCGTATTAGATTTGACTGCTCATCTCTCTATGAGAGTACTTTGATCAAATGATTGTAAATCATATGACGATTTACTGGGCTGACATACTGCTCTAGACCTCTTATCATGTTCGGCCCACCTTTAATTGCACGTCCCTTAATAGAAACTTTGATTAGATGATTATAATGAAACAACTAATGGCTAGGAAAAATAAATGGTCTGTATTTGTTATGCTAAAGATTTGATCATTAATCTGATCCATCAGTCTTGGGGCCACATTTTCATGTCCATTTCAAAATTTTCACTTTGATTTCATCATCCTAACCATTTGAACCACAATTAGGAAATTAATTATCCATTTTTGTACTATAAAAGAGTGATCATTATAGGTCCTCGAGGCCCGCCTTTAATTATCTATCCCTTAGTGATTAGATGGTGCTGAATGTTTGATCATTGGATGGGCAATGAAGGGTCCATCTATGTTGTATTAGAAAAGGTTTGATCATTTATCTGGGCGCCCATCACTTGGGGCCCTCCTTTGATTGGCCATGCTTCCTAAAAGCCACTTTGATTGCATCATTCTATCTGATTAACTATTAGGAAAATGGACGATCCATATTATTGAGCTAGAAAAATGTACAATCATCATTTATTTTCCATCCCTCTGAAAAATCATTTTGATTTAGTGATCTTAGTAATCCAACCGTCCTAGAAATGAATGGACTATATTTATCACATCAGAAAAGGTTTGGACCATCTACCATTGGTGGCCTACCTTCCATCTTGTAAAAAGGGATAGGGAAGACAACTACAAAGGAGTGGTGAGAAAAGCGTAGAGAGAATGGACGAAGATAGAAGGATGGGCTGCTATGGAATTGGACGCTGGACGCACTCCATCCAGCACCGACCAAAAAATTCCATGTGTGTTCAGGCATGAGACCCGCAGTGAAAAGGATGCGGATTACATATTAGCACAGCATAGCCACATTGTGACTGGAGGGTGATGTACGGGCCTCACAATGATTTTTTTTTTTTTTAGCCATGTTGCCCATTCATTTTGGATCATTATTTTAAGGCATGGACCAATAAATGAGGCAAAACCGAATCTCAAGCCGACCATACTATGGGAAAACAGTGGTGATTGGACTCCACCATTGAAAACTTCCTAATGCCTATTGTGATATTTATTTACCATCCAACCTATGTTAGCTCACAAAGACATGAATGAAGGGAAAACACAGAAATCAACTTGATCCAAAACTTTTGTAGCCCATGAGAAGTTTTTAGTGGTGAGTGTTCAATTGCCATTGTTTCTTATCATGTGGTCCACTTGAGATTTCCATCTGCCTCATTTTTGGACTCATGCCTTAAAAGGAGTTGGAAAAATGGATGGATGAAAAAGATAAAACACATATGTCATGGTGGGGTGGGTCCACAAAGTACTGTCCATTAACAAGGCACTACTCGCATTGTCAATAGGGGCAAAATTATTATTTCATGCAAGGAGTTTGAGTTCCATGCATAACATTCACATATGACACTTTTTCACCAGGGTTGCAGGGAGTGCATCAAATGCCTTTGTGCACACAATCTGGGTGCTATTGGGCTAGTTTGATATTTCTGCTGAACCGTAGTTATCTTATAAATAAATAATAAATATTTACTTAGGTAATTACTGCATATTACCTAATGCAGACAGTTACACATACTTTTTTTAATACTAAAATTGAGAAATTTACAAAATAAATGTGGGACCTATCGTGATGTATATGACTTGAATTCAGATCGTCTGCTCGGATTCAACATGATTTTTCTGTTTGCCAATGCCTGATTGGTTCAGCTCAGCATATGTCAGCATTGACTGCATTAAATATAGCAGGGCTGACAATGTCAGTGCTTAAATGGACCAATCAAGTGGTCAGCAAAATAGGAAAATCCTATTCAGTCCGAGCAGATGATCTAGACTCATATGACTTATCCACATCGCACATTTGTTATGCCAGCTGAATTTAGGGTATGAGCCAAAGAACGAGGTAGATCCAAATCTCAAGTGGACCACACCATAGGAAACGGCGGGAATCGAACACCTACGGTTGAAAACTTCTTAGGGCTCCTAGAGGTTTTGGATAAAACTAGTATTTGTGTTTTCCTCTTATCCATGTTTGTATGACCTTACATATCGGTTAGATGATGAATAAAACTCAATGCGACCCAGTGAAGAAAACAACTTTTAATGATGGATGAATTAAAGCCACTATTTCCTTTTATACAGGCCATTCGAGTTTTGAATTTTACTCATTTTTATGCTCATGTCCCAAAATGTTCTAATAATACATATGGGCGGTACCATATATTATATACACTATAGTGCGGCTCACAAATTTAAGTCAACACTTTTGGACCGATTATCGAAGTGAAATTACTCACCTAATTTTAAACAAAATAAAAAAGGTAATAATTACTCATTTATCATGAATTTACATGTATCATGGAAAATCCAACAGGTCCACGAGTTTCCTCTTCTTTTTTTTTTTCAGTCCAAAAAGATGAGAAAATGAGGCTTTTAGGACAAGAAAATGGACATAGCCAAACACATTCCTAACAAAGCTATAATTTTGTTTTTAGAAACCAAACAAGCCCTCTGTCTCTTTCTGGGAGCCACGGCAACTACCACGCTTTAGAGCTGGTGGGTTCCACCTTCATATGTGAGTGTTGTCCAAAACTCTTATTAGATTTCTCATTTTAGGCCTACATCCCAAAATCCATCTTGATGTGCAACTTAGATGGGACATTAAAACTGACCTGTTGAGCATTGTGGACACCCATCATAAGAACTTTTGGATGTACTGTAGGGTCCAGCATGTTGTATATATGTCATGGGGAGCGGATTAGGTGAGTAGGTATTCAACACTTACCATTAAAAACCTCCTGGGCCGCATAACTTTTGGATCAGGATGATATTTGTACCTACAGTTCATCCCAGTGGCAATAACCTTATGGACGGTTTGGATGGCTCCAGGAAGGTTTAAATGGTGGACATTTCCATTCTCACTCCTTCCTGTCGTCTGGCCCACATGAGTTTTGGATCTGCCTAATTTTCTAGTTCCTGTACTATTGTGAGCTTAAGAAACTGATGGACGGAGTGGATTTCTCAAGAGAATCCCTGTGGGCCACACATAGCTTCCGACCATAGGAACTTCCTATGGGCCCAAAGGCAATTCACGTCCCGCTGATCCAGACCATCCGAATTTGGGCACATTGTCAATGGATCATATCCCGCACATCACACTAATCAGATAATCTCAAACATCTGATTCCACCATTTATTCTTTAATCATCCATCCATGCCGTATTTTGGACGATCAGGATCGTTCTACCAGTCATACATTGTGTCCACGACAACGAGGAATTGGGTTGGTCCGGATCAGCAAGACGGGCGCGGATTTCCTGCGAAAGCCTTGCGCAGGAATTTCCTGGGCTGGGAACCACTGTGGGGCCCACATTGATGTGTTTTATAAATCCACCCCGTCCATCCGTTTTGGGAGCTCATTTTAGGAAATGAAAACAAAAATGAACCGGATCCAAGACTCAAGTGGGCCTCACTAAAGGAAAAGGTGGGTGGGTAAATTACTACCGTTGAAACCTCACTGGGGTCCACAGTGATGTTTATATTACATCCATACCGTTCATAACGTCACTACTACTGGGATGAACTGCAAAAACAAATATTATCCTGATTCGAAACTCCTGTGGCTCCACAAATATTTCAACTGTGGACGTTCAAATATCACGTTTTCGGCCCACTTGAGTCTTGGATCCGGTTCATTTTTGTTCTTATATCCAAAAATGAGCTCCCAAAACGGATGGACGGTGTGGATTTATCAAAAAAATCACTGTGAGCCCACCTTGGTTCCCAGCGCAGGAAATTCCTGCGCAAGGCTTTCGCAGGAAATCTGCGCCCGGAACGAGTCCTCCCAAGCTTCTGTGCCATCGGTGCACGTTATCAGTCATCGGCAATTAGGGGTGTCAATGGGCCGGGGCCTGGAAAATAAGAATTTTGAATAGGCCGGCCCGAAATAGTGCAAATGAGGGCCGAGAGCTACCCCGGGCCCGGCCCATTGACACCCATATCGGCAATAAAATTCTAACGTAAGCGCTATGCGCAGAAATCAAATTCCCAGTGGAGATGCGTACCGGTCTTCTTTGCAATGGTGCACGTTATCAGTAATCAGTAACAAATTCTAACGTAAGCACTAGGCGCAGAACTCAAATGCCCCGATCCAAACCCAAGGCACGAAATCGGATTGCGTACTGAGTAAACTCAGTTGGGCCCACTGTGATGTATGTGGTTTATCTACACCATCCATCCGTTTTTCCAGCTCATTTTAGGAGTTGAGCCAAAAATTGAAGCATATCCAAAACTCAGGTTGACTATACCACAGAAAACAGTGGTATAATGATCTCCACCGTTGAAACCTTACTAGGGCCCGCAGTGGGTATCATGTTTATTTGTCACCCAATTTGTTCATAACCTGTTCATAAGATAACACAGACATGGATGAAGGGAAAACACAAATATCAGCTTAATCCACAACTTCTGTGGCCCCCAAGAAATTTTCAACGGTACATGTTCAATCCTCACTTTTTCCTGTGGTGTGGTCCAAATCGAGCTTTGTATATGCTTCAGTTTTTTTTTTCAGCCATAAAATTATCTGGTAAAATGGATGGACGGAGTGGATAAAATATATAAATGACGATGGACCCCACAGAGTTTAGTCAGTACGCAATCCGGTTCCCAAAGGCACGTCCAACGCCGTCACCAGGCGCTGGAATTTCTTCTTCGTGCCTGCCAACCCGACGAATAACAAAGAACTCAAGGAGACCAGGTATTTACATTTATACCCTTCTCTGAAATGCAACTTCCCGACTCCGAGTTTTCTTGAATCTGCAAAAAATGGCAAAATCCTCTAAAACAATCATTCAAAATCTCTACAGAGTGTATTTCCATGGAATTCCATCAAAACCCACTTCCCAAAATGCCCCCCACCATCATGTTTTCTCCCCAAATTGCAACCATTCATACCCTCCTTCCCTTGGAATTCCCCGCAGGAAATTCTCTTCTGGGTCTTCAAATTCAAGGCATTTGAGCTCTGAAATCCATCCAAACGTGCCGTCTTTCCACAAACCCGCTTCCCAATATGCACCTCTAACTACTTCCCAAAGCGCCCCTTCTATTTTCACTACAAAACACCATTCATACACCCATCACATTGGAAATCTCATCAGGAACTTCTCTTCTGAGGTCTCATCATTTGGGTTTTCAAATTCAAGGTATCTCCATGGAATGTCAGCAAAAATCACTTCCCAAAATGCCCCCATTCCTCATATTTCCATTCCAAAACACCCTTCATGCCCTCCTCCTGCAGAAAATCCGCTTAGAAACTGCTCTTCTGGGGTTTTCCCATCTGGGTTTTCGAATTCAAGACGTTTAAGCTCCGAAATCACTTTGGAATCATCAGGATTCGGAATTGGGTCAAGGGAATTCTCTTCTAGAAGCTCTGGGACTAAGTTCTTGCCATTTAGAAGTCCAGATCCTGGTAAATTTGATGGTGGTTTCGTGAAAAAGGTCACTGACAAGCCCTTATCTGCCATTAAATCGACCTTCTCGCAGTATCGTGAGGCGGTCGGGCTACAAATTGAGGCGTTTTGGAAGAGGAACTCTCTGGTGCTGGTGGGAGCCGCAGGGCTCGGTCTTTGCATTGTGCTGTGGAGAGTTATGTTTGGGATTGCGAGCACCTTTGTTGGGCTCTCGGAAGGCATGGCGAAGTATGGTTTTCTTGCATTGGCATCTTCCATTGTTGCTTTCGCTGTGAGTGTTGTTGTTTTTCCTCCCCCCTTTTTTTTCAGTTGTTTGATCTTTTAGGCTTGAAAATGATCTGACTCCATGAACACGGTGATTGTCGATTTTTTATGATACTTGTGAAACCATAATGAATAAATATTAAGTATGAGAGCTTTGCTAAGCATACACACTTATGCAATCTCACAACATCCCACATGCACGCTCCACACGTATGCACAACAAAAGGCCCAATTTCCTTTTCTTTAGTTTGTTTCTAATTTCATTTCTTTCATAGCTTTGTGCTAGGAACTAAGTATTATCAGATTTTCATGTTTAAGGGTTTTCTTATTTTATAGACCTTGTCTGGCAAGCAATCTATTTTTAGATTCCTTAGATTATGCTAGAGATTTTTCTCAAGGAGGAAACCTTGTAAAAATCCATTATAAGTAAGACATAGGCTCGATACACCTGTTACTAGATGTATGAAGGCTGGTCCATTTGAGTGTAACAAAGCAAAAAAAAAAAAAGGCATTTCAAGAAATCCAGCGAAAAAGACGGAAGCTCTAGTTCTCGGGCTTCCTAATTTTAAGAAGGTATTCATGGTTGCCTGTGATGCATCCCACATAGTCATAGGAGCTGTTCTTAGTCAGGAAGGACATCCGATAGCCTTCTTCATAAAAAAAAAATCAATGAGGCATGAAAGAAGTATTCTACCTACGACATGAAGTTTTATGTTGCCGTACAGGCCTTAACACATTGGTGTTATTGCCTCATTTATTGGGAGTGTGTTGTGTATGATCACAAGGCGTTGTGTTCTTTGAATTCTTAGAAGAAATTGAATGCAAGGCATGCTAAATGGAGTGTTTATATTCATGAGTTCACATTTAACCTAAAGCACCAGGCCAACGTAGAAAATAGGATAGCAAATACCCTCAACCGCAAATTGCGTTATTGTCTACCTTATCAGTCTCCGTAGTTGGGTTCGTGCATCCACAAGGATAGTCCTGCCTTGAAAAGGGGTGGGAACACTCTGTCGTCATTAAAAAAAAAAAAAACTCTCCTCCAGCTTAGGCACTAAGTACCCATGATATAGCTTGTACGATGGGTATTATTTCTATGATATAAGGTTGTATTTCCTAAAAGCTCCTTGCAAGAGTTTGTGATATGAGAGTTTCATTTAGTGATCTTAGTGGTCACTTTGGAATCGATAAAATATTAGCCGCCTTGGTCGAGGACCTTTTTATTGGCTGGTTTGAAGAAAGATGTTAGAATTGTCATTCAACAGTGTCTAGTGTGTCACCTAGGCATATGTAACAACTAGAATATTGGTCTTTATACTCTACTGCTTGTGCTAGATACTCCATGTGAAGACATCGGCATGGATTTACGTTATGGTCGATAGGTTTTGTAAGATGCCCATTTCATCCCTTTTAAGAGGCATCAGATGCTCTACACATCACGAATGTTTTCTTCAAAGAAGTGATTGGTCTATATGGTGTTCCCAAGACAGTTGTATCTAATTGTGATTTTAAGTTTATGAGCAACTACTGGCAAACTTTATGGTTGAAGATGGGAACTATTTAAAATTCTCTAGTGCTTATCATTTGCAAATGGATGGACGGACTAAGGTCATCAACAACAATCTTGGAAATTTGCTTTGATGTTTAGTAGGTGATCACAGCAGTTCATTGGACATTGTGTTATCACAATCTGAGTTTGCCTATAACAGTTCTGTGAACTACACTACGTGACACTTTTTTCGAAATTGCAAGTAGTATGTGACCTTGACAATCTATCAATTTAGTCCCACTACCTATTGCGACTTGATCGAGCCATGATGCCGAGGCTTTTGACCAACATATTAAGGAAATGCAGGAGGAAGTCAGACAGAAGATCAGTCTTAGTAATGAAATTATAGGAGGCATGCAGATGTTCAGTGGCGTTTTGCACAATTCCAAGAAAGGGATAGGGTCATGAAGTGGGTCAAACTTGAGAGGTTTCCAGCAAGCTCTTACACCAAGCTCCACTCTAGAAAGGTGGGTCCTTACTGTATTTTGACGAAGCTAGGTGATGATGAATACTTGATTGAGCTTCCACCTGAAATGAAGATCAACCCCATTTGCAATGTGGAAGACTTTATAGTTTATCTTGGAAGTTGGCTGTCATAAAGACAAAAGCATGAAAGAACGAGCCATCCAGATACCCAAGGTACCACACTAGTTTGAATAAATCATTGAAGATGTGTTGGACATTCAGATAGTTTGCATACCCCAAGGAGGGTGTCAGAAATTTCTCGTAGAATGGAAGGACCAACAGAGATTCGATGGTATGTGGATCTCAGCAGACGATTTTAAGTGCATCAACTCGGAGCTCTATGAGGAGTACATTTCTATTAACTTGATGGAGCCGAGTTTTTCTAAGATGGGGGGAATTGATGCAATCATGCCATTACCACACATGCACGCTCCACGTATGTGTACAAGAAAAGGCCAATTTCTTTTATAGTATGTTTCTAATTTTCTTTCTTTCACATCTCTTGTTAGGAAATAAGTATTATTAGACTCACGTGTTTAAGGGTTTTATTATTGTAGATATTTTGGCTAGCAAAGAATTCTATTTTTAGATTCTTTAGATTATGCTAGCAATTATCCTTCAAAAAAAAAAAAAGATCATGCTAGGGATTTTCTCAAGGTGGAAATCTTTTAAACACTCGTTGAAGATAAGGCATAGGCCCTATGGAATAAGATGACTGAAATGTGTATTTTGGGGGGTGGGGGGATCTAATTGCATTACACGCCTCTTAACACACTCTAAATGTGGTCACCTGGTAGGTGTTGTCGAAAATGCAAGTTGTGTATCAGCTGGGCGCCACTGCATAAATGACCTTGTATAAAATCATGCCGATCAACTTGGCAGGGGCCACGCACATGAAAAAAATAGATGGTTTAGAACAAATTGCTAGCAATCCGCATTCAATCCAATGGGTAGGACAGTCGTAGGAAAATGATATGTGGTTTTTAAAAGATGGCCAGAAGCCCACATTCAATGTGCACGTGACCTACGTTACATGTCGACTTGCTGGTTTTTGCTTCGGGCATCTGCTAGGCGGGCCCTCCTAATCTTGGCTCATATGTTTACCTACTTGTGTGCTTAGTATGTGCCAAGGCTGTTGCTATGTGACCCATGCATGTCTGGTGTTTATTCATCATCATCATGACTGTCATAGCCTTGCCCTACCATTTGGGGCCGGCTTTATGAATCATGTTTAAGTGGCCGGCTTTATGAAGTTGTCATGATTGCTTGGTGAAAGTTCCATGACTGGCTGCCTACTTGAGTGGACCCTCTAGCTGGCTAGTGATTTGCTACTACAAAGAGTTGAAAAACAAGGGTCATGATCATTGTATTGAGTCCAGTAATTAACATGTTGATAGAGCTAATATGTGCATCTTTATTTTAGGGTTGAAAGAGAATATATGTGTGTGCGTGTGTGTGTTGCTAACGTCTACACCTTCATGGGGACGTTAGCGACCTCCCCGAACCTTTTGAATTACATGTGGGATGTTCATGTTGGAATATTAGTTTAGTAGGGTGTTTTCTGTAGATAGAGTATTTGTGCACTTATTTACAAATATTGTATATGTGGAGTGTTCTGATGTAATAAGGTGAAAACCCTATATATTTAAGGAATAAGATTCTGGAGAGGAGGGACGGCTGTTCTCTTCTCTCCCTATCTCCAAACTTCCCTTTCACATTCTTTCCCAACTTCTCTTGCATTCTTCTCCTTGGTCTTTCATAATCTGTAATTCAATTATCAATCGGGATGATTCATTCAATATTACTGTTGAGAGCAAGCCATGGTGCAAGAATCATGTTGATCGCTTCGAATGGGGCCAATTTGTCACAACCATCCGTTGTTTATAAGCCATGAATCACGTGGTTAGAATCATAAAACGAAATTGCTCCTTTGGAAGCATATGAATACCAAATGGGATCTATCTAGTAGATGTTTCATGATGATAATTGGGCCTATTTTGGTTTTGTGCTTAATCTTAACTGTTCCTTTTCCATGCTATTGATTGGATGATTAGGATGATCCGGTTGGTGTATTTTTCTGCTGTGGGTTGCTTCTAGTTGTATGAGTGAATGAACAGTTTAGATGGACGATAGGTCAACCCATGTGCCATTTAAAAGCTTCGGGGACGTTGCTAACGTCCCCATGAAGGTGAGGACATTAGCAAACCCCCATCTGTCTGTCTCTCTGTCTATCTGCCTGTCTATATATAATGGGTTGATTTGATAGAAATGGATGCAGTGATATGCGAAATTTAATAGAACTGCAATCTTTCCGAGTTATGTTTTTTTTTTCTTTTTGAGAGAGATGTAAATATAGAAATTGTTATTTTATGTGCTTTTTCACACATTGTTCGTCAATTTTACTGATCATATGCATTGGTATTTTTGCTCAAAGATGTGTTGGAAGATAGGGGTGAGATGAGTAGGACAGATTCTTGCATGTGTTGAAGAGACTTTCTTCACTGGTTGTCTTGCAAAGCAGACAGCCACAAGGCTTTTAATGCATCTTTAAACAGCATTCGAATTTCACTTGAAAATGTGGGAGCAATTCCTCTTTTTATTATGTGGAGCATTTGGAAGGAGGGATAAAATATTGAGGACAATGCCGCTCCTAGGTTGAAGGTGATAGAGATGTTTTAAGATCCTGAGCTAAATCTTGACCCATTTTTGTGTGTGGCTGCGTCCAAGCGTCGGTCCAATTGGTCTGGCCTTTTCTGACTGGAAATCTACTTATTTGAAAATTACAAAATAAAAAGAAATTGACAAGTTCTGCTGTTTGCATGGTGGTTAGAATTTTTTATTGCCTAGTAGTTGTGTTCGAGCTTTGATTGGTGTACTTACATTTGTTTTAAGAAACAATTAACCACTTAATTGACTGGGGTTTATAGTGTTGCCTGTACTGGGTGTAATCCAAGTTTTAGAACACTGATAGAAACAAATAAATCTACCCTTATAAGTTGGGCTATGACACTGGTTAAATTCAAGGATGTCTATTTCGGATCTACAGCAGTGTTGGGGCATAATAATTAACCCTAGGAGTACTGAAAGAGTTGGTGGATGGAGCCCTTCTCCAAGTGGCTGGTGTAAGTTGAACATTAATGGCTCATCTTTGGGTGGGTGATCCAAATAGAGCAAAATTAGTGGCCATTAAAGTCAGTGTTGCTTGTTTTTCAAATACCCTTTATGGGCATCTCATTGTTGAGGCCATTTTCACCATGTGATTTCTTAGGTTTCTGGTTAACTATGCCAGGGAAACAAGTGTTTATTGTCAATGAGATTAAAAGACTAGCATAGACTCTATGTATTTCTTTAGGCATGTGTATGAAGAAGCCATTTCCATTGCTGATACCTTGAATGGGAAAGGGGTCTTCCATCCTTCACATTGCTTTCATCGTGCCTATCCATTACCTTAAGGGATGGTTGTTCTCCTTTGTCTCTTTATTAAAAGATTTTGTTGCCGATAAGCAAAAGCCCATCTCCTTTGGTGTGTATGAGGTGCAAAGTAACAGTGGATGGTTATAAAAGCTTACAATTTCTGAGAGGCTCCTTAAGGAAGGGAACTGGAGTTCTGGGGATGGGAAGGAGATGTGCAGGAGTTGTTGAAATATATGAGAGAGAAGCTGAATAAATCTTGGAGAGGTAATAAAGGATACAGCACGTCCACATCACAAATGGCAGTCTCTCTCTCTCTCTCTCTCTCACGTCCACATCACAAATGGCAGTCTCTCTCTCTCTCTCTCTCTCTCTCTCTCTCTCTCTCTCTCTCTCTCTCTCTCTCTCTCATTTTGCAAGATGGGGTGGGAAATTAGGGAACTGAGTGGGGGCTCTCTTGGTCTCCTTAGGGAAGGAAAAGTTGTAGCGAACGGAACGGATTGCGAGGATGGGATCATCATCATCATCATCTAAGCTTTATCCCAACTCATTGGGGTTGGCTACACGAATCCTTTTCTGCTATTCCACTCCATCAGGGGCCATAACTTCACTTGGATCATATGTCATTAAGTTTGTTCTTACTACATCCACCCATGTCCTTTTGGGCTTTCCCTTGCCCTTTTAAGGCCTTCAACTTGTACCAACTCATTCCTTCTAATTAGCGCAGTTATGAGTCTCCGTTGCACATGACCAAACCATCTAATTCTGCTTTCCTTCGTCTTATTACCCATTGGTGGTATCCTAAATTCCCTCAAATGCATTTCTTTATAATTCTATCCTTGCCTGTCCACTCATCCATCACAACATCCTCATTTCAGCTACACATCCTATGAACATGTAGTTCCTTAACTGCCCAACATTATGTCTGATAAAGCATGGTTGGGCTTATAGCCATCCTATAAAATTTCCCTTTCAGTTTGAGTGGTACACGACGATCACATAAAACTACAGAGGCACATCTCCATTTCTTCCACCCCCTTTGAATTCTATGGGCAACATCCTTATCAATCTCTCCACTTTCATGAATTACCGACCTTGGATATTGAAAGTGGTCATTTTGGGAAACTTCTTGTTTTTTAGTCCGACTAATTTTAAATCCTTTAGACTCTAAAGTACATAAATTCTAGCTTTGTATTTATGCCCTCCCTTGTCTTGTCAATCAAAACTGTCGTCTGCAAACAACATACACCATGGGATATCTTCCTGCAAATGCCTTATTAACTTGTCGATAACCAATGCGAAAAGGTATGCGCTCAATGCCAATCCTAGTGCAAGCCTACAGTAATTAGTAACTTGCTCGTCTCTCCACTAGTGGTCCTCATGTTACTGCTCCCTCATAAATATCCTTAATTATGTCAATACATCATCCTGAAACTCCTTTCTTTTGCAACCCCCACAAGGTTTAACTCTCTAGGGACCCTAGCTTTCGACAAGTCAATAAAGACCTTGTGGAGGTCCTTCCTCTTCTCCTATATTTCTCCACCAACTGTGTAAGTACGAAAATAACTGTCTTTGGCATGAAACCAAACTGATTTTCTGATACATTTCTCATGCCTCAGTCCTTGCTCAATTACTCTTTCCCAAAGTTCCATAGTATGACTTGTAAGTTTAATCCCATGATAGTTAGTCCGTCAATTAGGAACATGGAATCTCATCTCCAACTGCTTTTGATTGGAGATTCTATCCCTCTATTGTAATTTGCTATTTCATCCCTACTAAACATTTCATAACATCGTTAAAAAATGTTGCCCATTTGAAGTGACTATGTTGTGACTAAACTAGAAAGGCATCATGCTTTCATATTCAAAGCATTCCTTTTCCAGAAAAGCGTCTCCTTTGGTTTTTTTTTACCATAAAATTGACCATGAATTTCTTCAACTTGTTTAACATTATTGGAATCTTGTATTTTTCCAGCTAGGCTACGTCCATTTAATCTGTTTTTCCACCTTAATGAGTCTTTCATTTCTTCCTAGCTTGGAAAATTCGCTACATTGAAAATCTAACGTCATGTAGATCTGCCAATATAAATGTTTATATTTAGGAATGCAGCCAGTGATGGAGATGAGTTGGAAATGAAGTCTGTTAACACATTAAAAGATAAGCTGCAGTGACAAAAGTAGCCTTCTAGATCTTTGGACTTGGACAAAGTCACATCACAACAAGCAGTCGAGTTACATGTCCAGCATTTGACAACCTCTTCGTGCATGGGAAACAATGCACTTTCGGAGTAGTCATGGGTATATGACTGTTAGACCATGATTTGGGTGTCTCTGGTGAAGAGGTGGAACTACTTGTCAGTGGCACTTTAGGGTTTTGGTGCACATGAGGATCACACTTATCCATGCATGTGCATGGCATGTTCCAATGAGTCACATGTGCGTCCGTCCAAGTTCAAGCATCCCACATGTGTGTACTTGCCACCATCAATCTCAATCTTCAATCACTAAAAAACGTTGCACATGTCAAATGTGCACATGCACGTGTAAATGTGCCACCAACCAATCTTTCAGTTCTCTGCATGTGCCACAATCTATCCTATCAATGTTTCAGGGTGTTTGGCAAACAAGAGACAAAACAACTAGTCAGCAACAACATGGGACCAGCTAACCCTGACAGCATGCCATGGATTGCTAGTCACGACTCATGACACAACTTTTCCCGAATCCAAACAGGCCCTAAATGATCCCACATTTCCTTGAGTATGGTGAAGGAACTGCATCTACAGAATAATTGGTTACTAGGTCTTATGCTTCAACTTCCTTTGTTGCTGGCTCCTGCTTCTCCTATCTTCTGCATCCCTGCATTCACTCATATGCGCATAGCTTCTATGATCGATTCAAGTTAAAACCTTTAGGTGGTTGAGCTAATGGATTGTAGAAATGCTTGCCTTTTCCGACTCTCCAAGGTGCCACCAGGTAGGCTACCAAATGCCATGCGCCAGTCATTTGATGCTGCAACTCTTTTTCAGTTGTGAATTACTCTTACTCAAGAGTAAACAAGAGAACCCTTTTACCAAGTCTATTAAATCCCCTGCAGTTTTTCTTAAGCAAGAGTGATGTAGACCTGTTGGAACGGGTGTCATGGATCTCATAATCTAGAGCCAGTTCCAGGAGTTGTCGACCCTTCATTCAAATTATTTATTTATTTATTGCGGTTAATATGCTCATCTCAATCTGTTCATTTCGATGCTCTTTGTAATAATGCAATTTGGATTCTTTTTCAAAGAAGAAGAAGAACAAAATCATTTCTTGTAAATTCTACCTCAGTCAAACTCAATTACGTCAAAGTGATCTAACACTGACAAAACCCATAATTGCAATTCTGTGTATTTCAAGTTGTACTTGGAAGTTGAAACATGAAAAGATAGTAATTGCAATTTGGGAAAGCTGAGATTATGGCAATTGCAATTTGGGGGCTAGTCCCTCCCTCATTATCACTGAAGTAGTTGCAGGATGCTTCTAACCAGGTGCTGCTCCCAACCCCAATAACACTTCGGACTTGTGGTCCTGCTTCCGTTTCCTAGCCGTTTATACTTGGTGACATTTTGAAACTGCTGCTTCCTTGCTCCTGCACCCGAATCTGTTGCCGCTTCACTTCATGCCTCGTGCAACTATAGGCTAGCCTGATTCTAATCAATCACTCTTTATTATAGTTGCACAAAGCGTGAAGTGAACTGGTAATATATTCGAATGCGGGAATGGGGATGTATCCGTTTGAAAATGTTATCAAGTATAAATGGCTAGGGAGGGGGAAAAAGGTGCATGATTCCGAAGTGGGAGTGGCACCCGCTTACAAGGATCGTGCAACTATGCTTTATTGAAGTGAACTATTTTAATGTGTTTCTATGTACCATCCAAATGCAATGTTATTCTTTTGCAACTTCTTAAAGATACCTATGAACACTCTGAATGTGACCTTCCGCGTGATTTACCCTTGTCATTATCTAATGCAATGTTATTTTCTACTTTTTAGTTCTGGCTACGACACTGTTTGCTGCTCAAACTATTGTAACCGAACTTGATGTCCTGATTTATGTTCAGTAGACTAAAGCTTTTCTCCCCTTTATTTTTAGGGTCTGTACCTCCGTTCAAGGTTCATCATCAACCCTGACAGGATTTATCGAATGGCTATGAGGAAGTTAAACACGTCAGCCGGAATTCTTGAGGTCATGGGTGCCCCTCTAACCGGGACAGACTTGAGAGCATATGTGATGTCGGGAGGTGGGCTTAGGCTGAAGAGCTTCAAGCCGAGGCTAAGTGGCAAGCGGTGTTTTCTCATTTTTCCTATCCGAGGATCGGAAAGAAGAGGCCTTGTGAGTGTCGAGGTTAAGAATAAAAAGGGCCAGGTTTGTCTCATACGCAACCCATTACTAGACTACTAGTTTATAGATGATGAAATTGTCTGACACACCACATTTATGCATAGCTGCTTCTATCTGGGCTGTCAACAGACTGGGCCGGGACAGTTTAGGTCTGGATTTGAACTGGTAGGGCTGTGCCTTTCAGGCCATGCCCATTCAGAAATTTTATTGTTCTTGGCCTGGGCCAGCTCGATTGACAACCCTATGACCGGACGTGCAGGAGGCTTAATCAGGGACAGCCAATTTTGGCTCTACTTGTACATACATAGAGGCTTGTACATAGTAGAAGAGTGTAGAGAATTCTTGTGAGGGCATTTATAGAATATTTGGTTGCTGTTTCAATCCTCGTTTTGTAAAGGAGCATACTGGGCCCCGTAAACCTTTTATGACCTATGAAAGATCTCCCTTTGCAGTATGACATGAAGCTGCTTGCAGTCGACATTCCGATGACTACAGGGCCTGATCAGCGGTTATTCCTGATCGGGGATGAGGAAGAGTACCGAATTGGAGGCGGGCTAATATCCGAACTAAGGGATCCGATAGTGAAAGCAATGGCCGCAGAGAAAGAGTTTGACGATCTTGACCAAAAGGAGGAGGAGGAGGATGCTGCAAGAGAACTTGAAGAGGCAGAGAGGAAGCGGCAGGAAGAGATCGAGAAACTAGAAAAAGGTAGCCCATAGGACCCATTTTGATTGTTGTTCTTGTTCTATTTTGCTTTCTTGCCTTTCGTTTTGTGATAAAATGCTCAGGGAAAAAGAAAACAAAAGAAGACAAAAAAAAAAAAAAAAATCTTGCGGTTGAGATGGATGGCAACCAAGATCGGATAATAACATCACAAAAATACCATTTGAGTTTCAATTGGATTTCCCCCCCCTATAAAACTAATGATCCCTTCTTTTGTGAGGCATTAGGGATTTTTTTTTTTTTTTTCGTCAAATAAATTTGACACTGATGATTTCAAATGGATTTTGATTACATGGAATCTTTTCTATGTATGTTTGCAACTGTTTGTGATTGATGGCTTCCATGTTTTGATTGGATTCCTTGATTGGGAGAGACATCTTACAATGAAGAATGTGATTTGCAGTTGTGCCGGGAAATGCAACCCGTTGAGGGCATTGATTGTTCCAACAAAGCGAAGGACCCACTTAAGCAAGACCACTTGGAGTATTTTGGTCAAACCCAAATAAACCCTTGGCTTGACCATTTAATCTGTGCTTGGTTTGCTTTACCCCAAGTGAGCGGCGCTGCTGACTCCTCTCTCACAACATTAGGAGTTGCCTTTGGTATAGGCTCTGGTTTCACAAGCATCTGAATTCCATATCAGTAGGGTATTTGGAATGATTGGATTTTAAAAAGAAGCCATAGATATAGACGGCATGGCAGCGTGGACATTGTCCTTCTAGCTCGATATAAAACTGAAAATTGATGAGATCTGTTTCCCACTTGAATTTTCCTCATTGATCAAGTGGGCCACTCTTGCATAAAGAAATAGATATTTTGGAGGAATGAAATCAATAGTCTACATTCAGGGTGGATGGATTGCCTAACCAAGAATCGGGATGGCATGTCTGTCAGATGCGGATGGAAATCCTTTCAAAGGATTTCACAGGAAGTTCCTGTGCCTAGAAAGTTAGGTGGGGCCCACCGTGAAGTTTGTGATAAATCCACCTGTGCATCCGTATTGCCTGATCATTTGGCAGATCCAAAACTCATGTGGGGCGGATTTATCACAAACATCATGGTGGGCTCCACCTAGCCTCCCAGCGCAGGAACTTCCTGCCAAAGCCTTTCACAGAAAATCTGCATGGCACAAAGTCGGGAAGGGCAGCAGGTTGGATCAAGCTTTTAAACTTGAGCCTAGGTCCCAACCGAAAATTGACCATGGGCTAAACTAGTTGGTGCAAGCTCGGTCCAAACCTGGTTGGCAGGCTGTCTGGGCCATTCCCACCCTTATTCACACATGACTCACCATGTGACTCAGTTCGAGTTGACCAAATGGTTGAGTCAACTTGACCGCTTGTCCTGAGTCATGATCAAGTGGAGCCGAAGAAAACTCGGCTCGAAATGTTGCCGAATTAACTTGGCCTGGCCGAGTTTTGAGTTGACCCAGCATTTTCTTTTTTGGAACCATGTAGTTACCTTAGTATTGATATCAGGGGTATATATTCCAAAATTATACTGATCATTGCAATTCATTGGCGGACCCAGATGGACTATTTGTTGATCGAATGCCAGAACATGCTCACCATCAAAACCCTGATGCCTCATGATCAACAGATTGGAAACCATGGCCCAGTCAATTTCGACATATTCAATCTCAAGTTGTTCCAACCTTTTAATGGATTCACTGGCCAACCATCAGAGCCATAGACCAAGCCCACTCACATTGGGACAAGATGGGTCGAGCGAGATTCCTACTCGCAGCATACATGCCATCACAGCACGTGTGCATGTCCTCACCATGAATTTGCATGGCCTTGAAAAGGCTAACCTTCTAACCAGGTGGGCCCCACTTGTACGTTGAATGCATTCTGACTGCTGATTTGTTTGACAAACGTCAGCCTGACTACAAAGGACCTGGCACAAAAACCCGACATGCTTATAACCCGGGGTTACTGGAATCTCCTGTAATCCCAACCTCTGTGAGGCCCACCATGAAGTTTGTGGTACACCTCCCATCCATCTGTTTTGCCAGCTCATTTTTGGATATAAGCTCACACATGAGGGAGACGCAAACCTCAAGTGGGCCACACGACAAGAAACAGTGAGATTGAACGCCCACCATATTGAAACCTTCTCTGTGGCCGCCGAACTTTCAGATTGGGCTGATGTATGCTTTGCCTTCATCCAATTGGAAATTACCTCATGTAAGTATTGCATCAGCCCCAGGAACGTTTCAATGGCAGCGGTTCCCGATCCCATTGTTTCATGTGGTGTGGTCTACTTGAGTCCTAGAATGAGCTGGAAAAACGGATGGACAGAGTGGATATAACACACATTGCGGTGGGGCCCACAGAGCTAACCCATGGTTAAAGGAACTAACATCCCATGGCACATACCAATGCCTGTGCTAGATCATCCACATGCCATACCGGCAAGTAGACCGCAAGTACGATTATGAAAGCCACAAAAGCTCGTAGCCTGCTGGTAGATGCTGTTCTCTGAAGCACAGACGTTATTATGGGTTCAAATTCTGCCTCCCTCAATTTCCTTTTTATTTAAAAACCAACTTAATGTGGCAAGTTGACTCAGCTGAGCTGTGTCGACTCAGCGAGTTTTTCAACTATGGTCTCGTGCTCTTTCGTGCTGAGATGCAATAGACAACTTGTTATTAGAAGAAAACTGTAATCTCTAATACTTGGTCATCTCTCAGTTATTAGAAGCTCTTGAGAGGTTTCAAAGCAACATAAACATCCTAGACCGGCAAGAAGAAAAACCTGGTGTCTTATTGCAAGTTAGAGGACCATGATCTGATCATGCAGCCGTCTGTCCATAAAGAAGCTTTCGGATCTGTACCAAAGAACAATAAGATCAACATGGGAATAATCAGATAACCCCAATGGCAACCAAAAAAAAAGGGTAGATAGAAGACAGTTTACATTAGGTGTTAGACAGTGTTGTTACGGGTGGAATATTGGTTATTACTAAATTTCCTTATCATGTATTTATTTGCCGCGTAAATGAACAGTTAGGATCTTTTCAGCTGGGAGATTTCTGTGCATAGGCTATCCAAAGTGGGGCCTAAAATACCCGAGGTCTTCATCCCGAACCATGGGCCCCACTTGTACAAGCTTGAAGTCTGAAATCTACTGAATAAACTATCGCCCATGCATTGGATAACACCTCTTAAAAAATGGGGATTGTGTGAGTCTTGTTTTTTATTTTTAAATCATCAACAAACAGTCCCTTGAACGGCTTTTATGATGATTCAGTTCAATTGGTCTGACCACAGATGTCACATGACATAATAGATGAATAAAATGATCAAAATAATTGTTTGACCAGTTCACCAAGATGGGTGGACCACCTAACCGGGACGATTGGAACAGGGTCCATTAAAAGAAAAAAAACTGGTTTTTAGTGACCCTACCCAATTTGGTTGCTGGCACTGGTCCAACCATTAGGTCTGGGTTTCAAAACATTGGTATCAGATAATGGTAGATTTGTGGCCATCACTGTAGCAGAAACTATTACAAAAGTCATCATAGGAGAGTGATAGCACATTCAAACATATTGTGAGTTCCTATGTGGTCGAGATTCTGTGGGGTTCACCCTTATGTGGGTAGAATCTGAACCAGACATCAGTTCTAATGCCTAATATTCACCATATACCAAAAATCAGGCTGATCCGAAACCCAGGTGGGCCAATCAGAGAGAACAATGTAAAGTCATGCACAAAACCTCTAAATTCACATGGTGTGGCCCACTTGAGATATGGCATTGCCTGATTTTTGGGGTCCCTTCATCCTCGTGGGGCACTCTGATGACTGGATTGGATGGCATACACACAGCAACTTGGGCCCCACCCAACCTGGAAGTTTCTTTGGTGGGTGTCCCCCTCCCCATTGCTCCCTGTGTTGTGGTGGCCCACATGATTTCTGGCTTAGGCTACTTTTTGGGATCTTGGCCTAACATGGGTGGACACATCTGATGGGCAGGTTGCATGGCACAGACACATCATGGTGGGTCCCACACAGCTCGACCACATGGGAACTCACATACGTTTGAAGTATGTGATCGTTCCCCATTCTCCTAATCCACAAACAACATTGAAAGACATAAAATAACAGTGTGGCGGTATGAAGATTTATTGAAAACAGGAGTGCTATTAGGGTGAGTTTGGGTTGTGAACCAATAGCCCTAAACCTCGGAAAACCTGATTTACTAACATGTCCATACTGTTTATATAATGACATTGAAAGGGAAGGCTTGCTAGGCCCAGCCACACCTCTATCTTGGCCATGTGTCAGCAGATGTCCAAGCTATTCATCGGCCAGGACCCTTTTCAAGATGCGCTGACAAAAATCACTTTGGTCAACTTGTTCGATGGGCCACACGTTGAACAATGGACAGTGAAAATATTGCCAATGGCCTACATTGAATGCATATGTGTGGTCCACCAGATAATTGGACCAGTCTTGTTTATGGGCCAAGTTCATCCGCACAGGGCACCCATCAGATGCATGACTTGGATTTCTGCCACACAGGCCACATCAAACAATGAATAGAAATGTATGTGGGCTTGGCAGGCTCTTGAAATATACACCAATATATAGACCTTTGCTAAGCCCACGCGTGTGTAATAAAGCTCACGTACATGTCATACATGTGCTGGCATGCATGATAGGTCCAAGATATTGATCCCCTAACCCAAGAATCACGTTGATCCACTGAAGGTGGGCCACATGTGTAAAACAATGTACGGCACTGTAAAACTTTGCTGTTTCTAACATCTCTACCGGTTTCCAATGTTGTGGCACAAATGCTGATTGGACTGGATCTATTTTTGGGAAAACATGTAAAAGGTCAGACCAAATTCATGGATGGATTGGATCATGTACCTATGTGCCATGCCGGCATGTGTAGCATGTACACAAGCTTTATTGCACATGCATGTGCGCTTAGCAAAACTCCATTATATAAATACAAGTGCACATGAGTACAGAATATGGTAACAGGAGGAGCATAACCTTTACGAGCGAACAACTATAAAGAAAGGAAAAGATTACTACAATTTTGTGAGACTGGGTTATAAGATTGATGCATGATACAATGAGGTGGAAAGTTTGTACAGCAATTTTCAGGTTATCAGTTTGTACAGTGGACTCTGATCCAAACAGTTGATATGATAGTGGATGGTACTTGGTAGGCAACCAAAAGTATCCTTACCTGGCCTTCTTCTAGTTGAATGTGATCTTTTGCTGTATTTTCTTCATCAATGGTCTATTTGTTTGGCACTTATTGAAGGGTTAGGATTCTTCCAAACTGGTGATTTTTGGTGGATGGGCCATACATAGTGGGTTCCATAATATCAACGGTTTGGATCACTAGACCATGGGGCTTGTAGAAACTGAAACCCTCAATGGTACTGTGCAAACTTTTGGCCTGAGTGTTGCATGAGACCTCTTCAAGATTAACAATCCTAGCTCGTTTGGACATACCTCAGGAAGTTTCTGTCGGAAAACAACATCCAATCTAGCATCCAGTGTATTCTCGAAGACAATCTTCCCATCTTGAGAAGCCAACACGACGCCTCCTGAGCTGTTGAATATTTAGAAAGAAATGAAAAGGCAAATTTTATTGTCTGTTTGTCAACATAAAACATGAAAGCAGATGCCATGAAATCATGAAATAAGCAATCACAGCAAGCAGGGAAAAAGAAGAAAAAAAATTCTGTTGGGGTTAATCATTTTTGCTTCATGCTAAAGTTCTAGAGCTCTGACAAGTGAACTCACCAAAGTACACTTTCCAAGGGACTCATGGGTCACATGTGCAAATGTGGCACTCGTGTGTGATATCCAAGCTGCTCATTAGGAAAGCCCTACTATGTAGATGCCGTCGCCCAAAATAAGCCTGTTCGCTCATCAGGTAGGCCAAGAAACAGATGGTTAACACATGTGGCTCATCTAATGGTTGGACTTTTGACCAGCCTTATTTTTGGGCTTGGCCAGGTAGACATTGATGCCCTCCTGCTGAGCAGCTTGGATCTTGCACACTTGTGAGCCGTAGGTACTTTGGAAAGTGCAATTGCACAAGTTCACTCGTGTCACAAGGTTCTAAGCTGGTTTTTTTTTTTTTTTGGGGGGGGGGGGGGGGTGTTGATATCTTGAAGAGTAACCTTTGACCCTGGGAGATCAAAGGGAAGTCCCAACCTTTTGTATTACCACAAGCAAGCATCCTTGTAAAAGCCAGCTTAGCAACAAAAGTATTGGTTGTCAAAAGGCTGACTTTGGTTTGAACCTGGATTTGAACTAGTTAGGCTGGGCCCACTAAAAAAATTGCTCTGCCCGGGTCCTGCCCATCGACAGCCTCAAGCAAAAGTAGAAGTCATGAGGACACAAGACCATTTAAAGTCTATTAGTGAAGAAAGCGCACGCCATAAGCATCTTCCTTGTGGCTAGGCAACTATTGAGGAGCATTGAAGACCCTACACACGTGATTTGACACACTGAAGACCCCACATTGGGAGGACACGTGTAGGAGGAAGAAGACCCTCTGGATAGTTTTCACTGTCATCGGGCGCCTAAACATTGCCTGCCTGGCTCCCGAAACTCACTGGACGTTTTTGGACATCTTTGAGCGTCCGAACTTCTGCGCAAGTTGTTTTTAGTTCCGTTTTTGCTTAAGTATTTATGGGTATTTTGGTACTTTTATGTTTTTCTATTGCTTATTTAAGTGGGCTAAGCCCTAAAAACGAGACTAGTTGACTATTATTAATGAAAACCTCTTTGGTGGCCTCTCTCTTCTTCTTCTCTCTCATGGAACTTCATCCTCTTCCTTGATCTCCTTCTTCTCCTTGCTCCTTGTGCCCCTCCAACTTCTTCCAGGTAATTAATCTTTCTTTCCCTACATTCTAAACTTAGTTTTCTTAATTCTCCCATGATCAAAATCTGAGAATTAATCCCAAACCTAATTCTCCAGATTTCCCAAATCCCTAATCCGAGAAACCTTTCGATTTATCGGACTAGAGATCCCCGTTGATCGATTGGGTTACGACCATGCAAGATCGGGAGGTTCCATCCCTTGCTGGATCCAACCATAGCAACAATTGAATTTCATACTTCGTAGTTGTGATGAATGGCCCGCTCCATTGTATGTCTCTTTATGATCTTCTTAGTTTATGATGATTATCTCTGAATTTTAGATTATTATTGTCTTTTATTTTCCGCTGATCTAATTGTGTTCATGAGCATGCATCATAATTAGGGCATCCTGTGTCAAGAAGCTATTTTGGGACTCAAAATGTTATAGGCCCACAAGGTTCCTCAGTGGGAGCAGCAGCATAAGTAGAAGATGATGCAACCATAGTTCTTGGGAGGCACTTCTCGTTTGGCCTTCTGGAATCAGGGTTTAAGGATCCATTGGGTTCTTTAGCTGTTCTTAGGACTTCTTGTCCTTTCTCGCTGTTTGGAAATCAGTTTCCCATTTTTTATTTAATGAATTTTTCATTACTCTCTCTTTCTCTCTCTCTCTAAAAAAAAAAGGGTTCATAGAATGATGGTGTAAAAAACATGTTCAGGGTATGGCAGTAAAATAGGACAGGATGGCTTGAGGGCTTGAATCCAGATCCAACTCACTAGGATAAATGACTTGGACAGTAGGCCAAGCAGAACTACCCTATGTACTCCCTCTTTTTTTCTCTTTTTTTTTTTCTTTCTTTTTTATTATCTGGGGAGACTTCCGAGTCACCCATCAACCCAGCATTCTTCCGACTTTGACTTGGGATGGCTGCTGGACTATATCTTGAGTCCAGAAAAATCTATCATTCTCAAGTCAAGGGTAGGCACATTGCACTGTCATTTTCGGTTCAGAAAAACATGATGCATAGTTGAGAAATAGACCATTGGTATCTTTCATCACACTGTGGATATGCCATATCCCAAAAATCTCCCTGATTGGAAGATCCTGGCCACCAATCTTTGGTCTCTTCCCTTTTTTTTCTTCTATTTTTTTTTTCACAGTTGAACGTGGACCCTGATTGGAAGCAGAATGTAAGGATAGGATTGCCTCGTTGAGGAGATTTTTGGGGCATGGTCTGGGTCAGTGAACTATAGGCTCCACTAGTAAAAACTGAGAATCCAAGCACACTGTGAACATCCTCGGGTAAAGGATCCTATGTTCTTGTTGTGTCCACACTCCAAATGACTTGATAGAACATTAGACAAAGTCAGTGATCTCTAGGTCTTTGATAGAGTTGGCTTACTTTTCCATAAACTTGGGCAAACTGAATTTTGAAGTTTTTAGAGTACAAACAGTAAAGTAAAACAAGATAAGAAAGTGCATGACGTTCTGCACATGCCATAAATGAATGAAAGGAATTTATACAGCTATTCAGGAAATCTGATGTTTTTCATTAAAAAATCTCTATTTATTTTTTTGCAGGGTGTAAAACTTTGGAAGTTAATCTGCCAAACTTCCATAGGTCAAAAAATTACCAGAAACGACCATGGGTATCATGATGGCTTGGAGGAGGAGGAAGATATACAGAGTTGTCAACAGTAACTTTAGGTGCATGAACTTTTGCTTTCTCTGCATACTCTTTCTTTGCTGCATCCAAAACAGACTCCACGAGTCCCTTGTCAGCCTCTCTGCACCGCAACAATACCGACGGCTCTTTCAGACGTAGCAGACTCTGGAAAGTTGCAAGAAACGGATGTCAGCCATTAACTTGCTGTGTTTTGGAAATTTGTGCTAGTTAACAAAGGGGGGGAAATGAAGAAAAGAACACTTCAGAGTCACAATTCATTTGTAAAATGGCTGAAACCGCTTTGATTAATTAAAGTAACATAGGCTTATTGAATGAAGAGAATATATTTTCATGCAAGCATCAATGGAGTGGTAGTAAATCACTCTAAGGGGGGGCGGGGGGGAATCTGATCTGACTCTCATATGGACCTCTACAAATGCAGTTCACAAGGAGAATTTAAAAGGGACATTTTGCTGAGGCGGAGCAGTTTGAGATACCCGACCAAATGTGGACGCCAGGATGCATTAAGCAATCCTATCCACAAAAAATGATCTCAATATGAGAATGTAATGATAATGGAACAACCCATCATCATCACCACATTCTCATTCTGCTCAAACTGGCCCCAAATCTTGGAAATCTCAATCAAGATCCCAAATAACTTAAAAGAATCTGGTTAGATAGCCAGAAACTTTCTTCATGCGTGCCAAATACTCAACTGAGTTGACTTGAGAGGAAACTAGTCTGAGTTTGCCCAAATTTCTAAGCATTGAACCCCATAAACTACCTGAACAATCAAATCCTTGAGAAGCTTCCCATAAGCATTTTTGTCTTGAGAAACCTGCAGAAGCTCCTTGCTTGCAGAATCCTTCATCATGTTCACGAGATCATCTTGGGCTTGCAAAACTTTAAGGCGGGATGCATTTAGCTGCATCGAATACTCACTGCAAAGCAAGTTATTCAGATGATGGTAGTAGAAATGCACACCAAAAATTTAAGAAAACTAGAAGAACATTATAAGGAAGACAATAACATGCCTAAAACAAAGAAATCCTACTGTTGGCAGTCCTCATAAAACCGTAAATACTTTTAACATAAGCGCCAGTTAGGATAAGAGAATTCCATGGCAAAAGGAACCAATTATGTAGTGATTAAAGAATCCTTTTCCAACATGTTGGAAATGACTTGGAATCCCTTTCGCCAAGATTCCCTTGATAAGGCAGCAGTAGTGGTTGGGATAGATGGATTCCACAAAATAATCACGACTCTTGCACAAGAAACGAGATGACAGCTGTCTAATTAGTCGGGGATTTCCACTTGCTATCCAAACAAGACCCCTAAATTTGGAATCCTAATTCCAATAGTAAAATAGAAATAGCCATGCATCATCATTACAATTTCTACAACTATACCTTGGATACCTTGCAATCCAAACATATCAGAATTATAATACTTAGTTGCGGTTTTTTTACCAAGGTATTCTCTAATCCAAACAAGCCCTAAAGGACATGTTTGGATTGTGGTAATGTGGTGTATGGTAATATTGAAATGATTACTGATTCCAAGGTTTGTCTCCTGCCATAGAGGTCTGACCAACAACGTCAGTGTTTGGATAACAATTGTTGATAGTGGTAAATCAGTGTACTTGGGCTAATGTGCTGTTTGGATTAAAATGGTATTCAGGCTCAAATACGTTGTAAATAGATATGGTGCTCCACATGCATATTCCACCATCCAATTTTGTAACACATGCGTAGCCCACCTAATGAGCGGACCAACCTGAGTTCTGATCTAGACCATCCGCTCCGTGAGGCCAACCTTATGATTTGATGTCCAAAACTTGGTCAGATGTGCTTGTTTAACCGCATATTCATTTGCGAGTAGAGAGGAACTAGCAAGAATGGAGAAAATGGCATACTTCTCCTCATCTTGAGAAAACATCTACTCGACGTGTACCTTTCCTTCCACCAGTTCTCAGCGTCAGCTAGAGGAAACAATTAAGAACCAAACGGATCCATGGTGTGCCATAACGGCTGTTACAGGGCCATAAAGGCCGTTTCGTAAAGGTAATGGTGACAATTGTTACACGTAATGGGGTAGTAGCAGATGTTACAGAAAAAAAAAAAAAGAAGAGGACTTGTAACGACCGTTATAGCTCCCGTAACAGGCTGTTACAGCTCATGTAAAGGCCGTAACAGTCCATTATGGGGCTGATACAGGTTTTTCGGATTTTTCTTTTCCAATAAAAAAGAGACTGTAATGGCTGTTACAACCCGTATCGTAAAGGTAACGGTGGTGGCTGTTATGGTCACCATTACCATTACAGAATCAAATGGATCTTCAAATCTGACAGTCCGATTTCAATTTCAAAAGGAGAAAAAGGAACAAAACACTGGGGGAGCAGCTAAAACCGTCAAAACAGATACCAAAATGGCACGATATGAAATGGGGAACAAAGAGATTAGGGTTTCTAGCTGAGAAAGATCAAAAGCAAAAGGAAAAAATGAAAGATAAAAAACAAACGGAAAAAATGAAAGATCAAATCAACAGAAACATTTCCAATCAGCTATAGCATCAGGTCAAATACTTCAAGTGGGAGTCGGATTTTGGAGAATTTCAGTAACAGAGAGAGATCTAAAGAAAAGAAGCCCTCTTTTCCTTTGAAATCCGCCCCCTTTCATGAAACTCCTAAAAAAACAATATATGCTTCTTCATGACCTCCCAAAATCCCTGAATGAACGCCAATGGGAACCCATCCGGACCCGGGGCTTCATCCCTCCCCAAAGACTCCACCATCGCCTTGATTTCCGACTCCAAAAATGACTTTTCAAGCGCCACAGAACCATCAATGGGAATGCTTGGAAAATACAGATCATTTAACTTTAGTCTTAACCATCCCTCTTCTGACAACAAATTTTTGTAATACTCAACCACTTTCCCTCATACCTTTTCTTTCTCCTCTATCTGCACACCTTTTCTTTCTCCTGTACCCGAACCCCATCCATCCCTCATCTTACCAACATCTAAGAAACTGAAATTCAAGCTGGACTCCTTAAAGGTCAAAGTCCCTGTTGCATAAAAAAGAACCGTCAAGTACTCTTTTTTATGGCAACAAAAATCTTTCTAAAAAGAGGGGGAAAAGGACAAGAGAGTGAAGCACGCAACCTAAATGATGACGAATCATCTCACAAAACACTGCCCAGCCACCCCCCAAGACTCCTCCCTACTTTGACCCTGAAAGATTTTGAGTCCCATTAACCATCTGATGAACCAACACCGAGCCTTTTGCAAGGTAACCTCTTTAAAATTTTAAAACACTGCAAAAAGTTCTATTGTTACATTCCTTCCATATCAACCATGATCCCGCCAAAAAGGCGAGGTGCCCAAGCGTTCTTTTTTCCTTTTTCCCCATCAGAACCCTATGCCACACCTCGAAGATATCCTGAATCCAACCTGGCACCACCAACAGTCCCAAAAGATCCAATGAATCTTTTCCATACATCTTTGGAAAATCAGAGTGTAAAAGATGTTGAATCAACTCCTTGTTTTCAAGCAAAGAATACACACATCAGGGATTACCATATTCCCACCTTTTGGATGATTAATTGGTCAAATAGTCAATTTTGATGCATTGAATTTAAAAAGCATATTATTATGATTTTTTTAAAGTTATTTCATATTTGGGAACTCCAGTGAGATTCTTCATTGCTTGGTAAAGGAATTTGAGTACTGAATGAGCTATTGTGTTTTGAGATAGCTGAGTTACTGATGTAACAGTTGCTATTTTGATACCAAAGAGAGACGTTGCACAGCTTACATCTTCTTGCGAACTTCAACCTGCTTTTCCTTGCGCTCGTACTCTTGTCGAATCTTTCGCTTTTCGGCTTCAACCAGTTGCAATTTCTCAATGTTGAACTCCTGCAAGGAGACAAAGATTATTAACAAAATCTGCACAAATATTATCCAGTTTACTCAATCTGCATTTGCACGAAATAGGAAGCCTCTAAAATGTTTTACTCCCAAAAGAAAATATATTTTCACATATATAATCAGTAGGACGATTCTGTAGATTTTTTAAAAAAAATTTTGAAGGGTCAATTCCATAGGAATTCCATCATATGTTCCAATGCCTACACTGCAATTGAAGTGAATTTACACCCTTCAACAAGTATGATGCCCTTTGTGCAATCATAGATTGTCAGTACTTCATAAACAGCTCATCATCCTATGCTATATATAACATGAGCAGCTTTTGGATATTTTTGCCCCTGCAATTAGTCATGGGGAGGGAAGAAAGCTTGGGTGATGAAAAGCTTCAATATTTTGGGTGCATGGTTGTATGATGAAATGCATGTATGTATGTGTGTATATGTATGCATGGATGGAGGGATGAGTGGATGGTGGATGTATGGTTGAATAGTTGGATGGATGAATGATGGCTGGATGCATGCATATATGTGTGAATGTATGCATGCATGGATGCATGGATCATGCATGTGTATATATGTATGTGCCAATGTATGTATGCATGCTTGCATGCATGGATGGTTGGATGGATCATGTATGTGTGTTTGTAAGTATATATGTGAATGCATGCATGAGTGGATGGATGGATCCAATGGTTTCTTGAGTCAGCAATACATGCTTTTAGGCCTCCAGTTAAAGGAAAACTTATATGTATGCATTCTTTTTTGCTATTATTTGGTTCCTAAATATGCAATTATGTGTATTTAGTATCGTTGAAGTATCATTGAGAAATTCTACCATTTTCCCCATGTTTCCCCAATGTTTCCCTGAGTCAACTTTACATGCTTTTAGGCCCCTATTAAAGGAACTTATTATGTATACGTCTTTTTGACAATTATTTGATTCCTAATTATGCAAATATGCATATTTTAGCATTTCTTGAAGTTTCATTGAGAAATTCCATCACTTTACCCACGTTTCCCTCAGTCAGCGATACATTTCCTGAGTATTGGAGATATTGATACATATTTCCCTATCCCCAACCAGTGATACATGTAACAATACTGATACTACAAACAATGCTTTCTGTTTCTCTCCCCCCTACTCTCTATGTGTGTTGCACGGTGCCGTAAGCCTAGTTTACAAGGTCCTGATTGATCACAACATGTCTAGCATATCCTGATGTTCCACGTCTGTACAAGTGAGGTCCCTAGTTTGGTGATCCAGACTATCAATCTGATGTGACACCAAGCATGGGGATCCTAAAAATCTCTCAGACTGCAAGATTCCAACCATTCAATCAATGGCCTACCAATAGAGTGATAAACAGCCCAGAAAAATTACAACAAATGTCTGGACAACAGGCCAAAGTGATGGAGAAACAAATCTGGAATTAGCAGTCCAGATTTGTCTCATCCTTAGAAGTTTTTAAAGAATGTTCTGGAGTTTTATGTGATCACCGTATGCTGAGGGAGGATTTTATGCGATAGCCATAGGACCAACCATGCTTTATCAGGCAGAATGTTGGACAGTCAAGGAATGACATGTTCATACAATGAGTGTAGCTGAAATGAGGATGCTGAGATGGATGAGTGGCCAGGCAAGCAAGGATAGAATTGGAAATGAATGTGTCCGAGGGAACTTAGCAGTAGCACCAATTAGTAATAAGATAAGGGAAAGTAGTCTTAGACAGTTTGGAAAACCAAGAACTGCAGTAGTTACGAGCGAGTGGGTTCAAGTTGAAGCCTCTAAAAGGGCAAGAGAAAGGCCGACAAGGACATGGGTAAAGGTAGTGAGAAAAGATTTGAGACCTATGGTTTAACCCAGAATATGGTCCTTGATATAGTGGAATGGTGGAACAGGATTTGTGTAGACAACCTCAATTATTTGGGATAAGATTTAGATCATGATAGTGATATGATGATGATGATGATGATCTATCTTAGCCTTAGAAAAGTTCAACTATACAAATGTGTCCGCTGAATCAATTTTCCAACCCTTCAGCCAATTAAACAGTCACTTAGAACACCTTAATCTCTTCAATAATACCATATTTAAGTATACTATAAGAAAAGAAAAAGAAAAAACATAAATGAAATGTATACCGTTGTGGAACCAAGGAAATAGAAGAAACAAGGAATAAAGATATAGAAAGGCTAGCTACTTTCAGAGTCTCACTGCAAGAAGGCGGGTAGGAGTCCCACCCCTGAATAGTTAGAAGCATCTCACTCCAAAAATTACTCCCCAACCCTATGGTGGGAACTAGAAAAAAAAAAAAAACGCTTTTCTTTGTTAGTATAATCATAACTATATCTTTGATTCATATATCTGGCCTCTAAATAGGCTCTTTACACCCATTTAATAAAGAAAGAAAATCCCATTAGCTGTTGTTTGAAATAAAGCTTATATTAAAGAAAAAACAAAAAGACTTGATCCACGTGTGAGATCACATGTGAGTCCAACTTGTGATCTAAATACTGTTTGGGCCATTGGATCACTGTTATGAGATGCACAAGGTACTCAAAACTCCAGACAGATCTAATGGCGTGATCTGCTCATTATACAGACTGTGGATCCACTTTAGCCTTATTTCAATGGTTGGATGTGGTCATTCATCGCCAAGATTTAATGGAATGGATCTCCTAATTTGGGAGATTTGGGGTGCATGAACCATCCACAGTGAGGCAAATCAGATCAATGGTGAGTGGATCATGGGTGTCACTTGTATGTTGTTGGTGCATCAAGATGCTATAATGCGTCTAAAATAATAGTGCTATTTTTTTTCCCCTTTTACAAATTCTCAGTTAGTTATAGCAAATGAAAATGTGGTCAATTTTGATAGATTGTTCATGACATAGAGGAAAATGACTAATGGCCTATGTTCAACATGCCACGTACGGATAGACTGCATCAGAGCATTATTCATGCCTTGATGCATCAAAACACTATTCATCTCAGTTTAATGTCAACGGCCATAATGGCCCAGAAAATATGCTATGGGCATGCACGATTACGAAGGCCCGGCGTACTGTTAGACCTGGAGTTCATGGTCTCCACCTCTTTGTAAGTAATGCATATTGTAGAAAATGACCTAAGACTCCTACAGCCTATTCTATAGAAGAGGAACTTTATGATCCTCAACCTAGTGTACTTGGGTTTCCAATTTCACACAAGTGGGTCCCATGTCTTAGTGATCCAGTTCAATCTTGTATTAGGCCCCACTGATGGATGGAATATGCTCAAAAAGTCTACCAGATTGAAACATTCTGTCGTTCTAGTCACCAACTTTAGACCCCTTTTTCAGTTGAACATGGTACCTTTGCTGTATTTCTCTTCTTGACCATTTACTTTTGAGGCCACAAATTGAAAGGTTTGGATTTATCCAACTGAAGAGATTTTTAGGGCATGGTCCATCCGTGGTGGAGTGTAACAAACAAATGATGAAGAACACTGAACAATGAGCATTAAAATCTTATTGAGAGTGCCCCTTCATTGCAAGAACCTTCTGCCAGAGGTGCATAGTTCCAAGACTCAGTAATTTGACTCAAACTTGGCGGAGTCAACTCTAGTCAATGAGATTACGAGTCGAGTTACTAGCAAATTTGCTGGTCAGCGTGACTCGGCCACAAAGTGAAAAGGCTCATTCAGTTGACCAAGTTAACTCGTTGCCTCTACATGAATTGAGCAAAGCTACTCTGTTTAATAGGTTAATAGAAGTTAAAAAATGAGTGGTGATCTTCAAACTCAAAACCTACACAATTGAAGCAACCCCTTGAAAGTTGAAGCTCATACCCGTGTCTGCGCATGTGATTAATTTTGCTATTTTATATTCTTCTGATCAATAACTATTCTAAATATTCATAATTATTTTAAATGGGCTTTGCTAAAATCCCCACCTTCATGAGGATGTTGGCAGTGTCCTCGAAGCTTTTAAATAGGCACATGGGGTAACCCATCATTGATCTGAACCGTTCATTCATTCAACAGCTAGAAGCAAGTCATGGAGTAAAAATCAAGCCAATCGGGTGACCTTACGTGTAGGATAAATATCATGGAAACAGACAGCCAACATTTGGCATAGAAACAAAATAGCTCCAATCATCATCTTGAAACATCTACTAGATTGATCCCACTTTGTATTGCTTATGATTCCAAAGTAGCACTTTGATTTAATGATTCTATCCATGTGATTTATGGCTCGTGAACAATGGACAGTTGCAACAAATTGGCCCCATTCAAAGGGTTAGGATTATCCGATTGGTGTGATTTTTGTACCATGGCTTGCTCCATTGGTACTATTGAATGAACCATCCCGATCGATGATTGGACATCCCACGTGTCATTCAAAAGGTTTGGGGACATTGCTAATGTCCCAATAAAGGTGGGGACACTAGCAAAACCCATTTTAAATATATCTAAATAAGTCATGAAATACGAAATTGAGTCAAGTGAACTAAAAACCCAACTGAGTCTTTGAGTCAATCCAGCCCAATTGTAGATGAGTTGAGTCGAGTCGAGTTGAGTCGAGTTCTTGGGTTTTGAGATGAGTCGAGTCGACCAAGTTGGGTTTCAAGTTGAGCTGCCACCTTGAAATCTAGGTGACCGCACTTCCAAGTGTTTTGAGAACAGATGCTTCTTTATCTTCCCTACTCCCACTACAGAATGGGCCCAACTTTCGTATAAGGAAATTAGCAAACTCCAATCCTGACTGAAATGGAGTTTGCTATAGCATGAGAGGAACCACACTGTATTTGTTTGATAATATGAATATATATCGGGCCTTTGACAAGTGGGGCCCATGGTTTTGATGATTCAAACTATTGATTTAATGTGTTATGATCCCAAGTTATCCATGTCTACCTCTGGAATTTAATATTTATTTAGTTAGAGAGAGAAGCCATGGGATTAATATCTTGCCGATTAGGAAGGGATTAATGCTAATTAGATTCAGACAGATAATTTCATTTTTATTTTGACTTCTCATCATAACGGGTCCCACAATGGATATACCATACCCCAAAAATCTCCCAGAAAGACGATCCTAGCCACCCATTCGTCTCTTTTATCAGTGAATGTGGGCTAATGCCATAATTTTTTCCCTTAACAGTTCAATTTCTAGGCCATCGACTGAATGATTAGATGGTCCCATTCAAAAGTTTCTTTTAAGTGATGGTCTATCCATGGTGGGGCCATTGAATCAATGGTCTGGATGACTGAACCATGCACCCCACTTGCATCATATAATTCCTCAGGGCATGCTTCTATGGTATTACGAATAAGTACTTCAATATTTTATATCAAGGGACAACAAAAAACAAAACAAAACAAAGATAAAACAACAAGATTAAAAATGAAACATTATCAATAAAAAGTGACATACTATTAAAAAACCCCAAAAATAAAATCAACTCATTACATAGAAGTAGGAGATGGGTTTGATTAAAAACACAAAAATAAGATAAAATAAGAGGGCGCACACACACACACACACAAACAAATTCTATGTGAAAAAAAACAGTTGGGTGCCGGATCCACTAACCTAAATTAGACGTGGGGGCCCGCCGTGATTTGTGCATGAAATCCAACCCACCCATTACATGCACTTATGTGTTCTCCTTGGTGCCACAAAATCAGGCAGATCCAAAACTCAGGTGGGCCACATCAAACTCTAAGATCACGTGGTGTGGCCCACCTTAGTGTTCGGATAGCTTTATTTTTGGAACATCCAGTCATCCTAGTGGAGCACAACTTCTGAATGGATTGGATGGAAGATAAAAATACACAGGTGGGCCCCACACAGTCTAGGATTTTTTCAATGGTGGGCATCCCCACTGCAGATGTTCCCTGTGGTGTGTCCCACTTGAGTTTTGGATCGATCCAATGCCTTTATGCCAAGAAAAACTGAGGCGGCGCACATGATAGACGGACGGTGGGCCCCGCACATCGCGTTGTACGTTAAGCTTAACCTACAATGATTTGTAGTGTATCCAGCCTCTAGATAGAGTAATTAAAATCCCTGAATTTATTATATAAATAAATAAAATGAAAAAAAAAAGGAGAAAATGAAGATAAAAAAAAAAAAAAAAACAAAGATAGAATTCAAGAGAAATTCAGAAAACATGGAACTAAATATATAAAATAAAATCATAACAGCATGTCATTTAAGAATACGAATAAATAAATAAAAAAGATATTTATATTTATTAAAATAAAAAGAAAAAGAAAAAAAAGGGTATTTGAGTACCTCTTCGGCAGAGACTGAGATCTCGTTGGCTTTCTCCTCTGCTTCCTGTCGGATAAATCTGACCATCTGTTGGATCTGCTTAGATACATCTGCATCGTTCATTTTGGCTCCTCTTTCCCTCTTTCTTCCTCTCTCAGAAAAACGAAATATCGGCCTTTTCTGTTCTGGTTTTTTTTTTTTTTTTTTTTGGGATTTTTATTCCGTTGAAATGGTTATTGACGAGGAGGGAGCCACGCTCCCTTACCTTCGAGCTACGTACTTCGCGCACCGACAGCCACGTGGATGGAACTTTCATGAGATCCACACCGTCCATCAGGTACGCTGCCTCATGTTTACTTTGCAACAATCATGACCGTTCAAAACTCAGGTAGTTCACGTTCAAGAAAAAAAGTTGGGAAAGGACGACCATCTTTATGAAGGATCCACCGTTGTGTTTATATACCATCTAATCTATTCATGTTATGTGCCTCATCTGGATATGAAAGAATTACTCAAAGACTACAGTATGAAAAAACTCAAGTGGGCCACACCATGGGAATTTAGAGGTTTTGAGGTATAATTTTGTGGGGTGGCCCAACTGAGTGTTGAACCATTCTGATTCAGGGGATCAAAGCTTGAAAAGGGGTGATTCACCCTGATGGACGGGCTGGATTTAATGCATGGAATTTCAAAATACTGGCCTTCCGATCCATGACCTCAATATAAGCCAACAACAAAAGAGCAACGGTTGGCATTCATTTGAAAAATGGCGGAGATTGGTGGCTAAGATCATCTAACGAGTTTTTTTTATTAGTCTTTGTCCATCCGCAGTGGGCCCAATAGATCAACGCTCCGGATCACTGATCCATTGCACTGTGCATGTTTCGGGTCGAGCATCTTCCTCCCGAGTGGAAGCGGATGATTGCCTGTGAGCCCTGTGTGGCCCACAGAGAAGTCCGCCGGCCAGGAAAGAATTCTAAAATTCAGACAGATCAAAAACTTTTATCATTGGTGGGCCACTCCAATGAAACAGGGGACAGAAACGTTCACCTTTGAAACTTTTATGGAGATGACCATGACGTTTATATGCCATCCAAACCGTTCATAGGGTTATTACCACTCAGATAAATGGTAAGAACAAATATCACCTTGAGACAAAACTTCTGTCACACAGGCGTTCAATTCTCACTTTTTCGTGTAGTGTGGCCCACATTAGTCTTGTATTTTCTTTAATTTTAGAATCCTTTCCTATTTTTGTCTTTCAAAGCAGATGGATGGAGTGGATTTGCAACGGACATCTCTATAGCTCCAGAAACAGGCATGTATCTGTGCCGGGGTCACCGGCAACCCGCTTCCCTCCTGATACCGAGTAGCTTTTGGGGATATTGTAACTGGCGGGAGTACCCCAAATCCTACTAGCCCAATTTCTCTAGTGATCCTTGCCGTGGATGACCCAGGGACAAGTTAAATGGACGGTTCAAATAAAATGCCCAATATTTTCGCATCAATGAGAAAAAGTCCATTGTTTAGGGCAATTAGGGCATCTTTCAATGCAGTGCCATGTAGCTGCAGGGATGCAGTTTTAGTGGTTATGAAGGCTACTAAAGGGTAGAGAAATCACGGAAATTGAGACTGGTGCATACCAACTTCTGTTGCCTCGAGAAGTTTTCAATGGTAGGTGTTCAATCTCTACAGTTTTCTGTTGTGTGGTCTATGTGGGGTTTGGAACGGTCTCATTTTTTAGCTCATGCCCATAAATGATCTGAAAAAAATAGATGGATGGCATGGATGAACCAAATACATCATGGTGAGGCCCACAGAGCTTTTCCACCTCTACCCTCGCTTGTTTCCAAGCACATTTTAATGTTTACTTGCCATCCAACCTGTTGATTTGACGAAAACAAGAATATTAACTTCATCCAAAACTCTTATAAACCTTAGAAGCTTTTAATTATGGGTATTCAATTACCATTGTTTCTCATGGAATGGTAGGCAACCTTATTTCTTGGCTCATCTCTTAAATTAGGCTGGCCAAATGGACAGGCAGAATAATAGAACATAAAAAATTGTGGTTGTATCACGGAGATTTTCCAACTCTGGCTAGTATCGACAGTACTCCAATGTCACTATGGAATCCAAGCCCATGGCGACCCTACCACACCAACCTCCATAGTGGTAGGACTTTGTGGGACCCACTGTGCTGTATGTGTTTTTACACATCATTTTAAGGTGTGATTGATTGAACGCTCACCATTGAAAAATTCTTGGGGCCCACAAATTTTGGATCAAGTTGATATTTGTGTTTTCCCATCATAAAGGTCTGCGTGACCAAATGAACAGGTTGAATGGCAAATAGACATTATAATGGCCCATAGGAAGGTTTCAATGGTGTACATCATTATCTTCATTGTTTTATAAGGTACATTAATGAATGATAAACCACTATAAGCGAAAGTGAAGAAGATACACCATTTAAATAATAAACGGTCCAATATTTCAAATGTCTATCAAGAATGCATAGAAAAGTGGAAATCAGATCTAATATAACTTCATCTTGATGAGCAAATCCATAATCTCTGTAAATCAAATCAGTCATTACTTCCCAACCATGAGGCCAGTGGAATCCGATACATCCACTAATTATATGCTTCAATTTTTAGACAATAGCCTAAATGAGCTGGCAAAATGGATGGATGGTGTGGATAAAACACATACATCACCATGGGGCCTAGGGAGTCCCGCCATGTGTACCAATTGGACAGTAGATGCATCTCTCCACCATATGGTACGCATGGCAGTTGTACAAGTAATTGGGACCATACATATACCAAAGCTTATTTAGTGATGAAATAATGTTGAAAACTACTCCTCAGCCATCACCAATTTCAACACCTTTCTCGGATGAATTATGACCATCAGCAAATTTTGTTCTTGGTGATTGAATGGATAGGATCATTCAATCCATGCAATTTTGGACAAACTGCTCTGGTATATTCCGTTTTTACTGCTCTAGCGAACCATTGGTCAGGGTTGGCAATGGGCAAGGTCCACCCACGTTGGTCTCTGATCTAGCTTGGCCCACTAGTTTATTCATTTGGCTTGAAATTATGCTGATGATCAGATGGGCCATCAAAGTTTGATTGTCTTGATTTTTTAGCCATGGGCTCTTTCCGGGAGCGTAAATATGATGTGCATTGCAATTACCATATTGAATTCATGTGAATTGGAGTTGTCAATTTGATGCAGGGAAGATGTGGGAGGTCAATCACCGTATTCCTCACCAGGCAGATACCTTGAATAAGCAAGTTGTCCTCGTAACCACGAGAAGATAAGAGAAAATAATTTCTAAAAAATATTAAATAATTAATTGAATGAGTAAATTATTCTCTACAATGCTTTTAATAATAAGCTAAACCATAGTGAGAAGTATCAGACTTCAACTCAGACTCAAATTCCTAGAAAACCCTGACTTACTATAAACAGTAAACTATGATTTTTGGCTGAAAATAGAAAACTTTCAAACCAGCCTAACTACATGGTTCTAAACACTTTTTTAAGCCATTTCCATGTTGGACACAACTTCTAAAACCTTATTGTTCAAAAGATATGATCGAAATAAAACTTACTATTATACTAAAATCAAACTAAAATTAGGCTAATGACTGACAATCGGCTCGAATCTCGCAATTCTGGCTTGAGCAACTTGGCCTAGAAAAGTTGGTTGGCTTAATTAGCTTGAGCTACCTTAAAATCATATATCATACGTCTAGAAACTCATTTCAGATTGTGAGATAGGATCATTTTACAATCCTGATGATCTGGATCACTTTCAACTTGACCGGTCTTCTTGTGGTCCATCTAAGCCATGAAATAGTCAGCGACCCACTCTACATCACAATTCGGTGCAATCAGAATCCATGAGAATCTTACAATCCAGAAAGAGTGAGAGAGATGACTTTGACTTATGAATGGGTGGTAATCCGAGACTATCAGAATCCATGTCAAATGAAATCACCTAGTTTTAGTGTGATTTCAAAATAAAAAAAGAAAAAGATAAAGAAAAAGAAGAAGAAAAGACAAGCTTTTTAACATATTTGTGTTTTAATTCACCTCAAATACACTTCTCCAAAACGCACCAATTACTACTAATTCATGTTGACAAACAACCCTATAATTTATCCGCCCATCAAATTGATTGTGCTTTACATGTGCAACGTAGGCGAAAAGGCCATAATAATAGCTTCGTATTTTTCTAATGTATATGCCACACATGTGCCATGACGTCCATCAACATGGAAAGATGGGTTCAAGATTCAACATATGTTGGAAGGGCACGACCCAAGATTTAGCTCTATCAAATGGTCAGATGGGCCATAGTTTGCCAAACAAAATGTATGGCTATGAATAACTTCATTAAAGTTTTCTAATCCATCCATCTACTTGCAATATTGAGACCCAGAAGATGAGTGGACTAATTTTATTTTTGAAAAATCATGTACAAAGTCAGACCAGCCATACTGCAATGTTGGAGAGATAGAAGTTAGTATAACGAACACAATTCATGCAATTTGTGTCATGCTATGTATATGTCCATTCATGCAAGTTAGTATAACAACACAATTCATGCAATTTGTGTGATGTAGCAACTTATACATGCATGAGAGGCGAGTCCACATAATTCATTTAGGAGTTAGTTAATATGTTTTTAACTTAATAAATTTAGATGATTTGTAGTTTGCTTTAATACTATTTTGCTGATGGATAATTTTAGTTACTCTTCCTCAAGGTGTTGTGTTTAGGCAAATTAAGATATTGGAGTGAATTGAAAAGCTGGTATGTGTAAAATCCAACTATTTATTTGATACTTCTAATAATGAGTTATTTTGTTTTATTTCTAACATAATTTATTAGCTATGTGTATGATAATGATTTTTTTTTTTTTTTTTTTGCTTTATCATTTTCATCTTTTTTAAACTTTTAAGATTAAGAGTAATTTAAGAATAGATTGAGATATGTACATTCTTTTAATTTACGTATGCATTTCAAATATTCTTTTTGTTAGCTACTCATCATCACCCTTTCTTTCCATAGATGGCATCATTGTTAAATTTACGCATGCATTTCAACTATATGGGCAATAGCTATTTGATAAAAGATTTTATTAATGAAAAATTATAGTTTTTGTTAAAGTTAAAAAAATTGCTGAGATTTCAATAATGTTAGAAATAATTATTCTACCTACCTCATTTTATAAATCTTACTTTCTCTTTTTCTTAAAATTCTATCAGTCAATCTATGTAATACGTTCAAATTAGGTGGAAGCGTGGTTGGCCTATAACCCACAAATCTTACTTAGCTCAATATCAAGTTGAAAGATTACAAGCTTAAAATGAGAAGATAAGGAGAAAGAAAAATATAAAGTTGATGGAGAAAATGCGAAAAATATGAATTCTCTGTAAAGTCTCTTCCTTATTTTATATGGAATGTCCTATCATAAAAAAGTGGCATAAATACTAACCTTTTATGTTATTTGACCTTGGAATTTTAAATGAATGAAATGCAATCATATAATGAAATATATTTATACTAATTATTTTCTTTTTATTTTTTCTTTCTCTTAAATTTTATTTTATTATCTATATTTTTGGAATATATGTTTATCAATCTCATCATCATTTATCTTGTCATTGATCTAGATATGTAGAGACCATGTTAATAGCTAGATGCTACCTACCTTTGTAAATGGATGGCTATTAGGTGGTTGTCCATGTCCAATAACCCAACCATGAGTTACTGTAACGCGTCTAAGCCTAGAGTGGTGGTACTAGTACGACCACAAGTAACAGTGATAACTACCATTGCTAGACCACATAGTGCCTACCAAAGTGGCTCCACATGTTTCAAAAATCATACCAATCCAGTTGAGAGCACACTCTGCTAAACAATAAAATCAGCCTGAAAACTTCCAACACTTAGCTTTCAGTTAAGCGATTGTGCCAAAATTTTAAAACCAACAATGGCAGCCCACGCTCCTAGTTTTGAAAATTCTGCTGATGATCATAAATACAATTAATGGGTCCGCCAGCCAATCTATATGGTGAATTTCACTCGACAGTAAGTGTATAATTATAACTAAAAGCCCCAATAGTTCATACTCCAATCATGGATCCATCAATAATCCACACTATCATGAATGAATCAAAGCCTATCATCTCCATCGTATGATTTAGTAACATTCAATCAATCAAGGGTGAACCTGCTGGAAGATGGTTTTGATCATCAGGGCTCATGTAATTGTAGGGATAGATGTTGATATTGAGAATGAAGACTTCAATCCATAGAACAGTTGAGACATAATATTGGTATGATTTTTTGTTTGTAATCTGTATAAAGAGGTGCGCTCTAGTGGTACGGCATGCCAGGAAGATGTGAGGCCTATGTGGTGTATGTATCACATCCAATCTATACATCGGATGCGTCTCCTCATGTTATCACCATGGCTTAAAAATAAGCTTGATTTCAAACTGTGACGGGCCACCGAACAGGGAATCATAAGAGACGAGATAATCACCCTTGATTTTCAGCAGACTCACCTGACTTGCAGAACAGCCTGAATTTTGTTCAGACCCTTCATGCAGGGAAGATGAAATGTTGGAACATCTTGGGCTCCAAATAGACTGGTGGTCCAACACAAATCAAGGGTGGGTATTCCATCTCAAACGGTTACCTGGCTTAACTGAGCTTTTATTTGGTCTGATGTTTGTAACCTGTAGATAATGTAAGCTAAAACATTTGATGGATAGGTCTGAATTTTTGTGAATAAATCCGTGGGTCCTCCATCTACTGCCCAATACGACTGTAGATTATATTACAGTATTATGGATGTGGCATGAGATTTTTGGAGAGAGGAAGGTAAGAAGTGGCAGAATCCAATCCATTTGATTATATAGATAAATCCAAACTGTCAATTTATAAGTACATAAAAAATTTCAAAATTCTATAAATACCATTATATATCTTAAATGTTGGTTGCCTTGTTGAATACTCGTCGAAAGGGTATGATCTATGGTCAGTTAGTGACAAGCCCCTACCCAATGTTGATCACTATGGATTTCAATGGAGGTAGAAGATTGCTTCCACACGATGGGCAAAAATGCATCTTTTCTCTCGGCATTATATATATGTGTGTGTGTGTGTGTGTGTGTGTGTGACACTTGATATGCAGGTGCTTGATGTGGTAGATATGAAATATACCAATTCCAATTAAGCGGACTAAATTGTGGAATCAATTGTAATTAAGTTATAATGTTAAAATGAGGTTATTTGAATAATTTTAATTTTTTATCAATGGACACTTAGTATTTTTAAATAAAACATTGGATTCATGAAAAACATAGGAAATGAAATAATGTTTACGCGGAAAATGAAACATTGTTTTCTTAATTTATTTGTTTTTCAATATTATTATGTAAGTTTTCTATACAGTGGGCCCAACTGTTCAATGGCCCAGATCTAATTTGGATGACAGATTCATATGGACTGATCGGTAGTGTAATAACCCTGGTTTTACAGTAGTTAAAACATGACTCTAGTTGCTTTAGATTTCAGAGATAATTTAATTAATAGTTTAATTTAATAGTTAAGTAATTAAATAACTTAAATAATGAATAAATTAATATTAAACGATTCGTAAGGATTATAGTATGATCCTATTATTAGAAGTGCTCAACATGAACACTAGAATAATGTAGAAGTGTCAGGTTTCACATAATCTACAATAAATCAGAAATATATGTTATTAATTAAACTTAAGTTACAGGACATTTTCAAAGATTATGGTTTTTGGAGATTATTTTTGTACAAAACCTTATATACTAGTTCTAGGACTCGATCCAACCATACATGTCAAATTTCAACCCTCCGATCATCCTACAAACGCCCTAATCAGAAATCGGGCCATAAGTGGGCCATCTAATTTCAGAAATGTCTCATTTTTAGTGTCATAACCTAAAATGATGTGGCCTACCTGATGATTGGAGTGGATGTTGCATGTACATCATGGTGGGACCCACATGCATAACATGCACGTCACCGGTCCGGTCAACCAGCGTTGACTGCGAAACCAAGAAGAATTCTTCTTCTTCTTCTTCGTTGCAGCGCTGCTGCGAGCGGACGTCGTCCGCTGGTTTCATCCACGCCGTCCGTTGGGGACCACTGCAGGTGGGCCCCACATGAAAGTGGAACCTAGAGGGTGGGTGTATGTGCACCGCACGTAACAGGCGGTCTAAGGAATCCCTCCTTCACCAGTTTTCTTCACCCGCTGAAACAGCGGACGCTGTTACAGGATCCGCACGCTGTCAACTGTGGGAACCCATGCGATCATCGGGATGGGCCCCATAGTTCGATCCAAGCCGTCCATTGATTTTGTACCTTCGACAAGTACACACCTCCCAAGTTTCTCTTTCAACAGCGGGGTATCCGATCTTCTTCAAATATCCGTTCAAATCAAGAAGCTACAAGATCCAAGTCCGTACCTTGCATGGACGATCAGGAATTGCTTCGATAGGATCGTGTGGACCCCACCTATCATCCCAACGTCTCAAAGTGGCGTAGTTTTGCAAGTCATAAGATCTGAATCCAAGTAGGATTCGGAAACGTCCTCGGTTCGCTCGGGCGTGCGAGCTTGGCTATAAAAAGTCAGGCTCTCTGCGTAGTTTCTTCAGAAGAAACAGTGAGAGAGAAAGAGAGGGAGAACTGTTAGAGAAAGAGAGAGAGAAGTTGCGAGAGGGAGAGAAAGAGTGGGTCGTTGGAGAGAGAGAAGGAGAGAGAGTGTGGGTGGCAGCATACGTGCTGCTGTTGTTGCTGTTGCTGCCGCGTGGCTCTTGCTGGGGCAGCAAGAAAGAAGAAGAAGAAGGAAAAGAAGAAGAAAAGAAAAGAAAAGAAGAAGAAAGAAGGAAGAAAAAGGAGAAAGAGAGAAGAGAGAAGAAGAACTTTCTTTTATAGATATCCAAACCGAGTCGACTCGCTGAGCGACTCGCTGAGCCAAACCATATTCAGGTTTGGGCTTGTATAGAGCTTATAATTCATCACAGGTGAGTGATTCATCTTGGGTTATTCTTGTTGATTTTCCTTGAGTTGCTTCTTGTTTCATTCAAAGTTTTGCCTTCCTTATTCGTTCGTAATATAATTCTAGGTAAGGAATCTGTTTTCTTCTTTTCCTTTCTTAATTAAGTCTTAGATGTGAGTTATTATTATTTCTTTCCGCCATACATATCAGGTTGTAACTAATGGATTCATATTTTAATTGCGTTCTTAAGTTCCAATTGTTCCTTCCTAGTTGCATAAGTCTAGATTCTAGATAAAACGTAACTTAGAAGCAACAAGACAGTGATGTTAGTACAAAACCTTACTGACGTACGTCCTTCTCAACTCTCTTTATTTACGATAAACTAAAACATTTAGATGATGAATTATTTGAATAAAGATTAATCATGCACAGTGTGATTGGATTTGAATTCGAGATGCATTGTATGCTTGATGAATGCTTCCATAACTCATGTCATATACATCTTTTATACATTACGACAGAACAGGAGCATGGTTGATTTGACTCCTGGCGTGCATGGTCGATTTGTCGCCTCGCTGTACCGGTTAGGTGAGCATGGTTGATTTGCGATAGGTTCTTAATGTTCAGTGGCAGCGAGTTCTGGTCGTTTCACTTATTGGGCATAGTTGATTTGCTCGGTTGGATCAGTAGTGCATGGTTGATTTGCCCACTGGCGTGCATGGTTGATTTGCCGCCTCGTTGTACCGGTTAGGTGAGCATGGTTGATTTGCGACAGGTTCCTAATGTTCAGTGGCAACGAGTTTCTAGACGTTTGTTGCTCTCACACGTATCGTAACATACATGACATCATGATAATCATGTTTCATTCATAATAAGACATAAAGTGTATTAATCATCACCATAGTCTTGTATATTCGTATGATTCTAGCTGTTGGTATTTCACATCTAATATATTATTAACTGGAATATTACCTGTGATGGAAATGACCTCACTAGGCTTTAGCTCACCAAAATCACCACAGTTCCTGTAGGCTATCAGGAGGAAGGAGGAGCGGCTGAAGCGGAATATCTGGACGACTATTTTTATTAGAAGACTTATCCTAGTTTAGGTGTTGAATTTTATTTCTTTTGGAAGATGATTGCGTCAGACTTTAGTAGATATGAATGTTTTGTTGAGTAGAAGTAGTTGTTTAATTTAAACTTCTATTTGAGATTTAAGTTATGATTAATAAAGTACTTTAGTTGGTATTATTGTGGTATGTGGAATGGAATTTCTCTACAAGTTATATTTGGATTGAATTCACACTCTGAAACTCGAGCCTTGAGTTGTTGTACTCGAGTCTCGGATTCCAGGGCGTGATAGGTAGACTCTACTACAGTCGTGATCTTGCAAAGATAAGAGGGGTGGTGCATTTAAAACTACCGAGAAGTAGGTTGCAGTTGGACATGGATTCTAAAGAAACTAAATTCGTGTGAAACAGGGGTTGTAGCGTTTTAATGGGTTTCAAACACTTGAACACCCATCAACAATCCCTATTTAAGGGGTGCTGGGTCCCCAATCCAGAATAATATAGAAAATTTCCTCCCTATTTTTGGATTTTCACTATTGCAATTCCAGTAGAGAAAGATCCAGATCTGAAATCAGAGATGACCCACCAAACAGGTATGATATATGTTTCAGATTGTTTGATCATCATATCCGATGCACTGCATGGTCCTTTAATTTCGTAATATCAATTCTAACAGTTGGTATCAGGTGGTGTGGTTACGAAGTTTTCTTACCGGTTTACGGGCCTTGGAGCATATCCCAAAACCTATGAGAATATTTTGTGACGGCTCCATTGCGGCGAGTTTCTTATACAACAACAAGCACTCATTAAGGTCGAGGCATATCGACATAAAGTATATATCGACGTAAAGTATTATGCTGTAAATGATAGAGTGTGGGATCATCAAGTGTCTATTTAGCTTGTTGGAATTAAAGAAATTATAGCATATCATCTCCCCAAATGGCTTCATATGACGCCATTTCAGAAGCATATAGTGTCTATGAGAGTCATTGATCTTGCAGATACATTCAATTAGTGAGAGTTGTCATATTCAGTTTATATCTATTTTGTTCAGACAATCGTAGATATCACATTTACTTTGATGATTCTATTTTTTGATTTATACTATTTTCTTTCTTTTGGTATGCACAATGTATGTATTGAGAAAGTAGAATTTTAGTATTGTCTCATTGGAGACATCTTAGGAAAGCTCTTAGGACCTCTTGAAAGTAGGCACTTTCGATCACACTTGAGTGTAACCTTCATACTACACGACCGTGTTCACAATCTATGTCATTAAAATTGGTGATATTAGTGACCATGATTTGTCTCACTTCGACTCAATTAATGTTGTGTAGACTACCATGATTCAGTATTAGTAGTCTTGATGGACTAAGATTGAAAAAGATGTTGTTCATAGTATCTGATATATTGGTTGACCACTTTAGTAGAGTTAAGATATGTGACATTGAAAAGTATGGTAAGTTTTTTTTTTTATATAATGGGCTCAACTGATCAATGACTCATATCTAATTTGAATGATGATTCGTATGGACTGATCAGTGGACCCCACTACAGTCGTGATCTCGCAAAGATAAGAGGGGTGGTGCGTCTAAAATTGTCAATAGGCAGTGTTGTAATTGGACATGGACTCTAAGAAAACTAAATTTGTGTGGAGCAGGGGTTGCAATGTTTTGATGGGTTTCAAATACTGTAACACCCATCAACAGGCCATGAAAGCCAGCGGGCCTGTGTTTTAAGTCGGCTTACACAAACCATGTATACATGATCACCTTTCAGTCTAAACTAATCATTGGATGAATGATTAAGCAATCATATTAAATTTTGTGGACCTTTTAATCATATCATGGTTGTTCACCTATATCAGTTATAAATAAGGACCTAAACCATCCACTTCGATCAAATTGATTATTGTATCTGGACAACCCATCTAATGAACATAGTGTATAAATTTGGATCAATCATGGTTGATGTTCAGACCACTTTGTAAAGAAGTTCTAACAAGGCCTAGTTTAGGCCCATTACCCATTCTTGGAAGCTGACATGAATTATTGGAGTGTGGAAAAGGTTAGACCTAACAATTAGTTTCACCTTATGTCTTTTCCTTCCTTAATGGTCAACGTTAGCATTTTTCTAGGCCAAATCAACCTAATTTCTAGACAATTCGTTGAGGGCATGATTGTAATCGCAATCCTAAGTCTAGACTTATGAAATTGGATATGGTAGTGTTAGCCACCATAGTGACCTCTATCAATGAAGATTTGCACGAATTCATACTTGTTATACTGGGATTAAAGTAAGGATTGCATACAGTTGCATTTACGTCCAATGCAGACAGTGACGAAAACATAGACGACCACCATTTCAGCAAGGACAGGAACGCATGCAGACGGTGACGAAAACACAAACGATCACCATTAAATTTCATGTACAAGAAAACCATTTGCATATTATGACTACCACCCACAGGAGGAGTCATAATGATGTGGAATAGGTACAGGATGACTCATTTATTTTTTTAATTTTATAATATATGCTCAAATTTAATATTATTTAGTGAAATAAAAAAATTCTTTAAAAATTAAAGGTAATTAGTTACATGTGTTAGATTAGCACATGTGGTACATGTAAGATGCTTGAAGATAAACAATGACACATGTGGCATACAACACATATGTGGGTGCTCGAAGCTGAATTGTGGTATATATGAGGAGCTTGAAATTATATGGTAGCACATGTGGCACAAGATATGCATGGACTCATTTGAAATGTGGGTTCTTGAAACTAGATGGTAGCACTTGTGCACATTAGCACCATTGGCATATGTGGCATGCTTGAATCAATTGGAACATGCGGCATAGTGATGCGTGTGGGGTGGGGCATAATTGGTACATGTAGCACATTAACACATGTGACGTGCAAGAGAAGATGAATGGCGACACATGTAGTACATTGGAACATGTGGCATAGTGATGCGTGTGGGGTGGGGCATAATTGAAGATGGTTATTGACTCATTTGACACAACGGGCACATGTGAAATGATTGAAGATGGATGGTGCCATGTTTAGCTTAAACCTTTGAGAAACTCATTTCCCTTCCATAAGAAAACACCTTCTTAGAAGTGGAAAAATACAGAGTGGGAATTAGTGTTTTGCAAAAATTTTAAAAGAATGGAAAATCAATTTCATGGAAACAATGTTTTCTTTACTTTTCATGAATCCAAACATGCCCTCAATTTTCATAAATCTAATTGCTCCATAACTAAATGAAAGGTTTTTTCTTTTGTGGTACATTTAAACAATTACTCATAACTTGGACTGTTTAATTTGAATTAGTTGCATGTCATGTATGCAATTTCTCAATAATTTAAATTGCTTGTGTATCATACATTACACTTTGCATGAGTACGTATCTCTTTCATTCCTTTTAACCAAAATATGGTAGGTTCATCTTTCCACCTTATAGGTCGGTTGGCAGAGCTAGCAGGGAATAGGGACCATACATTTGCTTTTTTGAAAAAGGCGGTTATGGGATATTATTTACACCTACTTGATTATCCCAACCATCACTATCCTACACCTTCACCAGATGAATTCTGACTGTCAATTGATATTTGTTTTTGACGGTTTATTTGTAGTACAGTGATTGAATGGATGGGATCATTCAATCAGCGTGTGTATATATATATATATATATATATATAAATTTCTTGTGAAAACTTTGGATCTTGCCATCCAAAGTACATGCAGCTAGATGAGCGGTTTATATATAGTAGGGCTCTTACGTTCTAGGCAATGGGCTAGGTCTGGCCTTGTGGGGTCCAATCTAGCCTGGCCTATTAATCCACCAGGCCCACACTCTGAACCAGCCCCAGGTAGTTTACCAATATGTAGTGGAATTCATTCTAAAAGTTTGATGGCTGCCTAGTTTGATCTCCTTGATTTGAGAGTGGATTAAGTGAGACCCGGCCTCACCTAAGACGTTGCGTCCCTTACCATGTGTTTACTGTGGGGCCCACCTTGATGTATCCATGCCGTCCATCCATTTTTCACATCATTTTAAGGCATTATGCAAAAAAGTAAGCAGATCCAATTATCAGGTGAACCGTGCCATAAGAAACAGTGGTGATTGCCCATCCTACCATTAAAAACTTCTTAGGGCGCTACTTAATGTTTCGGTAATGTTTATTTACCATCTAATCTATGGATAAGGTTAAATAAAATGGGATGAAGGGAAAAAACAAATATCAGCTTGATCCAAAACTCTTGGCTTGTTTCATCTGTGAAAGATATGGATGTGTCAGCCCGAAACATGGTTAAATGACTCTGCAACTCAGATTGACTCATTCAGTCTTCAATCATGACACACCCGAGTCAAGGGTGACTTCTAACCAGATTAAGTCCAAGTTCCATTAAAATCGTCCAAGTTGCATGGGACTTGTCCAATTCTAGAAACCGTGGCCTGAAATAGGCCAACACGGCCTAATTTTGGAGGTGATGGATGGGGTACGATGAAATGGATTTTCAGCCCTAAAATGTCTTAGTCACAGTGGAGTTGTCAATGGGTGGGGCCTAGCTATCGTTCGGGGCAACTGATGTACTCAATGGATGTCAGTGTAGATCATGGTAGGCTGCGCAACACACCCACACAATTAGTCATATGATGCACCAATCCACTGGTGGGGTTAGTGTGTCTCCTTAGCACTCGAACCTTACACCTTACACCTACTGTGGAAACACTTAGGCGGCTTCCAGCTGGGCTAACAGGCAAGATATAGCTCAAGTAGACCTCACCAAAGAAAATGGGGATTGATCTCCTACCATTAAAAACTTATTGGGGCCACAAAAGTTTTCAATCAAGCTGATATTTGTGTTTTCCCTTATTCCATGTCTATGTAAAGTTATGAATAGGTTGGATCTCAAATAAACATGACGGTGGGCCTTAGGAAGGTTTTAATGGTCGGGTCATTGTCTCCACTTTTTTCTTTGGTGGCTCTACTTGAGCTTTAGATCGGTCTCAGTCTTTAGCTCATGCCCTAAAATGATCTATCCAAGTGGATGGATGGTGTGGATACAACACATACATCACGGTGGAGTCCACAGAAGTTGGTGAAGTCCTTCAGTAGTGAGATAGCTACTCAAACTTGTAGTAGGTAATCCGGGTTCCATTGGATGGGAAGTAGATTGGCTGGTGTACAGTGATGTTGTTGGTGTGGGTAGTGGCCCGCGCAAATGAGCCCGTCAGTCCTTAGTACCATGATTGTATGAACGATCCAAAGAAGATTAAGGTTTTGTGGACCCCACAATGATGAATTTAGTATATCCACACCGTCCATCCATTTGGCGAGATCATTTTAGGGTATGATACCCAAAGTGAGTCATATCCAAAGCTCAAGTGGACCACACCACAAGGCAGTGGGGACAATGATTCTCACCGTTAAAAAATCCCTAGGGCTCACCATGGTGTTTATTTGCCATCCAAACTGTTCATAATGTCACAGGACCTGGATGAAGGGTAAAAACAAATATAAGATTAATACAAAGCTTCTATGACCCTTGAGAAGGTTTCAATGGTAGACATTCACTCTCTACTAATTTCTACAATGTGGTCCACTTAAACTTTGGATCCATCTCATTTTTGGTATAAAGCCTTGAAAAAATCTCGCAAAATGAATAGATGGTTTGGATATAACACATACCTCTTAGTGGGGACAATGAAACTTGCTGACATCAATTCACCAGGCGAGTTGGTGGTGTGTGGTACACCACGCAATCCGCTTCCCACTGGATGGGCTCCATCCAGCGGGTACATTTATGTAGAGATGCACACGAGCAGAGCTGGCCCTGCTCGAGCTTGGCTTGATCAGTGGCCCACTGAGCTTGAGCTTGGCTTGGCTTAAGCATTGAGCTCAAAACAATAACTTGAGCTTGACTTGCTGGTCGAGCCGAGCGAGCTTTGTTTGATCCAAGCCGAGCTGTCTTTTTTTCTTCTAAATAATAATATAAAATTTTTAAACAAATCATAATTATAAACAATTATAAATTTAAATAAATTATAACTATTTAAAGTTTAAACTAACTCAACCCTACCTGACCCACTGACCTGACTCAACTCAAACCACCTGACCCAACCCAACCTTACCTGACCCACTCACCTGACTCGACCCAACCCACCGACCCGACCCAACCCAACCCAACCCTACCTGACCCACTGACTTGACTCGATCCAACCCTACCCGACTTACTGACCTTACTCAACTCAACCCACTGACCCAACCCAACTAGTTGACCCGACCCACGATCATCTCCTTGCACAGGCCGTCGTACAATAATGTCTTCGACCTCCTCATTGCTGGGATCTGAATCGTCTGGTGTAGCTCTGCGGTTAGGCACTCTACGAAATAAAGGGGTTGTTCTGTATAACGATCATAGGTGGTTGATAGTCGCCTTGGGCTTGGGGCAAATTTAACATTGCTGCAATGCGGTTGAGGGTTGCCTGTATACCTTGCAGGATCAACCGATTCCCCCACTGCGCTGCATTGAAAGCTGTCGCCAGTGATATAATTCTTTGGAGTAATGTCCTTACTCCTTGGGATAAAGATCCAACCCTTCGTTAGAGGCCATCGTCCTGAGGAATAAAACTCTCTGATACCATTGATGCAGGGAGGACGTGGGAGGTTGATCACCGTCTTCCTCACTATATAGATACCTTGAATGCACAAGGTGTTTCTTGAATCCATGAGAAGATAAAAAGGAAATAATTTCTAAAAAATTCGTAATAATTGATTGACTAATTATAAAATCATTTCTACAATGCTTTAAATAAAAAACTAAACCTTAGGAAGGACTCCAACTACAATTAAAGTTCTTAGATAAAGAAAAACTAAACAAATTAAAATTTAGAATTATAAAAAAATAGCAGATTTTTCCTAAAATTTCGTTTTTCTACTATAACCACGCGTTTTCTGGCAAAACGGACAAACACCCACTTTAGTGGGTCGGTTCACCCCAAAACAAAATTTTAGTTGGAATCCATATGGCCGATTTACTATCTACCTTCTTTTGGTCCATCCATGTGAAAATTGCCGATTTTTATTAACTTTTTCTTATCTTTGTCTGGTCCATGTGTGATAGGAATGTGCTTGATCCACGCCCTTCATCAGGGGTTCTTGTCCTACATAACAATCCGATCTAATACTAGCCCCATTTTAGGGTATTCTCTATTTCAAACAAAATAAACTCAAAATAAAAAGAAGACAAATACACAAAAGCCTATCTATTTGGGAAGAATTAAACTCAGGGTGGATGCTCGAGCGTTCGCTGCCAGGCGCAGTGTGGGTCGTGCGTTTGTTGTCGGATGTGAATGCAATGCGAGGAGGAAGCCGGAACAGACGTCGAATGTGAATGCGGTGCGAGGAGGAAGTCGGAACGGACGTCGGATGCGAATGCGGTGCGAGGAGGAAGCCGGAACGGAGAGAGAGAGAGAGAGAGAGAGAGAGAGAGAGAGAGAGATTTGAAACTTGAAAGATTAGGAGGGAGGGAAAGAGAGGGAGATGGACAGGGGCGCGGCGGGCTGGGTGGGAGTGAAAATGAAATGAAAAAGAAAAAAAAGGGTGGGTGAGGTCAAGTAAGGTTAGATTTTGTTTACACACACACACACACACACTCTCTCTCTCTCTCTCTCTCTCTCAAGTCCAATTGGTTGGACCACAAGTTATAGTCCACCCAGCTGATAACTTTCAATTAGTTAAGAGCACATGACATCAAACCCCTTGAATAGGTTGGTCCAACCATGAGGAGTGCCCAGTTAAAAAATTAGCCCCATTTGCTCATTGGGTGGACTACAACATAGGAAACAATTTCTAGCCATTGATAAATAGCAAATTACAAGTGCAGGCGCTTGAAAAGTGGATATGGCTGATTTTCGCTAAAGGTGATCCTCATGATAGGACCAGCCTATTAGACTGGTTAGATGTTGCACACACGTCAAAAGTTGGAACTTATTTGATGGGTGGACTGCAAATTATGGTCCAACCGGTTCTTAAGTCCAATTGGACTTCAGAACCGGTTGGACCATAGCAGTCCACCTAGTAGATTGATTCCAACCTGTTAAGTGCTTGTGAAATCCAATCATTCTAATAGGTTGGCCCGACCATGAGGATCACCTGGTGCAAAATCAGCTCTATCCAATTATTCAGTGAGCCACAATATAGAAAACAACATATAGCCATTGATTAATAGCAAAATATAAGTGTGGTACATTAGGTCAGTGGATGCAGCTGTTTTTTGCATGAGTTGTTCCTCATGGTGGGGCCAACTATTTAGGAGGATTGGCTGTAACAAGCACTTAACAAGTTGGAATCAATCTGCTAGGTGGACTGCAAATTGTGGTCCAACCGGTTGGACTTGAGAGTGCCTATATATATATATATATATATATATATATATATATATATATATATATATATATATATATATCCTCACTTGTGCTCAAGCTTGGCTTGTTATCGACGAGCTTTCAAAATCAACCTTAAGCTTGATTAAACTAAGCCTACAAGCCAAGCCAAGCCAAGCTTAAACTAGCCAAGCCGAGCGAGCTTTTCGAGCTAGCTCGGCTTGTGCACAGCCCTACATTTATGACAGTTAGGGCTGTCAATGGCCGGGCTAGCCTATTTGGCTTTCGGACTGAGCTTGGGCTAGAGAAGTAGGCCTAACGGCTAGGCTTAGGTTTAAAATTTAGGCTTGTTTCTCAATTATGCTCCATTTGGACCATGTACAGCAGCTTGTCAGCCTAGCGCAGCCCGCTAAAATTTGAAAGGGCAATTTTATAATATACACCATCGGTAAAAATCCTCCACATGAGTATTGGTCGGTGCTCCATGGGCCCACCATAATGTATGTGTTTTATCCAAGCTTTCTATCCATTTTCCAACTCATTTTACGGCATGAGCCAAAAAATTAGGCAAATCCAAATCTCTGGTTGACTACACCATAGCAAACAGTGGTGATTGAATGCCCACCATAAAAAACTTCCTAGAGTCCACTGTAGGGTGTATTTTCCATCCAACCAATGTAGTGTATATTTTCCATTCAACAAGTTGAAGTGAAAACACAAATATCATCTTGATCAAAATCTTTTGTGGTCCAGAGAAGTTATTAATGGTGGGTGTCCAATCATATTTGGATCTGCCTCATTTTTAGGCTTATGAAAATGAGCTAGCAAAATGGATAGACTCCGTGGATAAAACACACACATCAAGAGGCCTACTTAGCTTTTCCAGCACCAACCAATTTGGACCTTGGTACTGGAGGGGTCACTACCAAATCCGAGTTGGTCTTTACATCGCACACATGGCAGATTGATCCACCAATCGGAGTATCAATTTTGGATGGCCTGCATTTCAGAAATCGAGCATATTAGGCAAACCGATGTGTTACTTCGCATTCCTCCTAAAAACTGTCCCTTTTGAAGGCCACTTACTAATTGGATAAGATCATCTTATGTATGTCCATTTTGAACCATTTTCTTTCAATCCTGTGGGAAATTAAATGGATGGTCCTGAAATTATATGAATGGTCCTGATCATCAAGCCACCTTGCCACATGTACTGTATAGATAGATCTGCTATATTTTGTTCTTTAAATCCTGTCCTATCCAGTCCCAACTCACATAACAATTGTGCAGTATTTGATGAACAGCTTAGATTACATAACTGACAAAACATGTTGGCTAGCATATCATGTTGACTGTATGGCCATTCATGCTAGATAGCATGAAAAAAATTCCATTCATGAAATTTATGTGACATAACAACTTAAATATACCAGTAGCTCATTTAGGAGTTATTTTAGATATAATTTATTTCAAGCTTAGATGAATTATAATTTATTTAGTACCATGACGCTAACATATACACTTCTAATTTTTCAGCGTTGTGTATATGTGAACTAAGATATTGGGGTGAACTGAAAAGCGGTATGTGTAAAACACAGTTATATGTCATGCTTTTACTTTTACTCGTATTTACATTGTTATATGTCATGGTTTATTAATAAGAGTAATTTTGATTAATCACATACAAAAATTATTGGCTGTGCATCATATTAGTTAGGAATTTTTAGCAAAACATTTACATGAGTTATTGATTATGCATAATTTAGTTAGGATTTTTTTAGTAAAACATACTTATATGTCATGTTTTTATTAATATTGGTAATTTTTTTTTCAATCGTTTACATAAGTTATTGATTATGCATAATATTAATTAGTAGTTTTTACCATAAAATTCATGAGGAAATTATATTTTATCAAATAATGTCTCCACCATTAGAAATTGTGCTTTTCGAGAGATGAAATTACAAAAAATATGCTCATTTTTTATTTATTTATTTATTTAAGAATTAGTGAGACTCAAGAAATTTGTCACCTCATTTGCCCATGGTGTCCATTCATTTTGGGCATGATCCAAAAAATGAGGTAGATCCAAATCTTATTTGGACCACACCACATGAAACAATGGGGATTGAACACTTATCGTTGAAGACTTTTTGCGGGCCACAAAGGTTTTGGATCAATATGATATTTGTGTTTTCCCTTCATCCAAGTTTGTGTGACCTTATCAACAGGTTGGATGGCAAATAAACATTACAGTGGGCCTTAGCAAGTTTTTAATGGTGGACATTCAATCAACAATGTTTTCCTGTAGTGTGGTCCACCTAAGGTTTGGATCTATCTGATTTTTGGGCTAAAGCCCTAAAATGAACTGAAAAAATGGATGGACAATGTGGATGTAACACAGTTATCATGGTGCGGCCCACAAATCTTTGACACCAGCTAGCTAGTGTTGTGGTAACTCACCAAACCGTGTCCTTGTTGGACCGGTTGGATGCCACACACATACCATGTGGGCCAACAACTTTCTATTTTCCACTTTATTGTCAAGAAAAAGTGGAAGGGGGTTAAGGTAATTTCTACTCTTAACTTGGGAATCACAGGGAGCAATATTGGGTAAAATCCAATTCCTTAAAGAATTTTGCTGTAAAAATTCCTATACCATAATGCCTTTGCAATTGGAGATCGCCAGCTGATTTAGATTTTGCTAAATAATGCTTTCATGATTTAAATCACGGAGCAGTGCTTTTGAAGGTGTGAAATTACCAAAATGCCTCATGTATTTTTTGTTTTACTCAGTTTTGAAGTTGTGAATTGTGAGGACCAATTGGCATGTGTATGATTTCTAAGGCATCCGATAGATGCATACAGCCATGATGATCAGATGAATATAAAATATGGATCCAATCATTAGGTGGGCCTCACCATAAGATAATTTACACCTAAAAACATCCAAATGCACTTGTAATACATCTAATGATTTAACAGCCCCAACTTTTTGTTTGGGCGATCACCATGCTACGGTGCATATGTAAATATGTTGGAAGTCAGACCACGTGCACCTACAATTCTTGATTTTAATACTTTTTTAAAGGAAAAATTGAAAGAGACATTTAGATAATTTTCTCTTCCAAAAATCACCTACCAACAACACTGAGGTCTTGGTATCGATTCCCAGGTGGGGTGGCTAACATGGTAGTGCACCAACAACGTGTACTAACCCTGCGGAAAAAAGCACCTACCAACAATTGGATTCACAAAGGCATTATTTTGAATTGCAATTTCTGAGAAATTTTGTCGTAAAAATGCCAATGGTTTTCCTTTTTTTTTTTTTTTAAGGCTTTTAAGGTTGAGATTAATTTAAGAAACTTACCTTAAATGTTGGCCTGCTTTTTAACCGGCCTATTTGGATTCATGGAAAGCATGGGAAATAGTTAGTATTTCTTGGAAAACCTTAATTTAGGGAACTATGAGAAAGGAAACATGATTTTTATTATTTTCTTTTTCAACAATATATATATATATATATATATATATATATATATATATATATATATATATATATATTTTAAATTTAGGATCTATTTTCACATATTTTGTTTAGAAAAATTTAAAAAAATTCTAAAAAAATTGTAAATAGTCACTAGTATGAGTCATATTAGTGTATGTGTCATATGAAATGCTTCAAGATGGATAATGGTACATGTGATATATGCAGCATATATGAGTGGAAATGGTATTTTCTATGAATCCCATAAACAAAAGCTTGGCAAACAATGGAAAGTGAGTTCCATCGGAAACCATGAAGCGCATGTACTGAGCTTGGTGGGTCCATATGGTAAGGACAAAGATAATCATATTGACAAAGGAGATTTGACAGTCCATGGCTTTGATTGAGGATTCATGATTTTTCATCTGAAACATACTAATTTTATGAAAATCACATATAATAAAGAAATATTTTTTTTCTTTTCATTTTTTGGCGTTTACTTCGCAGGACCTGCCGAAAAAATATTGCATGCATCATCTTGTTATTGGATTAACGAAGAGCAAATTCCAACGTTGGGAAGCACTCTAGGGTTGTAGAGGCGACGTGTGCGGCATTGGAAGTGATGGAGATTGTGTCCGACCACTGTTTGGACCTTTAACCATCTCATCATATCTATGTTGGGGCCCACTGTCATGCATTGGTTTATTCATGCCAACCATCCCTTTTCTAACATCATTTTAGGATATGGGCCAAAAAATGATGCAAATCCAATGATCTAATGGACCACACCAGACATGACACGGATTAGCTACTGCTACTGAATTGATGTCATCAAGTTTTGCTCACTGTTTGGTGTGGCCCACTTGAGCATTGAATCTGCCTAATGTTTAGGCCCATACCCTAAAATGATCTTGAACAAAGAATAGACGGTGTGAATAAAAAGATACATAACGGTGGCCACACACAGATCTGGTTAGACGCTTGAAGTTGAGACCATGAGAAACGAAGTAGATCAAATTTTCCTCTCTGAAATTTAATATTCACCGATGAGTTTTTGATATAGTTATTTAAAGGAATTCTTTTTAAATAGTTTTTACTTGAATAATATATGAATTTATGATTTTCTGTCTGAACGGTTTTTTCTTATAGAAAGGATGGTTGGAGGGTTAAGATCATCCAATCTGATTTCTTTCTCAGTGCATGGTCCATCCAGTATGGGACTGATTCAATCAACAGTCTGGATGAGGTCTCATTTATAGTCAGTGACTAAGAGCAATGGTTACTTAGGGGTTGTTTAGCACCATAGAATTGGTGGTAAATCTATGAGGTAAGTTTCTTTGGCACCATGGAATTGGTGGTACCACCCTTTCCACCGTTTTGGATGATGGGCTAAAAGCTATTTTTCCGAACTATAATTAGTTTTAAGAATCGGTATCCCCCACCTTAATATTTATGTACATTTACTTCGATCGCTAGGAGTGCCACTACATTTTAGTGGTAGGGCCTAAAAGTTGGCCCGGTTTGTGATTTTGGTAGGCCATACGAAGTGAAACAATTGTAAAAGATATTACTTGTATGTTGTTTCTAATCATATGATTCACCTAAATCACATACCGAGCTGATGTTTGGGACCTACAGCTAATATGGAGTGATATGCTTGATGATTGGATTTTGCATAACCCTTATGGTGGGCCAAAAAAAATTTAGTAAAGTACATATGATGCATGGAAAAAGATGCCAAACATAAATTTTGAATTCATATGAAATTCATATCCATAATGCTGAACGCAACCTATGATTTGAATTACCGTAGATTTCATGTAATTGTGAATTGGATTCCAATTTACATGGAATCCATGCTACCACTAAGGAGTGGGTGGAAAGAACATTCCCGGTGTTTGTAAAAACGCCCAGCCTACTGGTGTTCCGCCGCATGAGGTCTTTCAAGGGATAGGCCAGCAAGCGGCTAGCTAATCAGGTGGGTGGGGAGCCTGTGAAGAGGAAAAGGGAAGGCCACGTAAGTACGGACTAGACGGGACGGTGTTGTTGGCTTTGTCTTCCATTTCGCTCACCTCCCCGCCTCAGGTTCAGCTATACTGTCGCAGAAGCGGGGTAGAGGGCAGTCACCCGGTACTGAGAGAAAACAACAGTTGGCTTCTCTTGGTGAGATATTCCACCATTCTTCTTTCTTTTTAACGCGGGGTATAGTTGACGTTGATGAATCTATCTATTGAATTGATCTTCTATTGGATTTGATGAATTGGAAATGTTTTAACGTGAATTTGGTTGTTGTCAATGCCTTTTTTTAACTGTTCTATTGAATTTGAATATGAATTTCATATGATATCATTTTTCTTGCCACTGAAATGTCATTAGTGGTTTATCTTGGCTTCATCTCCGTGGTCTGGTAATTGTAGCTGTGCATTTTGTTTCATGTCCCTCTTCTCTGAGATGGAATTGGAAGCCTCTCCATCTGAAAACTTTTTTCCGATTTGTAGCCTGTAGCCAGGCTTCTTCCACCATTGTGGCCTGTGGGAGTGTTTGTTGGTAATTTGGGCACATTTAATGATCCCAATCATCAATCTGTGATATTTTAATTGTCAACACTAATTTTCCCTTGTTTGAGAGAAAAAAAAAGCTATGGAAATCGATTTCTATTTCCAAGATAAAGAAAATGGATTAACATGTTTGATGTCAATTTCTAAAGTTATGAGAGAGCCCTCGCCAGTTGCGATAATTGACTTTTTATTATTTTCATGAGAGACTGCTGTCCAATGCAAACAACAACATTACAGTAGGAATCTGCAGTTACCCATTATTGAGCCTTCCATGTCGGTTTCCATATCCATGTTTCAGTTTCTCTTTATCCAAACACCATCCTTGAATAGACCAAGTAACTTAACATCCGACTCATTCCTTACTTTGCGCAGACCTTGTTCAGAAGTCATTTGGGATTACTTCCATTCCAATTTCCGTTGTCCAAAAGAATTGTTTTTTTTTTGTTATCATACGCATACCATGTACAGCAGTAGTGTTGCTGTTTTTTGAATCTAAATTTGTTTATCTTCCTTGATAGGGAATTTTGGATAAGACTTAGATGATGATGACGATGATGAACTTCCCATGTTTCTTTTATGACATAGATATATTGCACTTGAAAATTATTGGAATTGGTTCATGTTCTCTGGTGGTTTTAACATCTCTTTCACATGCGCCTTTTATTTTCCTTGGATTATCTTAGGTGTTGTATAATTAGTTCACCTTTTGATTTGTAAGTGTTGTCTGATGCTTTTCTTTTCAGTTATAAGAGAAGTAATGTCATTTTGAAATCTTGGCTTATCGTGTTTCGGTGATCGTTTAGGTGGATTAAACAATGCTGAAAAACATCAAACCCAAAAGGATGGACACACAATTCCTGGAGAGTATCGCTTTACCTTTCTAATTAGCTTCTGAATAGAACGCGTGCTGCTCAAAGAAGGAGAGTATCAACTGAAGAAGTGTGTAAGATTGTCCATGTAAATGCCAACACGTGTTGCACACGGTACAAGCTATCCACCAGGTGGGTCCTGCCATGTTACATGGCCCAAAAAACAAGATGGTTTCTCATCACATGGACTATAATAGAGAAACTCGACCAAGTTTTCTTTTTTAGCCATCCATTTTCGTAAACTATGACCCACCTGATCATCAGTTGACCAACCTGTTTTTTATCTAATGCACAGCTTGGATCCTGAACTGTCAGATAAATTTAAAAGAGATGAACAAAGATGCAAGATATGATGTGAAAATAGAATAGAATGCATACCCATACCTTTCTTTTGCTGCATTAATCAATGCCCCGGCTTGTGCCGTTACTCTGAGAACGATTTCGAATATTTGGCTCGCATTGCAGGAATCCAAGAGCTTCTGAAACAGTTTATTTCCGGATTCGTGGGCCATGAGCTCATCCATGGATACTAGAGTCACGCCAAGTATCTTTTGCGTGGCCACAAGGTCCCCTTGTTCCAGAATCTCCAGCAAATGCTTACAGCCAATTATATTTTTGGCCATCGAATGTATCTCATCATCCTGCAGTTGTTCCCATGAGCACGGGTCGGGAAATGCCAGTCCAAAATGACTCTGAAACTGCATGTTGGACAAAGCTTAGCCTACTCTCTCTGTATATCCGTTCTATCCATCAACGAAAGGGGTTTGTCCAACAACGAACACGGACCCCACAGGTTATTTCCTGCAATGGGAGCTATGTAATCCGGAATCACAGCTGAAGTCGATATCAAATCGTAGTCCAATCCCGCAGTTACCATGGTTGGATTTTTAGGAATATGGTTTCTAAGACGCAAATTCCCCAACTCATTGAAGTAATATCATTGAGATTCTCAACATGCAGAACTTCATTACTGAGACCCATGCTCGAATTAGGATGGTTGCTGATTGAATTCAGATAATCACCGATGGAAATGCCATGAGAATCCCCACAAAAAGGTAGTCCTTTAGTGGGATTTTCCAAGCATGGAGTGGATCCTGTCAAATTAATTCCATTGTTGTGATCATGAAAGTCCCAGAAATCGAACAAGCGGCGCCCAAATCCTTGTCCGTCAATGCCCGCAGTCTCCAGCTGGGAACTTCTCTCACTCAAGACAGCTTGGGACAGGTTCTGAGCAGAACCATTACCATGACGAGCACTCAAACTAAATGAATTCGACATGAAACTGAAATCCGTTTTGGTGTCTTCTACGCACTTTCCTGATCTGGGATAACCTATTGAACTGGCCGTTGATCGATAAATATCAGTCTCTAGCCTTGGAATCTGAGCAGAACCCATACCCCCAATTTGGCTATCACCCACGACAACATTTGGCATGTTTCGCACAGAGCCATTTCCTTGACCAGAAACAGAACCGATCGGATTCTTCAGGGAATCTCATGATATTTACAATTGAGAGGTTGTATGTCATAACATATTGTGATAGTGTCATCAATCCAAATGTCATCCCAAAAGCTAACCATCTTCCCGTTGCCCACCAACATGCCAATTTCGGGGAGAACTTTGGCTGCTGTTTGAGCAATATAAGTTCTAGCATGGGGAAGCTCCTATAGATTGAGGAATTCTTTATCCACTGACCTGAGCTTGCCTCACCATACTTTCCAGTGATGACTTTGGCTGCCGTTTGAGCAATAAGATTTCTAGCATGGGGAAGCTCCATAGATTGAGGAATTCTTTATCCACTTGCCTCACCATACTTTCCAGCATGACTTTCCTCCCAATTCTTGTCTTTCCTTTACCCTCTCTTTCAACAAATTTACTTCCAAAACATATAAGAACCCTTCAATAATTTATGTTCTCTCTACATGTTGGAAAAAGCAGTATTTGATTATTCCATGATTGTTATACAATTCAACTATACTTGAATGATGATTGCAGATTTATGATTTTGGGCTGCGATTCATATTGGCATGGACACGATACAATTCGAATCATACAACTCAAATTGCAAACTGTAAGAATTTGGCAACAGTTCATATAACAGCTAAAAGGACCAGCCACCATATTGTCCTTTTCTTCTTTGTGAAATGCCACATGGAGAACGAACACCCTTTGGTCCCTCACCCTTGATATGCATTGATCCGGTGGGTCTCTTTTGAAGGTTGAGTTCCACACCATACCCTCGATATGGACTGGACTGATTTTTTGGGGCAGGTCATCTATACGTTGTCCCACTTGATGCGTGGGTTAGATGTCCTACATGTAAAGGTGCATGTTGGCTTAGGAAAATTCATTAATATCATGTATGTATGTATATTGTATATTTATTGCATAATTTTGGCAATATTGTGTACAAAGGGACACCTATTTTCATCTCCAAATATGCAAAATGTTTGATTGTCCTGTTTAACCTGTGCAGGGCCCGTTTGAGATATTGTGCTTATCGGGTTCATACTTGCTCACTGATGATGGTGGTTCCCGCAGCTGAACTGGTGGTTTGAGTCTCCCTCTCCTAGTCCTAATGGTCATGTTATTGGCGGTGGAGTCGGTGGGATGCTCATTGCAGCAAGCCCTGTCCAGGTATCTGGTTTCATCTCTTTTATGTCCATGCCATTATTTTTCAACTTCAATTCTACTTTTTTATTGTAATCAAGCTAAGTACTAGACTATTAGATAGTGCTTGATTGCAATCACCCTATGTAATAGTTTATTACATTGCGTCGGTGGGAATTTTGTGTTCTCATTGCTAGTCTCAAGCCCAAATAAAGGAGGTGGGTTGTGTCAGGTTGGCAGCTGGCATCAAACTTGTGCCATTACTTCCATCATGAATACGAACAGAACAGGATTCGTATACCCGATCCCAATTAGTTGGGATACGGCTTAGATGATGATGATTAATTCTACCATATAGCATACATTTTTGCCATTGGATCGACTATTGCAACAAATATTTACTCATGCTGTAATGCAAATCGAGCATAGATTTGGTAATTTATCTGCACGATCTTCGACTGTCAATGAACTGGGCATGGGTTGATGCATCAGAGCATTATTCATCTCAGTTTAATGTAAACATCCACAATAGCTCAGAAAATATGTTATGGAAATGCAGGAAGGCCCAACGTACTGTTTGACCGGGAGTTCATGGTCTCCACATCTTCTTAAGTAATGCATACGATCCTCAACCCAGATGTACTTGGGTTTTCAATTTCACACAAGTGGGTCCCATGTCTTAGTATTAGCCCCCACCATGGATGGACCATGCTTAAAAAGTCTACCAGATTGAAAAATTCTGTCGTTCTAGTCTCCAACTTTAAACCCTTTTTTCTGTTGAACATGGACCTTTGCCGCATTTCTCTTCTTGACCATTTACTTTGACGCCACAAATTGAAAGGTTTGGATTGTCCTATTGAAGAGATTTTTAGGGCACGTTCCATCGGTGGTGGAGCTTAACAAACAAATGATGAAGATCGCTGAACAATGGGCATTAAAATCTTATTGAGAGTGATTGCAAGAACCTTCTTCTGCCAGAGGTCCATAGTTCCAAGACTCGGTAATTTGACTCGAAACTTGGCAGAGTCAACTCTAGTCAATGAGATTACGAGTCGAGTCACTAGGAAATTGGCTTGTCCTGCATGACTCGGCCACAAAGTGAAAAGGCTCATTCAGTCAACCGAGTTAACTTGTTGCCTCTACATGAATTGAGCTAAGCTACTCTGTTTAATAGGTTAATAGAAGTAAAAAAAATGAGTGGTAATCTTCAAACTCAAAACCTACACTATTGAAGCAACCCCTTGAAAGTATAAACCCACACCTGTCTCTGCGCATTTGATTAGTTTTACTATTTTATATTCTTCTAATCAATAACTATTCTAAATATTCATAATTATTTTAAATGGGCTTTGCTAAAATCCCCACCTTCATGGGGATGTTGGCAGTGTCCTCAAAGCTTTTAAATGGCACATGGGGTAACCCATCATCGATCTAAGCCATTCATTCATTCAACCAATGTTTTAAATATAGACAATGTTGGCCAATGTATCCCGCGATATATCTTGTATGCTACCTACGCGATACAAAACTCACAAGTAGTGCCAACATATCCCACACGTTCGATTCGGTGAGCATTTTCAATTTCTATTCCCTTTTTTTGTTGAAATTATGTTAAACTGGTGTCAAATGATTACAAATCCATTGATTCTTCACATTTTACATGAAAAATCATGGAAATGCAGCTTTGATTTCTATATCCATTGGTTCTTCATGTTCTCCATTTTTTTTTACTAAATTTTCTTTCAACAAACTGTCAATTGAGACTAATTTCAAAGTATTTAGGAGTATTTAATTAAATGATCATCACATACACTTGATTTCAAAATTTGAGTGTAGGTGGTCTAATTTGGGGAATATTGGGGAAATTTTGAATTTTCCTCAATTTCTTCCAAATTACTTGCAATGTTGTACTCCAAAGATAAAATCAAGCATGTATGAGGGCTGATCTATTAATTTTTTAAGTCATTGTCAATTTTTAAAAAATAAAAATTCTTTTTAATTAAAAATTAATAAAATATTTTTTTTTGTTGAAATTTTCCTGCAACTAGCTGTCAATTAAGACTAATTTTGAAGTATTTAGGAGTGTTTGATAAAATGATCATCACATACACTCTAAATAGTTATGCATTCAATTTGAATATAGTTGCACTAGTTCAGTCAAACAATGCTTAGCTTATGACCCTATATAAATGAAATTTATCATGTGTACTTCTTTTTTGAGATGTTATGATTTAAAAGTATGTATAGTCTTTTTTAACAATCTTTGAAGTTTCATTGAAAAATTCAACTATTTCTCTAATGTTTCCTCATGTTTCTCAAAAAGTGTGATAGATTACCTGATACAAATGGTATATCTCTTGAGATAGCTGATACGTATTTATATTCCAATGGTGCGATACGTAATGTGATACCGATATTTCAAGCACTGCATTCAACAACTAGAAGCAAGCCATGGTGTACAAATCATGCCAACCGGGTGACCTTAAGTGTAGGATAAATATCATGGAAACAAACAACCAAGATTCAGCATAGAATCAAAATAGCTCCAATCATCATCTTGAAATATCTACTAGATTGATCCCACTTTGTATTGCTTATGATTCCAAAAGTAGCATTTTGGTTTAGTGATTCTAACCATGTCATCTATGGCTCATATACAATGGACAGTTGTAACGAATCAGCCTCATTCAAAGGGTTAGGATTATCTGATCAGTGTGATGTTTGGACCATCGCTTGCTCCATTGGTAATATTGAATGAACCTTCCTGATCGATGATTGGAAGTCCCACTTGTCATTCAAAAGGTTTGGGGACGTTGCTAACATCCCCATAAAAGTGGGGACATTAGCAAAACCCATTTTCAATATATCTAAATAAGTCATGAAATACCAAATTGAGTCAAGTGAACTAAAGACCCAACTGAGTCTTTGAGTCAATCCAGCCCAATTGTAGATGAGTTGAGTCGAGTTCTTGGGTTTTGAGACGAGTCCAGTCGACCAAGTTAGGTTTCAAGTCGAGCTGCGACCTTGAAATCTAGGTGACCGCACTTCCGAGTGTTTTGAGAACAGTACGCTTCTTTATCTTCCCTACTCCAACTACAGAATGGGCCCAACTTTGGTATAAGGAAATTAGCAAACTCCAATCTTGACTGAAATGGAGGTTGCTATAGCATGAGAGGAACCACACCGTATTTGGTTGATACTATGAATATATCTCGGGCCTTCGACAAGTGGGGCCCATGGATTTGATGATTCAAACTATTGATTTAATGTGTTATGATCCCAAGCTATCTGTCTACCTCTGGAATTTAATATTTATTTAGTTGGAGAGAGAAGACATGGGATTAATATCTTGCTGATTAGGAAGGGAATAATGCTAATTAGATTCAGACAGATAATTTTATTTTTATTTTGACTTGTTATCATAACGGGTCCCACAATGGATATACCATACCCCAAAAATCTCCCAGAAAGACGATCCTAGCCACCCATTCGTCTCTTTTATCAGTGAATGTGGGCTAATGCTGTAATTTTTTTCCCTTAACAGTTAAATTTCTAGGCCATCAACTGAATGATTAGATGGTCCCACTCAAAAGTTTCTTTTAAGTGATGGTTTATCCATGGTGGGGCCATTGAATCAACAGTCTGGATGACTGAACGATGCATCTCACTTGCATCATATAATTCCTCAGGGCATGCTTCTATGGTGTGGCTGATGAGTATTTAAATATTTTACATCAAGGACAACGAAAAACAAAACAAAACAAAGATAAAAAATGAAAACATTATCAATAAAAAGTGAAATGTTATTTAAAAAAACCCCAAAAACAAAATCAACTCATTACATAAAGTAGGAGATGAGTTGGTTTAAAACATATAAAAAAATAAAAGAGCTAACACAATCTATTTGAAGAAAAAAAAAGAGAGCCAATGCCTGGCTGAATTCACAAAAACATCTTATTTTTAAACTCTTTACTAAAACCCGCTTAAGGTTTCTACGTCCAAAAAGGCCTACCATCTTATACTCTTAGGTATGGTATACTATATTTTTAAAAGACATTTTTTTTACCCTCCAAAAAAAAAAAAAAAAAAAAAAAAAAAAACCTCTCCTCTAACTCACAAAGCTCGCAAGTTGCAACCCGCAAGCCTTCTCCCTCCTATCTCTCTTGAGGCCGTGATTTCTGTGAATAATCATCTCCGTCCATCCATTTTGCAAACTCATTTTAGGATATGCGACCAAACATGAGTTAGATTCAAGACTTAAGTGGGCCACAAGAATTGGAAAACTGGGAAAAGAAATGCTTACCTTCAAAACCTTTGTAGGCTCCACCTTTATGTTTATATGCCATCCAAACGGTTTATAAAGTCATTACCGCTGAAATGAACTGAAAACGCCAAAATCCTTTTCTTAATACAAAAGGTGAAGCTCCCACGTACGATTGGACTCAAGGGAGTTAATCTCATCATCGATAGCCTGCTTAACTCGAGTATCTAACTGTAATGACTCTTCAAAACGCTCTGGTTCACCATTATCTGTCAGCAATAGATAATATAATGAGTGTGAGTATCGAACCTTGGGTCTCCTCTTCCGAGTAGACCTCCTCACAATCGGTGTCTACGGCTCTGCTCATCATGCTCCTTGAGCATGCTCATCCTGTAAACTGAAACACCTGTCCGATAACTCTTCTAACTCTACGAATTTTTTCTCATCAGCCTTGTTCTGTTTTCACTACAAATTGTCCTTATGCATCACTTTCTCATAAAGACTACGTCCTTACTTCTGATGATTTCGCATCCAGCTTGTTCATGTGCTTCGCATCAATGTGAACATATGAAGTGCAGCCGAACACCTTGAGATGTGTAAGGCTCACTTCTTTCTCAGTCCACGTCTCTTCCGGTAGACCTCCATCCAATGGTGTTGAGGGACTTCTATTGATGAGATAGACGATAGTATTCACAGCATTTACCTTGGGCAACCCTGCATGCAACCTTATGCTGCCTGGCGCGCTCTAGGATAGTCATGTTAATGCGCTCAGCTACACCGTTCTGCTGCGGTGTCCCTAGAATCGTTTTCTAATGTTTGATTCGATGCACTGCACAATACTCATCAAACCTCTTGTCACAATATTCTTCCCCATTATCGGATCTGAGACACTTTACAGTTTTACTTGTCTCATTTTCTACCAGAACATTCCACTTCTTAAACACATCAAATACCTCAGATTTATGCTTTAAGAAGTAAACCCATAATTTTCTACTAGCATCATCAATAAAGAAACAAAATAACGTGATTCACTTAAGAGATGATACATGTGTCAGTCCCCACACTTCAGTGTGTACAAGCTCTAATAGATTCGTCTTTGGAGCGCGTCCTGTTTTCATGAAGCTCGCTCTCTTCTGCTTGTCATACATGCAGTCATCGCAAAATTCCAATTCGATAGACTTTAAACCTGATAGCTTCCCCTTTGACAACAACACCTTCATCCCCTTCTTACTCACATGTCTCAACCTCTAATACCATAATTCCTCATTTACTCCAGTTGATGTGATTGCGAGTGAATTATATGATCCGAAAGTTACGTACGAAGTACCTTCATTTTTGCCTCAAGCAATCACCAAAGCACCCTTTGTGACATTCTAGGAATCACTAGTGAATGTCATCACATATTCGGTATCGGCTAGTTGCCCTACTGAGATCAAGTTTCTTCTCAGGTACATGTTTGACATCTTAAACTTTAAGATTGTCCCAGTCTTTCCTGACTTATTTGAACATTCCATTGCCAATAATACTATATGGCTTACCATCACTCAGGTAAACTCTCCCGAAGTCACCTAACACATAATCACGAAGAACGTCTTTTGACGAAGTGGCATGAAATGAAGCACCCGAGTCTATAGCACAAGACTCATCCCAGTGCATCAAGAGACAAGATTAACGCTTCCGTATTACTCTCCTCAGATTGATTCACAAAATCATTCCCACCTTGAGAGTTTCCTTCTTGCTTCTTAAGCGCCCAGCAATCACGCTTCATGTGCCATTTCTTCTCGCAATGCCAATACTCGTCCTTATTTTTAGGTCCTTTAGACTTCTTTATTGACTTAGAACTGTCCGTAGTTTATTGCTTCCTTTGTTCAACGATCTTCCTCTCCCTTCAACATTTAGAGCATTCTAGAATCCCCTGAAATTTCTGATGCCGTTATTCTAGATTCTTCGCTAAGAATTAGACTTGCCACATCATCAAATTTCAATTTTGTCGATCCTGAGGAATTGCTCATGGCAGTCACCTAAATCATCCCGACTGTCTAGCAAACTAGACAAGATCAATAACGCCTTGACCTTATCATCAAAAGTGATACAAACAGATTCTAATTGGCTCGTGACTGCATTAAACTCGTTTAGATGATTAGCTAAGTCCCCACCATCTGACATCTTCATGTTGAATAGCCGCTTCATGAGATGAACCTTGTTAGATGCTGAGGGTTTTTCATACATCGTAGCTAGTGCCTACATCAATTCTTTTGTGGTCTTCACCTTAGGATATATTAAAGGCTACACTCTTAGACAAAGAGATTCGAATTGTTCCCAATGCCTTCCAATCCATAAGAGACTACTCATCATTGGTTATCTTCTCCGGTTTCTTCTCTTTTCCTTCTAGATGAATATAGAGGTCCTTTTGATACAAATAGTCCTCCATCTGCATCTTCCAGAAGATAAAGTTTGAACCATCAAACTTCTCAATCCGTGTCTTCCATTCTTCCATTATCGCTCTCACTTTGAACTAAACCAATAGCTCTGATACTAGTTGTTGTGCAGCAAGCCAACAATGCCAGTGAACCGAGATCGAATCTCCGATATCAACCACAAACAATAAACAGAAAGAAATAACAAGTAGATACAGAATTTAAGCAAACCAACAAACCACAAGACAAGATTTACGTGTAAAAACCCCAACAAGGGTAAAAAATCACGGATGTAACCTCCATTATGAATAAAAATGAAGTTACAATGATAAACTCACATTCTCTTATGCTCCCATGCATGAAGATGGTTCTTTTTGTTAACATCTTCTCTCTCTCTTTCTCTCTCTCTCTCTCTCTCACCTTGGACGTATAGAAACCCTAATGACATACCCTAATCCTAATTTACAACCCTTTATATAGTATAAAACGAAAATCGAAGATAAAATAAGAAACTGCGCTTAAATAGTTCACGCACGGTCGGGCGCCTGACAGATACAAAATCTGTCCAGAGAGTTATTGAGAGAAACTACCTAATTTTGGGCATCCGACCCAACATGGTCGGGCGCCCCATACCATCGGGCGTCCTGACTGTTTCAAAAACAGTCCAGAGACTTTTAGTCTCTTTGGGTGGATTTTGGACGCTCGGTCACTGACCATCCAAGCGCCCGACCATCGTAGGCTAGCAAAACTAAGGGTGTGCTGGCTCCACACCTCAACATTGCACTATACACTAACTGAATTTGTCCATGAAATTCCAACTCTTAAACATATTAAAAATCTTAGTGTGGATATATATGAAATAATTGAAATGAATATGTTTTTTTTTTTTTTTTTTTTTTTTAAAACTCTAATCAGCATTTCATGGAGCTAAAATGTTGGGATTTCGATGCAATCTAAATGAAATACCTTTTTTGGCTTCTTTTTAAAGGCAGTAGAGTCACACTGTGTCCTAAAGCTACTAATTAGTTGTATACGTGGCACGCAGATGATATCCAAAGCAATTCAATTGTCAGTTGCATCACTCAAATTACATCAATAGAATGATCCGAACCATCCAAAGGCTGGACTATCTAAATGGATAATTAAAAAACATCGATTCTTATATTTTTGGCCCACCCAAAGCTTCGATTTTTTTCTTCTTCTCATTTTTTGCAAAAGTATATATTTCAATGGACTTATTATATCTATTTTATCAAATCTCTCTCTCTCTCTCTCTCTCTCTCTCTCTCTCACTCACACACACACACACACACACACACACACACACTAAGTTGAGATGTGAAAGCCGATTTAATTAATCAAATCCAGGTCCTATGAATAAACTGAAGAATTCTAATGCATTTCAACTACAAGCTCCCAAACTGAGGGTTTGTATTTTAATGTATTTCAACAAGATAATTAAGAATTCAAATTACCTTGATTCCAATATAACTTTGATTTGGATTTCGATGCATTCCAAATTCAAGCTCCCAAATAGGGCCAATAGTGAATGCTTATCTCATATCTTGCAAAGACTAATAAAAGAAATATATATTTTTCTTTATAATTTAAACCCTCGTAAACATTAGATCAAGAGAAACTGTTTATTTTTCAGGTAAAAAAAGAAAATAAATAGAAAAAGCTAAGTGAACCAGCAAATTCAAGCTTATAATCATATCATCCCCAATGCCAATCCGCCCAGCTAGTGATAATGCCAATTGACATTTTTCAGGTCATCCATTTCTTTTGCAAACATGCCCAGACACCTTGTTCGAGTCGACTTAGATTCAGTTGGACCGATACCACTTAAGGTATGCTTGGTAAAAACTTAATTTTAGAACTTATCACTGAAATATGCTATTTTTAATGGTTTTGATATTTTAGACCGTTTGATAATGAAAATATATTAAGTACTTAATTAAAAAAATCACTTAAAATTTATGTTTTTTTTAAAGCCACGACTCGTTGATTTAAAACTATAATAAAATGTAGTGAGTGACTTCCTTTTAAATTTTTGGATCAATTTTGATCAAAATATCACTACTAATTTTTATAAATGGCAAGATTACCCTTCATTTAAAATGATATTCTCTCTGTTCATGAGGGAAAAAAAAATCCTAACCATCTGATGCCAAATCTTTCTCAAATATCTCTTTTTATTCTATGTTTATTTATTATTTATACCGTTCATGAGGTCACATGGACTTGGATGAAGGGAAAACACAAATAGCGGCTTAATCTACAACTTCCTTAGCTCCCAAGATGTTCTAAAAGATAGACATCCAATTTCATTGTTTTAAGTGATGTGGTCCACTTGACCTTTGGATTTGCCTCACTTTTGGGTTCATGCCCAAAAATGATCTCACTAGATGGATGGACAATTTAGATATAACACACACATCATGAAAAGGCCCACAAAATGTGGTATTTTCAACCAAAAAAATCTCCGTGGTGCGTTACATATAGAACTGGACACGGATATGTAACTGGACACAATTGCCTAGTGCATTACGTATAGAACTGGACACAGATTGCCTAGTGACATGTGGCTAATGGACAATGTTATGTGGGACCCATTATGATGTATGCAAGTATGCATGCCATCCATATATTTTTTATAAGTAATTTTTGGCATGAACCCAAAAATAAGGTAGATTCAAGTCGCAGGTGGACCACACCACAAGAAAACAGTCGTGATAGAACGTCAGCCATCAAAAACTCCCTAGAGCTCACTGTAATATTTATTTGCCATCCAACTTTTTGGTTATTTCAGGAACACTTGATTAAGGGAAATGACAACTATTAGCTTTATCTTCTAGCATTTTGTCCCTCAAAATTTTTTAATGGTAGCAATCAATCACCATGGTTTCCTGTGGTGTGGTCCACATGAGATTTGGATTTGCAATAATTGAATGAGATTATGGTCTCATGTCTTAAAATAATCAAAAATAATTGAATGAGCCGTGTGATAAAAACGCATACAAGGTCCACAAATCACCATCCAATCCCCACAAATATCAATATTATGGAGCAATCTGCATCCGCTTCCACCTAGGGGTGTCAATGGGCCGGGTTAGGGCTGGGCTAAGCTCTGTCAAAGCCCGGCCCGCCTCTTTCAACATATGTTCAAACCCACCCCGGACTCGTGACGGGCCACAATAGCTAAGCCCGAGCTTGGCCTAAGATACAAATGCAGGTCCAGCTCGTACCCAGCCCTAGCCTGACCCCGGCCTTTAACATGGAGAGAAATTATTCTTTAATGAGGGAGATGGAATTTGAGGAAAAATTTGTCTAAAATTTAAATTTGAAAAGGAGGAAAAGTATTTTAATTTAAATTATATATTCAAGTCGGGCTGAGTTTTCGGGCTTTTCAACAGCCTAGTCCAAGCCCGGCCCGTTTAAAAACGGGCTTATAATTTAGGCTCGAACCTGACCGGCGGGCCTAATACTTTAGTCCAAACCTGGCCCAAGGCGGGCCAAGCCCGAAAGCCCGTCGGGCCAACCCGGTCCATTGACACCCCTACTTCCACCGGATGCAATTGGAGTGCGGGGCTTCTTCATGGATTTCTGTATCCACCCACGTAACCGTGGGACCAACTGTGATGTATGTTACTTAAATCTATGCCGTCTAATCATTTTTAAAGCTCAACTTAGAACATAATCCAAAAAATGAAGGTAACTTAAATCTTAGGTGGACCACACCATCAGAAACAGTCATGATTGAATCCCACCATTAAAAACTTATGGTTTGCACCGAAATGTTTATTTACCATCCAATCTGTTGATAAGGTCACAAACACCTAGAAGAAAAGAACACACAAATATCATCTTGATCCAAAGATTTTGTGGCCCACTTAATAGTCAATCACCACTGTTTCCTGTGGTACATCTAGAATTTGTAACGGGCGCGAATTAGGTGTTACACCGTGAACAGCTTAGTGGGTGTTACCCGTATGGCCCACATGGATGATATTTTATATATCCATTCCGTCCATCCGTTTCTAATGCCCATTTTAGTATGAATTCACAAACATTATTCAGACCCAAATCTCAAGTGGACCATACCACTAAAAACTTTGTGATTGAGTGCCCCACCATTAAAATTTCCAAAGAGCCCATCATAAGGTTTTGGTAGTTTTTATTTACGATCCAAGCTCTTTATAATGTCAATAAGGTGTTGATGAAGGGAAAGTATAAATATCAGATCGATCCAAAACTTGTGTGGCTCACAAAATGTTTTTAATGGCTAATCATCACTGTTTCTAGTGGTATGGTCCACCTGAGATTTGTATCTTCTTAGGGTTTTGGATCACATCCTAAAATTACATGAACAAACAGATAGACGGCTTAGGCATATAAAAAAAAAAAATACATCAATATGGCCCCACACAGTAGGGGTAACACCCACTTAGATGTTCCCCGGGTAACACCTAATTCCCGCTTGGAACTGCTTCATTTCTTGGATCAGTTTTTGGATCACGCCCTAAAATGAGCTTTCAATATATATGTGTGGACAGCATAGGAAACAGTGGTCATTGAACGCTTGCCATTAAAACCTTCCTTAGGGGCATAGGTATGCGAAATTTGGAGTGAACTCATTAATTGAAGGGTGACGTTGGAGAGATTTGGCACGATCAGATATGTATTGGTTATTAATTCACAGACAACTACGGTGGTCCAACTATCTGGACGGTTTAGTTTAAGTTACACGTTATCCAAGCGAGGATTTTCCGAGTGCATGTGTATCATCCCTCTGCTATATAAACAGGCTGCTTCTCTCGTTTCACCTTCTGCTGGCCTCCATTTTAGCTGCAGCGCCAAACCTCTCCCAGCAGCGGCAGCCATGGTCCCTCCCCCCCCCCTCTCTCTCTCTCTCTCTCTCTCTCTCTCTCTCTCTCTCTCCTACCGTTCTTCTCTCCCCTCTCTCTATCCTACCGTTCTTCTCTGTACTGATTTCAACCTCTGCTCTTTTTTCCTCTTTATTTTCAGGTGAAGTATTCGAGGGAACCGGACAATCCCACCAAGTGTAAGAATCCTCCATCATTCTCCTTTTATCTCGATTATTTTCTTGTCTGATCTCCTCTCCACGTGAAAAATATCGATTTATCTGCTGCACTTAGAGTTCGTTTTCTTGCGTTTGAAAAAATTGGGTATGTTCGTCTCTTTTTGTTGTTAGTATTGATCTCCCAAGCTTTCGGTTGGAATATCTAGGGCTTTTATTGGTTGTTGTGGTGTTGAATTTGATGTTGTACATCCTGCACATGAAGATCTAGGGCTTGTCATCGAAATCGGTATTGAGTTTGGTCTTGTTACTGAAAAAAATGAAGAATCAGGGTTTCTTTGTCCGACTTGACAGTCAATTCGATCTCATTTTCAGTAAGGATGGAGAACTATGGTGTCTTTATCTCGGTCGTTGTCTTGTTCGATCTCCTATGCTATGGTGTTTGTTTTCCAATGTTGATTTTCCCATTGAGCTTGGGGTTCTTTTCAGCTACCTCATCTCTCTCTTTTTTTTTTTTTTTTTGACTATTTATAGTTTGCTGCTTATCTTCTTCACTTTGCACGGCCATTTGTATTAGGCTTGAAAGGTCAAAAGCATGGAGTTGGAAGTTTTGGTTTCAGAAAATTGTTTTCTGATCTATTTTCATTTTGTTTGCTTTCTCAGCCTGCAAGGCCAGGGGATCGGATCTGAGGGTTCACTTCAAGGTACATTGACCTTCATCCTTTTTCCTGTTTCTGCTTCTAAGCATTTCATATGAATTTTAGTAATCTCATATATTTTGGAATTGTGATTGTTACTAAAGTTGATTTTGATTTCTCTAAAAAGTCACTCACTAGTAATCTGGATGCAACAGTTAGCTGCAATGCATTTTTTCAAGAATAAATCGATTGTTGAAGTGGACATGTTAGCTTGTATTTTATGAATTGATATTTCTACGTTTGATTCTGGACCCATATTGGATACTGTATAAGTTGGCTCTTGTAGGTGTGTAATCATAGTAGGGGGCAAGATGGTTAGAACTTTGCGTCTTAGAGAAAATTGGAAGAGGAGAAATGTGCGTATTTGATTTAACTTATTGGTAGGTTAAGCTTTAATTCTTGGAGCGTGAATATTGTGGGAGCGATGAGTACAGTGTCTAACCTGGTTGTTCTTCTGTCCAATTGGCTATGAAGATTTGGATGGAGTGGAAGCTAGGGCACCTATCCAAGATCTTCACCTGATTTACTTCCATGTTTCAGGGACGGTTCATAGTAATGCAACTGTTTGAGTTTGATCTCTTGGGTAACTCAATAATCTGCAGGCTCTTGTGTTTTTTTGAACATTCTTAAAGAACTTCAGGATCTTGCTAGAGAAACTTGTCAAAAATGGTCTTCTTCGTGTCTCTTATTAGGTTACTGATACAGTGGGTATCTCCTTAAGGAAGGTCTTCACAATGTATAGAACAATCCCTTCCCCTCGCTTGACTTTCTTATTTATCTTTGTCAATTTTGTTATGTATAAAAAAACAAAAATCTCAGTTTGAACAGTTATACCAAGAGCTTCTGTTTGTAAAGCTATATAACTTTGTCATGGATACACATTTTGGGGTTGGACATGGACTTGATTTCACAGAGATGGGGACCCCAAAACACCTTATATGCTGCCATGTCCTTACAAATATATAATGATACTGAAAAATATGATGACTTTCATCGCCATCTATGCGTTATCCCAATTAATTGGGTTTGGCTACAGGAATCCTATTCTACCATTCCACTCTATCAAGGACCATAACTTGAATTCAGCTAGACCATAGGTCATCAAGTCTTTTCTTACTACCTTTACTCATGTCCTTTTTAGCATTCCCCTTGCCCTTGAGCCTTCCAACTAGTAGGTTTTTTATTTTATTTTATTTTATTTTTTAAATGGAATTCTCAGCTGAAGCTAATTGCTCACAGATTTGTTTGTTTTGCAATTTTTTCATACAAATGTGTCAATTTTTTTTAAAATTTTTTGGTGTAATTTTTTAGGCTAACGAGATCATAATGCTTGCCAAAGGAAATCTTGTTTGCCTACCAATCTCTTGATTGTTTTTCTCTACTTTTTTGCTTTTAATGAAAATGAGGTCGTTCGTTAAATATATTTTCCATCCAGATGTTTCAGTCAATGAAGCATCTGCAAAATTAACGAGCATTATGGAAAATTGCTGATGAATTATGTGACACTAATTTCTCAATTTGAATATGAAGTTATGAACTGTCGTCATGGGATATGAGACACTGTTAGGATTTAAGTGTGTTTGGTTAACCACTCAATCACTTTTAGGGAAAACAATTTTCTAAATTTGTGCTTTTTTCCCACAGCCTAGCCCCCGTTTCCTAGAGTGGTTTCAACTTCTATATGCTTGCAAAGATCTCTCTCACTTTTTGGAAGGTTTTTTTATGACACATGAGTGTGGAGCTGTACACATTACATGTGCCATCATGGCACGCAGGTCCAAGATTAAATCCATCCACTGGATGGTCTCGGCCGTACATTTATTTGCACACTGAGGCCCACTGTCCAGTGGATCAACCTCATTCTTGGGCTATGGCATCGATATAGTGGTACCTTTCTACTGGATGGATTGGATCTCGGACTTGTGTGCCATGATGACAAACGTGTGGTGCATACATGAGTTGTATTGTACATGTGTGTGGGCTTAGCAAATCTCATTTGCAAACGGACACAACTTTCCTGTAACTCCCGCTTGCATCACTGTGGGGCCCACTGTGGTGATGGTGTGACATCCACTTTGTCCATCCATTTCGCCTTATCATATTATGATATGATTCCAAAAAAGAGGTAGATCCAAGACTTAAGTGGGCCACCCCATTGGAAACAGTGGGATTAAACCCCATTGGAAACAGTGGGATTAAACTCTGACCATCGAAACCTTCATGGGGAAATTGTTTTTCTTTCTTATGCATGTTTAAACATGCACTTTTTCACACAAGCGATTCTCAAGTATTGTTTCTTGAGAATCAAGTCTACAGATGCTAGATGCAATGTCAAACTGGCCCTAAGGTTTCTGTCACTTTTTGGATTATCACCTGTATATTATGCTGGTGCTAGATGATTTCTGTCATTTACTTTTTGGATGAACACCTGTATATTGTACTAGTTCTAGATTGTTCTGACAATAATTTGTCATCTTTAGGTGATAGGTTCCTTGATTATTAAGCTGCTCTTGTTGTCTCTCTCTTAAGTAATGTTTAAGGAATTTAAATTTGCATATTTTCGTCTTGTTATTTTTGGGGATCAATCATGGTTTACACTATGTTCCAAACTGTTACCCTCTGGGGAAGTTCATGTCTGGGGTTCTGCTTCTTCCATCCTATGTTGCCTTTCTATGCTAATGAGTTCAAAACTACCAAGTGCTGCACTTCTGCCGTGTACTTCAATGTTTGGTCAGCCACTGTTAGATTCTTGAGTGCAAGGTGTTTTATGAATCACAGGACCATCTTTGTCATGTTATAATTTCGAAGCCTTGCTGAGTTGCTTAATTTCACTGTTCTAATTTGAATATTTGCTGAATTGTTTCTAATTTTCGTTATCAATTGAGATGGTGTGTGATCTACTCAAAATTATGCACATTTGCTCCCTTTTTTTTATAGAGCATTGTGTATGTTTTCACCCATGCTATGTACTGTGCATGCTTTATCATTAATAACACAGGTTCCATCTATGAGTTTCCATATACCTTAATGATGTGTAGGATATCCAATCTATGCAACAGGTGGCAGGGACCACATTGTGTGTAGATCACCTTGGGTAAAAATCAAGCTAGTCCACGCATTGGGCGGGCTGTGCCATTGAAACTAATGGACAGCAGATGGTGGACAGCATGTTGTGGTTGGAAAGGTGTAGTTGTATTTATGTAACCAATTAGGTTACATATGATGCATGTATGTGTCTCGTGAATCCTGACAAAGTTTCATTAGTGTGTAACAGTAGAATCGGATCAGTGTAGCTGATCCCATTTGGTTAGGACATAGCTTAGATAACGCTGATGATGATGAGGCAATGCTTATATTGGATCAGCTATCAATGATAATTAACAGTTGATTGCTTCACATACCCGTTGTGTACAATAATTCATTGCAAGCACAAATCTCATGTATTCCACACCCCACGTCTATGGCTATCTGATCAAGGCGCCATGAAGGGGCCATGTATCCCCCCCCCCCCCCAAAAAAAAAAAAAAAACAAAAATTGCAATAATTGGGATTAGGATTGCTCCATAGCTATGGTTTTTGTTGTGTGACCCATCCATTGTTGTCCATAATGAATGAATGGTGCCATAGACATGCCACATGTATGGTACTTGTAGAACTTGGACTTCCATCCTCACAGGAGGACTGGATGTCCCATTTTACTTATCCTTATTGAGACCTAGTACTGCTACTGAGATGCTGCTGAGGGGCTTGGGTGGCAGACTCTAAGTTAGATTTTTTTTTTTTTTTTTTTTTCAACTTAAAAAATGGTAGTAACTTGTCCTCCGCATGTGGCACTGATATACGGCTATCTAGAAAATCGAAAATGCGGGTCCCATTGTGTATGAAGCATAGCTATTAAATCATACTAATTTAGCAAAGCTAACCATGCAATTAATGCGCTATCAAATGGATGGTTGAGGGTAAAACAGTGAGCAGTCTAAATTCAAAGGAAAAATAATCTGAATTTTAATATTATCTTCTCATCTCAATTTTTAGCTTATTCTCTAGCCACAGTTAAATCGGGGATTAGGACAGTCCTCATTGCTGTACGACTATGCCATGGATAGGGTTGAAGAGTCTGTCATTCTACATTGGATTCTATCCCATTGTCTACCCCTTGTCTGGCATCCCATCTTACTACATTGAGATGCCTTTTCTTTTGTTACATTTCTACTGCAATAATGATGCAGTCTTATGCATATCGTGTGTTCTGGTCACTTGGCTCTTAAGGGCCTGGTTAATGCAAGGATTTCTGAAGAAGAAAAAAAAAAAAAGGAAGGGGGGGGGGGGGGGGGGGGGGGGGGTTGTTTGAAGCCTGCTTTTTCCGTTGACTTGAGCACTTTTGCTGACTCAGCATTTTGGTGCCTACCTTGTTGAGTGAGAGATGAGATGGGGATTTGCAAAATGCACAACATAAAAACAGTTTTCATAAAATCGGCCTTTATGCCTCAAGCCCTCCTTTGGGGAGAATGCCTCCAGCGGGCTGTGTGTATGACAATCTGCTGTTTGTATATCATAGTTTGACTTGAAAATCGAGATTCTGCACTTCTATGGTATACTAGGACTTAGATGAGGTCCTTGTCCACTCATCTCTATATCGTTGATTTTTTTTCCTTTGTCAGAATACCAGGGAGACTGCCCACGCAATTAGAAAGTTGCCCTTGGTGAAGGCGAAAAGGTATCTTGAGGATGTAATCGCTCATAAACAAGCCATCCCCTTCCGGCGATTTTGTCGGGGTGTTGGCCGTACTGCCCAAGCGAAGAACCGCCATTCAAATGGACAGGGCCGCTGGCCAGCGAAATCTGCAAAGTTCATCCTGGACTTGCTCAAGAATGCTGAGAGCAACGCCGATGTACGTTGTACCCTATCCTCGTGGTTAATTTCTCTTACTATAGCTAATCACCAGCTTCTTCTACCCCACCTAGTTTCTTCTTTGGCATGTTACAATCTAATAAATGTTATTTGCAGGTGAAAGGTTTGGATGTGGACACACTGTTTGTCTCTCACGTCCAGGTGAATCAAGCCCAGAAGCAGAGGCGCCGAACGTACCGAGCTCATGGAAGGATTAACCGTAAGTTTTTATCTCATATATCAATATTATTTGGTCCGCTTTGTGAATTTGTGCTCTGTATTTAACAACAAGATGCTGTGCTTTGCTCTGCCAGCCTATATGTCATCACCTTGTCATATCGAGCTGATTTTGTCTGAGAAGGAAGAACCTGTCAAGAAGGAGGTAAAAAGCAAATTCTTGAATCACTCTCCTTTTTGTTTCACTAGTCTGCTGTTTTGTATGCCTACAGAATATGCAGGGGAATACTAAATGCACGTGCCCCCTTCCATTCAAGCAAGGGAAAAAGCACACCCTGCCGCGCCCCCCCCCCCCCCCCCCCCACAAGAAAAAAAAAAAAAAAAAAAAAAACCAACAACAACACTCTAAGAAATGATTCAGCTCATGTTCTCACAGATCCTGAAAGCTTTATTATCACATAACACGCCTTTGCTCTTGTTCAGTCTTTGAATATGGGCATATGGTAGATTTAATGTTTATGCATCCCATAGTCTTGAAAGAGAAAATTGTAGCCAATCATTGTTTTTCTGTTAGGTCTAACAAACCTACTTGGTTGATGCTGCAGCCTGATACTCAGTTGGCTCCAAGGAAACCCAAGAAATCTCAAGTGCTTCGCAGCGGTGCTTCGTCTTAAGTGGGCCATAGGTAAAGGTAGCTCTGAAATTTTTGAAAATTTCGGCTTCATTTTATGTTTTTCCTCATTTCCGTAGTCATGCAATTGAGAACTCGGTGGTGTTTTGTTTGCCAGAAGTTTTGATATTTTACTCTTTGAGGTGTTTTTTTTTTTTTCTTTCCTTCTCTCTAAATAGTTCTGTTAAAAATAACTGCGGTGGAATCTCATTAAGTTGGTTTCAGTAGTGATTGGTGGGTGACTGCATGAGCTAAAATTGGTCTGTGGGATTCCTTTTATGCAGGGCTTTCTTGATATTTTTTCAAGGCCAAGAAAGGCAAGAAAAAAAAAAGAAAAGAAATACTTAGGGCTTAATCATATGGGTCTTACCATGCTTCTGGTTGTCGGTGAGCGGGTGTGTTCACCCCCGTCCCCTTAATCCCCACAGTCAGCCTCCAAATTTATGATTCTTCCAGCTAGTAAAGTCTGGGTGTTTTTCAGAACAGTGACGGAGTTATTTGAATAACTAGAAAAAAGAAAGAAAAAAAAAATGTTTTTAAGGTTGGCGTTGGGGTAAGGGCCTTTTGGCAACATAGCTTTGTTTGATATTCACTCTCCGTGTTGCTGTAGATTTTCGGGATGGTTGGCCCCGCGTAAGCAAATCAACAGGTCAGGATTGTCCAACCAAATCTGATTTCTGGATTATAAACTTTCTGCAGTGATTCCCCTCAGATTTGGATGGATTGATTAGTTTGATGTGCTGTCCTGCCTAGATAGTGAATATTATTCCTATATAGGTCAGGACTATAGCCTTTTGACTCTGACCCAGACAACTGTTTATACGATGGAAAGTCAACAGGTTTAAAGGCTCATGGGTTGGATTATTTCAATTCATCATTTGGTCCTTTTGCTTTAAAGATGAACGGTCAACATAACCCTTGGTATGATCAAAGGTTGGAGGCCTTCTGTTTGGAGCATGGATTTGGAACCCCCGGACTCAAAACCCCTTGGATTTGGAACCCCTGGATTTTGAAACCCTTGGTTGTGTCTGGCACCCTAGATTTGGAATCCCATGTGGTCCAAAAGTATGATATTTACAAGGGTTCGAATTTAATTACTAAATCAGCTTTAATATCCCTAATTAGTATAAGCATGTAATGTTCAACACACTGGTTGTAATAAGCCTGTTGAAATATATATTTTGGCAAAAAATGATGAAATTCCAAGTCTCAGATGGGCCACAAGCATAGGATCACATCCAAGTGACTAACCTATGAATTTGAACCGTTGATTTCCTTAGATAATGTTTGGACGGTGTAGATCATAACATTAAAGTAATTTTAGTGATGCAGTTGATAATTTAATTGTTTTGGGGTATCATCAGTGGGTCATGTGCCCGGTAGATTAGTAGCCTAGTGACACACATGTTACATATGTGACTCATCGAAGGATTTTACATGTATTTGGATTGCAAACTCCCTCATTGAGGGGATTTGAAACCCCCAGTTGCTTTATGTGCCAAACGCACCAAGGGAATTGAAAGCCCCTCAAATCCCCCAAATCCATGGTGCCAAACGGGCCCTTAAATCAAGGGGATACCTATCAAATAAATTACCAAAATGCCTCGGTGTTGTAGTTGTGAACTGTGGGGACCAATTGTCATGCGTATGACATCCAAGGCATCCGGTAGATACATATGGCCATGATGATCAGATGAACATAAAATATGAATAGAATCATTAGGTGAGCCTCACCATAAAATAATTTACACCACCTAAAAACATCCAAATGCACTTATAACCCATCTAATGATTTAATATCCCCGGCTTTTTGTTTGGTGTTCCGGTGCATACCTTAATGGGTTGGATGTCAGACCATGTGTGCCTACGATTTTTTAATTTATTACTTGTTTAAAAGAAAAACTAAAAGAGACATAATTTTCTCCTCCAAAAGGCACCTGCCAGCAATTGGATTTACAGAGGCATTATTTTGAATTGGAATTTCTGAGGAAATTTTCCATAAAAATTCCAATGATTTTCCTATCTTTTGTTTTTTTTTTTTTTTTTTTCTCTCTTAGGATTTTAATGTTAAGATTAATTTAATGAACTTACATGAAATATTCACCTGCTTTTTACCTATGCCTATTTGGATTTAGGGTTGTAAATGGTCAGGTTTAATGGGTCTGGGTCTAAATTTGGTAGGCAAGCATTTTAACCGGGCTTAGAACTGAGTTTGGATGGATCCGGGCCTAAATGGGTCCCTTGCAACATGGATCAAACCTGCTCAAATGGGTTCAGGTCAGGCCTAATATAAAGGAAACCAAATCCAGACCCATTTAGCATCTGGGTTTGCTCTTGGACCTAGACTCATACCATTTAACAAACGGGTTGGGTCTAGATAACCCATCTACTGACCCATTTACAGCCTTATTTGGATTCATGGATGGTATGAGAAATCATATTTCTTGGGAAACCTTATTTTAGGGAAACTATGAGAGACGAAACATGGTTTTCATTATATGTTTTTTCAACAAGACTTTTCTTAAAATTTAGGATCGATTTCACATATTTTGTTTGGAAAATAAAAAAAAAAAATTCTAATTTTTTTTTTTTTAAGTACTCACCATCATGTGTCATATTAGCACGTGGCACACATGAATTGCTTGAAGATGGATAATAACACATGAGACATATACGTGAGCACTTCAAGATGAATTGTAACACATGTGGTACATGTGAGTTGCTTGAAGATATATGGTTGCATATGTGGCACGAGTAACACATTAACACATTTGACAAGTGGGCATTTGAAGGTAAATTGTAGCACTAATGCACATTGGCACCATTGACACATTTGGCATATTTGGAGTTTAAGATGGATGAAGTCACATGTGGAGTACTTTACACATGTGAGGCATAGATAACATGGATGTTGGTACATGTGGCACATCAACATTATTTGATTTCCTAAGTGGTAAACCATGTTACCTTTTCTTTCCTTTTAATAATCCAAACAGGCACTAAGTAGAAGAAACCAACCAAAATAAGAAAATGAAAAAGCTATTCATGATGCAATATGCTACTCATGTAAGCTAAAATCATCCAAATTGTGCATGGGTCCATTTTGGTCTGTAACTGGCATCCAATTCATCCATCTGATGCAATAGTAGAGGATGAATGAATTTTATGAAAATTAGGACATTACAAGACCTATGTGGAACACACCATGATAATTTAGAGTTCTTAAAACACAATTTACATTATTCTCTAGTAGGATGGACACTCTGAAACTAGTTACATACATTGATTCTTTCCTTACAAAAGCATGTCCCTTGCTAATTACTAATGCTGTTTATCATTGCAGGGTGCTACATGCATGTTGATGAGATTAGAATGGTCAATTATGACATGCCATAAATTCATACACTTGGATCTTGCTTGAATGTTACTGTGTGGGGCTATTCCTTTTCTTAGATTAGGTATGTAACCAAAATTGAGTCAAATCCTCTTGGATTTTCCTCCTCTGCATGGTCGGGCGCCCGGACCATTTTTGGCCGGGCGATCGAAATTCCATCAGGAGGTGATTTGGGGCAACAATGTTGCTGGGCTGTTTTGACAACGGCTGGGCGCTCGACAGTCTGGTGACCGGGTGCCCGATGACCTGGCCGAGCGCCCGACCATGTTGGTCCGGGCGCCCGAAATTGATTTTTTCTTCGTGTTTTCTCGCTGGATATTTTTTGACATGGCCGGGCGCCCGACGATCTGGTGACCGGGCGTCCGACCCGACGCGGATTGCTTATACGCAGTTTCCTATTTGGGCTCTAGTTCCTCTGTTTTCTATTTAAGGAGTTCCAAAATGAGATTAGGTTATCCCATTGTGTGGTTTACACGTCCAAGGTGAGAAAGAGAGAAAAAGAGGAAGAGAGAGAGAAGAGAGAGAGAGAGGAAGCTTGTAGAAGGGAGAAGTTGCTTCAAGAAGGATTCTTCTACGCAACCGTCATCTCAGCGCTTCTACGTCCTCGGGATCGGTGAGATCGCTCCTCCTTCGTTATTCTCTTGTTGTTTATCCATCCCAAGTGGGTGAAGAAGGTTTGATCCAAGCGATGTGTGCTTGAGATCAGGTTGTAACAGTTCGTTGAGATAGTGGATTGTTGATCTGGACTAGGTCCCATGGTTTTTACCTCTTTTGAGGGTTTTCCACGTAAAAACTCCTTGTGTCGTGTGGTTGTTTGTTTATTCTTGATTATTGCATTATCATAGTCTATAATTCTAGTGTATTGGGGGGCGAGATCCGAAGGTTTATGTGAAACGCACCCAACAAAGTGGTATCAGAGTGTTCATGTTGTTTCAACGGAGTGGGATCGGTTCTGAATTATGAAGGTGGCTCATCAAGGATGATCAGCCTCAATGGTTCTAACTGGACCATATGGAAGGCTAAGATGGAGGACTTGCTTTATTGCAAGGACTTGTATGTTCCAATTTTAGGCATATCGGCGAAGACAAAGGATATGTCAGATGATGATTGGAAGAAAGTGGACCGGAAAGCGGTGGGGTTCATTAGACAATGGTTGGATGATTCGGTTTTCCACCATGTGTCTACAGAGACCTCAGCCGCTAGCCTATGACAGAAATTGCAAGGGCTGTATGAGAGGAAAACAGCCGGCAATAAGATATTCCTGATAAGACGACTTGTGAATCTCAAGTTCAAAGATGGTGGTTCTGTGGCTGAACACATGAATGAAGTCAGCAACATACTGAACCAGCTTTCCGCCATGAAGATGGTCCTGGATGATGAACTTCAGGCTTTGCTTACTGCTTAGCTCATTGCCTGACAGTTGGGAGACATTAGTGGTGTCTCTAAGTAACTCCGCACCAAACGGAAAGGTATCCATGGAACAGGTAACCAGTTGTCTCTTCAATGAGGAGACAATGAGGAAGTCTCTAAGGCCTGCTCAACAAGAGGCCCTTGTGACACAAGATCGGGGGAGAGGAAAGAACAGAAAGGGCGGAAAGGCCCGAGATAAATCAAGAGGCAAGTCAGTTGCCAGGAAAGATGTTGAATGTTGGAATTGTGGCAAGAAGGGCCACTATAAGCATGAATGTCACAAGAAGAAGAGTGACAAAAGGGTAAAGGAAATGAGAAGGAAGATGAATCGGATTCTACTGTGGTCGCCTCAGATGGTGACGTTGTTGTTATTCTTTCGGTAGATTACGATATTTGTCTCACGACTTTGAGTCAGGACACCGACTGGGTGATAGACTCGGGAGCCTCATTTCATGCAACTCCACGCAGAAATTTCTTCACAAACTACAAGTCAGGTGACTATGGGATAGTGAAGATGGGAATTCTGGTGTTTCGAAGATCGTAGGAGTCGGTGATATTTGTTTGAAGACCGATGTAGGCTACACATTGGTTCTTAGGGATGTGAGACACATTCCAGACCTTCGCCTCAACTTGATGTCGACGGGAAGGCTAGATGATTATGGTTATGAAAGCCGATTTGTTGGTGGGCGCTGGAAGCTCATCAAGGGTTTGTTGATTACTGCCAGAGGAAAGAAGTGTTGCACCCTTTACAAGTCAAGTGTTAGGCGTGTGCAAGGGTGGATTGAACGCAGCGGAAGATTCAGCTACTGACGTGTGGTACAGGCGTCTAGGCCACATGAGTGTAAAAGGGCTTCAGCTACTAGCGAAGAAGCAACTCCTTCCAGACGTGACAGGTATACCTCTCAAAACCTGTATTGAATGTTTATCTGAGAAATAGCATAGAGTTTCTTTTGTTAAAACTGCTTCTCATATTAATAAAATACATGCATTAGATTTAGTTTACTCTGATGTTCGTGGTCCTATGAGGACAAAAACCTTGGGTGGGGCATTGTATTTTGTCACTTTTATAGATGATGCATCTAGGAGGGTTTGGGTGTATGCTTTGAAATCCAATGATGAGGTCATTGGTGTGTTTAAACTGTTTCATGCGATGGTCGAGAGAGAGAGACATGCAGATCATTGAAGTGCATCCGCACTGACAATAGTGGTGAATACATAGGTGACTTCCAAGAGTACTGGAAATCACTAGGTATACGGCATGAACAGTCGGTTCCCAAGATCCCTTAGAACAATGGTGTGGCTGAGCGAATGAATCGCACTATTGTAAAGAGAATCAGATGCATGTTATCCCATGCAAAGTTGCCCAAGATGTTCTGGGGAGAAGCAATGCACACGGCGGTGTATTTGATAAACAGGTCTCCATCAGCCCCGTTGAATGGAGAAGTACCTGAGAAGGTGTTGACTGGAAGTGATCCATCGTACAGTCATCTCAGGGTGTTTGGATGTAGGGCATCCGTTCACGTACCAAAAGACGAGAGGTCCAAGCTCGATATGAAGATCAGGCAATGTGTGTTCTTAGGGTACGGTGATGAGAAGTTCGGTTACAGGTTGTGGGATTCGACCGAGAAGAAGCTCGTCAGGAGCAGAGATGTGATTTTCATTGAAGATCAGTGTATAGAAGACATTGAAAAGCCAGAGAAGACCCAACCCAGTTCAGGTGAACTGGAAGACATGGATCCGATTACTCCTCCCGTGGTGCTTGATGACGGGGGAGTACAGCAAGGTGCAGAAGATGAGGGAGTCCCTACAGAAGATGGACAGGGGGAGCAGCCCCAACTTGATCCACCTGTTGAACCGCTGGTGAGGAGGACATCAAGGGACAGACATCCATCCAAGAAGTACTCGCCGCATGAGTACATTATGCTCACAGATGGGGGAGAGTCAGAAGACTATTCTGAGGCCCTAGCCGATGAGCATAAGGGGGAGTGGTTGAAAGCTATGCAAGAGGATATGGAATCCTTGCATAAGAACCACACCTATGACATGGTGAAATTGCCTAAGGGCAAGAAAGCTCTGAGCAACAAGTGGGTGTTCAGAAAGAAGAATGAGCAGAAGAATTCACAGATAAGGTACAAGGCCAGACTTGTGGTGAAAGGGTTTGGTCAGAGCAAAGGGATAGACTTCGAGGAGATATTCTCACCTGTGGTGAAGATGACATCCATACGGGTGTTGCTTGGATTGGCGGCTAGCATGGATCTGGAGATAGAGCAGTTAGATGTCAAAACTGCCTTTCTCCATGGTGACCTGGAAGAAGAGATCTACATGCGCCAACCAGAAGGGTTCGAAGTCAAGGGCAAAGAGCATATGGTGTGCAGGCTTAGGAAGAGCTTGTATGGGCTGAAGTAAGTCCTAGGCAATGGTACAAGAAGTTCAACTCGTTCATGTTAAAGCATGTATATGACAGAACGGAGTCGGACCACTGTGTGTTCACTCGCAGGTTCTCAGATGGTGATTTCTTAGTTCTGCTATTATACGTTGATGACATGCTCATCATGGGAAAAGACATCAAGAAGATTGATAGGCTGAAACAGGAGTTGGGCAAGTTGTTTACGATGAAAGACTTGGGCCCGGCCAAACAGATCCTAGGAATGGAGATAACCCATGATAGAAGCAGCAGGAAGCTTTGGTTGTCACAAGAGCGGTACATTGAGAAAGTCCTAGAGCGGTTCAACATGAATGCAGCGAAGCCGGTCAGTACTCCACTGGATGGTCACTTCAAATTGAGCGACAAGCAGTGTCCCAAGATGAAGGCGGAAGTGGAAGAGATGCGGAACATACCCTACGCGTCAGCGGTAGGAAGTTTGATGTATGCTATGGTGTGTACGCGCCCAGACATAGCATATGCGGTTGGGGTTGTCAGCCGGTATCTTGCCAATCCTGGCAAGGAACATTGGGCAGCGGTGAAGTGGATACTGCAGTATCTGAGGGGCTCATCTAAGTTGAGCCTATGCTATGGTGACGGAAAACCTGTGTTAGAAGGCTACACAGACGCAGATATGACAGGTGACATAGACTCCAGGAAGTCTACATCGGGGTTCATGTTCACGTTTGCAGGGAGAGCGGTCTCTTGGCAGAGCAAGTTACAGAAGGTCGTAGCATTGTCGACGAGAGAGGCCGAGTACATCGCGGTCACAGAAGCATGTAAAGAGATGCTTTTGATGAAGAGGTTCCTACAGGAACTTAGCCTGAAGCAGGAGGAGCACGTGGTCTATTGCGATAGCCAAAGTGCTATACACTTGAGCAAGAATCGAAGTTAGCATTCCAAGTCGAAGCACATAGAGATTCGGTATCACTGGATCAGGGATACTTTGGAACAGAAGGTGTTACAGCTTGAGAAGGTCCACACGGACGATAATGGGTTAGACATGATGACCAAGGCTTTGCTCGAGGTCAAGTTTGAGGTTTGTAGAAACCTGCCTGGATTGAAGAAGATGAATTTCTCCTGAGTCGGAAAGGGGGAGATTTGTTGGATTTTCCTCCTCTGGATGGTTGGGCGCTCGGACCATTTTTGGCCAGGCGACCGAAATTCCATCAGGAGGTGATTTGGGGTAGCAATGCTGCTGGGCTGTTTTGACAATGGCCGGGCGCCCGACGGTCTGGTGATCGGGCGCCCGATGACCTGGCCGGGCGCTCGACCATGTTGGTCCGAGCGCCTGAAATTGATTTTTTCTTCGTGTTTTCTCGCTGGACATTTTTTTACATGGCCGGGCTCCCGACGATCTGGTGATCAGTTGCCCGACCCGGCGCGGATTGCTTATATGCAGTTTCCTATTTAGGGCTCTAATTCTTCCGTTTTCGTACTTAAGGAGTTCCAAAACGAGATTAGGTTATCCCATTGTGTGGTTTACACGTCCAAGGTGAGAAAGAGAGAAAAAGAGGAAGAGAGAAAGAGAAGAGAGAGAGAGAGAGAGGAAGCTTGAAGAAGGGAGAAGTTGCTTGAAGAAGGATTCTTCTGCGCAACCGTCGTCTCAGCGCTTCTACGTCCTCGGGATCGGTGAGATCGCTCCTCCTTTGTTATTCTCTTGTTGTTTATCCATCCCAAGTTGGTGAAGAAGGTTTGATCCAAGTGGTGTGTGCTTAATATCAGTTGTAACAGTTCCCTGAGATAGTGGATTGTTGATCTGGACTAGGTCCCGTGGTTTTTATCTTTTTTTAGGGTTTTCCACGTAAAAACTCCTTGTGTCGTGTGGTTGTTTGTTTATTCTTGATTATTGCATTATCATAGTCCATAATTCTAGTGTATTGGGGGGCGAGATCCGAAGGTTTGTGTGAAACGCACCCAACAAATCCAACGCTTTAGTGGAATACAACAGAGATGAATATTGCATTTAATCCAACCCAAAGATTACTATTTGGTATGTTCCACTTGAGTTTGGGAGCTGCCTCATTTTTGTATCCATACCTTAACATGATTTAAGAAAATGGATGGACAATATAGATAAATAGATACATAATCATGGAATCCACACATATTTGGTCGGACCTTGTTTGGTAAGAGCAGGATGTGACGCAATTCTCTTATAATAGAGACATCCTGATAGGATGGGTAACTGGACAAGAGAAGATGTTCAAACTGAAGCATATCTCTTTTATTCTTCCCTATGATACAATGAAGAAAGTTCAATAAAAATATTTTAAAAAATATATGATAATTTGCAAGATTATTCAATCAATACAATATACCCTCATTTCCTTGAGAATGTCTGGGATCAACTGGTGCATGCACTATACAGTTAGTAGATAACTTCCAACCTAATCCAACCCCTCAAAGGATCCATCTTGAGGATCACCTTAGAGCACGCCCCATTACAAATAGTTATTAGAAAAAAGAAATAAAAGAAAAAAAGAATGGAAAGGTGAGCACACAACCTTTACAATATATATATATATATATATATATATATATATATATATATATATATATATATATATATATATATATATATATAACAGCAGTCAGAATTAGAACCGCTATAGGTCAGCCAAGGATGTTACAAAATAGATAACATCTACTAAATTGGCATAACAATACATATTAACAAGGTTTAAGAAACTGCAATGCAAACTGGACTCCTAATTAAGGGTCAAGGTTCCTGTTGCATAAAAAAAAAAAATGTCAATTGCTCTTTTATAATGGCATCGAAAATCTTTTTAAAGAGAAGGGAAAATAAGTCCAAGAGAGAGTGAAGCACGCAACCTAGACGATGACGAATCATCTTACAAAACACTGCCTAAGCCACTGCCAACACTTCTCCCTACTTTGACCCTGTAAGATATTGACCTCCATTACCCATATGATGGATATGATTTGCCATGGTAACCACTTTTCAATTTTGACACACTACAAAAAATGTTCTATGTTATTTTCCTTCCATTGACACTACAAAAATGTTCTATATTATTTTCCTTTTCCCATTGAAACCTATGCCACTTTTCCGAATCTGACCTGGGTCCACCAACAGCCGCAAAAGGGCCAAAGAACCTTTTTCTCTACATATTTTGGAAAATCTGTGAATGGAAAAGATGTTGAACTAATTCCATGTTTTCAAGCAAAGAATACACATTAGGAATTACTATATTCCGGCCTTTTGTGAAAGAGAATATCCAATAGCCCACATTCAATGTGTCGGGCCCACCTGATGACATGGCTGGAGCAGGAGCTGAGGATACTTGGATCCTGAGTTACTTTAAATAAGCTACTTATGGCACAAGTAGATTATCTTGGTTTCTACTTATTTAGTAGATAAATATGTTTGGCAAACAATGTACATAATTTAGCCAAAAAGTAGAAAAACCCGGTAGGCTAGTCCGGCCATTGACAGCCCTAACTGTCAGATATGTACATGTTGGATGGAGCCCATCTAGCTTAAAACTTTGTGGAGCTTACCATGATATACGTTGATAGCTTGACTTGGCTTGTTTTAGTTTAGCTTGTCTGGGCTTGTATGATGATTCAATCAAGCCCGAGCTTGAATTAGTAAACCCGTTTGAAAATAAGCCAAGCTCAAGCATGAGTGAGCTTGGCTCGCTTAACCCTACCCCCTCCCCCCCGGTCTTAGCTTCCTCCTCAGCCGCCGCATGGCTTGCGCCCAACTGAACGAATGACTCAACTGCATGGTACACCCGACTCAGCCTCGAATGACACACACCTTGCACCTGGCCTCCCAACATTCATTCTTCTCAATCTCAGGAAAGTTTTCTGAATTTTTTTTCTTATTTGATTAAAATAGGGAAAATCATAAAATGGAGCTGATTTAGGAATCTTTTTGGGGCTAGATTGGGACTAGGTTGGGTCGGCTGGGTCAGCGGGTTGGGTCGAGTCAGGTCAATAGGGTGGGTGGGTTAGTGGGTAGGGTCAGGTTAGTGGGTCCGGTTGGGTTTATGTATACACTTTTAGAAAGAAAAAAAGAAAGACAGAGCTCAGCTTAAAAGAGCTTGATCGACTCGGCTCGAACAAAGATTGCTCGGCTTGGACAATAAGCCAAGCTCAAGCTACTGTTTTGAGCTAGATGCTCAAGCCAAGTCAAGCTCAAGCTAAGGTGTTCACTGATCAAGCCAAGCTTGAGAATGGTAGAGCTCAGCTCGTATGCAGTTTTACCTGAACTCTTGCGCACTTATATGGTGGTTGCCATCCAAGTCGGCCTGGTAGTGATATTGGTTAAGGCCGAGCTCGTTATGTAAGTAGACAACCTAATTCGGGTTTGTCTTTGATGTATCCAAATCGCCGGATCAGTTCTCGTCCTTGGCTCTCTTCCCATCATGGTCGGACGTCTTGCACCCACCATCAGTGTGTGAGCCTTTGGACTTGTATGTGTGCCCGTGGGCCTGTTGGCTCTCCTCATGTACTTGGCCAGCTCGAATTTACCCATAACAGTGGGCATTCGATCTCACTGTTTCTCATCGCGCCCAGCTTAAGTCTTGAATCATCCGGATTTTTAGGACCACATTCTAACATGAGCTGGAGAAACTGATGTACGGACCGGATCTTAGAGAGATATTGTGGCAGGTTCATAGGAGTTTTATGCTGGACAGGCTTTATCCAAGCTGTTCATCCATTTTTCCAGCAGATCCGAATCTCAGGTGAACTACAACATAGGAAATAGTGGTGATTGAAAGCCCACCATTAAAAACTTCCTAGCGCCCACTGTATTGTATATGTTCCTTCCATTCTGTTGATTGGATTACAAAGACCTGGATGAAGTGAAAACGCAAATATTAGCTTGATCAAAACCTTTTGTGGTCCCAAAATTTTTTAATGATGGCTCGTCATTGTCTCCTGTGGTGTGTTCTGCTTGAGATCTGGATAGGCTCATGCCCTAAAATGAGCTGGCAAAATGGTTGGACGGCCTGGATAAAACACATACATCATGAGGCCTACATAACTTTCCACCACCAACCAATATAAATGTGGATACTTAACCCGAGTCGGTCTTTACGTCGTACACATAGCAGAGTGACCGATCGGAGCCCTCCATGTAGGGATATCAATTTTGGATGGCCTACGTTTCATAAATAGAGCATATTAGATAATCCGATCCGTTGTTTCCCTTCACATTCCTCCAAAAAAACTGTCTCTTCTGAAGGTCACTTATTAGTTGGATAAGATCATCTTATGGATGTCCATTTTGAACCATTTTCTTTCAATCGTGAGTGAAATTATATGGATGGTCCTGATCATTAAGCCACCTTGCCACGTGTACTGCAGAGAAGGATCTACCATATTTTGTTCTTCAAACCTGCTTTATCCAGTCCCAACTCACATAACAATTGTGCAGAATTTGATGAATGGCCCAGATTACACAGCTGAGCAAACATGCATGTTGACTTGTACATCATGTTGAATGTATGCCCATTCATGCTAGATAGCATAATAGGCTCCATTCACGAAATTTATATGACATGACAACTTAAAATATACCCCTATTTCATTTAGGAGTTATTTCAGATATAAAAAATTTCAAGCTTAGATGAAATATGACCCTATTTCTCGGGATATGTTTATGCAAAGATGTGTTTTGCAAACTAAGATATTGGAGCGAACCTAAAAGTGGTATGTGTAAAATATAGTTGTATGTCACGCTTTTACCCATATTTACATAATTATATGTCATGCTTTATTAATAAGAGTGATTTTGTTTAATAATATACATAAGTTATTGACTGCGCATGATGTTAGTTATGAATTTTTAGTAAAATGTTTACCTAAGTTATTGATTGTGCATAATATTAGTTAGTAACTTTTAGTAAATCATATTTATACGTCATGCTTTTATTAATTTAAGTAATTTTGTTTAATCATTTACATAAATTATTAATTATGCATAATATTAGTTAGTAACTTTTACTGCAAAATTCCTATGAATCTATGTTTTACCAAATAATACATTACCCATTAGACACTATGCTTTTTTATGGATGAATTTACAAATATACAATCATTTATTTATTTTTATTTTAGAAGTAGTGAGACTCAAGATTTGTGGGGCAGACTTGGTGTGTGTACAACATCCAACTAGTTAAGCATATGCACCACACCGTTGTGATATCACGAACAAAACATTAGGTCAATTAGATCATTAGATGGGCTACACTTCAATTGAAAGATTTTGAATGGTGTACATTATTTGTATGGATTAGCCCACCTTATGATTGAATCCACCATATTTTTTGTTTGCCTAAGAATAATGTTGGTGTGCATATGTTAGATGGATGTGGTTTTCGCTAGTGACCCCAACAACAACCAACTAGTTGGTGTCAAAGCCCTGTGGACCTTACCATTTTTTTTTTTTTTGGGTTAGTTCAGACACCCCATTTTTAGTACACCCACCCACCCACCCCTATTAATCACATCACAATGTTAGCCACCCCTACTATGGGAATCGATACCATGACCTCAGTATCGAAATCGAGGCCATCTTCACTCAATATGCCATTTGTGCTATGGACCTAGGTGTCGTGGACTTGACCATGATGTATGTGTTTTATCCATTGCGTCCATCCATTTAGTCATCGCATTGTAGGGCATGATCCAAAAAATAAGGTAGATCCAAACCTTAGGTGGACCACACCACATGAAATAGTTGCGATTGAACATTTACCATTGAAAACTTTTTGAGAGCCACAAAAGTTTTGGATCAAGCTGATATTTGTGTTTTTCCTTCATTAAGGTATGTGACACCTTATCAACAGAGTAGATGGCAAATAAACATTACAATGGGCCTTATATAGTTTTTAATGGTGGACATTTAATCAAGAATGTTTTCCTATAGTGTGGTCCACCTAAGATTTGGATCTAACCGGCGAAATGAATGGACAGTGTGCATATAACAATACATCATGGTGAGCCCACAAATCTTTGACACAAGCTAGCTGGCTGGTGTTGGAGTAACGAGCCAAACTGCATCCCTGTTGGATAGGTTGGATGTGAGACACATACAATGTGCCCCCACAACTTTCTATTTTCACGTTATTGTCAAGAAAAAGTAGAAGAGGGTAGTCTAATTCTCCTCTTAAAGAGGACTGTTTGGTAATAACTAATCCTAGAGGCAGTATTTAGTAAAATCCAATTCCTTGAGGAATTTTGCAGTAAAAATCCCTATAGTCATTTTTGTTTTATGGCTTTGAGATTTTTACGGAAAAATTCTTCACTAATTCAGATTTTACACAAGTAATGCCTCCACAATTGAAGATTACCAACTAATTCAGATTTTACCAAATAATGCCTTCATGATTGAAATCACAGCAGTGCTTTTGTAGATGTGAAATTACCAACATGCCTCATGTATTTATTTATTTTTTCTCAGTGTTGAAGTTGTGAAAGTTGTGAATTGTGGGGACCAATTGGCATGTGTATGACATCCCAAGGCATCCAGTAGATATATACTACCATTACGATTAGATGAACAAAATGTGTGGATTGATTCATTAGGTGACCTCACCATAAAATAATTTACACCACCCAGAAACATCCAAATGCACTTGTAATCCATCTAATAATTTAATAGCCCCAACTTTTTATTTGGGTGATCACTGTCGGTGCATATGTTAGATAGGTTGGATGTCAGACCACGTGTGCCTATTTGGATTTAGGGTTGTAAATGATCAGGTTTGGGCCGAGTTTAGCCAAAACTATACCCATCCATTTATTACCTGGGTATGGGTCCAAATTTTAGACCCAGACCATTTTACTAAATGGGCAGGTCTGCGTTGAGTCTAACTCACCCCATTAGACCCATTTATAATGGGTCGGGTTTAATTGGTCTGAGTCTAAATTTGGTATGTAGGCATTTTTACCAGGCTTATAACCGAGGTTGGATGGATCCGGGCCTAAATGGGTCCCTTGCAACATAGATCAAACCCGCCCATTTACTAAATGGGTTCAAGTTGGGCCTAATATAAAGGAAACCAAATCCAGTATAAGAATAGATTCTTATTTCTTGGGAAGCCTTAGTTTAGGGAAACTATGAGAGAGGAAAGATGGTTTTCATTATTTGTTTTTTCGACAAGACTTTTCTTAAAATTTAGGATCTATTTCACATATTTTGTTTTGAGAAATAAAAAATTTTCTAAAAGAAAAAAAATTATGAGTACTCACTATCATGTGTTATATTAGCACATGTGACACATGAGTTGCTTGAAGATGGATAGTAACACATGTGACAAATGCAGCATACGTGAGCACTTCAAGATGAATTGTGACACACGTGGTACATGTGAGTTGCTTGAAGCTATATGATTGCATATGTGGCACAAGCAACACATTGACACATTTGACAAGTGGGCATTTGAAGGTAAATGGTAGCACTGATGCACATTGGCACCATTGACACATTTGACATGTTTGGAGTTTAAGATGGATGAAGTCACATGTGGAGTGCTTTGCATATGTGAGTCACTGATAAGATTACATGGATGGTGGTACATGTGGCACATCAACTGGGAAACCTATCTTACCTGTTTCTTTCCTTTTAATGAATCCAAACAGGCACTTAGTAGAAGAACCCAACCAAAATAAGAAAATTACAAAGCTATTCATAATGCAATTGTACTCATGTATGTCATCTTCTGTTAAACAGGCCCTAAGTAAAAGAAGCCAACCAAAATGAGAAAATGACAAAGATATTCATGATGCAATATGCTACTCATGTATGCCATCTCGTGTTTGCAATGGGCCCAAAGATCAACCCAATTTAAAAGTAAGGTAGGCTACGACCATGGTAAACAGTTGAAATGGGAAGTACCATCTTTAAAATCATCCAAATTGTGCAAGTGTCCATTTCGGTCTGTACCTAGCATCCAATTCATCCATCTGATGTAATAGTAGAGGATGAATGAATTTTATGAAAATTAGGACATTCCAAGACCTATGTGGAACACACCATGAGAATTTAGAGTTCTTAAAACATAATTTACATTATTCTCTATAGTGTGGCCCACCTAATTCTTCAATTGGAATGATTTTAAGATCCATGATGAAAATGTGGCGGCACACCTAATGGGCAGGGTGGATCTGATTGGGCATTCTCTCGCACGTGGTGCTGGGTTAAGTAGTAGGCATGGACGTATCACTAACCATAGCAAAGTATTTTGGGCCACTACCATAAAAACACCCAAGTTTTGCAGGCCCACCATCTTTTATATGTAAATCCACTCCATCCATAAGGTGCAAATAATTATTTTAACTGCATAGATAAAAAAATCAGACCGATAAAAAACTCGATGGGCCACATTAATATATATATATATATATATATATATATATATATATATATATATATATATATATATCCTAGAGTACGTATCTCGTCCACAAGCTTAATCCTAATTCGAGCAGGATGGACATTCTGAAACTAATTGTATTCCATTGATTCTTTCCATGTCCCTTGCTAATTACTAATGCTGTTTATCATTGCAGGGTGCTACATGCATGTTGATGAGATTAGAATGGTCAATTATTACATACCATAAATTCATACACTTGTATCTTCCTCGGATGTTACTGTGTGTGGCTATTCCTTTTCTTAGATTATGTATGTAATCAAAACTACGCTCTAGTGGAATACAGCAGAGATGAATATTACATTTAATCCAACCCAAAGATTACTATTTGGTATGTTCCACTTGAGTTTGGGAGCTGCCTCATTTTTGTATACATACCTTAACATATGATTTAAGAAAATGGATGGATGATGTGGGTACATAGATACATAATCGTGGAACCTACACATATTTGGTCAGACCTTGTTTGGTAAGAGTAAGATGTAATGCAATTCTCTTATAATATAGACATCGTAGTAGCATGGGTAACTGGACAACAGAAGATGTTCAAACTGAAGCATATCTATTTTATTCTTCCCAATGATACAATGAAGAGAGTTTAATAAAAATATTTTAAAAAATATATGATAATTTGCAAGATTATTCAATCAATACAATACACCCTCATTTCCTTGAGAATGTCTGGGATCAACTGGTGCATGCACTATACAGTTAGTAGATTACTTCCAACCTAATCGAACCCCTCAAAGGATCCATCTTGAGGATCACCTTAGAGCACGCCCCATTACAAATAGTTATTAGAAAAAAGAAACAAAAGAAAAAAAGAATGGAAAGGTGAGCACACAACCTTTACAAACTATATATATATAAAAAAAAAGACAGCAGTCAGAATTAGAACCGCTATAGGTCAGCCAAGGATGTTACAAAATAGATAACATCTACTAAATTGGCATAACAATACATATTAATAAGGTTTAAGAAACTGAAGTGCAAACTGGACTCCTAATTAAAGGTCAAGGTCCCTGTTGCATAAAAAAAATGTCAATTACTCTTTTATAATGGCATCAAATATCTTTTTAAAGAGAAGGGAAAAAAGTCCAAGAGAGTGAAGCACGCAACCTAGATGATGACGAATCGTCTTACAAAACACTGCCTAAGCCACTACCAGCATTTCTCCCTACTTCGACCCTGTAAGATATTGACCTCCATTACCCATATGATGGATCTGATCTGCCATGGTAACCACTTTTCAATTTTGACACACTACAAAAAATGTTCTATGTTATTTTCCTTCCATTGACACACTACAAAAATGTTCTATATTATTTTCCTTTTGCCATTGAAACCTATGCCACTTTTCTGAATCTGACCTGGGTCCACCAACAGCCCCAAAAGGTCCAAAGAACCTTTTTCTATACATATTTTGGAAAATCTGTGTATGGAAAAGATGTTGAACTAATTCCATGTTTTCAAGCAAAGAATACACATTAGGAATTACTATATTCCGGCCTTTTGTGAAAGAGAATATCCAATAGCCCACATTCAATGTGTCGGGCCCACCTGATGACATGGCCGGAGCAAGAGCTGAAGATACTTGGATCCTGAGTTACTTTAAATAAGCTACTTATGACACAAGTAGCTTATCTTGGTTTCTACTTATTGAGTAGATAATATGTTTGGCAAACGACGTACATAATTTAGCCAAAAAGTAGAAAAGCCCGATACACTAGTCCGGCCATTGACATCCCTAACTGTCAGATGTGTACATGTTGGATGGAGCCCATCTAGCTTAAAACTTTGTGGGGCTTACCATGATATACGTTGATAGCTTGACCTGGCTTGTTTTAGTTTGGCTTGGCTGGGCTTGTAGGATGATTCGATCAAGCCCGAGCTCGAATTGGTAAGCTCGTTTGAAAATAAGCTACGCTCAAGCATGAGTGAGCTTTGCTCGCTTAAGCTTGAATATATATATATATATATATATATATATATATATATATATATATATATATATATATATATATATATATTGACGCAGGGAGGACGTGGTAGGTCGATCACCGTCTCCCTAATCGATAGTTTCTCGAATCCACGAGAAGAAAGAAAAGATACAAAAAGGGAATTTAATTCCAAATAATTGTTTATTGAAGATTGAATGAATGAAAATGAAATTACAATGCATATAAATAGGAAACCAAACCCTATGCAAAGTATCAGATTCCAACTCCAACTTAAACTCTTAGAAAACGCAACTTACTATAAATAGTAAACTTACTATTTATAGAAGTCGTTCAATCCTGCTAGAACTCTTGGTTTTCGGCCAAAAATAGAAAGTTATCAAACGGCCTCAACCACATTGTTCTACGAAATATTCTAAGCCCTTTTCATGTTGGGCACTAACTCTAAAACCCTACAGATGCAAAGTTATGATCAAATTAAAACTTACTATAAATAGTAAAACTGAAAATAAACTAGCCTAATGACCGTTGATACAGTCGATTCTCGCGATTCCGACTTGGGCAACCCGGCATAGCGGGGTTGGTTGGCTAAAGTAGCTCGAGCTACCCCAAATTGATATATTATACGTCTCGTAACTCATTCCGGATTGTGAGATATGACCGATTTACGGTCCTGACGGTCCGGATCACTTTCGACCCCGACCGGTCTTCTTTTGCTCCATCTGGGCCATGAAATAGTTAGCGACCCGTCCTACATCATATATATATATATATATATATATATATATATATATATATATATATATATATATATATATATATATATAATTTTTAGGTTTTGAAAGCAAAACTCCTACTTAACCCTACCCCCTCTCATTTTCATTTCCCAACCGAGCCCGCCGTGCCCTGCCCTCCCCTCTCTCCTTTTCCTCCTCATTTTAAAATCTCTCCCTCTCCTTCTCTTTCCCTCCTATCTCTCAACGAACCCCCCCCCCCCCCCCCCCGGCCGCCGCATGGCTTGCACCCGACCGAACGAATGACTCAGCTGCATGGTACACCTAACTCAGCCTCGCATGACACACACCCTACACTTGGCATCCCAACATTTATTCTTCTCAATCTCAGGAAAGTTTTATGGAATTTTTTTCTTATTTGATTAAAATAGGGAAAACGATAAAATGGAGCTGATTTGGGAATCTTTTTGGGGCTAGATTGAGACTGGGTTGGGTCAGCTGGGTTAGCGGGTTGGGTCGAGTCAGGTCAATAGGGTGGGTGGGTTAGTGGGTAGGGTCAGGTTAGTGGGTTTGGTTGGGTTTATTTATACACTTTTAGAAAGAAAAAAAGAAAGACAGAGCTTAGCTTAAAAGAGCTCGATCAACTCGGCTCGAACAAAGATTGCTCGGCTTGGACAATAAGCCAAGCTCAAGCTACTGTTTTGAGCTAGATGCTCAAGTCAAGCCAAGCTCAAGTTAAGGTGTTCACTGATCAAGCGAAGCTCAAGAATGGTAGAGCTCAGCTTGTATGCAATTCTACTTGAACTCTTGCGCACCTATATGGCGGTTGCCATCTAGGTCGGCCTGGTAGTGATGTTGGTTAAGGCCGAGCTCGTTATGTAAGTAGACAACCTAATTCGGGTTTGTCTTTGATGTATCCAAATCGCCGGATCGGTTCTGGTCCTTGGCTCTCTTCCTGTCATGGTCGGACGTCTTGCATCCACCATCCGTGTGTGAGCCTTTGGACTTGTATTTGTGCCCGTGGGCCCGTTGGCTCTCCTCATGTACTTGGGCCAGCTCGAATTTACCCATAATAGTAGGCATTCGATCTCACTGTTTCTCATTGCGCGTTTAACTTAAGTCTTGAATCATTCGGATTTTTAGGACCACATTCTAACATGAGCCGGAGAAATTGATGTACGGACTGGATCTTAGAGAGATATTGTGGCAGGCCCATAGGAGTTTTATGCTGGACAGGCTTTGTCCAAGCAGTTCATCCATTTTTCCAGCAGATCCAAACCTCAGGTGGACTATAGGAAATAGTGGTGATTGAAAGCCCACCATTAAAAACTTCTTAGTGCCCACTGCAGTGTATGTTTTCCATTCAACTTGTTGACTGGATTACAAAGAACGGGATGAAGTGAAAGCACAAATATCAGCTTGATGAAAACCTTTTGTGGTCCTGGGAAGTTTTTAATGATAGCTCGTCATTGTCTCCTGTGGTGTGGTGGTCTGCTTGAGATCTGGATCTGCCTCGTTTTTATGCTCATGCTCTAAAATGAGTTGGCAAAATGGTTGGACGGCGTGGATAAAACACATACATCATGAGGCCTACATAACTTTTCCACCACCAACCAATATAGACGTGGATACTTAATCCGAGTCGGTCTTTACGTCGTACACATAGCAGAGTGACCCATCGGAGCCCTCCATGTAGGGATATCAATTTTGGATGGCCTACGTTTCATAAATAGAATATATTAGATAATCCGATCCGTTGTTTCCCTTCACATTCCTCCCAAAAAACTGTCCCTTTTGAAGGTTACTTATTAGTTGGATAAGATCATCTTATGGATCTCCATTTTGAACCATTTTCTTTCAATCGTGTGTGAAATTATATGGATGGTCCTGATCATTAAGCCACCTTGCCACGTGTACTGCAGAGATGGATCTACCATATTTTGTTCTTCAAACCCTGCTTTATCCAGTCCCAACTCACATAACAATTGTGCAGTATTTGATGAATGGCCCAGATTACAGCTGAGCAAACATGCATGTTGACTAGTATATCATGTTTTTGAATGTATGCCATTCATGCTAGATAGCATAATAGGTTCCATTCACGAAATTTATGTGACATGACAACTTAAAATATACCCCTATTTCATTTAGGAGTTATTTCAGATATAAAAAATTTCAAGCTTAGATGTAATATGCCCCTATTTCTGGGGACGTGTCTATGCAAACTAAGGTATTGGAGTGGTATGTGTAAAATATAGTTATATGTCACGCTTTTACCCATATTTACATAATTATATGTCATGCTTTATTAATAAGAGTGATTTTGTTTAATAACATACATAAGTTATTGACTGCGCATGATGTTAGTTATGAATTTTTAGTAAAATGTTTACCTAAATTATTGATTGTGCATAATATTAGTTAGTAACTTTTAGTAAAACATATTTATATGTCATGTTTTTAATAATTTGAGTAATTTTGTTTAATCATTTACATAAATGATTAATTATGCATAACATTAGTTAGTATCTTTTACTGCACAATTCCTAGGAATCTATATTTACCAAATAATACATTCCCCATCAGACACTCTGCTTTTTTATGGATGAAATTACAAATATACCATCATTTATTTATTTTTACTTTAGAAGTAGTGAGACTCAAGATTTGTGGGGCAGACTTGGTGTGTGTACAACATCCTACAACATCCCACCAGTTAAGCATATGCACCACACCATTGTGATATCACGGACAAAACATTAGGTGAGATCATTAGATGGGCTACACTTCAATTGAGATATTTTGAATGGTGTACATTATTTGCATGGATTGGCCCACCTTATGATTGGATCCACCATATTTTTTGTTTGCCAAAGAATAATGTTGGTGTGCATATGTTAGATGGATGTGGTTTTGGCTAGTGACCCCAACAACAACCAACTAGTTGGTGTCAAAGCCCTATGAACCTTGCCATTTTTTTTTTTGGTTAGTTCACACACCCCATTGTTAGTACACCCACCCACCCCTGTTAATCACATCACAATGTTAGCCACTCCCACTATGGGAATGGATACCATGACCTCAGTGTTGAACCGAGGCCGTCTTCACTCAATGTGTCACTTGAGCTATGGACCTAGGTGTCCGTGGACCTGACCGTGATGTATGTGTTTTATCCATTGCGTCCATCCGTTTAGTCATCTCATTTTAAGGCATGATCCAAAAAATGAGGTAGATCCAAATCTTAGGTGGACCACACCACATGAAGCAGTTGCGATTGAACATTTACCATTGAAAACTTTTTGAGGGCCACAAAAGTTTTGGATCAAGCTGATATTTGTGTTTTTCCGTGTGACCTTATCAATAGATTAGATGGCAAATAAACATTACACTGGGCCTTATAAAGTTTTTAATGGGGACGCTTAATCAACAATGTTTTCCTATAGTGTGGCCAGCCAAGATTTGGATCTAACTGGTGAAATGAATGGACGGTGTGCATATAACAATACATCAGGGAGAGCCCACAAATCTTTGACACAAGCTAGCTGGCTGGTGTTGGAGTAACTAGCCAAACTGCATCCCTGTTGGATAGGTTGGATGTGAGACACATACAATGTGGCCCCACGACTTTCTATGTTCACTTTATTGTCAAGAAAAAGTAGAAGAGGGTAGTCTAATTCTCCTCTTAAAGAGGACTGTTTGGGAATAACTAATCCTAGAGGCACTATTTAGTAAAATCCAATTTCTTGAGGAATTTTGCACTAAAAATCCCTATAGTCATTTTTGTTTTATGGCTTTGAGATTTTACAGAAAAATTCCTCAATAATTCAGATTTTACACAAGTAATGCCTCCACAATTGAAGATTACCAACTAATTCAGATTTTACCAAATAATGCCTTCATGATTGAAATCACAGCAGCGCTTTCGTAGGTGTGAAATTACTAGCATGCCTCATGTATTTATTTATTTTTTCTCAGTGTTGAAGTTGTGAATTGTGGGGACCAATTGGCATGTGTATGTCGTCCCAAGGCATCCAATAGACATATACTACCGTTATGATCAGATGAACAAAATGTGTGGATTGATTCATTAGATGACCTCACCATAAAATAATTTATTTACACGACCCAAAAACATCCAAATGCACTTGTAATCCATCTAATAATTTAATAGCCCCAACTTTTTGTTTGGGTGGCGCATATGTTAGATAGGTTGGATGTCAGAACACATGCGCCTACAATTCTTGAATTTATTACTTTTTTAAAGGAAAAACTAAAAGAGACATTTTGATAATTTTCTCCTCAAAAAGCACTTGCCAACAATTATATTCACAAAGGCATAATTTTGAATAGGAATTTGTGAGGAATTTTACCGTAAAAGTTCCATTGCTTTTCCTTTTTTTAGGCTTTTAAGGTTGAGATTAATTTAATAAACTTATATGAAATATTCGCCTGCATTTGACCTGGGCCTATTTGGATTGATGGATAGCATAGGAATCTATTGGTATTTCTTGGGAAACCTTATTTTAAGGAAACTATGAGAAAGGAAACATGGTTTTCATTATTTGTTTTTTCAACAAGACTTTTTAAAAAAATTAGGATCTATTTTCACATATTTTGATCGGAAAAATAAAATAAAAAAATTCTAAAAAAAAATTTGTTAGTCACTTTTATATGTCATATTAACGCATATGGTACAGAAGATGGATAGTGGCACATATGACACATGCAACATGTGTGAGTACTTAAAAATGAATTGTGGCAGGTGCTTGAAGCTATACGATGGCATATGTGACACGCACACCTTGACACATTTGACTAGTGGGTGTTAGAAGCTAAATGGTAGCACTTGTGCACATTGACCATTGGCACATTGACATATTTAGAGTTGAAGAGGAATGATGGCACATGTGGAGTGCTTTGCACATGTGAGGCACAAGATAAATGATGGTACATCTTGGAACATAAGTTTGTTTATTTTCCTACAAAGAAAGTGAGAAATGATTTTCTCTATGAATCCAACGAATAAAAGCTTGATAAACAATGGAAAGTGAGTCGCCATCTTGTGTTTGCACTGGGTCCGAAGATCAGCGCGATTCAAAACTAAGGTGGGCTATGCCATGGAAACAGTTGAAATGGGAAGTCCAACAGTTAAAATCATCCAAATTGTGCATGGGTTCACATGGCATCCAATTCATCCATCTGATGTGGTAGTAGAGGATGAATAAATTCTATGAAAATTAGGAAATTCCAAGCCCTATGTGGAACACACCATGTGAATTTAGAATTTTTAAAATATAATTTGTGTTTTTCTCTATGGTGTGGCCCACCTAATTCTTCAATTGGAACGATTGTTAAGATCCAAGATGAAAATTGGCAGTGCACCTAATGGGTGGGGTGCATCTGATGCACATTCTCTCTCACGATCGAGGTGCTCAGTTAAGTAGCAGGCACGGTCGTATAACTAACCATAGACAGGCTAGCACAGTACAACATGAAGAGAGAGGAGCAGGTGTGCTCACCAGCATAGCCTAAAGCAAGTGTTTTGGGCAGCTGCCATAAAACACCCAAGTCTTACAGCCCATAATCTTTTACATGTAAATCCACTTCGTCCATCAGGTGCAAATAATTGTTTCTATATATAAATACTCTCTCCATCACGGTGAAAATAATTATTTAGCTTTTATATATAAAAAAATCAGGCTAATAAAAACTTGATAGGCCACACCAATCGATCTCCATCACTCAATCTAAGAGTACATATCTTGCCTAGCTTATAATTCCCATCCGTATAATGATGAAACATTTAGAGCATTTTGTATTCTTTATTCTTTTGTTGATAGGTTGAATCCGAAACCATGGAGATTCGGCAACATCTTCACTCTTGTGTTGTTGGATTGCATATTTAATTAATTAGTAATGGTCTTTATCACTGCAGGTTCGAATCTTCTCATAGACAATGAATTCTTTGATTAAGAAAGTTTGCTATATGCTAACCCCTTCCCCATTTGGTCCTTGGCTCAATAATTGGCTCATTACACCTCTTCCTTTTCGATTCCTGTCAATGTCTTACATCTAAATTACTGTGCTCCCAGCCCTATTTCTCTTTTCGTAGCAGGTTTTTCCCAACGAAGGGGATTTTTCTTTCATTTTTCAAGAAACATGAGTTTTGACTTGACTTGCTTCCCTATAATTAATTGCACTTATTGAACTAACCTCTCATTGATGTATTGTTTCATTGAGATCCAAATCACAATGTAATTTTCTTGTTCATGAATGGGTCTCTTCAATTCTTTTAGGTTTATGCTCCGGGTAAAGATTTGCCTGAATTAGACAAATAATATTAGTACCACTTCTTTAATCTACGGCAGAAGAAGACCTACTTGTACCAAACTAAACGAGTTTTATGGAGGATAGGCGTCTCTAAATACATAATATATGCCCAAGGTGGCAACTGAGAACCATTCTCATATTCTCAATCATATCTTCAAAGCTAAGCCATCCCAGGAAATCAATACAAACTATTCAACCATTTCATATAATTGGCCATCAAAAGGCTGCTATGTAAACCATTATGCTAATATAATGTAATAACATTTCCATGCATAGGTGCTCATTTAGTCAAGTCACACAAGTTATGTTAGCACTTTGTCATTCACATGCAAATGAATAAAAATTAAGTACTTGATAAATGAAATGAACATAACCTTGATCATAGTACTTTTTGCTTTTCAATTAATGCCTCAAATGGAATTTAAATTTACACGTTATGAGTGATTCCCAGTACAATTCTAAGTTTTTATGCGTGACACCTTTTTAATTTCATCACGTCCCATTCCAAGATTCATGGTCCCATTTGGGCCTTCCACGAAGTAGCATATTAGGCCAAATGATTTGGTTAAATCACTAGCGCTCATATTTCTCCTCTCTTTTCTTTCTAACTTAAAGTGGGTGTGCCTAAGGCCAAGTCCATATTCAAGAGATTCTTGTCCTCGCCTCGGTGGTAGACTCCAAGGAGTTTCAACACCAGGTCTCGGGTTCGAGTCCCATAGGTGGTGAAAATCCACTACAGAGTCAGTTTGGGGTGTGTGCCTGTCTTAAAAAAAGAAGAAGTCCATATTCGCTATTCCTTTAAGTGACCAAGGCTCATGAATTTGGTTCACAAGCATATGACATTTATCTAACTACTGATCATGTTACAAGTATCTTCATCCAAAATTACATCATACCCAATCATTTATCTGGGTGGTCCACATGGTCGATGTGGTCCATAATCATGGATTTGAACATTCATAGCATCATAGGATTGGGCTCCACTAAGTGTGGGCTCATGGCCATCAAAGATATAAGTGACGGCCCCTTGGACCGTCAAAAGAATAATATTTTACATATATATTGCCAATGGGCAGAATAGAATCATAAATCAAATAATGTTCATCATCATGTAATTATATCTACACACAATAAGCAACATAATACATATGCTAAAGAGGGCCCTCGAATTAGATGGTCCTCATATTAGAGATAACAGGCCTCTTTTTACTTGAAATTTGCCTCAGTTTGGATTCCACACGTGATCCCACACATTAGCCTATGATTTTTATCCTTTTGGGACTTTAAATGGCTCCAGTATTTGGGCTTTAGTGGGCTTCACCATAAGGCCTACCACACTGCCCAAGGAAAGTTGCAGCGTGGGCCTAGAGTACATGCATCAAGGTGGACCACATGGGCTACCAAAACTGATGGACATCATGTACACTAACGTGGGCCCCACAATGCTGTCACAACAGCGTGACCCACCTGAGATTTGTATTTGTTTCATTTTTTGGTTTCGGTGGGCCACATGCTGATCAAACAGCATGGCCCGACTATGTTTTAAATCAAGATAATATTTGTGTTTTTCCTTTTTCTAGGTCCCCATATGGCCACATCTAATTCTCATCCATTTTGGGGTGTGCCTCACTATTGTATGGGGCTCACTTTCGGCCATAGGTTGGTGTTTACTAGTACGCTTATGTGAGACCTACACATCACATGGCCTACCATCTTCCTCCAAAATCAACTACTTGTAAATAAAATGCAGAAACAATTATTACAGATTTTCGCTAGGCCTATTTTGGGATCGGTTTTTTTTTTTTCATCACGTAGAGCCCACTTTAGACAAGTGGCATTACCCTTTGGTAGCCCTATGTATGGGCTTCAAAACCCATATGACGGGGCTTGCTAAAGATGTGTGCAATTTGTGGTACATTGCTCAAAATGGGTTCCTGAAATTTCTGCGCTGCATTTTCCACTAAACTATTGCTGACTCCATATTGGGATCAAGTAGAGAGCATGTGCTTCCCATTTTAGATGAGATAAATGATTATTCTTACTCTCTTATGTGGGTACTACTAGTTTCAAGTGGTGGAATCCACTATTGTTGGCCCTATTTTGGCCGAGGGAAAGGGTTCCTCCCACACCCCCATTTTGGTTACTTGCAGCTCTTGTGAGCCCCATTTTGGCCGAGGGAAAGGGTTCCTCCCACACCGCTAGGTAGGGTATGCAAAACCTAAGTGGTGGGACGTGCAACAAGCATGTGTGGGCCGTCATAGGTGGAAGTGGATTGCATCCTTCCTTTGTATGGATGTAAAGCGTCCTTGCTGATCTGTGGACGGGCCCACCGTGATGTATCCGTTTATCCATGCCGTCTATCCCTTTTATATGATCATTTTAAGGCATTAGATCAAGAATGAGGCATATCTGACGGTCAGGTGGATCACACTAAATAGTGAGCTTGCTTGCATTAGATCACAAACCATTAAATGTAAGTCGCATTAAATGCAAGAGTCATCTTTAGTGTGGTCCACCTGACCATTGGATCTGCCTCATTCTTGGTCTAATGCCTTAAAAGGATCATAGAAAAGGGATAGACGCTGTGGATAAACAAATACATCGTGATGGGCCCCTCCACAAATTACCAATCGGCTTCCGCCATAATCAGAAAGGACACAATCGGCTTCCGCCACAAGTAGAGTTGTACACGAGCTAAGTCGAGCTGATCTTTGCCTTGTTTGAGTTAGGCTCGTTCAATGACCACCTTAGATCGTGTTCAGCTCCATTCAGCCTTTGAACTGGATTGACATGATCAAGTTGGCTCAACCAAGATTTCTAACTGAGTTCTAGTCAGAAAAAACAAAAAATTAAATAACCCAGCCTAAAAACCCAACTTAAAACTGTTTAAAATTCAGGCCTGAAGACAACCTCGAAACCCATGGACCACAAGTACACCAGTGAATAGCCGAGTTGGTCCTCCTTTATGTCTATTTTCTACTGTGCATGTGGCCTCTTAATGAATGGACGTGTATAAAGCTTAGGACAAAGGAACTAAAAAGATGATGGACGTGTTGTAATGAATCGGCCGTGAATCCCTTCTCCATCTCACGGGAGTAAATGCACTCGGCATTCCCCAAAATATTGTTAGATAGAAAATGAACGGCGTATATAGCATATCTCAGTGTGGCACACGTGAAAGACAGGACATGGAACGACTTCCGGGGTGTCTGTCTGAGATCCCGTAATCTGAGATCTGACCCACGTGCATCAGGTAATAGGGGCAAACACAAAGTCGGGAAGGGTTGACGCCGAAGATATGACACACAGTCGGCTCTATCTACATAAAGGTAGGACCACCGTGCCACCTATCAAGAGACGCACGATCCTGTAAGGGACTTTGTGGGACCCTCCGCGATGCTATATCCATACCATCCATCCATTTTGAAAGATCATTTTATGGGATGAGCCTAAAAATAAGATTGATCGAAAGCCCAACCGGAACCACACCATAGGAAGAAGTGGGGATTGAAAGCTTACCGTTCAAATTTCTTGGGCACCACAGAAGTGTTGGATGGGAAATAAACGGCGCTGTCGACTCCCGCGAAAATTTCAACGGTAAGAGATCAACAGTGGTATGGTCATCTCGAGCCTTCAATCTGCCTCCCTTTTGTGCTCATGTCCTAAAATGATCTCATCCGTCAGAATGGAGGACGGCCTGGATAAAGCATATACATCATGGTGGGCCCAAAAGAGACTATACATGACCATGTGGCTACCCTGATGAGCGGACATTTTAAGGCCATGATATCTGCACATTTACCCTCCAACGGTTTGAATCTTCAACACGTGTGCAAATGTCCGCACTCACTCGATTGAAACCATCGCATCTTTTGGGTGGATCCACATGCATTTTGAAAGCTTATTTTAGGACCATATCTAAAAAATGAAGCAGATCCAAATCTTAAGTAGATCATACCACAATGTTTATTTTCCATCCAACCTGTTACAAAAACCTGGATAAGTTTTCATGGTTGATTACCATTGTTTACTTTATTATGGCCCACCTTAAATTTGGATCTACTTCATTTTTTGGGTCATGCTATAAAATGAGTCTTCAAAATGTATGGACGGTGTGGATGTAAGAACGAAACATCACATAGATGGCACGGTCAGGGATTCACTAGGGCCGTAAATGGTCGGGTTCGGGGCGGGTTTAGCCAAAACCAGACCCGCCCATTTACTAAACGGGTCTGGGTCCAAATTTTAGACCTAGACCCTTTTACTAAATGGGCGGGTCCGGGTCGGGTCTGAGTCAGCCCATCAGACCCATTTATAAATGGGTCCGGGTCTGGTAGAGGGAGATCCACCTAGACCCATTTATAAATGGGCCGGGTCTAATGGGTCCGGGTCTGGATCAAGTATACAAGCATTTTACAAGGCTTAAAACCGGGTCTGGACAGGTCTGGGCTGGACGAGTCCCTTGTAACATAGACCAAACCCGTCCACTTACTAAATGGGTTTGGGTCGGGTCGGGTCGGGCCTAAAATAAAGGAAACCAGACCCAAACCCGTTTAACAAATGGGTCTACTCTTGGACCCAGACCCGTACCATTTAACAAATGGGTCGGGTCTGGGTCTGGGTCGGGTCTAAATGCGTTGGGTCTGGGTACCCCCATCGGGTCCACTGACCCATTTACAGCCCTAGGATTCACCCAGCTCGGGTGGATCCAGGAATTCAGCGAAGCCGCGCCCTATAAAACCCCTCAAAAGCCCAAGCCGCTTCTTTTATCTCTCCCAGGATTTTACACCTCTCCAGGGCTTTGGCAGAGCGAACGAAAATGGCGATGGCGTTCTTGGGCAGAACCCTAATGTCAAAGCCTACCATCTCACTCTCCACTCTCTTCTCTCGCTCTTTCTCCTCCTCCTCTCATCTCTCTCGCTCTTCTCCCCTCCTCCGCTTCCGCCTCCTCGCTGCCCTACCGGACCTCCGCCTTTCCCCGGCGGCTTCCGGCCTCCGATGCTTCTCGACCCGACCGACGACGTCGTCGTTGAACGACCCGTCGCCGAACTGGAGCAACCGTCCGCCGAAGGAGACCATTCTATTGGACGGCTGCGATTTCGAGCACTGGCTCGTCGTCATGGAGCCACCTGAGGGGAACCCTACAAGGGACGAGATTATCGATAGCTATATCAAGACGCTAGCCCAGATCCTCGGAAGGTCAGGTTTTCGTTCTCCTTTATTTGCTTGGGTTTTCGTTTTGGGAATTAGATTTTGGTTTTGTGTTTTCTTTGAATGGAATTAAGGATTTTTTGGCAGGAAGGAATTTATTTGGATTTTGTCTTTGGATGCGTCTGCTGAGATTTGGATTTCTTTTCCTGTTGAGAAATCTGGAATTGGTGCTTCTTTAATATTTGGATCAGTTAGGAATGAATCTTGTTTGGTGTCAGTTTCATATAAGTATTATATAGAATATTTCGGTTTTGGAAATATATGAAGAAAATCTGTTTTCTGTGTAATTTGATTGTTTTTATGGAATTTTGAGTTCATTTACTGGTCGTTTGGATGCCTGTAATTAGTTTAAGTTGCAGCATTTCCTGTTTGGTGTTAAGCTGTAAATGATTGGCTGTGTTTGGATAGCCTGTAAATTGTTTAAGTCTTGTAAATGGAGAGCCAATCTTTCAGCTATAAATGGAGAGCCTGTAAATGAAATCCGAACTTTTTGCCTGTAAATGAGATGTGGTTAAATGTTGTAAATCATTTATAGCCTGTAAATCGGCCATCCAAACGCAGTGTAAATGGTTTACGCCCATTTACAGCCATCCAAACGACCCCTTAGATTAGCGTTTTCAGTGTTTTGAAATGGGTTTCCATCCTTCTTTGAGAAGGCATTTTGGGCGTGTTTGGTAGACTCCAACAAAGGAGTTCATCTGATAACTGGAAGAACCCTGCTCTTCAAATATGCAATTGATCGTTTTTTATGGAATTTTTTAGTCATATTGAATAGTGGTGTTTTGGGCCGTTTTTTAGAAGGCATTTAGGCCTCTTTGGTAGACTCCTAAAAATGAGTTGATCTGATTTTGGTTAATTCTAATTATGTATTAGAGATAATATTTCTTTGAGACAATGCCTGACAGGTGCTTATATTTTGGCCGAATTCCAAAAGAAAGCTTGCTTTTAAACTGTTTCCTAAAACCCGCATAAGTTTTTAAAATACGGCCAAAAAACCATTTACACTAATGGCAGGCTTAAAATTCCGTTTGCTATATTTGCAAAAGACTATCATGCCCTCTTTTGTTACTTGCGCAAGCTTAGAAATTCATTCCGGATATGGACTGCGCCGTGGGCCCCATGATGATGAGTTTGTTTGATCCACACCGTCCATTCTTCATTAATCATGATTTCATGTCATGAACCCAAAAATGAGAAAGATCCAAATCTCATGTGGACCCCACAAGAATTAATGATGCCAATTAAACTTACAATTAAAAAAAAATGCTATGGCCCACTGTAATTGCTTTTCATTTTTTCGCTATTCAACCTCTTGATTAGGTAACGTGGACCTAAATTAAGGAAAATTATAGTTCTTTTTCCGTCCATCTAATGTGTTTGGCACCCAAGAAGTTATTAAGGGTAGGCGTTTAATCCTTTTTTGTTTTCTATGATATGGTCCACTTGAGATTTGGATCTCCCCCATATTTGGGCCCAAGCCCTAAAATGACCTCGCAAAATAAATTGACCGTGTGGATGTATCACATATATCATATGAGACCTACAACTTATGAAACTACAACTGATAGGCAGCAATGGAGGAGCACATGTGGCTGCAACCTCCAAATGAGCTGAGGCGTGTTTCTTGCCAAAAGAGCTAGCTTTCGGAGTGGAGTAGGTGAGACCCGGGATTGACCCAAGACGGTGTAGCCCATACCATGGGGCCCACCTTGATGTATGTATTCTGTATCCACACCGTCCACTCATTTTTTCAGATCATTTTAGGGCCTTATCCAAAAAATGAAGCAGATCCAATTATCAGGTGGACCATACCATAGGAAACAGTGGTGATTGTCTATTAATGGGCCATAAAAGTTTTGGATGAAGCTGATATTTGTTTTTAACCCTTCATCCAGGTTAATTTGAACTTATCAATAGATTAGATGGAAAATAAACACTATGGAAACATTAAGATGCACTCTACAAGGTTTTTAATGGTAGGATGTTCAATAACCACTGTTTCCTAGGGTATGGCCCACCCGATTATTGGATCTGCTTTATTTTTTGGATAATGCCCTAAAATAATCTGTAAAAATGGATGGACGGTGTGGATATAGAATACATGCATCATGGTTGGCCCCACGGTAAGGGCCTCACTGTCTTGGTTGAGCCCAGGGTCTCACCTAATCTGCTGCAAGCAAGCAGATTGTGTGGTGTGCTGCACGCCACCGTACATATTGATGGGTTGAGGTCACCAAGTTTTGTGGGCCCCACCATGATGTATGTGTAATATCCAAACCGTTGGTCAATTTGACGAGATCTTTACTGGGCTTGAGCCCAAAAACAAGACAGATCCAAAGCTCAAATGACCATACCACAGAAATCAGTGGGGATTGAAAATCTACCATTGAAACTTCTGGCGGGTGACAGGAGTTTTGGATCAATCTGATATTTGTTTTTTTCCCTTCATCCAAGTCTTGTGTGACCTTATGAACAGGTTAGATGGCAAAAAAAACATCATAGTGGGCCCTAGGAAGGTTTCAACGGTAGGAATTATTTTCCTCACAGCATTCTGTGGTGAGGTTCACCTAAGCCTTCGATCTGCCGCATTTTTTAGTTCATGCCCTAAAACAATCTCGCCAAATGGACAGATGGTTTAGCTATAACAGATACATCATGGTGGGGGCCACAGAACTTAGTGACTTCAACACACTAGGGAGGTCGGTGGTGCACACCACGCGATCTGCTTCCCAATAGCAAAGGGATGGTTCGGCCAGGCGAGGGTGAGGGCGAGCGAGAGGGTTGCGACGTTTGGCTGTCTTAGGAGAGAAATAAGAGTTTTGATAAGTTGTTTTGAGGCTTTACTTTGAGGGTAAAATTGTCTTTTTCAAAATACAGTATTGAATAAGTAACAGTATTAGACGGGGAGCGTGTTTTTGACTAATGGCAGAAAACTGAAGTGGGTTTCAGGAAACAGTTTAAAAGTAAGCTTTTTATTGGAATTCCACCAAAATATAAGCCTCTATATGACATTGTCTCTATTTTGACGACCAACTATCATGTCTCTAGTACATAATTACAATTAACTAAGATGAAAACAAACATTTTTAGGTGTGTTCCAAACAGGTCCAGGCCCTTACTATGTTAGTAATCATGTGTTTGCATTTTAGAAATATTATTGGGTGAAGTTAGTTGATTCTAAGTTGGTGGAGCATTTTATCATAGAAGGTGAATTGATCATAGTAATAACTGAGAAGTAAGATCGGAAGTTGTGGAGACTAGTGTCTGCAGTTCATGTAGAGATTTATTGCATTCATCATGTACCTCTGTATAACACAAGGAGCAAGTGGACACTTTTACCCACACTGTTAGTCATAAGAGGTGTGAACTTTGACATTTAATAGCACATTGAAGGGATTTTGAAATTAGAGGAGGGTATTTATAGAATTCCAAAATCTGCTTGCTTGTTGTTAGAGGATATTGGGTTGTTGAGTATATGTGAGGAGCATGAGAATAGGCATATTGTGCAGGTTGTATGTGGTACTGCAGAGTACCATAGCTTTTGAGTTGATTATGATGAATATTAGAGATAGAGATGTATCTCCTTTAGTTTTATCCTGTGTAATCAATGCCATTATAAATAGTCTTTTGGCTAGAAAGCAAGTACAAAGTTCTCTCCTCCACTCAATTACTCTTACCTATTTCCTTTTCCCTCTCCTTTTTCCGCACTTGTTAACGAAGGGCTTAGATTTTACCCTCTCCCTGTCATTTAGTGAGGATTTGAGCTGCCGATGGGATTCGTTCTCTTTGATTTTTTATTTTTTTATTTTTATTTTAATGTGAGCAGCCAGCTTCCTTTTCTCAAAGACCCTGCCGGACGCAATAATTAGGAGCACAATCTTTGTGGGGTCCACTGTGATGTCAGTGCAGCTTCCACTCTGTCTATTAGTTGCAGCAGCTCATGTAAGGCCATAAGCAAAAAAGTGTGGCATATCTACAACCTAGGTACAACACTGGAAATAATGATTGTTGTTGTGTTAGTGGAGCATTCTTCGTTTGGCTGGGATTTCCTGGGTTGTGCCGAGGTCCTTTGAGGATCTCTTGAGTTTGTAGCACACGGAAGATGGTGGGTGGTCTTCTGGGAAGAAGGAAATGGAGAAGTGTTCTCTTAGCGATCATATGGACAGTCTGGGCTGAGAGAAATAAAAGAATTTTTAGGAGCAAAGAGTCCTCTTCAGCTTGTATTTTCTCTAAAGTTTTGAGTTTGTTTAGAGTGTAGGCCCCGTAAGCCTCCGTTTTTTTTTTTTGGGGGGGGGGGGGTAGCGGCCTGTGCTGTTTGGTCTCCTTTGTTTTCCCCTGTGTTGCTTTCTGATTGCTTTTGTTTTGTTTTGTTTTGTTTTCTTTCAGCTATACGCCATTTAATAAAATTGCTTATCTTAAAAAAAAAAAAAAAAAATCTGATTATTGAGTCAATGATCTCGACATTTGAATCGCAAAGAAATGGACAAGAGTACACCCACAAGAATATTTGAGTAGAAATGGAGATATAACTTGTTGATATCAAACTTTTTCTTACAATACTCAAGAAAACTCACATTTAGAAACGTAAATCTAGGAAATAATCATCCAAATCTTAATTCACATCTTCAAATTAGCCCCCTATATCTTCAATCACATCCTTTCCATATCTTCAATCACATCTTTAAATTAGTCTTCATATCATAAATCACATCTTCAAATTAGTCCCTATATCTTCAATCACATCTTTAAATCTGTCTTCATATTTTTTTCACAAATAGTAAATTACAAATCTTGATATTTAGGCTCTAAATCTATAAATAAATAGTCCAAAATCGGCACATGTTGGGCCCTACAATGGTTCATGGGCCTAAGTGGGCTGTAGGCCTGCATCAGGATGCCTACATTGATGTATGCTCTCTCTCTCTCTCTCTCTCTCTCTCTCTCATGTAGCCACACCTGCTCCCTTCCATTCTCTCCCCTCCTCTCTCCCTGTGTGTTGCATGTGCCATAACCCCTAGTTAATTTAAGTCATGTGCTCATTGAGGTGAATCATGCTGCCGACTGGCTGGTGAAAGAGGGATTAATGAGACCTTTTGTATTTACTTGGCAATTAATCCACTCTACTGATTATGCCCCCTTATTCTAAATAACTTTCTTTTTCATATTTGAAATGAAAAGCAAAAAAGCAACAAGAGAAGTGAACCTGGAATTTTTTGAGAAGTTTTGGATGGTTTTTTTATTTATGAAATCATTGCTATTGTGGTCTATTTCATTGTTTATTTTTTTTTGTCTGTTCCTTACCTTTTTCTTTTCCATGTTTGTTTCTGCAGTGAAGAAGAAGCGAAAAAGTCAATTTACTCAGTATCAACTAGGCACTACTTTGCTTTTGGATGCCTTGTCTCAGAGGAACTTTCTTACAAGATTAAGCGTATGCCCAGACACAATTACCTCATAGCTGTTTTTTCAGTTTAGATTTGAGTATGCAATTTGTATTGATTTTGATTTTAAATGCAGCTTTGCCAAAAGTTCGGTGGGTTCTCCCTGATTCTTACTTGGATGTCAAGAATAAAGATTATGGAGGTAATGATAGAATCTGCTTGCTTTTTAAGTTACTCTTTTTTCTCTGAGGTCAGTTTGGACGGATCTCATGCATGGTGCATCATTTTAGTTTTACATAAATTAATGGATCCATACGTGAATGCATCTTTTGAATTGCATAGCCACATTTGTATGTCGTTCTGTGTTCGTTGCAGTATGTATGACTAATGTATGGATCATCTAACTATATCCACTGGTAAATGAACCTATCCACACTCACCCATACTGAATATGTTCCAATAAGGTCAACCTTACCAGAGTTTACTTGGTGTATCGGACAACCATGAGGTGTTGTAAATCCACCCCTTCCACTAGATGCACCCTCCCCTGTTAGGCCAAGAGCCCAAAATTCAGACCAATCCATGACTTAGGTGGGCCAGACTGAAGGAAACAATTGAGAATGGGACGCCCACCATAGGTTTGTCTGTGGGACCAACAAAGATGTGGTTCATATGCTTGCCCTGTCTTGTTGTTGCACAGGAATGAAAGGTTTCACCAAATTTCAGGCCATTCCAAAACTCAAGTGTGCCGCTTTAAGGGATTTACTTCTTTTTTTTTTTTTTAATGAGTGATTTTACATGTTCTGTGCATGATCTCACACTTCTCCAGACATGAGGTGATTTTAATTTCTTTTCTTTTTTTAATGAGTGATTTTACATGTTCTATGCATGATTTCACACTGCTCCAGATTGTGTGGCCCACTCAAGTTCTGAATATGGCTAATTTTGGGGCATCCCATGTTTAGGAGAGGAGCCACCAGATGCACACTTCAGTTGCTCCATACGCAAGGCGTGAACCTTATGGGAACATTGTCCCACATGCTCATGCACACCCATCAATTTGCTTACATAGGGGTGTAAAAAGAAAGATTGGTTGGTTCCAGTCGTTACATATGTTTGAGTTGCTGGAGAACAAAAGGTGTCCTCATTCATGGTCCAAGCAGGCTTCATTTTGAGTCCTTAGTTCCTTTTTTGCGGCCTGCCAGACATCAGTGTCATCGGGTTAACCAAGCTGACATGTATTCAAAGCAGTAACTTATTGTTCCGAGTCCTCATGAACTCTTGTTGTCTCCTAGCTATATTTATCTCTAATTGGTTGAGAATTTGAAGATATATTCCTTTTTCTAATATACTTTTGATTTGTTGTGTTCTGGCAGGGGAACCTTTCATAGATGGAAAAGCTGTTCCATATGATCCTAAATACCATGAGGAATGGGTTCGAAACAATGCACGTGCAAATGAGAGGTCTAGGCGCAATGATAGGCCTCGCAATTTTGATCGATCAAGGAACTTTGAGAGAAGAAGAGAAAATATGCAGAACCGTGATTTCCAAAGCAGAGACGTGCCTGTATAAAAAATAGATCTAATATTCCGATAAATTCACTATTTTATTTATGGATTTTGTTCTTTTCAGCCATTGGAAAGATTTGTCTTATTTCGATTGACATGTGAGATTGAAATGAATCGCATCCATTGTCCATCTTTTGGAGGAGTTTTAGAAAGGTCTCAAGTCTTAACAACTAGATCATTCCAACCAGGGCTTGCTTTTGCTCTTCATTCGCAAATCTATGCTAGGGAGCTAGAGATTGGTTGCTTCATGCTCATCTCACAGCAAATCCCTAATCTCTTGAAAAAAAAAATTGAGCTTTAATCCTTCAGCTCCATTGCTTGGGTTGATACCCTAAAATGAGCTATCAAAATGGATGGTACGCGTTGATGTATGCCACATATGTCATGTTTGGCTAGGCAGGGTTAATTGAATCCATGTCCATCAGCTGCGCCCCAGTTTGAAGGGATGCACTAACATTCAGGCCATTCAAAAAAACTCTGGTGGGCTACAAAATGAGTATATAGGCTTAAACGCTCATTACTCCTATGGTATGTCCCACACCTAAGTTTCTTGATGATTCATAGGATGTGCGGTGAACATAAGGAGGGGCGCTAGATGTACGGTTTGGTTTCCACATAAACATCATGGATGGGCCAATGCATGGGAGCACACCATGCATGGGACCTAACATGCAGATTGCTTGTGACCCAACTGCAGGTTGAAAGCTGGGTAGGGCCTATAGTGATGTTTGTGAGAAATTCGGCCTGTCCATCCATTTTCTAGCTCTATGTTGGGACATGGGACAAAAAAATGAGGTGAATTCAAAACTCAAGTAGGCCACACGACCGGAAATAGTGGGGAGTGAACGCTCACCATTAAAACATTTATGGGTCCACAAAAGTATTGTATCAAGCTAATATTTTTGTGTTTTCAGTTCATCCCAGTGGGAATCATCATGAACGGTTTGGATGGCGTATAAACATCAAAGTGGACCACGGGAGAAAATTTCAATGTAGGCATTCCCTCCCCATTTTTCCCGTCTTGTGGCCCACTTGAAGTTTGGATCCACCGTTTTTTGGCCCATAGTGTAAAATGATATTGAAAAATGGTTGAACGGGGTGGATTTCTCAAAAACATCAAGTTGGGCCCCACCTAGCATACAATCTGAATCACCTACAGTGAAAAATAAGACTTTTCTATACAAAGTGACTAATTTGCCCGTTCATTGTGGGTCCGACCCCCTACTCACCCTGTCGCCCATATAGCATTTTTTAATTGGAGCTTCTACATTCAACTTAGTGTAGTAGACAAGGGAGAGTGATGTATCAATCACAGCTTTCTATGTAGGAAGAGCACTAATTATGGATGCCTATGTTTGTATAAATCACACACATTAAGCAATCATATTGGTTGCTTTCCTTCTCTTTCCCTCTTCGCATTGAGTGTTTTAGTATTTTGAGTATTTTTTTACTCACGTCCCTTTTGAAGACCCCTTCCTGATTGGATAAGATCATTTTATGATTTTGAACCGTTTTTGTCTACAATAAATGAATCTACGATGTCCTGGTTATTCCAACTTTACAATATTCAGTCCCTACTTGCATCACGATGTGTGCTAATTGAGGAACTGCTAGGATCAATGCACTAATACGACATGTAGTCTAGTGTATCACGTTGACTGTATGTGCATTTATGCTAGAGAGCATGACTAACTCAATTCGTAAATTTTGTGTGATGTAACACCTTTCGGTATATATACAAGTAATTCCTGTAGGATTTATTTCAGATTTTTTAAATTCAAATTTAGATGATTTAGAATTGTTTAATATTATAATATGAACATAAATATTTTAGATATTCTCAATGAAGTTGTTCTCTTTAGGCAGACTAAGATATTGGAGTGAACTAAAAAACAATATGCTAATAAGCTAATTATTTATGTCATACTTTTATAAATATGAATACTTTTTATAAATAAATTAAGCAATACCGCTGCCACAAACATCCAACACTTGATACTGACAATTACATTACCACACAATTGCCGTACCACATGACCCCGACACTCCTTTCATCTTCATTTAGCCATCTATTACTCTGTTGAAAAGTTGACTTAGGAACCTAAAAATGGACCACGATCTCCAAGTAATGTGCTGAACTGCACTATGTCCAATGTTTCTTGGGAACTCACTTGTCTCAAAATGCTTTTAAAAAATATATAGATTTTCAATATACCAACCCATGTGCCTCCATTGTGACAATCAAGCTGATCTTCACATAGCCACAAATTCCTTCTCCGCGCGATCTTATGGCCCACTAATTACCAACTTGCGGACATGTTCATCAAATGTCTTGATTGCGACTACTTTCATCTTCTACTTTGCAAGTTTTGCATTATGAATCTCCGCGCACACACCAACTTGAAGGGGCATGTTAGGATTGATATGATTTTGATATATTCATTTTTATTTATTTTAATTTTGTATTAAGAATTAATTAATTTATAATTACTTTAGGATAAATTTAATTTCGTTGTAATCTTAGTTTTTATTCTATTACTCCTCTATAAATTCGAAGCTATATTCAATGAAATATACAAGAAAATTATTCAATAATTTAATTCCTATTTTTTCTCTTTTTCAATTTTATCAGTAAGGCTACTGCTTGTGAGGTGTGTACGGCATCCAAGCCGTCTGACACATACACCTCAACATAGTGATGTCCAAAATAAAATACTTGGGCCTATTAAATCATTGAATTGATTGCTAGTGGATTTGAATTTTTTAGGTGGTGTAAATTACTTTTATGGTATGGCGCACCCAATGATTGGATCAACAATATTTTTTGTTCATATGATAATCATGGTGGGTGTATCTATTGGACAACTTGGATGTTATACACATACCAATTGGTCCTACAATTTTTAAGTTCAACAATTAAAAAAAAAACAATGACCCATTTCCATAATTTCCCACCTCCAAAAGGACTGGATATCCAATTGTGGAGGCATTTTTATTTTTATTTTTTGTAAATTTCAATTATCCAAGTGACAGAAAAAATACCTTTTTGTTTTATTGCTTAGATAAATATGGTATGGTGACTTTGATCGTTTTAAATTTGTAGCTTTTAAGGCTTAGATTAATTAAATTTTATAATAAGATATGAGATTATCATGAGTTATATATAATTAATTCATGTAATAAAATTTGCACTTGTTGGAATTTTATTGTTGTTCTAATTGACACGTATGTATATGTATGATATTTATTATATACACATCTCACTTTTAAGATTTGAGCGTTGGGGAGGAATCAAGGTGAGAAAGAGCACATGTATTAAAGATAAAAGTACCACCAAGTGACACTTTAAAAGCAGTACAGCTTGGGTATCCTTGCCAACCAAGATTTCCATCATCCCTATTACAAACGAAACCCAATATTTAAAAAGGTAGTGGTTGTTTGTGTCCATAAAGAATGACTCAAAAATCTCATTGCAACTAGCTCGCAACCAGACCATTAGATGCAGAGGAGGTTATCCACATTGATGGAGATGGGCAACACCACAAGAAACGTTGGAGACTGAATATTTCTTTGAGACATAAGCATTATAGATGGCCCTAAAAATGTTTCAATGGGGAGCTTTTACCTCCCTATTATTTTATGTGATGAGGCAAACTTGAGTTTTGGATCTACCTAATATTTGTGGGCTACCAGGTGAAAATGTTTTAGAAGAGTACTATCTTCTAAGAACTTCCATAAAATCTACCTTACATTGTAGCAACCTAAACTTTGATTCGGGACTATTGATCTAACTGATTCTACCTTCGATGGATGAGCGTTATCATGCCACATATATCCTAACCATTTTAGCATTTTCTTTCAAAATAAGAGTAAAACAAAAGGGTGGTACCCCCATTTGGAAAGCAGATAAAATTGAGTTTAACAAAATCATCAGATGAACTTTGTCCCAAGCAAGATACGGGTTGGGCCACCAAATGGCACTTCAGATCCACGGACCAAATTAGTGTGAAAAATATCACCTAGATTTTGAAATTCTTGTGATATTATCTTAAGAAATCAAATGAATGATATTATCGCAATGCATTCGTGATATTTTAAAATTTTTAGTAGTTCTTTTTTGTGATTCTTCTATCATGAAAATATCTCGATTTAAGAAAAAAATGTTAGAATTTTTTTTACCTCATTTATATTATAATTATGTTCTAAAATGTTAAAATTATATTTATCAATATTTTTAAAATTTTATTTTTAGCGAGGAAACTAGAAAATCTCCACCATCACATTTATTGCACATAAGAAATTAGCTCTTTATTGATGACTTGGCTCAAAAATTCACTTGATTCACTCATCAGGTAAGCCACACATTAATGAGAATCACAGCCAATTTACAGAAAGTTCCCAATATACACAGGTGGCCAACCTCATAATTGGACCGTCCTGATATTTGGACATGTGGGGCTCCTGGTCCCTACTAATGGCTTAGTAGTAGACTCACAAGAGTTTCAACACTGGTCATGGGTTCAAGTACCCCGTGTGGTGTGTGTGGGTGTGTAAAAAAGAATAATAAAGTAAAAAAAAAAAAAATGGTCCTCCACTTGATGTACACCTCAATGACCTCCGCAGGACTTTGCTTATCTTTTAACCTTAATTTCTATACTCTTTGACTAATAAATAGATACTGAAACCTGGATATAGCAGGAAAAGCACAGTGGTAAGTAGTAGGGAAAAATGAAGATAGTATATCATTATCAACTAAAAGCTTACTTACAGATATAATTAGATTCAGCTCTTACCTTAAAACTGCAAGGTGAATATCCTGGTAATTATACATACAATAGAATGAAAATTACTACAAATGATACACTACAAAAACTTGTATATCAAAATCAAATCCTGAAATTTTAGTAAGCAAATTTCACACAATGAAAATGAGAAGGATAATAAAACTCTACAGCAATAAAAACAAGTCAATTCTCTGGAATATAACAAATTAGCAAATATAAAGATCACAGGGGTCAAATTAATTGTTGACATTTGACTTGTAAACTTAGCTAACAACACTTTTGAGCTCCAAAGTTATATATTAAAAAAAAAAAAAACTTCTTAATGAAAATGATTTTAGATTGATGAATAAAGCTTTATTCAGTTTTGCAACAATCCAGGGAAAGGTTCCCTTAAAATAGTCCACTGAGTAACCTTTGATGATCACTGCCAACACATACAAAATGTGGCACAACTCCATATTGACATTTAATATTTTCTTTGATAATAGAAACAAACTATGTGGACATATACTTGTATTGATGTTGGATACTGTAGCATTTAGAAGCTGGATTTAGTGCCGCATCACATTCAACCCACACTAGCTGGACAATTAAAAAGCGTTTTTATTCAAGAGTCCTAATTAAGGAATATGCATATTCATCTAGATTGAAGGTAAGTAGATCATACAATTGATTGGACTGAAGGTTAGTGGAGCATTTAACAGTCCAGATTGAAAGTCAGTGGAGCATACAACTGTTCAAATTCAGTTGGTAGATGCCTGGGTGTTTCAACTGCTGGTCTCGGGTTTGAAACCCACTAACCCCACCAGGAGGTGGGAGCACCGTATGACTAACTGGGTGGGTGTGTTGCCCATATAACAGGGTGTGTGTGTTGCATGATTAAACCACCCCCCCCCCCCCCAAAAAAAAAAAAAAAACTGCTCAAATTCAGATTAAAGCAATCCAATAACCTACCGGTCTATTTCATCCTTTTGTGTTGATAGCCTGGTATAGAGGAGAGCCATTATCAATGCCTGAGATAGGCAGAGAAACATTATCAGAATCTGGGACATGGACAGCAACTAGATCAACGCATAAGGACAGGGCGAGCAATTATCTACTGGTACGGCAGGTGGAGGAAAAAGATCAACACCCTAGACATGCAGAGCACCATCATTAAAGACTGCAGATCTTGTAGTAACTATATAGTTATGAAGTGGAAATTGTTGAGTAGTACATGGATATTATGGAAGAACCATAATGTAATTAAGATAATAGAAAACCAGCCAATGCATCGTCTTTATGTCTTATGGCAAAAGTGGGAGTAAATCTTTCTTCAAGATTGCTACTTCTGAGCTATCAAAGAACTTTAAGATCGAACAGAAGAATGAAAAAAAATGTCTTTAATTGAATTTTAGAGAGAAGTTTTTATATATATATATATAAAAAAAAAGCAATAAAAACCAACAAAAACAAGAACCAACTTGGAAGCCTAGCAGTAGAAAGGAAGAAAATGAAGCTTTTATGTGAATATAAATTCTCTGATGCAACCCTCGAATGCTTTAATATACAAATTCATGGAAATAACATCTATAATGTACTAGCTGAGTAAACTGGAACATCTTCACCATCATGTATCTTTGACCTGGAACTTGTGGTGTTCTCGCTATCAATAACTGCAGCTGAAAATGTATGTTGTGCGAATGAGAGGATTGGACCTATTGCTCCGCGGTGGATTTTTTTCCAGTAGCAACATTATGTCCAGCTCGTTTACGAGTAGTGATTACTATTTTTTCATAAGAAAAATAAATTTAAAAAATAAAATATTTACTTTTAAGAAGGAAATAAATATATTATATATGAAATCTTTTTAAAAAATACCAATTGAATTAGTGGTAAGAGGAGGTTTTGCCGCACAAGAGTCTCTCTAGGAAAGACATCATATCACCACAGGTTCTATATATCCTGGATAGTCTAGAAAGGGAAATTATTCCCAATTAAAGTTGGTGCATTCTCATCTTTGCCCTCTTACACTTGTATTTTTTAGATTATTTTTTTCTTCTTCTTCTGACATTAATGTATCTCTTGGAGATCTACTCAATACCTAGACTTACAAATATTTGTGTACATTTTTGTATCTATGATTTTAATTAAAACAAGTAGTAATCTCCCTCTTTTTACACTTGCTAGAATATTCGGAAAATGTTAGCAAATCTGTCATGTGGCATTGAAATTGAATATTAATTCAAATCAAGACTTCAACCCAAAGGTTTGATAGTTTGGTCTTTAATTTCTTCTTTATGCGGTTGTGTACTACTACCTTTTAACTAGAAACTGGGCGGACTGCTGCCTTTTCATCACGACTGTCTAAAGCTCATCCTGGAGGCTAGATTACAAAATTCATCTTGATCCATAATTCAGGTGGGCCCAGAAAGGGAAGAATGTGGGAGGGCTTCATATGGAATGTGGGGTTCACCATTCATCTTGTCAATGCACAGGATGCAGGACATGCTAAGAATAATCCAGATTAAAAGCTCCGGCGGTCAACGTGATTGAGGCTAATATGTCCGTTGGTTTATGTGATGTGTCCCACCGGACTTTTGAAGAGGATAAATGTTTTCATTTAGGGTGGAAATAAGGAAGTGGACTAAATTAATGGTTCAGATTGCAAATGCACATCATGGGTGGGGCCCACACGAGTGTATACTAGTTCCCATACATCTAAAGGACGTATGATATCTTTCAAACCATGAGTGAGAAAAACTACATTTAATTTCACCAAAAAGATAAAAAACGGTAGGTTATAAAAAAAAAAAAAAAAAAAAAAAGTGGGGCCTACTATGATATTTGTGTTTTATAACCATGCTGTCCATCTGTTTTGCTAGGCATATTTTGAGTGTAAGCCCAAAAATAAAGCAGATCCAAATCCCCAATGGACCTAACACAGGAGACATTGAATGCCCACTATTAAAAACTTCCTGGCCCAGGTAATGTTATTTTTCATTGAACCTGTTGATGAGGTCACAAAGACTTGTATGAATGGAAAATACAGATATCAGCTTGATCCAAAACTTTTGTGCCTCCAAGAAGTTTTTAATGGTGGGCGTTCAATCACCACTATTTTTTGTGGTGTAGTCCAACAAAGATTTGGATCTGCTTCATTATTGAGCTCATGCCCTAAAATGAGCTGGCACAATGAATGAACAGTGAATATAAAACACATACATTGCAGTGGGCCCCACAGTTACGGATCCATCCACATTGGTGGTTCCCCAGCTGAACCAAATCCATGTCCCCAATGGGCGTATTGGATCACTTACACATGTTCCATGGCACTTGTGGACTGTGGTGCTAATGTACACGTGATTCTCTATATGCGTTGTCTCAAACTTTTCCGGGCCGGTGCATTCTCCACCTTTCATTTAAGATGATGAAAAAATCTCCACAAGCGCAGCCTTGTTAGTACGTGGCTAAGGCTCAAGGTGCAGTTAGGAGTGATCTGCTGTAATAAGAGGTTTGACTCACTGGTGCCCAAGGTTTTAGCTATAGTGCTAATTGAGAGGACATGATATGGTTGTACACATGGCATCAGTGCCATGTGTAATATTATATATATAACAAAGTTGTAATAATTAGGATAAGGAAATATTGTTGAGTATTTCTCTTTCCAAAGGGACAAGGCTAATTTTTTTATTTTTATTTTTGTTAGTCATGCAAGGCACCCACCTAGTGGGTCGTGCAACCCCCGCGTTGAAACTCCACAGAATCTACCAATAAGGCAAGGACCCGAACCCGAGGACAAGGCTATTTATCATAAGACAAAGGCTTATATTCATTTTTAGTAGAGTAATTGGTTGTTATAAATGAGTGTATGGATATCCTCAAGAGTTATAAAAGTGTCCCTTTTACAATTATATATATTATAGACATTATACTTTAGAGATGGATAGATTACCACATCAAGCCACAAAAAAATATTGCATTCTCATAGCTGTTCTTTTGCATTCAGAAGTTCTCTACGAGGCATGTAATTATCTTCATCTCATTAAAATCTGTTTGATCATTAGATGTATAAATCTTTATGTTGCTTTTTAGATTTGCAAATTTATTGTATTTCAAAGATAATTTGTCATTTTTTTTCCTCCTGTATTGCTACAATATTTAAAAAATGACAGCAAATTAAATTTACTATTCAAATATTTTTCTTGTGTACTACTTATTTTTAATAGGGAACTGAGCAGATTGTCGTCTTTTCATCAAGACTGTTTAAAAATCATCCTTGAGGTTAGATGACAAAATTCATCCTGATCCATAATTCAAGTGGGCCACACAATAGGGAGGATATGAAAGGAGGAGGGGAGCACCCATCTAGCAATGTTCATAAGGAATATGGGTCTACCATGCTCTGTACTTTCCATTCCTATTCATCTAGGTGGGTGCTATGCAGGACACACAAAGAATAATCAGGTGGGCCACATCATATGGATGTTTAGATTTTAGGCTAATATGCATACTACTCCATGTGATGTGTGTACCACCTGAGTTTTGGATAGGAATGAATATTTTTCATTATGGTGAAATTGAAGCAGCGGACGAATTTCATGGTTTGGATTACGCGTGCACATCAAGGTAGGTATTTAATTACTCCCCACTATGAGTGGGAAAAATTACATTCAAGTTCACCAAAAAGACAAAAAGGATGGTTATAAAAATAAGATCGTGTCCATTCAGCAAGAGCATGTGATCCACCGATGGTTGGGGGTACAAGATTTTTGGGCCTGCTCAAAATGTTCATAAAACCCATGGAGGGACGAGGTTTCGATGGATAAATGACTGTGGGGCCCACCATGATGTATGTGTTTTATATACAAGCTGTCCATCCATCTGTTTTGCCAGCCATTGTAGGGCACAAGCCCAAAAAACGAAGCAGATCTAAATCTTATGTGGACCACACCACAGGAACGGTGGTGATTGAACGCCTACATTAAAAAACTTCCTAGACCCACGGTAATGTTTATTTTCTATCCAACCGGTTGATAAGTCATGAGGACCTGCATGAATGACAAATACAAATATCAGCTTGATCCAAAACTTTTGTGGCCCCCGGGGAGTTTTTAACGGCAGGCATTCAATCACCACTGTTTCCTGTGGTGTGAACCACTGAATATTTGGATCTGCTTCATTTTTGGGCTCATGCCCTACAATTAGCTGGCGAAACAGATGGACGGTGCGGATCTAAAACACATACATCATGGTGGGCTCCACAGTCACGAATCCACCCACCTTAGTGGTTCCACGGATCTACCAAATCCGTGTCCCTAATGAGTGTATAGGATCACTTACACGTGTGGACTCTGTGGTGTGAATGTATTCGTGATTCTCTACTCGCACTGTCTCGCGCTTTCCTGGGCCGGTGCATTCTCCACCATCCATTTAATGGTGTCTGACGATACTCCCACTTTAGTGAAAGTACGACTTCTCCCTGCAGTGGGCCCCACCTAATGTGATTTCTGACACGTCTGACGTAGTTCTCCACCCTGAGAATGTTGCTTGCGTACGTGTGATCCCCTAAGCACGCGCACCTTTCTTAGGCACATGTGACTTCCACACGTGCAAGAATATCTAAGTCGTTGATCGGGCCAGCCCTGCGATTTAAGTGATTCTCCAGGAGAAGCAAGCTGATCTGATCATTGAGCGTGCCACACGTGCACAACAGATTGAGAGTTGGGTCTGTCATCGCCGTCCATTGACTTTGATCGTGTGGCCTGCCTAATGAGTGATCCTACCCGATCTTCATGCCTGGTGATCTTCATGGTGGGGTCCATCTTTTAAAGGGATCAGATATCTTACACGTCACTCCAGTTAACAGAAGATGTCCACTACCGGCCCAACAGCAATGATCCATGGTCCAGAACCAGGTTAATTGAACTTACAATCATCCAAACGGTTTTTTTTTTTTCTTGGGTGCGGGAGGAGCTATTTTTTTGGTCCAATGGATGGAGGATGTGACCTTCTTATTTTTTGGTCTTGCCTACTGTCCATTTACAAACTCTGGATCGAATCGTTAGAAAGGGTCCATCCAAATGATTTTATGCTGTGGCAAATTCAAGGTCGGCCCAAGTAGATCCAGGCCATTCATCAGGTGGGGCACACTATAACATACCATAAGAAAAATCAGGCAGTAAGCTTGTTCACTAGTCAACTAAATACGAGGCCACAGGTGTTAATGAAGGCCCATACTCAGTCAAATGTGTGAGATTCGGATACGGCAGGCGTGTTGGAGTTATACTATCTCAAGTTCGACCGAATGCTTGCAATCCTAAGCGCCGAGATATACTGACAAGACTGGATCCGTAAAGATCAATAGTCTACTCAGCAATCCATTGTTGCCGTGAGATCAGGTGATTTAGAAGGGAAGGGTTAATTAGCCTGAGTGAAGATAACCTTGTTCCAACAATGAGGAGTTGGTATAGAATCCCAAGTGGGGTCTCCTAACATTGCAATGTGACTAACAGTAGGGTTGGTTGTACTAATAGTGGGGCGTGTGCACTAACCCACAAATAAAAAATAAAAAATAAAAAATAAGGGAAGGGGTAGGTTAGTTCTTATGAATGGGAATTTTTTGCATTGCCCTTGGGACTTTTCTTTTCACAATGATCATGGACCTTGCGTTTCTCATTAATGTAATAATGTATGGAAATGATTAAAATCGAAAGGTTGAACTTGTTGATTTTATTGATTTACAATAGAAGCTTAGTACAATTAGCTGATAAATAAAATAAACAGAAAAATAAATAAAAGATAAATACCTGCAATCACTTGTATAAACAACCTATCGAGGTAGATGTTTAGCGGGATATGATCGATGTATGATCTTCTAAGAACTTGGCTGATCAAGGACTTGACGATGGAAGTTCATGGATATTTACATTACTCATATACACACTACAACGATTGTATTGGACAATAGCGATCTAAATCAATCTTAAACTCCAGGCGTTCTACAATGGGGTTCAACAAAAGTGGAGGAACTAAGAACTACGACTAAGATTAGCAATGTTACACTGTGTAGAAAGATTATGTTTAACATGGGTCTCAAGCTCTTCATCGCATGCTTTTTATATAGCCTAAGAAGTAACAACTTTTATCCGATTTCTTGGCTAGTCAAGGATCCTTAAAGGTTACGGGATCTTCAAGGTTATGGTATGAAATCATTTTCAGATCTCCTTCTCAATTACCAATAGAAATCTATAAATATTACAAGATAAGTCTTGTTGAACTTAAATATTTTATTATGTCTTTCGATTTCCTTATGTTTTAATAAGAATCTATTTCTTAAATATTCGTAATTGCTGTAAAAGCATCGATTGTCTCAGGAAAGTTTTCCCGTTTTGGATAGGATTGTGTGAGATTGGCCTTACCAATCATATCTACATTGTGACATGATCCCTATCTTAGCGAGTCTTTATAGACTCGTTAAGAACACTATTATTCCACTTGCATGTAACCCTTATGCATTCTTTATCGCAGTGTCTTATTTGCAGATATGCATATAGCTCTCTCTGTGCGCAGCTCTACTCTTAGCTTATACGTCGCATATAAGGATACCGAGCAAAAATGTCATTAAGGCACATATAAGACTTTGCCTTGTTAGTATATAGTGCCGAAACATGGCAGCATCTCATTGGTCCGCCGGTATGTATAGGACAAGCATAAACAAAACTCACAAGTGAGCAACACATGTATATTAAACTTTTATTGTTGGACTATTTTTGTAACCGCTCATTTTTTTTGTCATACAATTGACCATCCTGATTAGGAAATCAATATCATTATTTGGTCCATAGTATGTTTACAGTGTATGCTAACTAATGTATGGCCCGGATCTCTTGCACAAGGGGCCGATCATTGAATCACTAACCACATATATAGCAATTCGAGTAAGAACCATACGCGTGTGGATGTGTTCCCATTCACCCGCATGTACCCGCGCCTACATGAAAATCAATCTTCTGTCGCCATTTCATACAGGTGGGCCACATTTGACTGACCTTGGCAGAGAAAATCTACTGAAAAAGTCTCAATAGATGGTACTCAAAAGATGAACGGTCTAGATCACAGCAACATGACCCCATTTTTCAGAACTGAAAACCCGTGTATCCTATCTCCATGATATGTATGAGCAGTGAAAAGGTGGGGCCCATCCCGAAAATCAGGCTGATCCGTTTATCAGGTGGATTACAGCGTGGAAAGCAAACTGACGGTTGAAACGATTTTTTATAGCCGTCCAAATTCTTATTCTTTCTGGAAGGCTGCATGCACTTACTTTATTCCATCACACTTCCATATTGATTTTTTCTTTTACACCCCTGACTTGTCTGAGTCAACTCGGACCTGGTCGAACTTGATCTAGTTTGATGCCATGAGTCACCCCGGACTTGGGCGATTCGGGCAAATTCAACCCCGGCCTGAGTGAGTCAACTGGGTCAGTTTATATGCAATCCAACCCGTTCATAATGTTATTCTCACCAGGGTGAAGAGAAAATATCGGCATGATCATAGCTGTGCAGCCAATAAAGTTTCAATGGTGGGCGTTTAGTCTCTGATGTGTCCTATTTGATTTTTTTTAATATACCTTATTTTTTTACATAACATCCTAAGATGGGCTGGTGCAACTGATGGACGGAATGGATATAACGACGACATCACGGTGGGCCCCACAGAGATTAGGGTTACTGGGGATTACTGCAACCGCATCTCACTCGTGTGAGACATCACTACCACGAAAAAGTAGGCCCTGATATAGATACCACCTGCCATGAAAATCAGGCTGATCTGCTCATCAAGTGGGCCAAATTGTTGGAATCAATAGACAATCGATGGTCTTACTCAAAATGCATGTGTGGCCCACCTAGCCATTGGATCAGTCTGATTTTCTAGAATGGTGATCTTTATGGTGGGCCCTCCCACTTTTGTGGTAACGATTTCTCAAAGAAATGGCATGTTGGTGGGAAAGATAGCACGTACGGTACCACAAGTTGTGGCACCTTTGCAGGTGACCAATTCTCCAAATAATCATGGACGAAAATGCACATGTAAGAAAAATGCTAATAACTTTAAAGCTTTTAATTGATCCAAACCGTTTAAAAAAAAGACTTTAATTATTTTAAGTCTATGATTATCTGACCAATATAGATGGTTTCCTTTACCTTTGAATAATTAAAGGTTTGTAATATTCAATATAATTCCTTTTTGTATATCCCCATCCATAATCAGGCCCATCATATAAATGGTTTGGATGATTGAGAAGGGCATCATTCAACCATTAAGGTCGTGACTATTCTGTTGTAACAGGTTGGAATGTATTCTAGCTAGCAAACCTCCTTTTCAAAATGCCTTGATATTAATAGAGTCCGAATTGTTTGCTTGGATTTAACAAGATTTTCCTGTTTAGCGCAAAGCTCAGCATTGATGTTGTCAGCAGTGACAGTGCTAAAATGCAGTCATTGTTGACGTGTGCCGAGTTGGACAATTAGGTATGCGGAAAATAGGAAAATCATGTTAAATGCAAGCAAACATTCGAATTCAATTAAATATTGTGATTAACTTGGATCACTAAAAAGAAACCCTAGAAAGAATCTCCTTGTAAAAAGCCTACAAATAGACAAGGTACTCTTGCAAGGCGGGCTGAGATTGTAGTTGTTGATCGAGGGTCATTTTTCAATGATCCAAACTGTTTATATAATAGGCGTCACCTAGGATGAGAAAAAAATTTAAAAATAAAATCTTAGATTATTCTAACCATTCGATCGTTTGACTCTTTTTCTTTAAATATGGACAATTTCCTTAACCTTTAAATAATAAAAGAGTCAAAACATTTGGTTTGATCCATCCTATAAACAGTTTGGGTCATTTGCAAAGGATCCCATCCAATGGTTAAAGAGTCCCAATTTTGATATAGAACGGGTCGCTGATTATTTCATGGCCTAGATGGAGCAAAAGAAGACCGGTCGGAGTCGAAAGTGATTCGGACCGTCAGGATCGTAAATCGGCCGTATCTCACAATCCGGAATGAGTTTCGGGACATATACTATATGAATTTGAGGTAGCTCGAGCTACTTTAGCCAACCAACCCCGCTACGCCGAGTTGCCCATGCCGGAATCGCGAGATTCGACCGTATCGACGGTCATTAGGCTAATTTATTTTTAGTTTTACTATTTATAGTAAGTTTTAATTCAATCATAACTTTGGACCTGTAGGGTTTTAGAGTTAGTGCCCAACATGAAAAGGGCTTAGAATATTTGGTAGAACAACATGGTTGGGCCCATTTGATAACTTTCTATTTTTGGCCGAAAACCAAGAATTCTAGTAGGATTGAACAACTTCTATAAATACTAAGTTTACTATTTATAGTAAGTTGCGTTTTCTAGGAGTTTTAGTTTGAGTTGGAGTCTGATACTTTACTTAGGGTTTAGTTTCCTATTTATATGCATTGTAATTCCGTTTATTATTCATTCAATTATTAAAAACATTATTCAGAATTAATTTCCTTTTTTATTATCCTTTTTTTTCTTCTCGTGGATTCGAGAAACTCTCGGTTAGGGAGACGGTGATCGACCTACCACGTCCTCCTTGCGTCATTGGTATCAGAGAGAGGTTTCTTCCTCAGGACGATGACCTCTAATGAAGGGTTGGATCCTCATCCGAAGGACGATGTTTCAAGGGACTATTTAACGGCGACAGCTTTCGAGGCAGCATTCGAAGCAGCACAACGGGAGAACCGGTTGATCCTGCAAGGTATACAGGCGACCCTCGACCGGATTGGAGCATCGCTAGCTTCGCTTCGAGCCCAAGGCGACCAACAACCACCAACAGTTGACATACAGGACAATCATGTTGTCCGTAGAGTACCCCAGGTGGATAATCGTAGGGCTACACCGGACGACTCAGAACTAAGCGATGACGAGATCGAAGACATTTTGGTACAACGACCTGTGCTAGGGAATGAGCGGGTGGAACGAGCAGAACGAGACTATCGGGGCAATGCTGATCTTTCCAGCTTTAATGGCCTACTTCGAATAGAGGAGTTCCTCGACTGGCTGGCAGAGGTTGAACAATACTTCGACTATATGGAAGTGCTGGACGACAATAAGGTAAAACTAATTATATATAAATTTAAATCCGGTGCTTCAACATGGTGGGAAAACCTACAGGTTTCCTACACCCGTCAGAATAAGACACCCATCCGAACCTGGCCTCAGATGAGACAGCTTCTTAGAGCTCGATTCCTCCCTAGCGACTATGAACAAATTTTGTTCCAACAATATCAAAATTGTCGTCAGGGAAATCGAACCGTAGTCGAATATCTTGAAGAATTCCAGCGATTGGCTACACGGAATAATTTATTGGAATCAGAGGCACAACAAGTATCACGATTTATTGGTGGGTTGCGGTTTGCAATCCAGGATTGGGTCCAGATGCATCCGGTCTGGACGTTGAGTGAGGCCAACCAATTGGCCACCCGAGCAGAAACACAATTGTCACGACCCTCTGCTCGACCATATCCAACAACACGGAATCCCATCACCGGACCCACTCAAGATACCACGGTGGCCAAAGGCAAGGAACCTATAGGAGGGCGTCCTCAACCTCCTACAGTCACGAACCGGGAAGGGGGAAGCAGTCCCTCAAGACCTCAACGTGTAGCTCTCACTACAGCGGGTCCTAGCAGGATCCCCAACCCATATGGTCGGCCAAGGCCAGACCATTGCCTCTGTTGTAGCCAACAAGGTCACTGGTCGAACGCTTACCCTCAACGCCCTGCAGCCCACTTAAGTACGAATGAAGGTGGCGCGGAAGGCGAAGTAACAGAAGACAACCCTGAATTAGAACAGGCTGAAGAGGGGGACACAGAAGATGTAGATTGGCTGACTGAAGATCATGGGGAATCGCTAGTAGTGAGACGACTACTTTACGCTCCCAGGAAAGAAGTGCACCCACAACGACATAATATTTTCTGCACAAAGTGCACCGCGCAGGGAAAAATCTGTGATGTGATCATAGACAGTGGGAGTAGCGAAAATATTGTCTCAAAAATTATGGTGGATAAGTTACACCTACCTATGACGAAATACCATACCCCTTACTCGATCGGTTGGATTAAGAAGGCAAATGAGACAAAGGTAACTCATCAATGCATTATCTCGTTTTCCATTGGTAAAAGCTATAAGGACGAGGTCCTCTGTGATGTGGTTGACATGGAAGTCTGCCACATGTTACTCGGGCGGCCATGGCAATCGGATCGAGGCGTGACACACGGTGGCCGGAAAAACATATACATGTTCACTAAGGATGGTTGGAAAATTGTTTTGACCCCTATGACACCAGAAAAACACCCCGAAGCTTCTAAAGTGGAGGGAAATTCTCTCCTTACCATTCGCGAGTTTATTAAGGAATCAAAATAAACGGGCGAAATATATCCCGTTATGGTAAAAGGCGAGGAGTCAGGATCCTCTAATATTCCTCAACGCCTTAAACCGTTGCTAGAAGAATTTCGAAGTACTTGGCCTGGAGATTTACCTGATGAGTTGCCTCCCATGCGAGACATACAACATCACATCGACCTTGTCCCAGGGTCCAGTTTGCCCAACCGACCGCACTATCGGATGAGTCCGAAAGAGTGTGAGATTCTGCAGGGACAAGTGGAGGAACTGATCCGTAAGGGTCTCATTAAAGAGAGCATGAGCCCATGTGCAAATCCGGCACTTCTTACCTCAAAGAAAGACGGAACTTGGCGCATGTGTATCGATAGCTGTGCGATCAATAAAATAACAGTTAAATATCGATTTCCAATACCTCGGTTGGATGACATGCTTGACATGCTCGAGGGCTCCAAGGTGTTCTCAAAACTGGACTTACGGAGTGGATACCATCAAATCCGTATTAGGCCAGGTGACGAGTGGAAAACGGCCTTTAAGACCAAGGAAGGGTTATATGAGTCGTTGGTTATGCCCTTCGGTCTGACCAATGCACCAAGCACCTTCATGCGTTTAATGAACCAAGTGTTGAAGCCGTTCATTGGCCGTTTTGTTGTCGTTTACTTTGACGACATCCTAATATACAGTCAGGATGAAACGGAGCACATGACCCACATCAGAAAACTGCTACAAGTGTTGGCCGACAACAAACTATACTTAAATATGAAAAAATGTAGCTTCTTGACTGATCGATTATTATTTCTAGGGTTTATTGTGTCGTCCACAGGTATCCGAGTGGACAAAGAGAAAGTTCGAGCTATTCGGGATTGGCTGACTCCGACGAACATTCATAAGGTACGAAGTTTCCATGGGTTGGCGACCTTCTATCGTCGGTTTGTGCGGAACTTCAGCAGTATCGTCGCGCCGATTACCGACTGCATGAAGAAGGGTCCGTTTCAATGGACTGAAGGGGCAGAGAAGAGTTTTGCAGAAATCAAACATCGATTGTCCACTACCCCGATCCTGATACTTTCCAATTTCGATAAGTTGTTCGAGGTAGAATGTGACGCATCTATTGTCGGTATTGGGGGAGTCCTTTCTCAGGAGGGCAGACCAGTTACCTTTTGTAGTGAGAAACTCAGGGACGCACGATCGAAGTGGTCGACCTATGAGCTTAAATTATATACAGTGGTTCAGGCACTGCGCCATTGGCGCCATTATCTTATTCAAATGGAATTTATATTGTACATTGATCATCAGGCCTTAAAATTTGTCAATACTCAGACTAATGTGAATCGTATGCATGCTAGATGGATTTCGTTTTTATAGAAATTTACATTCGTTATGAAACACAAGTCAGGGCAGCAGAACAAGGTAGCAGATGCACTTAGCCGACGTGCATCCCTTCTTATTACCGTGAGCAGTGAGGTGGTCGGATTCGACTATTTCAAGGAACTTTATGCCTACGACGAAGATTTTGCAGATGCATGGAAAAAGTGCCTAGAAGGTCCCCCGAGTGACATTCTAATTCAAGATGGTTTCCTCTTCAAAGGAAATCGATTTTACATTCCGCAGAGTTCGTTACGGGACAAAATTATTATCAAGCTATATGGCGGTGGCCTCGGCGGTCATCTAGGACGAGATAAGACTCGAGCGATGGTGGAAGAGCGGTATTACTAGCCGCAACTTGCTCGTGATGTTGGCAGGGCGGTACAACGATGTCATATTTGTCAGACCGCTAAGGGACAATCTCAAAATAAAGGTCTTTACACGCCATTACACGTGCCAGATGCCCCTTGGGACGATTTATCTATGGACTTTGTATTAGGGCTCCCACGAACACAACGCGACATGGACTTAGTGTTCGTGGTGGTAGACCGATTCTCCAAGATGGCACACTTCATTATGTGCAAGAAGACCTTTGATGCGGTACACGTTGCGAACCTTTTCTTTAGAGAGGTCGTGCGACTACATAAGATTCCTAAGACGATTACTTCAGACTGGGACACAAAGTTCGTTAGCCATTTTTGGCGAGACTTGTGGAATCGGTTCGATACGCGACTTCAATTCAGCAATGCTTATCATCCACAAACAGATGGGCAGACTGAGGTCGTAAACTGCACATTGGGGAATCTCATCCGTTGCCTTTCAGGTGACAAACCGAAGCAGTGGGACATGGCCCTGGCTTAAGCAGAGTTTGCATTCAACAACATGGTAAACCGATCGATAGGAAAGTCCGTGTTCCAAATTGTTTATGGGTGCGTGCCTCATCACACACTTGATTTGGTTCCCCTGCCCAAGCTTCCGGGCATGAGTATTACAGCTGAACATATGGCGGACCAAATCATGGACATACATACAGATGCGCACAACAAATTACAAGCTTCGAACGAGAAATACAAAGAAACGGCCAACAAGCATTGGCGTGCCAAAGTGTTTGAAATAGGTAATCAAGCGATGATCCACTTACATAAAGAGCGATTTCCTACCGAGACCTACAACAAGTTGAAGCACAAGAAGATTGGACCGGTACCGATCATTCGCAAGATCAATGACAACACCTACGTTGTTGATCTTCGGAATGACATGGAGATTTCAAGGACTTTCAATGTGGCAGATCTGTACGAATATCATGAACCAAAGCTGGACGAGAACTCGGGGTCGAATTCTTTCGAAGTGGAGGAGAATAATGTAGAACGGGTCGCTGATTATTTCATGGCCCAGATGGAGCAAAAGAAGACCGGTCCGAGTCGAAAGTGATTCGGACCGTCAGGACCGTAAACCGATCGTATCTCACAATCCGGAATGAGTTTCGGGACATATAATATATCAATTTGGGGTAGCTTGAGCTACTTTGGCCAACCAACACCGTTACGCCGGGTTGCCCATGCCGGAATCGCGAGATTCGACCATATCGACGATCATTAGGCTAGTTTATTTTCAGTTTTACTATTTATAGTAAGTTTTAATTCAATCATAACTTTGGACCTGTAGGGTTTTAGAGTTAGTGCCCAACATGAAAAGGGCTTAGAATATTTAGTAGAACAACATGGTTGGGCCCATTTGATAACTTTCTATTTTTGGCCGAAAACTAAGAGTTCTAGTAGGATTGGACGACTTCTATAAATAGTAAGTTTACTATTTATACTAAGTTGCGTTTTCTAGGAGTTTTAGTTTGAGTTGGAGTCTGATACTTTACCTAGGGTTTAGTTTCCTATTTATATGCATTGTAATTTCGTTTATTATTCATTCAATTATTAAAAACATTATTCGGAATTAATTTTCTTTTTTATTATCATTTTCTTTCTTCTCGTGGATTTAAGAAACTCTCAATTAGGGAGACGGTGATCGACTTACCACGTCCTTCTTGCGTCAAATTTGCAACACATAGATGTGTTCTAAAAATCTTCTTATGGCAATGTCTTATCCTATGGTCGATTTGGATCAACTACAACCCTTCGACTTGTGGCCCACAAATAGAAGAAAAGAGGTGAAAAATGTAGCATGTCCATGTTCAACTGAAATAGGAATTATATGATATATGGGCCACATCTTGACATAGCATATATATACTACTAAATTTCCACAAGTGAATTCTATGGTAATCCAAACCATTCGTCAATTGAATCCCACATTGTATAGAGAATGAATGCCCACAATCCCTACATAGTGAAGATCCCAATGACTAATTAGCATTAAGACGCTTAGATGCAAACTATTGCTGTACTTGTGTATGTTAGGCAATTCATTGCGTATGTTCTAGAAAACCTTCTTATGTAAATGTCCCATCTTGTGATCAATTTGGATCAACTACAGCCCTTCAACTTGTGGCCCACAAATAGAAGATCATAGGTAAAACGTGGCATGTCCATGTTCAACTGAAATAGGAATTATATGATACAATGCCGGCATCTTAGCATAGCATATACTAGTTCTAAATTTCAACAAGCGGGAACCAAACCATTAGTCTATTGAATTCCATGTTGGATAGAGAATGAATGCGTACAATCCCCACATAGTGAAGATTCCAATGGCTAATAGTATTAAGACCACTCAGATGTGAACTATTGTTGTATCTCTGCATGTTAGGCAATTTATTGGGGGTGACTTTCCATGTAGGGGTCTACCAACTGCACGTTTCTCCTAGCCGACGCTTGCATGCAACTACTTTTAAATTTCCACAAGTGAGTCCCATGACAATCCAAACCATTGGTCTATGGATGCCCACATTCCTTACATACCAAATCTCTCAGTGACCAATAGCATTAAGACCACTCAAATGTGGACTTTTGTTGTACTTGTGCATGTTAGGCAATTCATTGGGGTGACTTTCCATGTAGGGGTCTACCAATCACACGTTTCCCCTACCCTAATGCTTGCTTGCAACCAAAGTTCTAAATTTCCACAAGTGGGCCCTATGGCAGTCCAAACCATTGGTACGTTGAATCCCATGTTGGATAGAGAATGAATGACCACAATCATCACATAGTAAAAATCCCCATGACTAATAGCATTAATCCCCATGACTAATAGCATTAAGACCACTCAAATGTGGGCTATTGTTGTACTTGTGCATGTTAGAAAATTCATTGGGGTGACTTTCCGTATAAGGGTCTACCAGCCACACATTTCCTCTACTATTACGCTTGCATGCAACCAAAGTTCTTAATTTCTACAAGTGGATCCTATTGTTGAATCCCACAGTGGATAGAGAATGAATGACCACAATCACCACATGGTAAAAATCCCAATGACTAATAGCATTAGGACCACTCAGATGTGGGCTATTGCTGTACTTGTGCATGTTAGAAAATTCCATGGGTGTGACTTTCCACGTAAGGGTCTACCAGCCACATGCAACTAAAGTTCTAAATTTCCACAAGTGGGTCCTTAGATAATTCAAACCATTGGTCTATTGAATCCCATGTTGGATAGAGAATGGATGCCCACAATCCCCACATGGTGAAGATCCAATGACTAGTAGCAGTAAGTCCATTCAGATGTGGACTATTGTTGTACCTGCGCATGCTAGGAAATTCGTTGGGGTGACCACTGGGGATAACTTTACGTGTACGGGTCTACTAGCCACATGTTTCCTCTACCCCGAGGCATGCATGCAACCAAACTTTTAAATTTCCACCAGACGGTCCTATGGTAATCCAAACCATTGGTGTGAAATCCACCTTTTCCATTACTTTTTCCAGCCACCATTAAGATTTTCCGAAACTATGGTTAGGCCACGGGCCATACATCATAGTTCCTCCAAACTATGGGGTAGTTGGATGCCTGTAAAATCAGTTAGCTACTTTAGCTGTAAATGGTTTCCTTGATAAACACGCTATAGGGGTTGTTTGGCTGATGCAACTGACAAACCTTCTCCTCCTTTTCTGTAAGGAAGAAGGTCGATGGGTCCTTACTCATTCCTCAACAGTAGGCTTATAAGAGTTTCAACATGAGTTTGTGAGTTAAAAGAAAAAAAAAAAGAGTTTGTGAGTTTTAATACCCATTGTGATATGAAAAAGCCATACTGGTGTGAGTGCGTGTGTAAACAATAAAAAAAAAAAAAAAAATTCAAAAAAGAAGTAATGGTGCCTTGATATTGTACCCATTGTTGCAATGTAGTATGGTGCACAAGCACTATTTGTAGGGCCCATTGTGATGTTTGAACGTATGCAACCTGTCCATTAGTTATGTCCCCTTTCTGTTATCCCTGAGCCTAGAAAATCAGGTGGATCTCTAAACCGATGGGCCGCACCAACAATATAGAGAGGTGGACATTTTCATTGTTTAATCAATTTAAATTATTCAACAGTTTCTCCAAATAAAAGGATATTTACATTAGTGGGCACTTCTGTGGCCCACCTAATACTTGCTTTAACCTAAGGTGTTGTTTGGCACTTTCTATTTGGATGTATCCAAAGTTAATTGGGTGTAAAAACACTTTTTTTTTTTTTAATGTATAATTTGGTATTGATAATTGGACGTAAATGAAATTAGTGGTAACTGAAATTACTTTTCCATGTGATTTGAAACCTCATGAACTCAGCACATCTAGTTGGTGTGAAGTATATATTTTGCTGATCACTTTCTAAGGGGAGGAGAGTCACACGAATATGGACGTCTCCCTAGGCTATCGGCATACATGTGGTACACTAATGATACCCCAAATTAATTCAATTATCAACTATATAATTATAATCATAGTAACATAGAATGATTTGAACCATCTAAATGTTGGTCATCTAATGGACAGTGGAAATCTGTTGGCGAGTCAATTGTTTTTTATCCTTACATTTGTGGCTGACTTAAAATTTAAAAATTTTCTCATTTTTTTTTTATCAAATGTATATTTCATTTGTCTTGCTACAATCATCCTGTCAAATCGTATATATACTATTTCGGAATATTAATGATGATTTAGTTAATTAAACTCATGTTTCTATAAATATACAAAAGAATTTCAATACTTGTAATTATAAGCTTCTAAACACAAAGTTTAGATTCCAGTGCATTCGAATTACAAGCTATCAAACATAATAAAGGATTCCAATTTATACCGATTCTATGGTAATTATGATTTTAATTTCAATTCATTTCAAAATATACTCAACCCACTGGATCATATTATACTAAAACCTTCTATGCGGTTTAAATTGAAAACATAGTTTGAAGTAATTTGCCGCTTCAAGAAACCTCTTTTCCGGCAAGTAATGACTTTACCGGATATTAAAGCACCCAACTTTTATTTATTTATCTATTTATTTTACCTCTATAGCTTTGAGCCAAATAGAATAGAGTTAGAACTTAAAAATTTTTCCGGCATCCTAATGACCCAAAAAAAATAAAAATGTTCCAAGATTGGAGGGCTCCATTCTTCTAATATGGACGGTATTCCTAATGCTCCATTCATGGTGGGCCTCACTTTTCAAGACTAATTAAATGGGTTTATTTGATGCTCTGGCTGTGTAAGATGCTTGATACACTGGCACTTTGAAAAGGTAGACAGTGGCATGTATTAACTCAAGGTGAACGAGCAATTTGTGGAACTCACTGTTTTTTATTTTAGAGTCTAAAATTAATATTTTAATGAAAAATTCTATCCCTGATTAGTGGATGCTTATTTTCTTAAATAAGGGGATTGTTTTTCATTTTTAACTGTCCAATAAATTTTCATCATTTAGATAACCAAACAAGAATATTTTTCAATCCATGATTCATTTAAACCAGTAAGCATAATTTGGACGGTTTAGTTTGAATTACCTGCATTCCAATAATACAATTTCTCAGTGATTTCTAAGTGCCTGCTTCTCATCCATCATCCTCTGCCAGAGTAACAAAATATTTTAGGAATTCACAACTGGAAACACGCGTAAACCATACAAAGCCTTGGATCGTGCATCACACGCACTTCCTTGGAGCTGGAATCATTGTTTATGAAGCGTGTAAAACACCCAAACTCCTTCGCCTTGGGTGTTTTACACTCTGGTGTGTATGTAAAATCCATTCGGTCCATCAATTAACACCATTATCTCAACTGTAAGTATATAATATAAGCTCGATTAAAAAATCTTGTGGCCACACCAAGGAAATATGCAAAATTGCTCCCAAAACTAATATTTCACACTATCTAGCCCGTCTAGTTTTGTATCAGGTTTTTTTTTTTTCACAGTATATTCATCCTGGTGATTGTCATCTCATTCCCATTGTTCCATATGTTATGTATCCATCTGAGCTGTAGATCTACCTAATTTATGGCCTCATGTCTCAAACATTGTGCATAAAACCTAATAGATGGAATGGATTTTACATAGACAACATGGTGGGCCTCATAGACTTGGGTGTTTTATGCATGATGTGTATTAATTGGGTCTTACTCGTTCAGGCAAGGGCTCCGTGGGCTTCGCCTTGATGTATGGATTTTATCCATGTCATCCATTCATTTTTCCAAGATTAATTTAGGGTATGAGAAAAAAATGAGCCTTAAGTGTACCCCACAAGAAGTAGTGATGACAATGATGGCCAAGGTTGAAATGTTCTTAGAGTACACCTTGGTGTTTATATGCCATCCAACCTCATAAGGTGACATAGACATGGATGAATCGGAAAACACAAATATCAATTTGATGAAAAATTATGTGGGGCCCAGGATGTTTTTAATGATGAGTGTTCAATCCCCACTGTTTGGTCCACTTGAATTTTGGATATGTTTTATTTTTGGGCTCATCACCTAAAATGATCTGGAAAACGGATGGACGGTGTGGATAAATTTATAGATCACGGTGGGCCCCACAGAACCCCTGCCTGGACCGAGTCCGTCCAGGCGGGTGCAGGACGCAATCCGCCTCCACTAATTTGAAAGCTAGCTAGCTTGGGGATTTGGAGAATATCTAGGTGTCACGTGGAAGAATGTGAGTGGCTGAATGTGGGAGAACCAGGTTCCAAGGAACGGGCGAAGGAAATCCATTTCCTGTTTCTTTCTATTGCTTCCACTTCATGACTTTCTTTTCCTTTCTATAAATTGTCATCATTGGTTCGCATCCTTCAGCCGGGAACGGCCTTCTTTCCTCGCTGCGCACGTTATACCGGGCCATGCATCCTTTGAGCTCGCGCTGATATCGTGCGCCAACGCAGCCCAACCGTCCAAGAGTCTCATCCTCTGTAACCATGCCGAGCGTTTAAGACCGTCGATTTCTATTTGACTGTGTGCTTGGTAAAATCTCTCTCTCTCTCTCTCTCTCTCGATGGGACTCACATGCATCCGTTGCAACTGGACGCGGATTGCGTCCTGCCCGCCCGGACGCCGGGCAGACCTGTGGAGAGTCCCACGGCAATGTATCCGTTTATCCACTCCGTCCATCAATTTTAAAAAATCATTTTAAGCTATGAAACTAAAAATAAGGCAGATCCAACGATCCAGTGGGCCACACCAAAAAGTGATGACCCTGGTGACGTCATCACTACAGTAGATACTGTAGTGATGACGTCACCAGGGTCCATCACTTTTGGTGTGGCCCACTTGATCGTTGGATCTTCTTCATTTTTGGGTCTATATACTAGCATGATCGTATAAAATGAATGGACGGAGTGGATAAACGGATACATCACGGTGGCCCCTCCACTGGTCTGCCCGGACGGTAATGGGACCGGGCGGGGGCAGGACGCAATCCGCGTCCATTGCAACTGTACATTTGTCTTGCACTGTCGTGAATGGGCCGCGATTTCACGATTTTAAACATCCATTGGTGGACTTTTAAACATCATTGATCAGGCGAGGTTTTTTTTTTCTTATCTCATCCGTCCGGTTTGAATGGTACCATTCCGATGGCCAGGATCATCAATCCGCATGATTTTTGTACGCGATGCTCACCGAATGGATGGTTGAAATCATTGGGGAGGGTGACACCCACCGACGTTCCCGACTCCCACGTTAGATCTAGATCCCAAAATCCAGCCTGATCGGTAGCTCAGGTGGGGCCACACCAAAAGGAACATTGGGGACGGTGACACCCACCGTAGAAACTTTCAGTTAGAATGTGGGTTGTGTATATACCATCCAAGCCATTCATCAGTTTACATACTATGGTGATGAAGATAATCGCAAAGTTCAAGCCGTTCCAAAAGTTAGGTGGGCCACACCACGTGAATATATTTGTTTTAGGCGTACTTGTGCGTTTCTTTACGTGCCGTTTCCCACCTGAATTTTGGATCAGGATGATTCTTTTGGATGTACGGTGCACATTAGGAGGCTCATCAGTTGAACGGTTTGGATTTCACATAGACATCAGGTTGGCCCAACATAGCTTCAAAAGTACGTGTCATTCCCATGTACCATCGAGCAGCACATGTTTCCCCATGGACCCACGTAAAGATTGTCTTTTATCTAACATCATGCTAAAGAGTCCGATGATCCTGACCATTGAAGCCATTAGAACGTGAACCGTTGAAAATTTTATTTCCAACCGTCGATCTTAGCCACACCTATCGGTGCTCAAAATTACTCATTCCACATGAGTTACCATTGTGGGTGGTCCATCTAGGATCAAGCCAGCCCCAAAAACTAGGTTCAAGGCATTTTTCATGGGCCACCATGCAAACACTAACACCTTCTAACAAATTTGAACCATTTGATTAATGGTAATTACTTGGACGATTAAGATCACTTAGACAAAATAGGTCCAATCAACAATAGGAGCCATCTATTTGTCACGGCCCATCATGGATTGCTAATGATTCTAAAGAATCAATTTTGTTAGACAATCGTAATCATCCACCCACAGCTTGAAAAATAAATAGCTAAATAAAAATAAGGCCAAATCAAAGATGGATCTGATAGATCACAGTATAATCTATCTGATAAGCTATGAAATGTATCTTGGACTTAATAGACAGCCCAGATTCATTGATTGATTGAACTGATGCTCAGCATATCTTTTTTCATTTTTCGGTTTGTATAAGATTAAGGCCGAAGCAAAGATAGATCTGATCATCTGATCATAGTATAATTTATCTGATAAGCTATGAAATGTATCTTGGATTAATGGACAGCTCAGATTGATTGAACTGATGCAGCTAAGACCACTATAACTCATAGTGCTCTTTGAGAGCGCTGGAGCATTTCTCTAACAAGTCAGCATATCTTTTTCCTATTTTCGGTTTGTATAAGATTAAGGCCAAAGTGAAGATGGATCTGATCATCTGATCACAATATAATATAAGCTATGCAATCTATTTTGACTTAGTCGACAACTCAGATTGGTTGTTTGATTGATGACCACTATAACTCATAGTGCTCTTTAGAGAAGTGGAGCATTTCTCTGGCACGTCAGCATATCTTTTTTTCTCTTTCTGTAGCTGTATAAACAAACGGTTGTATAAAAATAAGGCCAAAGCAAAGATGGATATGATGATCCGAGCACAGTATTATTATTATTTTTTTTTAATACCCCACGCACAACCCCACACTCTCGGTATGATAGAAGTTCATGAACCCAGATCTTGTGTTGAAACTCCAGCAAGTCTACCAATATAATTTATCCCATAAGCTATGAAATGTATACCGGACTTAATGAGAGAGGGTTAGGTGAGACCATCAAGGTGGGGTGAGACCCCTGACTGTGGGGCTCACTGTGATGTCTGTCTTAAATCCACACCGTCAAACTATTTTGAAAGCTTATTTTAGGACATGATCTTAAAAATGAAGCTGACTCAAATCTTAGGTGACACAAAGGAAGCAGTTGTGATTGAATCCCCACCATTAATATTTTCATGGATTCCATTAGAATGTTTATTTGTCATCCAATCTGTTGATAAGGTCACAAACACCCAGATGAAGAGACCACACAAATATCATCTTGATCCAAAGCTACACAAGAAGTTTTTAATGGTCAATCACTACTGTTTCCTGTACTATGGCCCATTTAGGATTTGGAACTGCTTCATTTTTTTTTGGATTAAACCCTAAAATGAGCTTTCAATACAGATGGACAGTATAGATGTAGTCACATACATCACAGTGAGCACAGTCAGGGACCGTCCTGCCCACCTCGGTGGATCTGGGGTCTCACTTAATCCGCTCCCGGACTTAATCGACGGCTCAGATTGATTGAATTGAACTGATGCAACTAATAGCAGTATAAGCACTGAAGCATTTATCTAATACGTCAGCGTATCTTTTTTCCTTCTTTCGTAGTTTTATAAATATTTTTATTTTTAGCTTTTTCTAAATTGATTGCCTCATCTTTGTTACACTTGATTATGAACATCTGACCTTGATCCAACTATCATGCCAAAGTGGCATTTTCTTTCCACAAATCGGTGCTTCCGTAAATGAAAAGTAAATTTTATTGGACCATACATGTAAACCGAGGATAACGATTGCGTACCCATTGCCACTCATGACATGGCCATGGCCCACCATGAGATGGTGGTGTGATGAAATCCTTGTGCACTTTTTTTTTTTTTTTTTTTTGGAAAAGCCAGTGAGTGCTTTGATAGAGAGATCCAAAGAAAATCCATTCTGCCAAATGACCACTTAAATTCAAGCCTAACTACCTTGTATTTTTTGGGCCGAAAATTTAAAAAAAAAAAAAAAAAAAATCACTGGTAACCAACATTTCAGGGCTCGTCTGAGTGAGTCGCAATTCATCCAAGTTGACTCGGACTTGGTCTAAGTTAGGGGCTGCAATGGGCCAAGCTAGGGTTCACCCTAGCCGGATTCGGGTCCTTGCCTCGTTGGTACACTTTGTGTAGTTTCAACAAGGGGCCTTGGTCTCGAACCCATTAGTGTTGAAAATCTATGCTGGTGACAGCACCAGTGGGGACGTTGCATGACTAACCAAAAAAATAAAAAAATAAAAAGAAAAAGGGTTCACCCTAGCCTAGCCCTAATCGTCCTGGCCATAACTCAACCCAAACCTTTATGGACTAAAAGTGCCTTGGCCTGGCTCTAGCCTTAGACCTAATAAGTTGGGCCAAGCCAAGGTTGATTCTGCAATGAAATGTTTCTGATAAACCTAATTTTATAATTTTTTTCAGATATCTACCGCCGATGATAAATTCTATTTACAAATGCTTGTATTGTTGAAACATGGATCTAGGTTCACACACACAGGCCTGCCCTCCTGTGCAAAGGCCTTTGCATACATGTCATAGGTACAAAATCTAAATGGTCCACGTGATGCAGCACCCTTTAGAACCCATGGACCTAACTTTCAGCCCAATCAAAAACTCTAGTGGGCCATAGAAAAGAGAGATGAAATTCAATGGAGGAAACTGTTTCCTTTAGCGATGGCCCACCAGAATTTTGGATGAGGTTGAAAGTTGGGAACATGAAGTTTCAAAGGGTGCCACATCATGTGGACTGTTTAGATTTTGTGCCCATGACACGTGTGCAAAGTTACATGGAGGTGTGCACCTGAGCATCTCTCTCTACATTCTGAAGCTAACTCATAAGTACTCCTTGAGAACTCTTCTAATATGATATGAGCCCACAATCCGAACCATTCAGGTGATATGTCACCCCATGAAACGCTTAAGGACCAACTTTCAACCTGATCCAGGACTCTGGTGGGCCATAATAAAGAAAGAGGAGGTAAATCAAGGGAGGAAACTGATTCCATTTTCCATGGCCCACCAATCTTTTCGGTCAGGGTAAAAGTTGGGCCCTGGGACCTTTATAGGGTGCTGCATTCCATGGACGGTTTATATTTTGAGCTCATATCACATGAATATGGATAAAAAGCCCTAAACAAGTATCTTTAAATAGACTATAATAATGGTCCACTTAATGATTTGATCAGGCAATTTGTTGAGCCCTCCCCTTAACCCACCTAGAATAAAGCGTGACTAGGCCTGGCTCACCAAGTCACCCCTGACTCGGGCTCACTCGCCCGAGTCTTGACTTGACTCAGGATCAGACAAGTTTGGTCTGAGTCACTGAGTCAAAACTTCAATAATGTTATACTAATGTCGTCATCATTTTCTCTCTAATGGAGATATAATCCATGTTTACGGCGATGCGGGCACTATGGGAGGTATTGCTACTGATGTTCGCAACGGTATTCTCGAAGACGATCGGGACAAAGCCGAATTTCAAGTTTAGTGGGCCATTAGAGAGCGGTTACTGCTTAAGCTGGCGAGTCGCAGTAGAGGCGAATAATGTACGTGCATGGCGCACAGTCCCGGCTGAGTGCTTGCGTTACGTTGAGAATTACATGCTTGGAGGCCAGTATGCACAAGATGTTGACATGGTCGTCGATCAGATCGTCGGCTACATGAAAGATTTCATCCCAGCCGTCCATGGCAAGGATGCTTGGATTTTCGACGTCGACGATACTTGCATCTCAAACCTTCTCTATTACAGTGGGAAGCGATTCGGGTATGTGATATCTTGCTTACTTCTCTCTAACCTCTCTTGCTAATCCCACACGTGCAGATATGATACACGTGTTTGAGATATGAGCTTTTCATAAGTATGGAAATAATGCATAGATCTTCTACCGTAAATCCTCAGGTGGGTCACATCGTACATAGTGAATCGATGGCTTTTTTTAGCCGTTTATTTGTTTTTTACATGCTGTGGCCCACCTGAGTATGAAATAGCCTGATTTTTATGCAAATGGATCTGAACAGTGCAGATCACCTGATGAAAAGCTCAGATCTAACTTCTGTCGCATTATGACACATGCCCGGCGCATGGATGTGTAAGGCTCCCACGCGCATGTGGAATTAGCAATTGCACAATAGAGCATTAATTTATAGCACTCCTAGTTGCATTGGCACATTTGGACAGTTCCATCTATCAATCCGGACCGTTTATTAGGTTTAGCATATGTCTCATTGTTGGCGCACTGTGAAAATTACACAGATTGAGTGGTTTATCCCTTAATGAGTAGATTTACCTTCTTATATCCATCCATTTTTTTCAAGCCATTACTAGAGTGTGGACAATGTAAGAGTTGCCACAAAATATCAATACATGGATCTATTTTCATAGAAAAGTGGACGGCCGATGGCTTACAATTACGCTGATTGAACGGCCCAGATGACAGACCTTGATTTCACTTCAGTAGACGAACTACCTGCTGCTTTTATTAACGGCCCATTTTTTTTCCATCTTCAAAATTTTTAATGGCCCACAATATCATGTCATGATTTCAGGGGTGATCCATACGACCCGGTGGCATTTAAAATGTGGGCCCAGAGCAGAAGCTGTCAAGCAATTCCTGCTGTCCTTAAATTGTTTAAGATGCTGATCGACGGTGGATATAAGGTTATTCTTCTCACAGGCAGGGATGAAGAAACGTTGGGGGCACCCACCATTGAGAATTTACATAATCAAGGATTCGTTGGCTATGAAAGACTGATTTTGAGGTATGGTACACTAAACATAAATCCCAATAATTTGATCGGCCAGGATTAACTGTACATGTTTGGGCCACCTTTCGAGTGATTTGAATCATTCATCTGGTGGGGTCCATGATGGATACGAGATGACCCAGGAATCTCCCCTACCGTATGATCTTGATCCTCTGATTGTACGGTCGTTAAATTTGGAACGTTGGTTGTAATTGTACATTTCGATCAGAAGGTTTAGATCATTTGGTAGGGGAGATGTTGTGGCATGTACCATCCTTCGAAATGACACACCAAATCAACGCTTAGGATCATTCCACTGTATGTTCTAAGCTAGGTGATGTAGTTGTCCATTTTCATTGGACGGCTAGGATAATTTGAGAGGAGATCAGGTATCATGGCATGTCTCCTGTGGAGCTTTGACTAAAATGCACCTGTTTTGGCTTTGGCCCAATGAACGGTAGGCGGGCATCGCATCCGCACAGCCCATCTAATTGGTCCATTCCATGGATGGTCGGCATTTCAATCTCAGACCGGTTGGACGAACTTATCCATTTGGACAGTGACCTTCAAATGACTGTCTGGATGAAAATAGATTCAATGGTGAATGCCTTTAAATGACGCATATGAACGTCCATTTTATGTGAGTTTCATATAAGGTCCCTCTACGTAGTACCCACTGACCGAATCAACTGCTCCACCTGCCACGTGTTGGTTGCTAACCAATTAACGATCCAAATTCGGATTCTCTCTTAGGAAAAAATAAATAAAAAATCTTCTTGCGCTGTATTTTCTGTTTGCTTATGTGTGATTGGTTCAGCTCAGCATTAATCAGCACTCACTGCAGTAAATGCATCAGGGCTGACAACGCCCGTGCTTAGCTGGATCAATCAGGTGGTCAGCAGACAGAAAAATTCTGTTCAAGCTGAGCAGATGGTCCGGACACGTCACATTGCTGCATTGTCGAATAACATGAACCACTGAGCTCGGCACAAAATAGATTTCTTCTGTTTTTTTTTTTTAATTTTTTGGAACGAAGGATCCAGATTCTTGCCAGCTCATTTTAAGAAACAAGCCAAAAAATAGTGAAGCAGACCCAAAGCTCAGGTGGACCACACCACAGGAAAGTGTGGTGATTAAACACCCACCATTAAAAACGTCATAAAGTATGTGCCATCCAAGCTGTTGATAATGTTACACAGACCTTGATGAATTGAAAACAAAAATATCAACTTCATCCAAAACTTTGTTTTAGATTCTCAAGAAGTATGCGTTCAATAATCATTGTTTCCTATAGTGTGGTCCGTTTATTAGTTGGATCTGCTTCATTTCATTTTTGGTAGGGCTGTCAACAGGCCAGGCCTGAGGTTGGTCTCAGCCTGGATTTTAAACTGTTTCAGGGCTGGCCATTGGGCTGGTGCTATTCAAAATTTTGATTTTGGTAGGCCAGAATCCAGCCCATTGACTCCCCTAATGTTTGGGCTAAATGCCCTAAAATGAGCTGGCAAAATAGATAAACAACGTGGATATAAAACACATGCATTATGATGGCTCCATAATCACAAATCCACACAACTGTCATAAAGTAACTAATTTTTAATACTTGCAAACCACACATGTGCCAACATAAAATGCGTGTGAGATTTGAGCCTTCCACTAGCTAGGTTAGACTCTTCACTTCTTGGGTGAGCCACAGCATACCGAATAACGGGTGGCTAGAAAAGCTATTTTGATAAATCAGTTCACTTTTTTCATTGTTGCCAAGCTGAGGAGTGAAATGGGTTGATCCTTAAGCTAAGAGATCTAAACAATCTGTAGCATGCCTGATGAAATGCAGAGATTTCACACACCCATTTGATAATGGCATATGTGTCTAAGGCTACAGATGTATGTGTGGTTTTTTTTTTGGTTAGTATACACACCCCACTGCTAGTCACACCACAATGTTAGCCACTCTCCGCTTGGGATTCCATACCAAGACTTCAGTGTTGAAATGAGGTTATCTTCACTCAGTCTACCACTTGAGCTAAGACTCCAAACATGAGTGGGTGGGGCCAACCTTTGCAAATATCTGAATAAGGAATCAGATTAGGAAGGAAAAAAGTGTTAGGCTTCTTTCATCACCGGAACAATGATGAGCGCAAAATCTAAATAAGATCTTAGTATTATTGAAAAACTGGTTCAAAGTCCTGTCTAGAGATCAAACAGAAGAAATCAAGCCCCAAAGTCCCAATCAAGAATTCAAATGCGAGTTGTATGACACCTTTTGCTTGCGTGGCCCATAACTCAAAATCTATACATCTGATATGAGTAAATCATTCCTTGTGTCTTTCGGAGTACTGCATGATAAAAAAAAAATCATGAAAATTTAATTTGAAGTAAGAGAGATCGTGTACCAAAAATCATGTCCACTTGAATTATCACCAAATTTTTATTTAAATCGTTGTTCCGGGCCCACCCTAAAGTGGGTTGTTCACACAATGGTGATCGTTGTTATTGTTGTCATGTTTGTGCAAAAATATTCTCCTTTTGGACATGAACTTTTGTTCATTGAATGCAATGTTTACATTTCAAAGGTTTCTTCCATGGCGCATAAAGTAGCTATGCATATGTGTATGAGATGCAGTTTATTCATCAGGTGGGACCCAAGTAAAATAACTCTGGACCCCAAAATCAAACTAGCCCACCTATGGTCTGATCCCAACCCATTTACGTTTAACATGGACCATTCACTTTGTTGTTGGTGGTGATGGTGTCGTGCGGGATGTAAATAACTAGTGAAAGCGTCTTGATATACATATGTGGATGGTTGTTGGTGCTGATATTTTTGTTGTTGTGTTGTGTTGGGTTGTGCTTTAGGAGTTCTGCTTACAAGGGGCAAAGCGCGGTGACCTTCAAATCAGAGATACGTAGACAATTAATAGCAGAGGGCTACAGGATCCGTGGCAATATCGGAGACCAATGGAGTGACCTCTTAGGAGAATGTTTGGGCGATCGAACGTTTAAGCTCCCTAATCCCATGTATTTTGTCCCTTAAACCTTAAGGTGACGCTTATGGGTATAAATGGGCTCAATGGGCCCAATGGATATCTTCATAATTCTGGTTTGGGCATTTCAAGCCCAACAATTGCTTTTACAAATGTACATGTTGATATCTTGGAATTCAATGTTAGGATCCTTGAAATAGTCTAAATAAGTACCCAACTTGAAATAATTGGGTCCCAATCCGGCCTTTGCACCTGGCATTGGATAGACCTCATACAATAGTTGTTTTAGTTCTATAATATCTTTTATTTCATATCTTCTGGAATAAACACAAATTCAGATCCACACCCCGATCCATAGCTCAAGTGGTAGACTGAATGATGATAACCTCGTTTCAACAGTGAGGTTTTGGTATTGATTCCCAAAGTTGGGGTGGCTAACATTGAGGTGTGACTAACAGTGGAGGTGGGTGTGAATAACAGTGGGGTGTGTATACTAACAAAAATAAAAAAACACACACACACATTCAGATCCAGTTAGAAGTTATTACTATGAGTGCTCTCGACCGTTCAAACAAGAGCATGGCCTCAGTGCATCCAATGAGTTTGAAGATTGGTGCGCACTTAATCACACCACCAATTTTTGGCATGCCTCCTAAAGGGACATTTTATGCCTAAACGACTTTTTGATCCAATCGGTAGTTAATGTTATGCGTTTGGATGCACTTTGCAAACTCCCGTCTCATCTCTTACTCGACTAAATTGGTGCTAAAATGCCAAATTGGCAACTGATACCACTCACTGAGGAAGTGCACCCAAATGGGGCCTTCATTCCCACACGATTGTAGGGCGGCGGGAAATATGTGTGCGCCGAACTAAGCTCACATAATCTTTATGCTTTGAAGATTATTATTGAGAAATGACTCTATGCATTTATTGTGTGGTTTGCCAATAGACAATTTTTGCTTGACCCATGGCGCCTATCAGTCCATGAGAAGTCGACACATGGCAACCTAGATGAGGTGTCACTAAAGGTTGTGGTGGTCCAGTGAGATAAGTGAGATATGAGTGGCATGAGTCCTTCAAGTGATGAGGTACATTTGTCGCGATAATGGGCTCACCTGAGGTGAATTCAAGTCCTATAGTACTTCTAGCGTCTCCTCTAATGCTCTTGGGCACTCAAGATTGAGTACATCAACATTGTAGCCAAGAGAGAGTTGTGTTCATAGATCTCATTGTCTTGGCCATGACCATACAGGTTTTAGAGCATACTAATGTTTATGATTGGATGGTCATCTCATGTGAGGGGATTAACTTGGTGTTAGGATGGACAGTCTCCACCCATCGGGGCCAACTTAGTGTCGGATCACCTCTTTCCTTACCTCGCATGTGTGTGTAAGTAAAGCATGGATGGTTCCTTAGATTGAGCCTTAGGTCACTTGCATTGGCATGGATCGTTTATAAGCATCAAGCTTGGGAAATCCATCATGCCCAGACTTAAATAAGCTTGTGGTCACACTAACTCCGTCAAATCTCATAACCCGAGAATGTGTGGATGGAGAGGCCTTGATTGATCATGCTTTAGCTCTCCTTACGATGGAGGATTCTGCATAGCCACAAAAAGTGAGTATAGCTTTGCTTCTTCATCAGGGTTCTCAAAGTATGCATGGTCCAATAAAGGATCCACTATGTTTTCCTGGAACATAATATATGGCGATCTTATAGTTTAAATAGCCATCAAGTGTTTAAAAAGTCGGCTAATACATATGATTTTAATTGGTTAATTAAAAATTTTCAAGCATTGATTTGTTTAAATCACACTTAATGAATATCTAATGGTTGAGATTTGAGATGATCCATACCTTAGGTGGCATAGAAATTGCTCAAGGATTGTGACCACCAATGGTGGAGAGATTTGAATGGCTGGAGTGCATAATTTGGACATCATTCACGGTAGGGTACAGATGTTTTGTAAGGTAGTGTAGCATCATATGAAGTGTTTCCTCCTACAACCATAAAATCCTCCTTATAAGACCATAGTCTAGTGAGGAGGGAATAAAGAGCCTAAACGTCCACACAACCCCTCGGTGGACATTCCAGCCAGAGCTAAAGATAATGACAGGAAGTGAGGAAGATAAAAGAGAGGTGAGTCAGCCCAAACGGTTGTAGTCCACACATCTACATCTGTGTGTGGTGGTTCGTTTCTCATACGGCTCAAAGTCATATATGTCTACCCCTATCAGGATTTTGACGGCAGCTCTCTACCCTTTTCCACTTGGGATAGATCTAGGAGAGGCTTTTGGGAGATCGACAACGGCATTCGATCAATGACTCATGGTTAAGTATATCTAATTGAATTAGATTTTCTTTGTTTTTGTGGGAACATGACCAAATTTAAACGAGGATCCTTATTGACTAAATTATATTGGATTTTGAAAAACCCTTTTATTCTACTGCCTTTCTAAAATTCGTCCATCAGTTGCGGCATAGACAACCTTTAAAACACGCACCTTAGGAGTGTGACAACGTTAACAACTACCTTTATGCAACTAACCATAATGCAAATAACCTTCACGAAACCTCAGCTCAACATCGCTCATTATAACACAGACAGACACAACACACCTTAACACAAACAGGCACAATGCGCATCCACGTAGACGACTTTAGCAACTAACGAGCTCAACAATGCAAAGTTAATCAAATGTAAACAAATCTTCACATAACAACTGTACACATCAACTTATATGGTTAAAATCATAGGGCTCAACATGGATGGGGAGTTTAAAAAAAAAAAAGTTATTAATTTGCCGGTACAAGGTTATGATGATTTAAACAACCCTACTTTGGGCTATGAAAAACCTCAAATGAGGTCATACTTTTAATCCTTTTGATTGAGTTGCATAAGTTAGACTTGTATAATGATTGGATGCACGAGCCCACTTAATTCTCCCCAAACAACACCCAATCAATAGAGAGAAAACCCAAAGAATAAAAAGGAACAACAAAAAAAGCAGCAAAAGAAGATAGTCCTAAAAACATAAAAATCACTTTGTTATATGGACAACACTGCGACGTTGATCTATCTTCAACCATAGAGATTTAGCTGATTTGAGTAGTTAGTAGCATTTTTCCTTAAGTTGTATTCCTATGGTTCTTCCTGCCATGGCAGTTTGGAGGTCACATGAGCCACTATGAATCCTACCTCTTTCTCATTTTAGGAGGGGAAAAGCATCGACAACTTGATTTCTTGATTTTTGAACAATAAGATTATTTACATTTCTAGTAGGGGGAGTTTCATTTCTTCTTTAGCACATACCACTTTTTTAGTTCACTCCAACATCTTACTTCGGCTAAACATGAAGTTTGAGTAAGACTAAAAGTGTATGAGATAGTGCCATAATATTAACACATACTTTAAATCATCCAATTTTTTTTTTTCAAAAAATATGAAATAACTGTGAAATGAATTACTACGTGGACTCACCTCTCGCATATGTTAGTTATTATCTCACACAAATTTCATGAAATAGATTGATCATGCTATTGCATGAATAGACATACGAATCAACATGACAAAAAGGGCCAACATGTTCAACTAGCGTGTGATCTGGTTCATAATCAATTAAAACATATTGATCTAAGTAGGGACAATTCCTAAAACAAATTGATCAAAAAGATTTCTAGATCAAAAGCCTTTTCTTGTAGATTAAAAATGCCTATTTATAGACTTCCTTGATGGCAATACTTCAAAATCATTAAAATAAGATGATCATTAGAAATGATTTGATCAGATGAGGTGGTAAAATCCTCATCCTTGCTTGCAAGGATGTGATTGTAATTGCACAATTTGAGAAGGAAAAAAATCAGTAAATGAATCTTTTCAAATTTCAAGTTTTGAAAGGGAAAGAGGTTAATTTGGGGATTGCACTTTTAATTATGGTAATACATATAATCATATGTCTAAACATCATTAATTAACCAGCTCAATTCTTAACAATGGGGCCTACAAAAATGGTGGAGTACTAACAAACCCATCACATCAGCAAACAAAGGTGCGGGCCTGTAGACACCCCCCCTTCGGCTACACCGTTGGTAGAGATAGCTGGATGAATGGAGGACCATACCTCCAAATCCCATGTCCAAACTCAACCAAACTCACCCTTGTAAACCCCAATCCATAGCCTAACTCAAGCCTGAACCCAGTCAACTCGCCCCTAAACATCAGCCTGAAAAACCCCCCATAAGAAAAACCAGTAAAAAAATCCTTAAAAAGTCAAACTCACTGAGTCAACCTGCTGAGTCAAATCACCGAGTTAACCAGCCGAGTCAAATCACCAAGTTAACCCACTGAGTCAAATCACCGAGTCAACCCGCTGAGTCGACCCACCGAGTCAACTCACTGAGTTCCAAGCAACAGCCCCGAGGCATGTCCGTACTGCCCGCGGGATCTCGAGAGCATCCGTACGGGCGGCCCCCTAGGTGCCTCCCAAACTTATTTACGGGAACTGCCACTGCCCGCTGCTATAAATACCCCCCTCCCCTTCTCATTTCAACAAGCCTTCAGCCTGAGTGCGATCCAGTCGCTCTGAATCCACTTCCATCCCTCTTTTAGCTCATTTTTCCACCAAGGAGAGCCCGAGTGAGAAGAGCCTAACCCTGGTCCAGCCCTGCTTGACCCTGGTCTAAGTCTCCCAAGCCATCCAAGTCTTGATCCAGCTACTCGAAGCAAACCTTGTGACACCTCCGTCCATCTAGCTACTCTTTTTTCAGCATCATCTCATTCGCATCTAGCATAAGTGCAACATTTACTTTTCTTCCAACCCCCCTGCTTCACTACAAGCACTTTGATTATTCAAACACACTGCATGCATCTCGCATAAAGCACCTGTCAGTTCGAGCGTATGCTCTGGGTTTGCCTGTTAATGGAACCTGCCCATCAGAAACTCTTATTGTTCAGACCTGCATTCATGTACACATCACTACAAGCACTTTGATCATTCAAACACACAGCATGCAGTCCGCATAAAGCTCCTGTCAGTTCGAGCGTATGCTCTGGGCTTGCCTGTTAGTGGAACCTGCCCATCAGAAAATCTTACTGTTCAGACCTGCATTCATGCATAGAGGTGGGCACAAACCAAGCCAGCTCGAAAGCTCGGTTTGGATTGGTTTGAAAAAGCTCGGCTTAGATTGGTTCGAATGGAAGTTCAAACCAAACCAAGCCTCCAAGTCAAGCTCGTTTGAAAAAAGAAACCAAGCTCAAACTAGGGCAGTACCAGCCCGGCTCGGCTCGGCTCGGCCCGAAGCTCGATTTGATTCAGCTCAGTTTGATTTGGCTCGTAGATTATAAGCGCACTGTTTCCTGTGGTGTGATCCACTTGAGCTTTGGATATGATTCCATTTTAGGATCATGTCCTAAAATGATATGTAAAACAGATGGACAACATGGATAATACATATACATGATGACATGGATAATACATAATGCATATACATGAATGTACACAGTTTCCTTGCACTTTTAAAAATATGCTTGTGTACTTCTGTTTGGAAAATACTCTTACGTGTCTATTTTGAAGTTGCACTCCTTTGGAGGATGTTAAACATCATATAGTAAGATACGTTTGTACTTTTTTTCTAACTTTTTAAATTCTTTTCTAATTAAATAAACAAGGAAAAAAAAAAGAACTGCTGCCTGTTTGAACTCGGCCCGACTCAGTTCAAAATTTTCGACCAAACCGATCCCGGCTCGAACCAGATTTTTCTGGAGCAAACCAAACTCGGGCCGCATGGGTGGGCCCGAAACCCAAACTAAACCGATCCACAAACTGCGGTGGTACAAAAACAAGCCAAACCAAACTAGGGCTAACTCGGCTCGGCCCGGATCGTTGCCCACCTCTATTCATGCATCATGTCATCTATGAGAATGCACGAGGATTAAAATAGACTTTCAAGTGTTAGTTTGATTCTGTGAAGTAGAGACCGTACTTCGGTACGAGCAGTGTGTGGGGTGCTTAACCTCTTCCCACCCTGTAACCGTGATCCCTTACCTCAAATCTCTGGCCGCAGATCAAAAGGAGTCATTTTAGATAAAGGAATCTTCGGATCCCCTTCTCTAACGTTTCTACAAGGTCTAGCCGACTGTAGATTCGAAGTAACTAGCTAGTGGCGACTTTGGTCTTATATAAACTCATCTAAACGCATCCAGCTTAACACGACAGCCAAACAAAGCCCTCGAGAATGAGGCAAGCCAGTGGCACAAATGGCGATTGGCACGCACGCACGCACCTCTTCTTCTTTTTCCGAAAGGAAGGGGAGAACGTCGTCGGGAGCGCAGAACAGCGAGGGTCCACAGGGCCCCACCTGCTCTCCACCAATACCGACCTGCCACGTACCCGTCAGTCTCCCGCTGCATCCTGGTGGGGGTAGTACCTAGGGCTGGTCATGAGCCGAGTTAGCTCGAGAAACTCGATCAACTTAACTCGAAAAAGCTCGACTCGACTCAGTAGTGTTAGTGTACTTTTCTGTGGCATACTAGTGCACCTTGTTTGTCAACCACTTAGGTCAATGAGTCTAGTGTCGGTTGAGCTTAATGAAGACGAAGACCAAAGACTCAAGTGGCCCTGCTGCATCAAGGAAGAAGAAACAGGTAAAAGTGATGCCTTGGTGTGCCTTAACCTTGACCAAAACTAACCCTTAACCTGTTTGATGACCTTGTCCATCTTAGGAATACCTTTAGTCATCATAGATTGGCCCTAGGTGGCCTAAAAGACCATCCTAACCTTGGCCATAGAGTGGGGTTGTGAAAATCTTGGGTCAGCAAACTTCTGAGCTGAACCCAGGCCTGTCCGACCGGTCAAGACCGGTCAAACAGCCTCCCAGTCCAGACAGCGTGCCGCTGGAGTGTACAGGCCATTAGGGCCAAACGGTCTTGACCAGTCGGCTAGGCTGGTCCGACTAGTCAAGATCGGTCTCCCTCTAGACAGCAACAGCCACTGTCTTCAACGGCCTTTGGCCGACCGATCGGGACAGGTCGGGAGAGCCATTTTTTGCCCGTTTGAACACCTTTTATAAAGGGGCTTGGCTCATTTTGAGGGAGAATCAGAGGGATTTCAAGAGGAGTGAAGCCACCATTGTTGGAGACCATTTGAGGCTCATTCCCAACCTATGCAAGGCATCTTCCTTGTATTTTAACACAAGATTGGAGCATTCTAAGCTCATGAAGAAGATGACCTTCATCATCTCTTGATCTCTAGAGTTTGGACCTTCCTTGATAGGCATATCCTTATCCAAAACTCTAAGATGAGATCGTTGTAGGAGAGAAACTCTAGGCAACTCATTCCCATTAGTTGTAGAGTTCTCAAACCTACCCTCCTATCACCTTGGGCATCTTAAAGACATCACAAGCAAGGTGATTGATCAAGTGTAGCTGAGGCATTGGCGACGCAACGACAACACAATCATGGGAGCAAGGGAAGCTGATTGAAGCACGGGAGAGCGGAGATCAAGCAACCCGTACCGGCGCTGAACAAGGGGCTCATCCAACAAGTAAGGTTGTCTTTATTGAGAGTCCATCCACTCAATTCCCTTTGGGAGTTGAGTGTAGAGTTTGTTAGTCAAACTCGATATAGGGACGTTGGCCGTTCCTTGGCTTGTTTGTCAGCCTCAAAACTAGGGGTTGTTTGGCGCTCCTTGGCCCGTTAGCCAGGCCTAAACAAAGTCTCCAAGGGTGAGCCTCCGACACGGGAGTGAATGTGCGTCGGGTTGAGAGTTAGTCTTTGTCCAGAACTCCGGTTATGGTTGAGAGGTGAACTGGTAAAACCTCCATGTAAAGGTTGAGAAGTGAACCTCATTTAAAACTTTCGATAATGAATGCCGGTGTGCTCAAAGGAGTTGAGTACTTGAACCGGGAGTGGAGTAGACCCAAAGTCAAACCACTATACATGCTTGTGTTTGTGATTGTTTTGAGCACATTGATATCTTAGCATTGTAAGTTTAATTGTTTAATTATGAATGTTTGATAGGAATGTATGCTAGGCACTAGATAGACACATCCACACACAAGATGTACTTTCACTAGTTGTGTAGACTTGAGCTTATTGATCCATTCTCATAAGTCTACATAGGTTGCATAGGTTAGGAGCTTGATTAGTTAAATCATTTGTTTACCTATGCATGCTTAGACTAGGTTATTTATTGCTTAACCATATGCTAGTCTTGTGATTGGACCCACTTAGGCTTGGAAGCCGAAGTGTTCTTGCTTACTTAGTTTAATTTGTTAAATTGTGTAAGTAGGCGAAAAGAATTTCAAAAGGTCCTAATCACCACCCCCATAGGCCTTAGCCATAATTCTAGTTGCTCTTTAAGCTTTCGCACATACGAAGGTGTCGTGTTAGACTACCAACGTACTTTCAAGTAGAACAAGTCAAGCCAAGCTTCATTTAGGAGCTCGAGTCAGAAATCGAGTCAAGTTCGACCATTGAGTCACTCGACTCGACTCGATTCAAGCTCGAGCTCGAGCTTGACTCATTTCATATAGATATTTGTTAAAAAAAAAACCTTCACACGTTAGGGGGTTTCTTAATCCTACTATTTTGTTTAGGTAAGAACATTCCTTGTTGAGGATATCTAATGGATTGAGTAATTTCATGTACAAAACATGGTGAGCACACAGTGGTTGTGTGTTTTACACGCTACACAAACACAGGTGCTACAGTGAGACCACACACCATACATATCTACAAAATAGGGGCTATGGTAAGACCAAACACCATATGCAGCTATTGATTGCAATTTTACGAGGGAGGTGGTGCATCTGATCCATGAATCAATTGAGCCTCATCATGAAGATGGTCCACACAATAATCAGGGCAGTCCATTCATGTGGTGAGCTATGCATGTACTGTGTTAATTATGGTTCAGAAAATATTACTAGTGGTCTGCATTCAATACATGCGTGACCTGGTCAAAGAAAAAACCGATCAGAGCTAGGTCATTTTAATAGTGGGGTCCCACCTGTAGAAATACTATTCTCTCCTAATGTATGTGTGACTTCTTGAACTTAATGTTGTTGACTTTTAATTTGTATTTTGTAGTAAAAAATATAATAAATTGAGGTGGGAGCAAGCTCGACTCGACTCGAGGTAAGCTTGCCTCGACTCGATACACTAGCTCGCCTCGAAAGTTTTAACAAACAAGGCAAGCTCCAATGGTAAGCTCGAGGGTGAGCTCGAGCTCAAGCTCGAACTCGAGGAGAGCACAGACAAGTCAAGCCAAACTTGGCCCACCTCGACTCGACTCGACTTGATGTACAGCCCTAGTAGTACCTAATCCGGGCTCATCCTGCCACATCAGTATCAGGTTGGTCCACTCTCAAAGTAAACACGTGGCCTGCTTAATAACTTACCTAGGTCGTGGCACATACCAAGTGGGGCCACCTGATAAACGACGAGGATCTCATACGCACGTGCCACATTTGTAAGCCTCCCGGCATCTTCCGAAGTAGATAGTGGCATAAATCTGTACTTCTCAATTGAGATTCTAGAGTCATCTTTGTTAGGCTGTCCTAACTTCACTTGCCCTTTACTCAATTGACTTGGGCTTGAAAGTAGCTACATGGGATGGTTATATATATTTAAACGGCAGTACCTTTTTTTTTCTTTTTTTTTTCTTTTTTATACCGACAATTACATTAGTACACAATTAATATATACCACTCTATATATGCCCATCAACTAATATATATACCATTCCGCTAAGTAATAGTATATTGTCACCCTTTCTTATTTTAGGTAGGAAAAGTGGCAAATGCAACACAAGTATAAAAGATGGAAGAGAGAGAGAAAATGGGAACGAAATGAGAAAGCGGTGGTAGACCATCTTCATGTTTTCTTGTGCTTTAGCCTACTCTAGTTTGAGATTTGCCTCTTTTTTGGCCTAACACATTAAAATGAGTCGTCATATTAGATGTACAATATTCATTTCACACAATCATCATAGTGAACCCTTAGAGCTTTTATTACATTGCCTCCTTACTATTGCTGCATGCAAAGAAAAGAAATTAGAGCAGGCCACTTGCATAAAAGAGAAATTGGAAAGAAAAAAAAACTTGGTTGTAGAGCAGATTTGAGCTTTTGCGGGCCTCTAGTAAGTGAAATTTGAACTATACAACCAATATTAATTATATTAATTTTTTTAAAATACCCTTAATTTCATTTTAAAGATTTCTCATGTCCTTTAAATATTCAAGTTTTTACTATTATTGCCTGAGGTGTAGGGTTGCTTCTTCTTTTTTCCTTCTTATTAGGGTTTGCCCACTTATTGTATTTTCCAGGCCTTTGCCTTGGGTTAGTGATAAAAATGTATTCTTTGCATGCTTTTTCAAAAAAAAAAAAAAAAAATGCAATGACAAAAGTGTTGTCATATGTAATACAGATGAATTTTAATTTCTTCTCAAGATCTTTTTGAGAAATGATGGAACAACTAGTTTATACCTAGGGGTGGCAATATATTAGGCCGTATTGGCCCAGACTCGGCCCTAAAGCTCCAAGCTTTGGCCCAGGCCCAACCCAAGCCATAATGAGCGGAGGACGGCATGCTTAGACTAAGGTCAAGAGAAGGCTAAGCGAGGGTTAGCCCTGTAAGTTATTTTAACTATATATATATATATATATATATATATATATATATAGAGAGAGAGAGAGAGAGAGAGAGAGAGAGAGAGTAGTATCAGAGATTTTTAACCGTTGGATCGTGGCTGATCAGGTTTTCTTATCATCTTAACCATCAGATTCTGGGTTCAGACCACCTAAACGGTGAGTCAAATGAATTTCTTACTTAATTCCCTTTTATGAATTGTGCATTACTTATTTTAATTCTGTTCTTTTAAAAAGTATTAGTAATGTAGATGATCTGGACCATGGGATCCATGTCTTGACTATTTGTTATTGGTGGATAAAAAAATGAATGGTGTAGATTTTGTTTGTACCATATTCACATTTAATGCATTACATATGGACCATGGTTACTTGGTAAATCATTTTGCGTGTACACTTTTGAAGAAGTACAAATATTCTAGAGTTTATTAGTGGACCCATCCATTACAACATTGTAACGCCCCAAATTTCGGGTGTCGAGTATGACCTCGACCCCCGAGATTTCAGGTGTCACTATGCTCATGCGGAAGCGTGATTAATACATTTATGATCAATAGTACCATGACGCAAGTTTAAAACTAAATAAACAATGAAGTAGGGATGGAAATTAAGTGCATACCTGGCCTAACATCTACAATTTACATCATCATCCAAAATAAGGGGAGAACCCACACAACAGGAAGCCCCAAAATACATGTCCAAAAGAATTGGGCCAATATAACTCTAGCCATCCAACGGGCCCCAAAACACCAAGTAGAAGATGCCATTGCATCTTAATCTCGGCCATCGGAGAATTGAAAGTAGGCGACGTCTTCTACAAAATCTTCTAATTCATCCTGAAAGACGTCATTATCTAGAACACATGTTTCTACAATAGAGTCTGGTTGGTGTTTTAGAACACCACCCCAAGATTGGGGGGTGAGTGATCAACTCAATGCTACTATAACTCTAAGTTCAACAAATTGTCAAAGCATTCAGGCATAGGTAATGAGCATATCACAACATACAAGAATCTTAGACAAATTGTATTAATGCATGGATGTTATGAATTCGCATACAATGCATGGCTCGGGCAGTTACAACAGAGTATAATTGATACACTGGTCCTTTCAATCATTAAGTAGATACACATAATGCAAGTATGAAGGCTATCACCAGTGCCCTGGCCTTTCGAACAGTCAGACAGCTATTGAGATTGCCGATGACATGTATGCATGTTTAGTTCGGCATTTATTAAATAAATTTCATTCAGCAAGATTAATGATGCTGAATTACTAATGTCATACAGTAGGTCCTAAACAGGACCACCTGGCTCCCGACGGTGCGATTGTCTATCATCACCAGTAGCCCACGAATCCCTTCTCCAACTTCCATAACGTTTAAAATATAAGAATCTTCTATTCAACTAAGTACGTCGGCCATTTCAGATTTACCCAAAAAGACCGGCATCCTCACAATGGCTCACAGTCACTACAAGGAGGCTCAATGCCACAGCGTAGGCCGACGGCTCGAACACGGTGTCCCATACCACCATGCCCGGCCCAAGGAGATTTAGTAGGATTGTGTCGCACATACATTTATCGCTGGACAACTTCATCTAACAACATTAGTATTTCAGATTCTGGGAGTGTTATTCAATATAACCTAACTACCACACAACATTTATTGGCTTTGGATTTGTCCATTTGATATAGGGAAAACACTGACCAAATCGGCATTGGGCACAAACGACCCATGTAGTCCAAACTACTGTCGATCGATCAAATTCACCCCTACAACCAGCCAACCCTGAATATCCAATCCAATTAAGATACCCACATTAGTCGATTGGCCTCTTCACCCATGACAAATAGTGCATGTGCAATACTATAGTATTAAGTTATGCATATCATAACAAAAAATCTATCATCTCAACCAATTCCACATATCAATTAAAATAGTCAAGTCATCTACACATTTCATCAAACACTAAAGCTATGAAACACACATGCATGTTGTATAAGAAAATAAAATAAACAATCACATAAGGAAATCCAAATTCCTAAACTATCACTACAAGAATCATTCTCTAATAACCTTTAGGGATGATAAATATAAGCTTGGAAGTATAGCCCGCACCTTAAAGTCTAGGGTTCATCGCTCGTCTAACGGTCTAGGGTTAGGGCTGAGGAGAATCGACTATTCCTACAAGAAACAAGGTTAGGATGAGATTTTCAATCTCAAACCTAAGGTAGCTTGGAATTTAAAGGTAGGATTCGGATCTTACCTCCAATTGTAAAAGGAACCGTTCTAGCGACGGAATCGACAACCTACAACAACGTCCTACTTCAAGAAGAAAGGTAGAAGAACGTTCCCACTCTAATTTCTTCTTCTTCTCTCAATTTCTCTCTTTCCCAATTTCTCTCTCTTTCTCTCTCCCTCTGTAACGCCCCAGTTTTCACTACTCGGGTGTTGAGCCCGAGTTCTGAAAACCCGAGTGTAAACATTCAAATATCCACTTTACAGTATAATTTTTTTTTTAAATGCAATGGAAGCATATCAAGACATGTGATGTCCAATGTAAATCAAACTGTAACAAGTGGCGCCCATAAGGCTTATACAAATCAATTGTCTCCATTTTACACTAATTAAAAAGGAAACCAAAAGAAAGAAACACTGCAAGTAAACTTGAGTCGCACCACCGTTCAACTTCTCATCCAAAGATACCTGCATCAACTGTTATGGTTCGATAGCGTTAAAACGCTATCATAGTGAGGTAAAAACCCTCCAAAATTACCAAGCATAATAGCAGTTAAGTAAAGACCAACTAAAGATAATATATTGCACAATAAGCAATTTGTACAATTCCAAAAGAAGTGACATTTAAAACAATCAAATGTAACAATTTACTCATATTATAAATACCCACAAATTATAACATTCAATCCATACATTCCAACTTTAATCTCGTTTACATGAATGTGTGCATGCACATGTTCTTCAGCCTGGGGATGTACATTCAGTTGGTGAATTTCAAACCGACAGTAACATGGCTCGTCACCAATGTTACCCGCAATGCAATGCATATCAAACCGACAGTAATGTGGCTCGTCACCAACATTACCCACAAATGCCATGTATGTATGATTAACCAGCTTTTATTAGTCTAATTTACAAAACAAGCAATTAAAAGCTCACGGTCACTATGGGGGGCGCGCAACCCAGCATAGGCCGACGGCTCGGGCATAGCATCCCATAACACCATCCCCGGCCCATGAGACGTCCGACAAAATATACTATAGTACAAATTTTATGATTATCTATAATTAGACAATTAACGTTATATTTCGTGTGTTCCAAAGTTTCCAACAAAATGATACTCTTCTTCGTCCAAGCCACCTGAAAAACAAGTCCAATGATGGACACCAACAAGGAAATCTTTCCAACAAAAGCCACATGGCCACCAAGTCCAATCAAGGACACCACAAGGTAAATTTCACTCTATTACTCCAAATGGAAAAGCAACAAAGATATAAAATATAAGAAATATTATTTCACAACCAAACATTCGAATGTCATCCAATTTATATAGAAACAATTATATTCTCTAAGTTGCATCAATGGTCAATTGAAATGTAACAACTCTATAAACAATTATTATAATGAAACAATTATCGTAAGCAAGAATGGAAGTAAAGAAAACTTATAAACAAAATAATTCAACTAGCAAGATGTATTTAAGCAAAAACTACATAATTCTAATATATAAATGGGAAGCTTGAAGGGTGAGAACCTCACCTGACCTAAATCTAAATATAATTCTAATATATAAACCCTCTCTCCCTCTCCCAAACCTAAATCCCTAAAATCGATTTGGGGAAAAAATCTCAGTAGCAACTTTATATATAAAGGTCAAATTAGTCTAAATGGCCTTATATGATTTAGTTGCTGGTTTTATGACCCATGCGAAGTGTTTTATATATATATAGCCCTCCAGGAGGCTATTTGGAATAAGGGCTATAAATTTTACAGAATGTTAACAGTTCCAACCCCACAACTTACGGAAGGTTCAAAAGGACATACATAACTTATGTTAGAGAGGTTCTTATGAAGACCCACCTAACCCAAGTGTTAACACCCCGGCCCACGATATGGATTGTTTAGGCAACTTACGAAGCTAACGATCTAGTCTAACTTGTGCTAAACTAAATTTCATTTTCTAGATTAGGGAATCTGATTAACTGAGATGTACAGTCATCCGTACGCTATTATCTGTAAGGAAATTTACGGGACATTACAAACATAGATGGGGTGGATTTCTAAAATGGGCCCCACAAGAGAGGAGAGAGAGAAAAAAAGAAAAGAAAAAAAAAGAAAGAAAGTGGTTTGGGCGCTGACGGTCCAGCAACGTCCGTGCGCCAACGCACATGGAAACGAGGAGGGGGCTGATGTATCTGGGCCCCACTCATGGGACCCACTATGATGTATTTGTTAGATCTGAACCATCCATCCTCTCTAGAATGTGAATATTAGGTGGCCCACCAAGTTTCAGCTTGATCTGATATTTGAATGGGCCCAACCATCTCAAATAGTGGCGACATTTCTTAGATATAAAGCAGACAAAAAAGTACATGATTTCCAACTTGGTTAGTTGATTAGATAATCGATTAAATTTTATATTTATTTCTCTTAGTAATGCTTGGGAATTTGTGCTCAGACGGTATATTCAGGCGTTGGTAATCGTCTTTTTTTAGACTATTATATTAGCTAATATAAATACAAATTCAATAGCCTGCACTACCAATACCCATTTACTATATTGCATTCGCCAAGACAATGGGCTGAGCTACTCATCCTTGGCCCCAGCGTGGCCTAGCCCAGATGTCAAGCTAGATTTCAAGCCCAAGCCCAACCCTTAAGCCATTAGAAATCCAACCCTTGGATAGTTGGGCTGTCAACGGCCGAGGTTAGCCGGAGCCCTATGGTTAGATATCTTGGGCCTAGCCCTGGCCACCCACAATCCTTAAACTGAAGCCCAAACTCAGCCTTCAGTAGAATCTTTCATGAATTGAAGTTGAGCTCGTCGTCCATATTAATTGAGAAAGAAAAATAAATAAATAAATAAACAAAATCACCCGATTCTAATCCACAAGCCTAAAGCCAGTCAATCCTAACCCACGAAGCTAATGGGCCTCAGAGACAGTAGACCAGCCACTATCCGCCATTCAAGTGGTCGCCCCATCATACCAACCATCTGGATCATCCAACTCTGGAAGACACTTGTAACAACTCAGCACATACCACTGACTTCTAGTTCATCATCACCCTTGATTCCTCCACACGTGAATAGTTTGATCGTCGCCTACCAAAGAATCCCATCTCACCATTACAGATACAGATATATTATTTTTCAGTCGACAAAAGCTTCATCCAGCACCAGTGGTCTAGTGGTAGAATAGTACCCTGCCACGGTACAGACGCGGGTTCGATTCCCGGCTGGTGCATTTTTTTGCCATTAGTGGTTTGGTCTATTGGGCGGGCCTGCTATTCGGTTGCGTTTGGATGTACAAGCGAATGTTGCCGAAATGGCAAAAAAATAATGACATTTCGCCCTCAAATTTTGATTTTGATTTTGATTTTTTTTTTTTTTTTTTTTTTTTTTTCATTTTTGAGTCCAACTTTAAAGAAACACCAGTACAATTTGACGCACAAACCATCCATATGGATGCTAAGGATGGTAATTACAATCTGGTTATTTCTACTGTCTAGGATTACTAACTACAATTCAAACGGATAGTGCATCAAAACACACCAGTAGTGTCAGGATATGAAATTTGTAGATCAAAATATCAAACTGATGCTCTGAGCTGTCAGCTTTTTTATTATTATTATTATTATTCAAATAACTAGTTCTATTAATCTTTTATTTACTTTTATTTCTTTTTATCTTTTGCTTGCAAGAATAGTGGCCTAGGTGGTATTTCAATAGGTAAAACTACTGCTCTAAATATAGAAATGGACGATATCCTTATTTACTAATAAATGGTAGCTTGGGTGTCATCTCTGCCTTTGTTAATATGGAGAGAAATTTTCCCCTCTATATTCCTCTTCAAGAGAGAGCTTCCTGAAGATTCTGCATATTAATGCCAGGAGTTGTTGTGCTGGGAAGCTAGGTGGGGCCCTCTGTAGTCTTTGTGAGAAATCCAACCTATCCATCCGTTTTTACAGCTAATTTTAGGAGAGGAGACAAAAAACGAGGCGGATCCAATACTCAAGTGGGCTATATAAGAGGAAACAGTGGAGATTAATTGACCACCATTGAAATATTCATATGGCCACAGAAGTCTTCTAGCAGGCTAAGTATTTTTTGGATTTTCAGTTCATCCCAATGATCTTAACCTTATAAACAGCTTGCATGACATTTAAACATCAATGTGGACCTGAGGAAGGTTTCAATGATAGGCATTTCTTTCACCACTTTTTCCTGTCATGCTGTTCATTTTAGTTTTGTATTTGCCTCACATTTTGTCTCATGTCCTAAATTGAGCCGGCAAAATAGATGGACTTGGTGGATTTCTTGCAAACATCATGGTGGCCCCACTTTCTAAAGGCAGGAATTTCTTGAGAATGCCTTTTGAAGATGTCCAAACTCTAATAACTCACCTTGATGTATCTATTCTATATCTACGCGATCCACATGTTTTTTCATATTATTTTAGGGCATAAGCCCAAAAATGAATCACATCCAAATCTCAAGTGAACCATGCCATCGGAAAAAGTGGCGATTAAAAGCGCCACAGTTAAAAATATCCTAGGGCCCACCGTAATATTTCCTTAATGTTTATTTGTCAACCAACCTGTTGAGAAGGTCATATAAGCATGGATGAAGGAAAAAAAACAAATATCAGCTGGATCCAATACTTTTGTAGCCCATAATAATTATTGGATTTGCCACATTTTTTTATGTCATCTCCTTAAGTAAGACAGGTTGGATTTCTCAAAAACATCACGCAAGGCCCTACCTGGCTTCACAACCTAGGAACTCCCACATGAATCCGCTTCCTAACAATAGAGATCTTAGGCAATCTCTGTCCCTTACAAGAAGGTGGGCAAATAGACACTGTGCATTTGTGCGCAGGTGAAAATCTCTCTCTGTCTCGAAAGAGAGAGAGATGCTCACACAGATAGATCTCAAGTCCAGCCCGTTGGACCACAAGTCATAGTCTACTCAGAGGATAACTTCTTACCTGTTAAGTGCATATGATCTACTCATCAAGTAGGCCATGGCATATAAAAAATTCAGTCATTGATAAATAGAAAAACATAAGTATTGTCCACTCACGCTTGGCCACCATATGGATTTGGAGGTTGTGGAAGGTTGCCATTGAAGATTAGCTTCTTTTTTTTGGTTAGTCATGTGACGCCTGTTAGCTGCGCAACGCACCCACCCACTGGTGGGGTTAGTGTGTCTCCTTAGCATTTCGAACCTGAGACCTACTGTTGAAACACCTAAGCGTCTTCCAGCTGGGCTAGCAGGCGAGACACTCATTGAAAATTAGCTAGTCTTGAATTTTGGGACATCCCATTAGCATTAGCATAGGGCCACTGGTTGCATGGGTTGGATGGCATGCATGCACCGTAGTGGGTTCCACATAAAGTGTCTCAAAAAGGAATTAGACAGTGGAAGAGAAAAGCTTTGATACATGGCAAAGTGTGATCTGCAGGGCGTGTCAAACTCTGCCAAAGTATGGGTCCTTACTCATACCTTAGTGGTAGACTCACAAGAGTTTCAACACGAGGTCATGGTTGGAGTGCCTATTGTGGTGAAATCATACTATGGTGTGAGTGCATGTGTAAATTTAATATATTAAAAAAATATTAAAAAACTAAACTCTTCCAAAGCATCTAATATCTAAGGGTGGCAGTGGACCAGGATACCAAGCCCAACTCAGCTTTGGACGAGTATAGGACCCATATTACCTGGGCCCAGGATCTAGACTTGGCTGCATTGCTTGGTTAATTTTCAGGCCGGGCATGGGGCTCAAGTCATTTTGGCTGAACCCAACTTAATATGCCAATGTTCTATCCTACAAATATGTCATTCCAATTCTCAATTAGGCAGCCCATGCATCATGAATGTAGAATCTTGGAGTCATTCCAAAGTGCCTATTTCTTTGTGCATATGACGCCCACTTTCATCAACGGATTAAATAGTAACACTCAAGCGGGAAATAGGGATTAACTAGACCCAGACCCAACCAATTTTTCTTAGCTTGAGCTTCGCCTGCTATGCTACGTCCATGTGGGGCTTGAGCTGGGCCTAGTTGCCAACCCTACAAATAATTCTATATACTCCTTTTGCCCTCCTTAGCAAACGGGTTCACCAGCTTAGAACGTACACAAAGTGCAAGATCCTGGTCATTTGTCAGTTTGTTCCAGCATAGAATTCCATTGCCCTGAAGTAAGGGGTGGTGGGGCCACACCCGTAAATTGAACAAGGTTTACTGGTCTTTCTACATACCCGATTGTCCATTTTCCTAGCGCGAGTGGACCAACATGATTTCTGCATCAGGGTATTTCGACAGTGGACCCTCTTGATGCGTGGCAATGTCCGTAAATGTATCCATTGGACCCTCTTGGTACAATGTATACATGCAGCCATATGGTTCAGTGATCTAAGCCGATTATGAGATGGGACCTCATCTCCAAAAGCGACATTGTCCATATAAGAATATCGCACCGGTTTTACATGACAACCCAAACCATGGCTGACCTTGTTTGCTTCTAACCTTCCAATTGGATGGCCACTGATCAACGGCATCCATTGTTGGGTTAATTGGCATGGGTGCCCTTCTGCTCTACGGACAACCTGACGGACCCATGCTATCATTGGGTAGCAATCCTGTGGGGCCCACTGGATGTATGTCTCTTCTCCACGCCGTCCATCCATCTGATTTTCAAGATCATTTTAGGGCATAAGCCCATATCCAAAGTGGGAATCTCCTGGGCGTTTCAACTGCTGGTCATTATCACGCCCACCGTTGAAACCTTCCTATGGCCCACAGGGATGTTTATTTGTCATCCACCCTGTTCATAAGTTCACACGGGCATGGATGAAGAAACAATACAAATATCATCTTGATCCAAAACTTCTGGCCCCAAGAATATTTCAACGTATTGTCACTCATCCACCTGAGCTTTGGATATGCTTCAATTTTGAGATCATGCCCTAAAATGAGCTGGTAAAAATAATTGACGGCATAGATAAGACATCACTGTGGGACCCACAGAATTTGTTCAGTACGCAATCCACTTCCTCATCCACCTCCAGGCTTATCACCACTCAAATTTTGAACCGACCAATCTGATAGTAAATGGAGCATCTCTACAATCACACCAATTAAGCAATCTTAACCAACAAGGAGGAACATTACAACATGATGCACTATATGCTCAGTATAAACTTTTAATAGGCTATTACAAGGCAATAATAATGTCACAGTTGCGAATTCTTAACTAAACAGAATTTAATAATTCTCGTACTGCATAAAATCAAATTATACAAAATCAGGTAAATAAGCAAGAGTAACAATTTCCAAGTGAAAACGGAAAGGGTGTCAATCACAAGTCATCCATGTAATTGCTTCCCACCCGGCATTGCAAAAATGGTTAGTTAATAAAATTAAAGAGTTTTGCTAACTCAACACCTTTTCTTGCAAAATGGTTGGTTTTCATTAATTAGAGTTTTTGCTAACTCAACACCTTTTTGACTGGTTCAAACTCACATAAGGCATTTGGAACCACACATCCAAGTACAACGCACTTGATTTTTATGCCAGAAGATTCAAACAGCATTACTCATCTAATGTATACCTCATACATCAGATGCATCACATTATGACATGTGTGCATGTGGAATTAGCAAAATCTCTTAGTTAGATAATAGTTTTATAGGGAGTATGTAAACTGTTGCAACAAAAGGGTTTGAAAAAAGTCACTGTGATATAACCAAAGTCCAATAATGCTCTTCACAATAAAAACCAACTTCACTTATTTGATAATAAGCACTATCACTTGGCATGCTCCTCATATCAGACCTACTCATAGTCTCTGTTGGGCATATTCGAATATCCCCCACTCGGCCCGCTGCTGTTGGGCATGTTCGAATATCCCCACTAGGCCCGCCGCTGTTGGGCATATTCGAATATCCTCCACTCGGCCCCCCGCTGTTGGGAATGTTCGAATATCCTCCACTCGGCCCGCCGCTGTTGGGCATGTTCGAATATCCCCCACTCGGCCCGCAGCTGTTGGGCATGTTCGAATATCCTCCACTCGGCCCGCCGCTGTTGGGCATGTTCGAATATCCCCCACTCGGCCCGCCGCTGTTGAGCATTTGCATATGCTCCATTAAAAAAATAAATAAATAAATAAATAAAGGACAAGCTATGGGAAGAAAATCATATAATAGGAACAGAATACATCAACGTATAAACCATTGGATTTCCAAGGCACACATATATGACACGAATAAACAATATAAAGTCAAAGAACTATCTTTAGAGTAAGAAACTAGCTCATAGCCATGCTAAGCATGGAGCACACATAGTCAAAATTCGTCTAGCAACTCCAAATCAGGGGGTCGAGATTGTTGAGAAAAGGGATATAAACTAAGCTCATTAACAAGAGGACTAATGAGGGAAACAGATACCTTGTTTCTATTCCAGCAACTTTAACGCCAACTAATTGAAATATTGAATTGAAACTTATCATTTGGAAACTTATCATTTGGAAACAGACAACTAAAAACTAGAACTACTTACTCTTTGAAAACCACCCTAATAGGTCTCTCCATTCGACTTTGTAGCTTCAGTTCATTACATCCAAAAATCAAGTATTATTTATTACCGGAAACAATAAGAATGAAAAAGATCATTTTGAAACATTCTTAGGCCAACCATGATGCTTATATGCCATAGAACCTGTTAATAAGTTGATTAGTGAAAACATAAACATTGACATAATTTAAAACTTCTATGATACTTAATACCCACTGTTTCTTGTGGAGTCATCTCTAAGTGTATAGATAACCTTCCTTGCATTATATAGTACAGTTTGTAACCATAACTGCAATGCCGATTACGGTGGGATCTTTAAGTTAATCTTCATAAGCACGAAGAACCATTCCTTCAATTTGATTAGTAGGTAGATAACCAACTTTAAATCTTGTCGAGTGTCACTTAGTACCACTTTTTCAGTCAACCCAAATCAATAACAAAATCTAAAAAGAAAAGAACTCTACTACGTGGGTACATTGTCACCTTAGATTCCTCTTTGGACTCAAATCTTATAAGTGAAATTTGTATATAACGAATATAGTACATGAGTGTACATTATATGCACTAATTTATATACCTCATCATCTAATATGTAATTATATATAAAATGTAAATTTATATTAATTAAATTACTCTAAATCTTAGAAACCTTATATATCTATAGTAAATTTTACAAAATATTGCTTTATTAATATGATATTTACATACCAGTACTTATATAATTAAATTTTCATTAAGCTACCTCATTAATCAAGTTGTTGTCAAATGGATACCTTTGTTAGTTTTTTTCTAATGTCAATGGTTTTTCTAGATATAATAAGAATTTAACAAGTGACTCGATATAATATCTGTTATTATTAAGAAAAATTGTAAAAAAAAGATAAAATAAAAAATCTATACAAGCTGGTTGCATCGTAACAAGGATGTGGTCATTGGTTTGGGTTCTATGGGACCCACCATGATGTATCCACGCAGTCCAGTCAGTTTTTCGCAACATTTTAGGGCATAAGTCCAAAACAAGGCAAATCCAAGTCTTAGGTAGACCACGCCTCATGAATCAGTCATGATGAACGCCCACCATTAAAAACTTCTGATGGGCTAGCATTAAGGTGGGTTCTAGGAAGTTTTTAATGGTGGCCCTTCAATGCATATATTGTAAAAAAAAAAAAAAAAAAAAAAGGCATTTTACTAATTTCAAACCTCCGAGCAACACTACTTGGCAATTTCCAATAGTGGCGATTTTATTTGGTAAATTTTGAATTAGCTAGTATTATTTAATGTTGTCTGGGAACATTTGGCATGTGTATGATGCCAAGGCGTACAACAAATGCATGCCACCATGATTACCAAATGAATAGCATAAAAAATAATTTACACCACCTAAAACACCCAAATTTACTTTTGACCCATTCAATAAGTTTGCTAGGCGCAGTTATTTTTCATTTGGCGATCACCATATTTGTGAGCATATGTTAGCCAGGTCGCATGTCAAACACAAACCAGGACAATGTAGGCCTACAATCTTGACTTTATTGCTCTTTAAAGAACATTTAATTGAGAGCCTTTCAGTAATTTTCTACCTAAAAAACACACAATTAATGGCACATTATTTACGAAAAAATTGAAAATTTTGAGAAAATTTGCCATAAAATTCCCAAACAAAAATGATGCATATCCATAAAAAGTATGATGAAAATAATTAGTTCGTACACATACCCTGTTTTAGTTCACTCTAATATCTTAGTTTGATTAAAGAGAACACCTTGATTAAGAATATCTAAAAGTCTACTTATTAATATCATAATATTAAAAAAATTATAAATCATCTAAATTTGAATAAGAAGAAAAATTGAAATAAAACTAAATGAATTACTCATAACTTAAAGCTATTATATCACATAAATTTCATGAATGGGGTTAGTCATGCTCTTTAGCATAAATGCACATACAATCAACATGATACACTAGCTAACAAATTTAATAAGTGTGTTGATCCCGGCGTTCAATAGTTACCACACATCGTGATCAGGTCACTAGGGACTGGATATTATAGAGTTGGAAGAACCAGAATGTGGTAAATTCATCTTATTTGTTGTACACATGGTGGTAACTTAGGTAATGTAATGATCAGGACAGTCCTATTTTCCACACTGGAGTAGAAATGCTTCATAATCGAGATGGCTAGGATTGCTTAATATGGGTGATTTCCAAAACTTAGGCATTCGTAATTGGTATCCCTATATAAAAGGCTGTGATTAATGCATGACTCTGTCACATGTACCACGCAAAGATGAATGCGGATTGTGTCCAGCAGAGAACTGGATGCACCCATTCCATGGCCTCAATTAAAGTGTGTGTAAGTGTGGGAGCCTTAATGAAAGGGCAAAATGCTCATTTCATATAAGGAATTTTTATTTTCCATTGTAGGTCCACATGGAACATCTTCATTGGTGTTGGATGGGGTGCATCCTGACAAAGATGAATGCAGATTGTGTCTAGCAGAGCGCTGCATGCAACCGTTCCAGCACCAATTAAAGTGTATATAAGTGTGGGTTCACATGTGATGCTCCCACATGGAACATCTTCGTTGGCGTTGGATGGGGTGCATCCATGCAAAGATGAATGCAGATTATGTCCAGCAGAGCGTTGGATGCACCCGCTCTAGCACCATTCCAGCGTCAATTGAAGTGTGTATAAGTGTGGGAGCTTTAGTGAAAGAGCGAAATGGTCATTTCATATAAAGGAATTTTTATTTTTCATTGTGGGTCCACATGTGATGTGCCCACATAGAATATCTTCATTGGCATTGAATGGAGTGCTTCCAGCGCCCTACTGGACGCAACCTGAGTTGGGCTAAGATGTTTTATCATGTAGTATCCTTTTTGTCTTTTTTTTTTTTTTTAGGTATATATTCAACTCAACTGAGTTCCTTCTACCTACGTACAGGACCCACTAAATGTACAACCCAGGTTCACTTCTCCACCTGCCACATTTTGGTTACTGAGCAATGAACGGTCTCACCTAGCACCAGAAATGAGATCAGGCCACCCTACTGGTTCATGTGGTAGTGATAGAATAGGTACGAATATTCAGGTTTGTGGTAGGATTTAGGCCTTAACATGTGGTGATCATCTAATACACAGGTCATGTGAGAAGAGATTGGGATGGAGGAGAGAGTTCGGATGTGATGGGATAAGCCCTTCATCTTTTTTATCCCTTCTTTATAAAAGGGTAAGCAAACCCTTGGTGACCCTTCTCTAGAGAAAAACTCAATAAAAGAATAATCTAATGGTCCATTAAGCCCAATTCTAGATGATTTAAACCGTTGATTGTATTCAAGGACATCTTAACCATAGGATTAAAAGGGTAATTAGATCATTTTCACCTTCGGAGTAGTTAGACAGACTGTTGGACATAGGCCAATCCATCTTGGGCTTTGTTAAAAGTCCCAAAGATCATGTAAATACCGTTACACATTTATATTCGACATGGAACATTCATCATTTCTCTCAACAGTCACTTTTCCCATATCACAATATGCCCCCACCTTCTAAGTATCCTAAGGTTGGACTAGGCTGGTGTATTGGGCTTTCGTGCTACCCCGTCTCTAACCACGCTTGGGATGGAGTATCAGGCTCAAAGGCTGGGTTCTGGCTTAAAATTCAAGCCCATTTCTCAATCATGCTGATTTTGAACCGCGTACAACAGCCAGAGTCCAGCCTTGCTCGGCCCATTTGGGTTTGCAAAGGCAATTTTGCAATATAAACCATATATTTAAAATAAAATAAAAAAAAATACTCGTTTATTCCTTTTGTTACTACTGCACCCCATACCTTCCATCTCTCTCATCCAATCAGTTCAACCCTCAGGCCTGGCACAGGCCTAGCATAAACATTTTCACCCAAGCCTAGGATAAACTATTTTGGCTCGCCACAGCTTGGGGCTGAGGCCTGGCTCGGACTTATGTTGAACAATGTGGACCAGGCCACAGGTTTGGACAGACCTTGACCAGGCCCTAGCTAACCCGGCCATTGACACGCGTAGTTGCATTCACATGTTTTATCTGAAACCGGCCATCAGGTCCAGTTGACTCTTATTCTGCTACGTACAAAAATCACAGCAATAGGAACGTCCTGAAAATGAACGGAGCAGATTAAAAAACCTGACTGCACTATGGATGAGATCTAATCACTGTACATATGGGATGAAGGGTGTGTACCACCTGGTGATTTGATTACTTGATTTGTGGGCCAGTGGATCTGCGACCTCATGCATAGCTTGGATACGGGGTAGGGAATCTGCACAGATGTTTCATTGCTCTCAGAGCACTAAGTTACAGTGCTCCTAATTGCATTGGGACACTCAGGCATTCCAATCCATGGATCTCAACCGTTCATTAGGTTCAACACAAATTTCATTGGCTACCATGCAAGCATCATGCGATCCAACAAGTATGAACCATTTGATCAATGGTCTTCAATATGGACGGACAAGATAAACCGCACAAAAAAGGTGCAATCAACAATTTTGGGTGGTCCACCTGAGCTTTCACATGGTGTGGTCCACCTGAGCTTTCGATATGGCTTATTCTTCGGTGTGGCCCACCTCAAGATCAGGAAGAATTTTGGGATCTAGCCTCCAGGTGGGAGGAGGAGCATATAATGGTTGGGCAGAATCACACATCACGGTGGGCCCCACACAGCTCAAACCTTCATGATTCTTCCCCTTATATGATTGAACGGCTTGATTTTTTGCCAAAGAAGTCTTCACTGTGATCTCCTCCCAACCCTAGATCAGTCTGGTCCACTCATTAGCTGGCCACACATGTACGGGTTGAATATGGCCACACATGTATGGGTTCGGTCCTTGCCTAGTTGGTAGACTCTACGGAGTTTCAACAAGGGTTCTCGGTTTCAAAACCCATCAATGGTAAAATACCCATGCTACTGACAGCAACAGTGGGTGCGTTGCATGACTGGCCGGATGGGTGGGTTGCATGATTGACCCAAAAAAAAAAAAAAAAAATTGTGGACCAGTCGCAAGCTTTGTTAATTTGTCCTTTCTTATAATGTTTATAATGTGAGGGTGGCCCACCTGATGGGTAGGCTACCCTGACTTTTTTTTTTCATGTATCCATGGTGAGGACCATCTTCTGCATATCTCAGTGAATCTGAGTCACCCAGTATTAAAACTGTGTGTTGAACTATCTCAGGGTGTGTTAATCAAAACATCTTCAGGTTTATATTGTTTAATCAAGATCGTCTCATTGTGTATGTCTGATTTCAGCTGTGACAGATAAACAGGCCCAAATCCCATTCTAACTATCAAGAGCATTCAAGCCCGGTACAAATGTTGTTGTTGATTTCATGGGATATATATATATATATATATATATATATATATATATATATATATATATATATATATATATATATATATATAATACTAGCATGGTGAGTATGTAAAATGAGGGCGGGTCCACATCTTATAAAGACATGGACTAGTTGGTTGATCAACGACTAATTTATATGGATCGTTGACACGCAATTTCCAATTCTAGAGATTCTAGATGTTGAATGTTTTATGACTCAAGTAGGTCTTGTAGGACAATTCTAACTACTCAATTATTGGCTTATAAATAAATAATTAATAAGAAAAATATAACAACAATTCATGTTTAACTAGAAAATCAATTGTTGGCAATTATTTTAATTGTTCATTGTATTTCACCTGATTTGTGGTTTGAACCAATATTAGATGCAATATGAGTCCACATATCTCATTGTAATTGTTCATCACCTTCCAAGGGAAATCACATATATTAGTTTAATTTAAAGATTTAAATGATATTAAAGAAGTGTTCAATCCCACATGCTCCTTATTATAATTTGATTGTGGTTGTAACTGGAACTGCATTAGCAGTTGCTTATTTCAACATACCTTTATTTGTCAACTACTCTTACATTTATTAGGCTTAGAGCACTCTTACCTTCGTTGGACTTAGAAGAAGAGTTACGTGTGAAATCTCAGTAAGCAAAGATAGCCAATGTCGAATTTAATTGCTTGGCAATTGTTGCTTGGTGGTGCCTATCTCTTTAATATATTTGTATCTAGCCAAGCCAACTACAAAACTATAAAAGAAAAAAACATTTATTAAGCAAGTTCATTGTCTCCTGGAATCAATCTTAAAATTAGGATGTGTATATAACAAATATCACACATAGGTGTTAATTAAAAGAAGAATAAAATTAAAGTGCAAATATTATTGGATGAATTAGCTCTATGTATACATAGCTTAGAATCTTATGTGTAACTATAAAATTAAATTATTCTAAAAAATATAAAATTTGCATAACTTGCTCGCTAAGTAGGATTTTACCAAATAATGCATCTATGGTTGGTAATAACAGTTTTTGGCATTTCTTTATAAAGTGTTAAAATCAAGAATTGCAGTGCCTAATTGACATGTGTACGACATCCAAAGAATCCAATAGATGTACTTCACCATGGTGATTAGATGAACAGAAAATATGGTGGATCCAATCACTGGACAGGCCACACTATATATATAAAAATAAAAAATTAAAAAATTAAAAAAATCATTTATACCACCCAAAAACATCCAAAATCACTTGTAGCCCATCCAATGATTTGATAGGCCCAATTTCTATTTTTATTTTATTACTATGGTTTGGTGCATATATGTTATACAGATTGAATATCATATACTGAGCACATGGGCCATAAGATACTTGATTATATTGCTTCTTAAAAAAAAAAAACTTACCAAGATCATTTTGATCATTCTCTCCTTCGAAAAGCACTTGTTGGGCAATTTATCATAAAATTAAATTTATTAGGAATTTTGTAATAAGAATTTCAAACAAAAATTATTCATATTTATAAAAGTATGATTTAAATAGTTAGTTGTCACCCATGCCTTTTAGTTAACTCCAACATCTTAGTTTGCTTAAAAAGAATAATGTGATTAACAATATGTAAATGAGTTTATATTAATATCATAATATTAAAAAATTGTAAATCATCTAAACTTGAATTTTAAAATTTTGAAACAAATACTAAATGAAATACTCCTATACTTAAATTTGGTATATGACACAAATTTCATGAATTAGGCTAGTGGTACTCTCTAGCATAAGAGCACGTACAATCAACATGATACACTAGCCATTATGTCTGATCAATGAGTTGATCCTTGTCATTCAATAGTTACGGCACATTGTGGCATGAGCAGGGACTGGATATTGCAAGTTGGAAGAACTAGGATATGGTAGATTCATCTATCTGCCATATATGGCAAGGTAACGTAATGATCAGGACCGTCCATCTATATTTATAGACAGAAATGGTTCAAAATTGGGACGGCCCAGATTGTGTAATATGGGTGATTTCTGAAACATATACATCAATAATCCATATCCCTATATGGAAGGCTGCAATTGATGCATCATTCTACCACGTGAACCACTCTAAGATGAATTGAGCTTGTGTATTAGCAATGCATTGGACACACCTGATCCAATGCCAGTGAAAAAGCATCAAAGGTGCATGTACAAACCTTGAATTCTCTACATATGTAAGGGCAAAATGACCAATTCTTGTAGAAAATTTTTATTTTTCACTTTGGTCCCACACATTATATGCCCACATGGCACATTTTCATAGGCACTAGTGCATCAAGCACCTGGTGCATCCATTTTCAGTGACATTCAGCTGCATAGGTACAAAATATTCCAGTTGTGTTGGGCCCATCCATGATGTTTATGTCGAATCCAAACCATGCATTCAGTGCCCCTCATTTTTACACACGCACTCACACTGCAGTGGCTTTTTTATACCACAATGGGTACTTGAACCCATGACCGTGCATTGAAACTCTTGTGAGTCTACCACCAAGGCATAAGTAAACCTTCATTGTGTTCACGTGCATCCCAAGAATCATTCACATTCGAATCTTATGCGTAAGACACGTCAAAGCAAGCAATAAATGCCTAATCTATATATTCACTTGTGTGGTTGTTTACGCCTTATCTAACTATATCAGATCTAGCGACACAAATGATGCCACATGTAATGAAATTTAAGTAAGGGATAAATGGTATATCTTTTTTTCTTGTCATTCAGAACTTGAAATGTCATGAGTAGCCCCAAATGAATAAGCCCAACCAACTAATGTTATGAAACGCATGTCAAATACCTCACTCATATGACAAAGTTGGCTACTTACCTTGGTAGCCTCATGCACAATAATATGTAACAATCGAAATACAATCATAGGTAGTGACAAATTTAACCAAAGTAATATAGTATAATACAAAAGAGACCTTAACTGTTAAAGTTGCTCAAGAAGCTATAAAGATTTCATGCTATTTCTAAAAAAAGAAGATAATCTAAAACTTTAAAAATAAGGAAATGCAATAAAAATTGAAATTATAAAAAATAGTATTTTTTTCCTTAAAATCTCATTTTGAGCTGGAACCGCGCATTTTCTCGCGAAACGAACTGATGCGACCCCCTTTTTGGGTCAGTTCACCGTTGTTCTAGTCAAAATCCATAGGTCGTACATCCCATAACCCATCATAAATCAAAAGTTATAGTTGATTTACGGTTCGCATTTTAAACGATATTTTTTTTCAATCTTGATTGAATTTCTTCAAACCGGACACGCTTGGGACCCAATTACATCATACCCTATGTAAGACTGGTCTTGAATTTGACAGACTACATCTACTTTTGTTTAACTTTCTTTTGGTCTAGCCATGCTAAGAATGTACCTGTGCTATGTCCTGCATCACCAATTGGTGGGGCTAGATGAATCCATGGTGGTGGATGAGTCATGTCAGTCATTGGTGATGCAATATCCATCTTGCCTGCTATGCCAAATAATGGTGGGGTTGGATGAATCCTTGGTGCTGGAGGAGTTAGGTTTGTTATTTGTGATACCCGCTGCACCCAATAATATACACTCTATAATGGAGTTGGATGAATATCTAGTGGTGCAAGTGGAGGATGAGTTTAGTAAAACATAAACGGGTTTCTACACAAGGCGTTGGGCCAGTGGATAATGAGGCGTATAGTAAATAATAAATGGGTTTTGCAGTGGGTTGTGCCCCTTCGTCACAAAAAGAGTGTGTTGTGGCATCACAGGAGCAGGTTCTGATGGCAACATCGCAGGACGAGGTGGCCGGAATAAGCTATCGATGCTATAGTGGAAGGGATCCATCTGATTTCAACGAGCAGAGAACCTCTGTTGCTGCCTATTTGATTGGGTCAGCTCAGCCTGACAATGAGCCCACAGGGTGAGCTGGCCCAATCTAAGAGGTGAAAAGCAGGATTTCCCTATTTGGTGATAACAGAGGATCTGTATTAGTAGAAATATTAGAGCCGTCTAAAAATCATGTCAAATTGAGTTGACTCATTGTTTGAGTTTCAAGTCAACTCAGCATGTTATAGAAGTATTTGTTCTATCCACGCTGTACATCCGATTTGCCAGCCAGTTTAAGGCATGACGCAAAAAAGTAGACATATTCAAAGCTCAAGTGGGCCACACCAAAGGAACCAGTGGGGTTAATGAAGCCCGGCATGATGTTTATTTGCCATCCAACTTGTTCATAAGGTTATAGAGAACTAGATGAAGGGAAAAATATCAGCTTGCCCTCAAGAAGTTTTCAACAATAGGTGTTCAATCTTCGATGGTGTGATCCACTTGAGTTTAGGATTTGCCTCATTTTTCGGCTTCATGCCCTGAAATGAGCTAGCAAACGGATGAATAGTGTGGATAAAATATATACATTACAGTGGGCGCCACAGAGTTGTTTGAAAAGATCCCTAGATCATAAGAAACTATTATAATCATTTGAATCATATTCCCTTCAAAATAGATCTCTACCTAGGTGATGAACTCATCCTGGTTCACCAAGATTCACCACACCACATGAGGTGGGATCGAGTGTCCCTCAGTAGAAAGAAAACAACACCTGACCATTAGGGTTGTTAATGGGCCAGGCTAGGACAAGGCAAAATCAAAATTTTGAATAGGGTTGGCATGTTAGGCCCGGCCCAAACAGTTCAAAATCAGGCCGAATCCAGCCTCACACTCAGTATGTTGAGAGCTATAGACCATCCCAAACCATGCAGAGATACCTCGTTTTGAAGTAATTCTTGCTTCACTCAGTGGGCTGGAACAGGTTTGAACTCATGTTCTTAGTTTGTGGGTCCAGTTGGAATCAAGACTTAGCCAGTCTGGCACCACCTGAGTGCAACCATAACATCAGATAGGCCACTCAAGAGGCTAATTTGGGCCTCTTGACCATACACAGGACGTGTGTGCATTGAGAAAGCCGTTACTACATTGTTCAGCAATTGGATCCAGCCAAAGATCATCCAAGCTCAGCCTACTAGTTATGGGCTTTGACTCTAAGACCAAATTCGCGAATCAGATCCAAGCTTATATGGCCTAGTGTCGAACCATGCATTGGACATCAACCCCTTAAAAACGATATTTGTGATTTAGTTGAGCCTTAGATGTACGTTCTTTTTTTGCTCAATCCGTACTGAGTTACTCAGTAGTTGGGCCCACTGTGAATGTATGTGGTTTATCCACGCCGTCTGTCCGTTTTTCCGGATAGTTTTAGGGATTGAACCTAAAATTAAAGCATATCCAAAGCTCAAATAGACTACACAATAGTAAACAATGGAAATAATGATTTCCACCATTGAAACCTTTCTAGGGACCACCTTGATGTCCATTTGTCATCCATACTGTTCATATGATCGCGCAGACATGGATGAAGGGAATAAAATGATATCAACTTGATCCAAAACTTCTGTGGCCCCCAAGATTTTATGAACGGTAGAAGTTCAATTCACATTGTCTCATATGGCGTGATTCAATTGACATTTTTGTATGCTTCATTTTTTGGCTCACCTCACAGAGTTTACTCAGTACGCTTAGGTAGTGACCTCACCATGCAATCCGCCTCCTGTGGATATAATACTCATCGGCAGGAAATCTCAGATGCGGAGCTATTGTTCCATCATGATGTATCTGTTATATCCACACCGTCCAAAGCTCAATTGAACCCCACCACACACCGTTGAAACATTCTTAGAGCTTACCATGATGTTTATTTGAAATCCAACTGTTTATAAGTTAACACAGATATGGAAGAGGGGAAAATACAAATATCTGTTTGATCGAAAAGTTTTGTGGGCCCCAGAAGTTTTTAATGGTAGGTGTTCAATCCCCAAGTTTATTTGAGATCCCAAGTTTTCTAGTGAGTCCATTTGAGCTTTGGATCTACCTCATTCTTTGGCTCATTCCCTAAAATGATCTCTTCAAATGAATGTATATTGTGGATACAACACATACATCATGGTGGCTCATATGATGTAACTTCTTCACGTTTTCGCCTTACTCTGGAAGAAATAACTGCTGCATAACACTGAAACACGCTACTCATTTAACATTAATATGAACGAATACCAACAACCACCTAAACAGTCTTTACATGTTATTGATTAAAAGTAGCATCCAAATATCAGAAATTTTTATCCCTCTTCCATGTCTTCAACCATTAGATAAATAGGAACACCGGGTAGGATATACTGGTTACCTATACCAGCTTTACTGACTCCATGCCCACCAGCACCAAACTACTCCACTAATATTCTAAGTTGTTTCAGTGTTACTGTCAATCAGTCTGACACGTCCACATCCCGGTCAGCCGCAACCGCCATATGCATGTTCGCCATGTCTACATCTAGTTTGGCTGATTTATTATGTGCAATAAATGTAACTAAGGAGATTTTCTACTTTCCTTGCCAAAAATAAAAATGAAAAATATTTATTATAAATTAATAAATACTTTTTTAAAATGTAGTATATAATTATAATGTAGAGTGCCATTTGGTGGCTTGCATTATGATTTTGTTTAACCTTAATTTCATCACTTTTCAAATGATTGTAATCTCCCTTTTTTGTTATTTTGAAGGAAAATGATAGAATGGTTAAGATATTACATATCAGTGTGTCATTATAACACGTCTTGTACATTGGTAATAAAATCAGTTAGATAGACGGTCCTGATTCAAGGTCTACATGTTGCTAAGCTCACCGGCGGTTGAAACATTCTTAGGGAAGATCATGATGCTTATATACTGTAAAACCAATTTATAAGGTGATTAGGTAAATCACAGATATCAGCTCAATCCAAAACTTCTATGGTACCAGATCCAAAACTTCTGGTAATCACCATGTTGGAGTGGATATGTTAGATTTGTTAGATGTCAAACACAGATCACAACCATGTGGGCTTATAGTTTTGACTTTATTGCTTTTTAAAAAAAATACTAATTCAGCATATTTAAATAACTTTCTCCCCAGAAAATCACTCTAATCATATGCAAATTAATTTCTCAAATCTCAATTTACGAAAATATTTGCCATAAAAATTTCAATAAAAATGTATTCATTTAAATTATGTTAGAAATAGCTAGTTCTTACACATACCCTTTTTTAGTTCACTCCAATATCTTAGTTTGATTATAGAGAATAATTTCATTAAAAATATCTAAAAATATTTATGCTAAATCAAGATATTAAAAAAACCTGACCTTGGAGGATCTCATTTTTCTGTGAGTTTATTCGATAATGTGGTCGGTTGGATAAACTAGCACTTGGGATTAAGTTGATGTGATATTGAATATCCCGTATTGGTGGTAGTTCATGAGGAAGATCTTCGATCCAAATTTTTCGAAATTCATTCAACAGCGGTCGTAGGGTCGATGGAATGTTTGAACCCTCTGAGTCTCCTCCCTTAACAACCATAGCATAGATTTTACCGGTTTTTTTGGATTTCCTCACAAATTCTCGTATTGCGAGGAAGAAACTCCCCTCTACTTTAGAAGTCTTGGGGCGATCCTCCGACGTCATAGGAGTTAGGACCCTATTCCTCCCATCCTTGACGAACATGTAAGTGTTATCACGTCCGCGATTGGTCGCATCTCGGTCCGATTGCCACGGGCGACTGAGAAGCATGTGACATGCCTCCATGTCCACAATGTTACATAATATCTCATCTTTATGCTTCTACCAATAGAAAAAGAGATAAGGCATTGTTCAGTTACCTTTGTGTCGCCAACCTTTTTTATCCAGTCAATGGAATACGGGGTTGAATGTTTTGTTGTTGGAAGGCGGAGTTTGTCCACCACGACTTTGGACACTATATTCTCGTTGCTCCCACTATCAATGATGACTTCCACACCTTTCTATTCACAGTGCAACGAGTGCGAAAGATGTTGTGTCGCTGAGGGTGTACTTTCTACCGGGGAGTATAAAATAGTCGCCTCACAACCAAGGACTCACCTCGGTCCCTGGGTAACCAATCTGCGTCGTCTTCCTCTTCTTCAACGGTCTGATAAAACTCTTTGCTTACGGGTTCCTCTTCCACATGCTCCACCTCATGATCACCCTCATTAGTGGTTAGGTTGGTGGTGGGGTGTTGAGGGCAAACATTGGACAAGTGACTTGGCTGGCCACAACGAAAACAATTGCAGGCCTCGGTCGAGCATATGGATTCAGCACTCGGCCTTGTTCCGTTGTCGTAGGGGCACACCTTTGTGGCCTGGATGGGCCGCTTCCCACATCGTGGTTTGTGGGTGGCGGTGGATGAGATCGTCCACCGATTGGTTCTTTTCCTTTAGACAAGGTCGTATCTTGCATAGAACCCGAAGTAGATGCACAGGTTGGTGGAAAAGTTCGCGCAAGGATTTTTGCAAGTTGCGTTTCGGCACGAGTGGCTAATCAAGCTGTATCAGCCACAGTCCAGATTGGTAACAGATGAATTCAATCCTGAATTGCTGGTCGTAGACCGTCAATAAACCTTGCAGTCTTTTAAGACTCGGTCTATGACAACTCGTTCCTCGTCATCAAGCAATCGAATTTAGTCTGATAATCAACCACGGATCTATATCCTTGTTTAAAATTCTAATATTGTTGAAACATTATCTAATCATAGTCGCTTGGTAAGAATCTGGACTTCACTAGCCGTCTCATTCGAGGCCATGTCCGGATGGGAAGTTTGTTCTGCCGGATACGGAAAGTTTGTAATTGTTTCCACCATGAGGAGGCACCGAATTTCAGTTTGTAGGCCATAAGTTTTACTTGTTTGTCTTTTGGTACACCTACGTAATCGAAAAACCTTTCGACTTCCACAAGACAATCGATGAAATCTTCAATATGTAAAGAACCATTAAAAGTGGGAAGTTCACCTTTGCCTTGGAAGCCTCTTTCATGGCGATCCGCACGTTCATCCCCTTGCGCGGGTCGTCGAGCAATGACGTCTTTGACGTCTTCATCACTAACATTCGTATCATCAGGATTAGCCCTGCGAGGAGCCAATGGTTGTATTTGACGGAGTATAGGATTATCCCATACAACAATTGCTAGAGGTGGTATTTCGCCTTGGGCTTAGGGCTGGGGTAAAGCCCTTAGGATCTGTTCTAGAGAAGTGAACATTCTCTCCATGGACAGCCGATTCGCCTCTTAGAGGGTCTCGATTTTCTCTGCTATTAGTTGATACCCTTGAGCAATGTCAGATGGGTGGTTGTCATGGCCATCGTTAGAAACCATCTTCCCAAGGTTGTTCATCGCTTTGATACCAACTTGGCGCAGCGTAGACGGGTGAGAGATCGATCACCGTCTCTTCACTCGGATAACTACTCCGAATCCACGGAGTTATCGAAAATCCTCAATCGATCTTCTTCGATCTCCCGAAGGATTGCTCGAATCCACAAGCAAAGAGAGTAAAACTAAAGAAATTTTTTTATAAAATATTAATAATAATCCTTCAAAACAAATTAAAGCAACTATTTAAAGCTCTAGATGTGTAATAGAAACCCTAGATGCGTAAATTAAGAATCATAAACGAACTAGGAAAGAAAAAAAATTCAAATTGGAAAGTTCGCGCAAAATCTGTACAACACATTCACGCATGGTCAGGCGCCCAGTGAGGACCGGTCGGACGCCTGATGAACTAAAAAATCATCCAGAGAGTTTGCCCGAAGATATCTTGAATTTCGGGCGCCCGATGAACCGATGGTCGGGCGCTTGATGGTGCATAATTTTGTCCATAGGGTTTGGGCAGAATTTGAACGAATTCTAGGCGCCCGGTCAGTGATGATCAGGCGTTCGATGACATGGTTGGGCACTCGATTTCGTAATGGTCGGGCGTCCGAAATTCAAAAATCTGTCCAGCAACTCTCTAGACTAGTCGGGCTCATGGTCGAGCGCCCAATGAAGTGTGGTCAAGCGCTCGGCTAAGCTGGTTTTTCTGAACTTTCGTGATCAACTTGTTGCTTCGTTTAGCTTCCTTCCGATGGTCGACTTTCTTCCTATAGTCATCAATGACCCCCTCTACATCACTTAAACCTTAAGGTAAGGATTACAGTGCAAGCTGGGCCCATGGCTCTTCTTGACGCAGGGAGGACGTGGTAGGTCGATCACCGTCTCCCTAACCGATAGTTTCTCGAATCCACGAGAAGAAATAAAAGATAAAAAGAGGAAATAAATTCCGAATAATTGAATAATTGATAATTGAATGAATAAAAACGGAATTACAATGCATATAAATAGGAAACTAAACCCTAGGTGAAGTATCAAAATCCAACTCCAACTAAAACTCCTAGAAAACGCAACTTACTATAAATAGTAAACTTACTATTTATAGAAGTCGTTCAATCCTACTAGAACTCTTGGTTTTCGGCCAAAAATAGAAAGTTTTCAAACGGCCTCAACCACGCTGTTCTACGAAATATTCTAAGCCCTTTTCATGTTGGGCACTAACTCTAAAACCATACGGATGCAAAGTTATGATCGAATTAAAACTTACTATAAATAGTAAAAACGAAAATAAACTAGCCTAATGACCGTCGATACGGTCGATTCTCGCGATTCCGGATTGGGCAACCCGGCGTAGCTGGGTTGGTTGGCTAAAGTAGCTCGAGCTACCCCAAATTGATATATTATACGTCCCGTAACTCATTCCGGATTGTGAGATACGACCGATTCATGGACCTGACGGTCCGGATCACTTTCGGCCCCGTCCGGTCTTCTTTTGGTCCATCTGGGCCATGAAATAGTCAGCGACCCGTCCTACATCACTTCTTCATAGTGCATGTTGTTGGTGCTACTGATATTCTTGTTGTTGTTGCATTTTGCTCCATAATCCTGTGTATTTTTTCCCTTTAAATGTTAAGATAACAATTACGGTGCAAGTTGAGCCCATGGCTCTTCTTCGTAGTGGGCTCGGGATTTTCCAAGCCCAACAGTGGCTTTATCAAATGTGTAGGTTGTTTTCCTAGAATTCAATAACGACGTCAATAGGTCCGGTTGACCATTGGTCTTTCAAGTCTGGCCCACTTCAGGTTGCGCCTCGACTGGAACAGGCCCGAGAACTGGCTCAGGCTTGAAATTTAGGCCTATTTCTCAACGGTCCTAGTTTCTTATGCTTACAAAAGCCCTTCAACATGGCCCAGCCAATTGGGATTTGCAAGGGCAATTTTGTAATATACATGGTAAAAATCCTCATTTACTTTGTTGTGGAGCATATATTTATTTTATAGCCTATGATCCACTCAAGAAACACTCCGTCTCAAGTTGGGTGCCATTATAAATATTATAGGCTAGGCTCAAGCCGAACTATTATGGCTCGTTTCGTGCCCAAGCAGGGCTTGGGCCTATGCTTGAGCAATACAAGCCTGCTTGGCCAAAGCTATAGGGAGGGTTGTCTATGGTTACCGAGAGCCTCACAATAGTAGAAGTAATTCAATCGGGTCTCATCCAAATTAGATCCAATGGGGTACTTACTGCGGTGCCGAAGTCAGATATATGGTCCAGATATCATAAAATTTCTTGATTAATTGATAAAATTCAACCGCCTCCACGACAATCTAGCATCCACAATAAATCATCCTTGCTGCATATCCTTTTGAACAGATAAAATGCTGAAACACCCCACTCATTTAACATCAATACCAACAAATAGTCTCTACATGTTTTTTATTAAAAGTAGCAGAACACCAACAACCACCCAAACAGTGTCTAGATGTTATTAATTAAAAGAATCATTTACATGTTTATTGTTGATTAAAATTAGCAGGAAAAATAGCCCAAAATTCAGACTTTGAAAGAAAAATCCTCAATGCCCAGAGCATGCTGATTAAAAAATAAATGATAAAATCTCAGAAATTTTTATCTTTCCCTCTACCATGTCTTCAACAAGCTCATGTCAGTCAGTCTGCGTCCACTGCTCATGCCAGTCAGTCTGCGACATACACGTTCCGACAGTCCATGACTGCATTCTCGCCCACCATCCACCACGTCTGCATCTGCTAACTTATTATGTTCAGTAAATGTGATTGTGGAGATTTTATACTTTCATCGCTAAAAATAAAAATAAAAAATATTTATCATAAATTAATAAATACTTTTTTAATATGTAGTATATAATTATAATATAAACTGCCATTTGGTGGCTCGTATCTAAAATGGGATATAGTCAGACGATTACATGATGATTTTGTTCAACCTCAATTTTATCACTTTTCAAATGGTTGTAATCTTCCTTTTTTCCTTGTTATTTTGAAGGAAAATGATAGAATGGTTACGATAGTACAGATCAGTGTGTCATTATAATGTCTAGTACATCCGCAATAGAATCAATTAGATGGTCAGTCCTGATTCAAGGTCTGTCATGTTGCTACAATGGGTAGATTGCTGAGAGGGAGGGTTCTCCTTAAACATATGCCAAAGGAAAAGAGATGAAAACCCAACCGTTGAAACCTTGTTGGGGCAAAGCATGATGCTTATATGCTGTGAAACCCGCTTATAAGGTGATTAGGAAATCACAAATATCAAGTCAATCCAAAACTTCTATGGTACCCAAAAAGTGTTCAATCCCCACCGTTTCACCTCCCCTGCATTGGATAGTTCAGTTGCAACAATGGTAGGTTTTTTTAGGCAATCTCTATGCAATGAATAACCACTCCTTCGTTTGAATATCTAGCCACATGGAGAGTGATGTTGCAAATTTTGATTAGTTAGGATAGCCAATCTAAAGTATTGGCAAATATTGATGCTTTGATTTTTGATACATCTCAGTCAACTCAAGCCAATAATAAAAACTAGAAAAGGGAAAAACCTTTGTTACATGAGTACATTGTTACCTTAGATTCATCCAGTAAGATGTTTATATAACAAATATCAAACATATATGTCCATTAGAAGAATAAAATTCCAACAGGTACAATATTATTATATGAACTAATTTCTTATATAGCTCATAATCTTATATGTAATTATAAAAAATAAATTAATATTAATTAAATTACTCAAAACCTTAGAAGCATACGAATTGAAATGATAAAAAGTTATGCATACAATATTCATCTAAACAATAAAATAAAAAGTTATTTTATGGAAAAATGACTCACTAATTCAGATTTTACCAAACTTTATATCTTAGCTATTTGAAATTACCAAGTCATGCTTTTGGAGGTTGGAAATTACCAAAATGTGTTTTTTTTTTTTTCCCTTTTTCTTTAAAAATTGTTTAATTCGGGAATTGCACACCTGTTTCGCATGTGTATGACATCACCCCACCATGATAATAAGATGAATAGCATAAAAAATAATTTACACCTTCCAAATTCACTTGTAACCTATTCAATGATTTGATCGGCTCAATTTTCTTGATCTGGTGATCACCATGTTAGGGTGGATATGTTAGATGGGTTAGATGTTAAACACAAATCACAACCATGTGGGCTTACAATTTTGACTTTATTGCTTTTTAAAGAAAATACTAATTCAGCACATTTCAGTTATTTTCTTCCAAAGAGCCACTCTATTCATATACAAATTAGTTCCTCAAATCTCAATTTATGAAGAGATTTGTCATAAAAATTCTAATAAAATTTTATTCATTTAGAAGTATGACATAAATAGTTAGTTCTTACACTTACCCTTTTTTTGTTTACTCCAACATCTTAGTTTGACTAAAGAAAACAATTTCATTAAAAATATCTAAAAATATTTATGCTAAATCAAGATATTAAGAAAAATTCAAATCATCTAAATTTAGATTTAAAAGAAATTTTTGAAATAAATACTAGATGAATTACTCATATACTTAAGCTGTTATATCACACAAATTTCATGAATTAAGTTAGTCATGCTCTCTAGCATAAATGCACATACAATCAACATGATACACTAGCCAACATGTCTCCTGATATGGGCTGGGATTGCTGACCTAGCTAGGTTGCTGATATGGGGATTTGAACATAAGGCTTTCTGCTTTACTACCATGTCAAACAACCACTTTCTCTAAAAGCTTGACCTGTTATCTCTCTCTCTCTCTCTCTCTCTCTCTCTCTCAGGACTTAAACACTCCAACAATTTAATTAGGTCTCATCCAAATTGGATCCAATAGGGTACTTACTCCAGCACCCTTAGTGTAATCAGATATATGGTTTCTTTAGTTCTAACTTTTATTTTAGGGATTTTTATAAAATAATATCTAATTTCTTCAGAACTATCATTCTATACTTTTTTTTAGTTACTTTTCACTCTAGTACTTTACATTTGGATAATAGATGCTAATACAAGTTTTACAAGTTTTCGGTCCTACGCCACCTCTGGCCGGTCTTAGGGTGGAGTATCAGGCCTAAGGGCTGGACTCCGGCTTAAAATTCAAGCCGGTTTCTCAATCGAGCCAGTTTTGAACCGTGTACAACAGCTTAAGTCCTGCCTTGCCGGGTCCTTGCTCAGGCTCAGACTTGGGCCCAGCGTAAACAGTTTGGCCCAACCCCAGGCTGGACTATTTCGGCTCGTCACAGCCTTGGGCCCAGGCCAGGCTCAGGCTTTTGTTGAACAATGTGGGCTAGGCCACCTGGCTTGGACAGACCTTGGCTAGACCCTAGTCCGGCCCGTTGACACCCACAGTCACCTTCAGATCAAATCATAGCAATAAGGTCCTGAAAATGAATAGAGCAGATTAAAAACCCGAACGCACTGTGGACGAGTTCTAATCACTGTATATATGGGTTGAAGGTTTATGTGGGTCCCACAAGTCACATTCAACTCGAATGTGTGGCCCACCTGTTGATTTGATTACTGCTATTTTAGCTGCGATCTCATGCATCGCTTGGATACAGGAGCGGATTAGTTGCGGACCTGGCCTCATCCAAGATAGTGGGGTTCTTACTGAGGGGCCCACCTTCATGTATTTATTCTATATCCATGCCGTCCATCCGTTTTTTCATATCATTTTAGGGCGTGAGCCTAAAAATGAAGAAATTCAAATCTAAGGTGGACAGTACTATAAGAAACAGTGGTGATTGAATGCTCTGCCATTAAAACCTCCTAGGGCCCACCTTAATGTTTCTGTAATGTTTATTTTCCATCCAAACCGTTGATAAGGTCACATAAACATGGATGAAGGGAAAGAAAAAACACCAGCTTGATCTGAAACTTTTGTACCCCATTAATGGTCAATCACCAATGTTTCCTGTGGCATGGTCCACCTGAGAATTGGATCTGCTTTATTTTTCAGATCGTGCCCTAAAATGATACGGAAAAACGGATGAACGGTATGGATATAGAATACATATATCAAGGTGGGCCCGAAGGTAAGGGCCGTGAGGCGAAGGCCGCACCTAATCCGCTCCCCCGGACCGTACACAGGGTAGAGCCGTAGGGGAGCTGGATAGATGCCCCAGTGCTCCCAGAGCACTATAAGTTATAGTGCTACTTATTGCATTGGGACACTCAGACATTTCAATTCATAGATCTCAACCTTTCATTAGGTTCATCACACATTTCATTAGCTACCCCACAAATATCGTGACGATCTGACAAAACTGAACTATTGATCCACGGTCTTTAATATGGACGGACAAGATAATTTACATAAAAAAAGGCCCAATCAACATTTTCATCCATGAATTTGTTAGAGAATATCATGGATTGGTTATGATTGTAAAGACTCACTTTTATTAGGTAATTATAACTATCCAATCCATGGCTAAAAAAATGGATGGCTGTAGAGAATAAGGCCAAACAATGACGGATTGGATCATCCAAATCAGTACAATTTTTGTACGATGGCCTTTAAAGTGTATCATAGGCTTAACGGACAGTCACGATTGTTGAAATGGACTGTCCAAGTGAACTGATGCAACTAGTAGCACTATAACTTATGGTGCTCTGAGAGCACTAGAGCATTTTCTAGAGTCATGCAATTCTTATATAAAAATAATTAATTAATTAATTAAAAAATAATAAAATTAAAGTTAAAAAAAATGAAGAATATGGTATATGGGAAACCATCTTTGAAACTAAATTAATGAAGTAGGTTAATGAAAAATTATCTGGAAAACATATGGGATTGTAAACTCTAAAACAATGAGTCATTATTTTTAAAAAAAATCTTTTATTTAATTATACTAATTATAGAAAAATGACCACCTTCGGCTTGGAATATGATGCGACCAACTCCTTACAAAATTCCCGTAGTGGGATTTTTTGCACTCTCAATGTGGGTTAGCTAGTTTACCAACTTTTTCCGGCATAGTGAAAAATAAACAACGGTTAGTTATAAGGGTGTCAACAGGCTAGGTTAGGGCTGAGTCAAGCTTTGTCCAAGATCAGCTTGCATATTCAAAGATGGGGTTTTTTATTTTTTATATTTTACAAAATTGATCTTTCAAATCCTAATGGATGGGGATGGATGGGCGGGGGAGGGCAGATTTGGGCTGGGTTGACGGGTTGTTGTATATGATCCAAGCTTGGCTCGATTGAAAACAGGCTTATTTAAGATTGAGCCCATCTTTGGGCTTGATGCTCCAACCCAAGTACAGCCCAGACTAGCCAGCCCGGCCCATTGGTAAGACATCCCATGGAAGTGACAGGACTCCGCTCCTAATAGTAATGAAAAGTGGGCAAGGGCACTTGCACCATTTTAGACTAATCCAGGATAATTAGATTCACCTTATCACATGGAAGGGAGGAACATGTTTGTTAAAAGTATAGAGTTAGTGAATTTAACAAAATGAAAGTGATTCAACATGACTTATACGATACGTGGGGAATTAAACAGTTTTGATTTCTTTTGTAGATAACCTAATTCCACGCCTGAACAGCACACAATTGCAATGAAAAATGGGCATTGGTTCACACACCATTTTGGATGAATGCTAATAAAGAAGTAAATATATGACAATACAATTTGGCTTATCACATAATGTAATGTATGAACATGTCTCGCTAAGAGTTTTTACATAAAAAACCATAATACAGAGGTAAAAACTATGTAATAAAAGTTTATACAGCAATGAAAAGTCAGACGCTTGGATCCAATTTTCTTCACCCACAAGGGTGGATTACAAGCAAAGAGAACTTAAACGAGAGAGATCTTGTTAATCCAAATATTTATAAGAGGCTTGGAACAAGTCGTGGACGAATCTAGCCTGACTTTTTCTCTCTCCAATTTTCCTCTTTTTTTTCTTTTTCTCTCTATCTCTTTTTGTACGTGGTTCTATATTTCCTAACCTTAATTTCCATTAGTAACATATTTTGCGAGAGCTAGAGTCAAAATAAAAAACTACGTAATGTAATCTACACGCACCATCCGTGGATTAGTAATGGCAAAAATTGTCCAGCAATCAATTTGAGATAATATGCTGAAAATAGGTCGGCTGACCACCACTTTCCGTCTGCCAATCATGAGCTCTGACTAGACAACGCCCATCTGTCGGACGGTCGCAACTGACTGAAGCAATCCAGCATGCAAGGGATTGTCCATGGGATAATTCGGTTGGCCAACCCAGCTTGGTCAACTGGATGACAATTCCAATCTTCCACTTCTCTCCTCTACTGCTGAAGAGGAAACCCAATTACATAGCACATGGTAATAAGATAATTGACCATATTGCTTTTTAAATAAAATTAAAAAAAAAAAAAAAAACAACTAACCAAGATTATTTTGGATAATTCTCTCCTTTAAAAAGCACCTGTTGGGCAATTCGACATGAAATTAAAATTTATTAGGAATTTTGTAATAAGAAATTCAAAAAAAAAAATCATATCTATAAAATTATGATTTAAATAGTTAGATTCTACACATGCCTTTTAGTTAACTCCAACATCTTAGTCTGTTTAAAAAGAAAAACTTGATTATCAATATCTAAATGCATTTGTATTAATATCATAATTAATATTAAAAAATTGTAAATCATCTAAACTTGAATTTTAAAATTTTGAAACAAATACTATATGAAATACTATTGTACTTGAAGTTGATATGTCACGCAAATTTCATCGATTAGGTTAGCGGTGCTCTATGGCATAAAAGCACATCCAATCAACATGATACACTAGCCATCATGACTGATTAATGAGTTGATCCTTGTCATTCAACAGTTACCGCATATTCTCCCACGCATACCACTCTAAGATGAATTGGCATTGTGTCTGGCAATGCGTTGGACACACTTGGTCAAAATACCATGTGCATGTGTACAGCCGTCGGCAAAATGACCATTTCATGTAGAGAATTTTTATTTTTCATTTTCATCCCACGCATTATACACCCACGTGGCACATTTTCGTAGGAATCGGTACATCTAGCACTCAGTGCATCCGTTTTCAGTTACATTCAACCGAGTTCCACCTATGCATGGGACCTACTAAGTACAACCCATAAAGCCACCTTACTTATTTGTGGAAAAGAAAGCATTGGTACGAAATATTCCAGTTGTGTTGGGCCCATCCATGATGTTTATGTGGAATCCAAGCCATGCAGCTAGTGTTGATCCTCCTCTTTTTTTTTCTTTTTCTTTTTTTCTTTTTAACACACATTCACACCCCACACACAACCCAGCACTCACACTACAGTGACTTTTTTATACCACTATGGGTACTTGAACCAATGACCTCGTGTTGAAACTCTTGTGAGTCTACCACTGAGTAGGGCGGAAAGTCGGGCAAGTTCAACCTGACCGACCCGACATTGGGTTGAGCTTGGGCAGGAAGTATCGAACCCGATCTCGAGCTTGGGCTATGAAAACACCAACCCGATGAAGTTTGGGTCAAGCTTGGGTTGAGGTCTCGAGTCGTCCGACCCAACCCAAACCTGAACTATATATAAGTTACTTATAATTTTTGTTATACTTTAGTTAAGTAAACTTATAGTGTTTGAAATTTAATATGTTTGAATTTGAAATGCTTAAATGGTAAAAGAATAGTTATCCTATATTTTAGCTTATTTGTTTAGAAAAAGTAAAGTTTTTTACAATAAATAACTACATATATAATTAATAAAGCCATATGTACAAAAAAAAAAATAAGATGTATATTGAAACATAATAGACTAATGTAATAACAAAAATATTAGCATTTTTTAACTCGACCAACCCAATCAACCCAACCGAGCCCGCTTGGGTTGGGCTTGGGTTGAGAATTCCCAACCCGAGGTTGGGTTGGGTTGGGTTGGGTTAGGGTTGAAGTATAGGAACCTTGAGTTGGGTTAGGGTTGAGCACCAACCCGACCCAACCCGCTCGACTTTTAGCCCTACCACTGAGGCATGAGTAAGGACCCTCATTGTCTTCACGTGCATCCCAAGAATCTCTCACATTCGGATCTTAAGTGTAGGACACATCAAAGGGAGCAATGTATGCATAAATCTATATATCCACTTATATGGTTGTTTACACCTTATTTAACCACATCAGATCTAGCAACACAAATGATGCCACATACAATGAAACCTAAGGGACAAATGAAAGATCTTCTCAGTTGTCATTTAGAACCCAAAAAGTCATGAGTAGTCCTAAATGAGTAAGTCCAGGTAGCTAATGTTATAAGACACATATCACATACATCGCTCACATGATACTTACCTTGGTAACCTCATGCCCAATGATAGGTAACAACCAAAATACGATTATGGTTGGTGACAAATTTAACCAATGTACTATAGTATTATGCAGAAGAGACCTTTATTGCCGAAGATGCTCAAGGAGCTATGAAGTAATGTACCAGCAAGCTAAGTTGGCCAATTTTCATGGCGCACAACGCACGTTCAAGCAAGAGAAAAGATAACCACTGTCTACATGTTGCAGCATTGAGAGAATTCTTACCCACGTAGTAAAGTGAGAACATGCCCACGACAAACAACCAACACAAATGCCATTGTACAATAGGCTCCAATTGTTTACGAACCTAGACAATTATTTATATATCAGCAAACATGAGCAGTGGCTACGAATATTTTTCTCTAACAATCACCTAGAAATTCTATAAATAGGAGAAAGATCAAAGGGTTATGGGCCATTGCTATCCCATCACAACACAACACTGCTCATTTTAGTTTAGTGTATCCAATCAATCTATGCTCCTACGTTAAACTGGCTTTAGCTTAGTTTTAGTGTAATCCAATCTATCTATGCTATTACACCAAACTGACTTTAGCTAAGGTGTAATGTATTCAGTCCATCTATGTTGCTACATTGGACCAACTTTAACTTAGTTGTAATGTAATTCTCTTCGTTAATGCCTGAGTTGCTGGACCAATGACGACTGTAGCTTTAGGACCTTTGCCATCTATGCCACGGTCATTGGATCACTGAAGATTTCTCTTTAATTTGTAATTGTTTTGTTAATCTTTTATAACATTTATGAATGCAGATTCATTTTGTTTTTGTTTTTCTCATGTTATATTTTTAATTGGTCAATCATTGTTGTGAGAAAAAGTCCTTTTAAGATGAAAAAAAAAACTCATTAAAAGGATAAACCCTTCCTTTTAAAGATCAACCTGTCTTTATTATAGGTGGCTAAATAGATGGTCGAACCACTGGCTTCTAGGTCTCTCAGTCTACCTCAACACTTGAGTTTAAAGGCATTTGATTTTTATCTAGCTGCATCAAGCAATAGCACACCAGGCACTGCAGACACATCATAAAATCAAATTTCATCCAAACAGTGGCCCACTTGAGTTTTTTGAATGGCCTAAGTTCCAGTGTCCCTTTATCCCGGCGACGCGCCTAATGACGGGTTGGATGACATACACATAATATGGTGCACCCCATATTCCATTTTGAAGTTCCTATGTTGGGCATCCGCCTACCCTATGTCCCCCATTGTTCCTTTTGTGTGGCCCTTAAGTTATAGATCAATCTGGATTTTTGGATTGAGGCCTAACATGGGGCACTTATGAAATAGGCAAATTGGATGACGCTCACGTAAGGAGAGAAAAGAATGGGGCAAAGGAGAGACTTCAGGATAAACACTTCTATATCCTTCATAAGTGCAGAAGCACACCTTCAGTAATCCCATCTCAACTAAGAGAATTTCTTGGAAAGAAAATCGAATAATACTTGGTCTCTTTAAATGATCTAAACTGTTGATCGTATTTAAAGGTCATCCTAACCGTAGGATCATAGGGATAAATCCATTTTTCTTCCATAGTAGTTATGTGGACCATTGGATAAATTCATCTTTGACTTTGCCAAAGGTCCTAAATTATGTAAATAACATTAAATCTTGGTGGTAGACTGAGTGAAGATAACCTCATTTCAACACTGAGGTATTAGTATCGATTCCCAAGTGAGGTATGGCGTACTAAAGTTTTAAAAAAAATGTGATTCATGTCCATCATCTGGGCCACACATTTGTGCAACATGGTCCATTTATCATTTCTCTAAACATACACTTTTCCCCGGCTCGCAGTATGCCCCACCTACTGAACGTCCCAATCTCACACTCCTCGTGGGACCAGCCGTGGACATCTTATGCTAACTCCCCAACATGAAGATCATCAGGCACGAAGATCGAACTAGATCACTCATTAGACGGGCCACACGATCAAAGTCAATGGACGGAGATGAAAGATCCACCTGTCAATCTGCAACGCACGTATGGCCCACTCAATGGTCAGATCAGCCTGTTTCACTGGGACAATAACTTCAGTACACGGATTAGCTACTGACGGCTTCAGTTGATGGCACCAAGTTTTGTGGGGCCCACCATGATGTATGTGTTGTATCCACACCGTCCATCCATTAGGAGATATTAGATGAATGGGAAAATGGAATATAATAGAATGAGCACATCTGTGACGCCTGTAGAATCCACGTCTGTCATCTCCACCATTGTTGTCATCAGTTGGTCCACTGCTCCTTTCAGTCGGTCTACCGCATCAGTGTCCCGACTTGCCGCGTTCAGTCCAAATACTCCACCCCAGTGGTGTAATATCCATAATACCTAGGACACCCAATTATGATGAAGGTGGGAGTTGATCAATCTTTGTGGTTGAGCTGGTTACATCACCGGTTGTACAGTATCCATGTTACCCAATGCACACAATAATGGGGAGGTTGAATGAATCCCTAGTGGTGGAGGTGCTAGGTCAGTCACTGTGATGCAATATCCATGGTACCTGTTACACCCAATATTGGTGGGGCTGGATGAATTCAGGGTGGTGGATGAGTTATGTCATTAACTAGTGATGCAATATCCATCTTACCCGCTACACCCAATACTGGTGGGGTCGGATGAATCCTTGGTGTGGGAGGAGCTAGGTCTGTTATTGTTGATGACCGCTGCACCCAATAGTGGTGGGGATGGATGAATCCCTTGTGGTGGAGGAGCTGAGTGCATCACCGGTGATGCAATATCAATGATAAAATGGGTTTTGCTATCTTGTATATAACACCTCAATTATTGTAATCTTAGTTTAGTATTCATTTTCTAAAATTTAGTGCATTTGCTTTAAAATTGTAATTCTCATTTCATACAATTTCATCAATATTCCGAGTTAGCATACAAGTAATAGAAACATAAACCATGCATTGAAAAAATGCTTTCATTACATCAATCCACACAAATCCGGAGATAATTGACCAAATAGAAGTCATATAAACCAAATACCAAATGTATGTCAAAAGCTGATACCCAGAGTTGCCCCCCAACTCCCTAGTGCTCTCTAGAATTGTGCCTCTCATCATCGCAAGAGGAGCGGGTTATCTCGACGACATCGCAAGATGAGATGGCTATAATAAGCTATTGATGCTATAGTTGAAGGGATCCATCTGATTTAAAAATGTAGAAATTATTAGAGGTGGCTCAAAATATATGTGTGTCCATTAAAAGAATAAAATTCCAACAAGTACAATATTATTATATGAACTAATTTTGTATATAGCTCATAATCTTAGACGTAATTATAAAAATTAAATTAATACTAATTAAATTACTTAAAACCTTACAAGCATACAAATTGAAATGATGAAAAGTTAAGCATATCATATTTATCTTCATATTTATCTAAACAATAAAATAAAAAGTTATTTTACGAAAAAATTACTCACTAATTCAAATTTTACCAAACTTTATATCTTAATTATTTGAAATTACCAAGTCATGCTTTTGGAGGTTGAAAATTACCTAAATGTCTTTTTTTTCTTTTTTGTTTCTTTTTTCTTTAAAAATTGTTTAAGTCGGGAATTGCACGCCAGTTTGGCATGTGTATGACATCACCCCACCATGATAATAAAATGAATAGCATAAAAAATAATTTACACTTTCCAAATTCCCTTGTAACCCATTCCATGATTTGATAGACTCAATTTTCTTCATATGGTGATCACCATGTTTGGGTTGATATGTTAGATTGGTTAGATGTGAAACACAGATTCCAACCATGTGGGCTTACAATTTTGACTTTATTGCTTTTTAAAGAAAATACTAATTCAGCACATTGCATTAATTCTCTTCCAAAAAAGAACTCTATTCATATACAAATTAGAGGAGCAATTAGTTTACATACCAAAATGCTTGTGAACATGATGAAATCGAGATTCTGCAGTAGCTGATACTACTGAATCAGCTGCTTTTTTCAATGATTGGGAGCTTTACCTGGTGCATTGAACACTAAATCATAGATGTGAAACACAGATCACTGATGTGAAACACAAATCACAACCTTACAATTTTAACTCTATTGCTTTTTAAAGAAAATACTAATTCAGCACATTTCATTAATTTTCTCCCAAAAAAGCACTCTATTCATATATAAATTAGTTCGTCAAATCTCAATTTATGAGGAGATTCCTCAAATCTCAATTTATGAGGAGATTTGCAATCAAAATTCAAATAAAAATTTATTCATATAAAAGTATGACATAAATAGTTAGTTGTTACCTACTTTTTTTAGTTCACTCCAATATCTTAGTTTGCCTAAAGAGAACAATTTCATTAAAATATTTATTCTAATATCAAGATATTAAAAAAAATTTAATCATCTAAATTTCGATCTAAAAAAAAATTAAAATAAATACTAGATGAATTACTCATATACTTAAGCTGTTATATCACACAAATTTCATGAATTAGGTTAGTCATGCTCTCTAGCATAAATGCAAATACAACCAACATGACACATTAGCCAACATGTCTTATCGATGCGTAATCTTGGTCATTCAATAGTTACTGCACATTGTGATGTGAGTAGGGATTGAATATTGTAGAGTTGGAAGAACCGGAATATGGTAGATTCATCTATCTGTTGTACACATAGAAGATTAGAAGGTATCGTGGTAATCAAATGATAATCAAGACCGTCCATCTATTTTTCCATTATGTAGACCGAAATGGTTCAAAATTGGGATGGCTAGGATTCTGTAATGTGGCAATTTCTGAAACATATGCATCCATAATTGGTATCCCTATATGAAAGGCTGGGAGTGTGGGGCAAAATAGTCATTTCATGTATGCAAGACCTTTCTGCTTTGATGTCATGTCAAACATCGACTTCTTCTAACAACTTGAGTTGTTAGAGGATGGCATATCAATGTATATCAAGGGACCTAAACACTCCAACAATTTAATCAGGTCTCATCCAAATTGGATCCAATAGGGTACTTACTCCAGCACCCTTGGTGTAATTAGATATATGGTTTCTTTAGTTCTAACTCTTATTTAAGGGATTTTTATAAAATAATACTTAATTACTTCAACTTTCATTCAGTACCTTTTTTAATTACTTTTCATTCTAGTACTTTTCATTACATTCGGCTAATAGATGCTACAATAATTAGTGACTTTTAGGCTAAAAATTAACACAATGGGCCACAATCGATGAGCGGTTTGGATTTTTCTTAGATGTTCTAGGTCTTTTTACCTATCGTAAGTAATTACCAATGGTAAAAAAATGAGTACTCACTCTGTTTAAGTGTAAGAAGCCTTTGAATTGAAAATAGATTTGGCTGCCCATCAATTTTTCGGTCGTACCCCACCTCTAGCTGGACTTAGGATGGAGTATCAGGCCTAAGGGCTGGACTCCGACTTAAAATTCAAGCCCATTTCTCGGTTGAGCCAGTTTCAAACCATGTACAACAGCAGCCTATGTTCGGCCTTGCTGAGTCCACTCTCAGGGTCAAACTCGGGCCTAGGTAAACATTTTGGCCCAACCCCAGGCTAGACTATTTCGGATGGTCATAGCCTGGTGCCAGGCTGGGCCGAGCTCAGGCTTATGTTGAACAATGTGGGCTAGGCCACCTGGCTTGGATCAGACCCTAGCCTGGCCCATTGACACCCGCAGTTGTATTCATATCTTTTATCTCAAACCGTCCATCAGGTGCAGTTTACTCTTATTCTGCTACTGTACAAAAATCAAAGCAATAGCCAATAAGGTCCTGAAAATGAATGGAGCAAATTAATTAAAAATCTGAACGCACTGTGGACGAGTTCTAATCACTATACATATGGGATGAAGGTTTATGGGGTCCCACAAGTCACATTCAACTCAAATGTGTGGCCCACCTGGTGATTTGATTGCTTGACTTGTTGACCAGGGGACCTTCTGCGACCTCATGCATCGCTTGGATGCAGAAGTGGATTAGTTGCGGCCCCGGCCAAGATAGTGGGGTTCTTGCTGAGGGGCCCACTAATGCGGACGAGGTGTGTTGTAGGATCGAGCACCATCTCTCCCACGGATAACTGATCTGAATCCATGGATCTATAGGGACTCCTCAACCTGTCTTCGCCGAATCCACGACGGAACAACTCAAATCCACGAGCTCATCTTCGAATCCATGAAGAAAAACGAGTATAAACTCAAATTTCATTAAGAAATTATATCAAAAGCTACTTACAAAATGATTTTAATCAACTTAAATATAAGAAAACTAACTTAAACCCTAAATTATGCGCTAAAAAAAAGAGTCTTATGTGAAATAGGAAAGAAAATCACAAAATTCCAAAAGAGCTTGCAAAATTCCCGCAACAGTTTGTGCATGGTCGGGCGCCCGCTAAACTCGAAAACAGACCAGTAAGTAATTTGACAAATCCGATGAATTTCAGGTGCACATTTCCCAGATCCGTTGTAAATGCCCCCAAAAGACAGTCGCAAATATGAAATTTCATATTTTTCTGCAACTTTTCTTCTTTCTTCCTGGATCTTTTTTCTGGTCCATTCCTTCCATAAATTTGATTGATCCTCGACCTCGATCATGTGGTCCCCTCCCTACATCAATCTCCCCCACTTGATGAAAACTCGTTCTCGAGCTTCGCCTGAAGTTATAATAGCGACTTGCTTTCAACTTCTTCTTCGGCCTTGGATCGTGTTTCGTGCTAAGCCTCACCAACGAACTTGATCGGTGACACGTGTTCTCGGCCAGGCCCTAGCATAACGTATCAACATCGTCGTCTTCTTTTCATCATGAATAAGGAAAGTTGCAAACACATCTACCAAAATAACGATGCTGCTAAAGAACGACTCCATCCCAGAGGTGAGGATTCCTGCGAATCTGGATCCATAATCGCTGAAACGATTACCAGATTGTCTTCTTCGTGCACAACATCTGGAGTATCAATCTCCTCCACTTCCTCATGAACCTGAATAACTTCTAAGATGATGGAGGGATGTGCCTTGTGTTCCTTTTTCATGGTCTCAACATCGATCGATTCAGCAACTTCTTTGCCGCGATCCTAAGCAAACACAGAAGAATCAATCTTAAGCAACATAAAATCATAAGGATCCCTTGGCACAATTTTTTTGTAATTTCACAACCAAGCCTAGACATATCTTTCCATCATGGATACCTCTCAATGCTCCATCTCTTTACATTAAATAATTTCATCGACATGGGGAACAAGGGGTGGACATTAATACCTTATTCACATAACAAATCTTCTACATATGATGCACACATCAACTTGACATCATTAACACATGTAAACATGAATCAAGAAAATTATGTGCATGATACCTACATAAGACATGAAAAATAGACATACTTTCACATCTAAACATTATACAAGCAATCCGCAAGATAATTAAATGGAATTGCAATGCAAATCTTATGATTACCGACACATAATGTAAATCCACTACACAAATCAAATCTACATAATCCATAGTTAGAGAAAGCTTAAAAAAAAAAAACAGAGAGAGAGAGAGAGAGAGAGAGAGAGAGAGAGAGAGAGAGAAATCATAAATAGCTTAAAGGGAGATCATCACCTTTTAGATGGACTTAGTTGGAGGGTTGAAGGGTTGATCTAACCACTGGAGAATGAAAGGAACTCTCTCTCCCTCATTTGTACATGGGGCTTTTTCTTGTTAAAAAGACTTAAAATAAATAAGGGGATCGAATTTTAGGGTTTGGAGAGGCTACACATGCGCGGTTACGGTATAAAAAGGCTTAAAGTGACATTTTGGGCTTAATTTGAAAAGTTTAAACACAAATAATGGAAGTAAGGTTTCAGATGTGGGTTATGTTGGGTAAAGGCTACAAAATGGATGTGATAGATCTTGGAATGGGGCCCACATACAAACGAACAATCCCGTGCAAAACTACGAAAGAGAGAGATTGAAAATGGCAAGTTTTGAACGGATGACTTATCGGACGATCAGTCACCTTAGGAAGGTTTAGATGGGTCCACTTATGTCTTTGGGGTCCAAAAATCGAAACTCTTTAGCCATTTGATATGTCTCTTACACAAGAGAAGGATTTGGAGAATAATTCTTCAAAATAATGAAAATTTTCATTTTCAATAGGAAAGGACATGTTGGTTAACTAGGAAAGATTCTCTGGAGTCCATAGATGAAATCCTGGCTCCCTATGCATAGCGGATTACCCGGATGAAGTGCTCAAGAGTGATATGGCTTAAATCAACGGTTTGGATCAAATTATACAGTTGATGGGTGGATGTTAAATCTTATAAGCATGGGTTTAGGAGGTCCACAAGGAAAATGGACGGTTTGGATCTCCATGATGGGACCCACAAGGTGAGTGGTGGAGAGGGCAACGATGAGTGGAGGAAAAATAAAAATTTTCGTTTTCTAAGGTCGTGAGTTGCACGGACTATGCACCATCTTATGCACGTGATGCACATGGGCCCCACAGTAATGGTTGTGAAAAATTCAGTCCGTCCATCAAGTTGAAAAGACAATTTTAGAGCCAGCCACAAAAATTGGGTCAGATCTGAGGTCAAGTAAGCCATCTATAAGCCAATTTTTTATTTGGTCATTTGTAAGATGATTAGAGGGTTGGAAATTGACATGTACGACTAAAATGTGCCCCAAAACTTAAGTTTAAAGTTTTGTATCATTATGATCACAGAAAGCTGTCATACTTAAAAATGGCAGTTTAACTTAAGTTTAATTAATGCGTTTTCGTAATTATTGAAAAATTGTGAGTTTTATGAAATCTAACCTTTTTACATCGTTTATGGCATCATTCTAAACAATTTTTGTAAAGGATCCTATATCGGATCTCCTATGGATGACTCGTTATATTTAAAACAAGGTAAACGATCGTTAAATTTTATAAAATAAAATAAAATTTTAAATAAATGCTGGAAATTATGGGGCGTTACAGATAAAGAAGCCTAAGTTAAGACAATATGAGTCACCTTGTCTTATAGAATGTAGAAATGTGTTCAGGAAAGAGTATGGAGTTAGTGGACATAATGAAATGAAAGAGAGTTTAGATAACTTGCATGCAAGACCCTAAGTGGAGTATTATAACAAGTAATTCAATTTAGAATAGCTTTGAACTTTTTGTGACTCACCTACTAATTAGGTGGGACACACCTCAAAATATCTCCAATTACAATGGAAAGTGGGCAAGGATAACTGGGCTATTTTGGACAAGTGTTGATAATGAAGCCAAGTTAGGACCTTGTCACATGGAACGTAGGAACGTGTTCAGGAAAAAGTATAGTATGGAGTTAGTGGACATAATGAAATGAAAGAAAGTTAACATAACTTGCATACAATACACTAAGTGGAGTATTATAACAGGTCGTTCAATTTAGAATAGCTTTGAACTCCTTTTTGACTCACCTACTAATTAGGTGGGACACAACTCGAAATGGCTCCCAATTGCAATGAAAAGTGGGCAAAGGTTCCTATACTATTTTGGACAAGTGTTGATAAAGAAGCCAAGTTAGGACAATACGGTTCACTTGTCACATGGAATGTAGGAACGTGTTCAAGTAAGAGTATGGAGTTAGGGGATATACTGAAATGAAAGAGAGTCAACATAACTTGTCCCATGGAATGCAGGACCGTGTTTAAAAGAGCATGGAGTTAGTAGATATAAGGAAACATTAGGGAGTCAACATAACTTGCATACATAAGACTAAGTGGAGAATTAAAACAAACAGTTTTGAACTCTTTTGAGACTCACCCACTAATTAGGTGTGACCCACCTGGATAAAGGGAAGATGCATGATTCAACCTTATCCAAAACTTAGGCAGGCCACAATGTGATTTTGGAGATTTTACGGGCAGTTCAGCGTTCTTCTCATTAGTGTGGCCTGATCTTATTTATGTATGGTGAGCCTAATTATCATTGATGGACGGATTGGATTTCAATATACAAAATGGTGGCCCACTGAATTTCGATGTTCTAGACGATTCCAATCCAATGAGAAATAGGTAACAAAGGAAAAATTCAACAAACAAATCCAAATCCCTACTAATTAAAGGCTGGATGATTCGATCAACCTGACTTTTGATTAATGATCTATGCATGGGGGCATACAATTTTAATTATTTAATTTTTGTTTATATATGTTTACCATCTGGCTTATCTGATGCACCGGTATAATGGGCCTAGAGCCAAAACTCACGTTGATCCAAAACTCAGGTGGGCCACCCCATATGGAAAAAGGGGGAACTCCCACCACAAAAATATTCCAATTCGGACCTACCTTGGCGTGTATATTCCATCAAGCATGTTTATCAGAGTCACCCCACTGGGATGAAGAAACGCCCCTACAATTAGGCTAATCCAAAACTTAGGTGGGCCCAATGTTATCAAATGGCATAAGCAATCCCATGCAACCTAAGGAGGTTGTGCGCTTATATGATTGCATTATTATTGCATGTACACCGGCACCCCCCCCCCCCCCCCCCCCCTTGAAGAAAAACAAATTGAAGAAAAATGAAAATTATGTAAAAAGACTACAAGTGTAGGGAATTTTGTTTTATAGATTTATTAGACTATTAGACTATAACTAACAACTATTCAAATAAATACATATACTTAAAAAATATGAAGGAAAAAAAAAAAACAACATATAAATTTCATTGATGTCATTTTAAGAGAGAATAGGAATAATAATATCATTTAAAAAAATGAAAACAATAGAGTATTAGAGAGTGAGTTAAGAAACTAAAGAGATTGAAAAATGAGGGTTATTAAAGTGAGAGAGAATAAGAATAACAAAATTGTGAAAATATGAGGGTGGGAGTGCCTATATATAAGAAGAAAGTGAGAAGAAAATGAAGTAAACATAACATAACATATACTTAATCTAACCATTAAGAAGTTACGCAATAACATAACATATACTTAATGGCCTAACTACATAACTACAGCTTATGCGGTCGCATATTTTAGTCGCATATTTCTTTGTGTGCCCGCATAATCCCCAATGACATATTAACCATGCATATGGTCCACTGGTCCAAAATGGCATATCCAATGGCATAAGCAATTATGCGATCACATATAGTGTGGATCACACCACCTAATTTCAAAGGTTTTAGGCATAATTTAAATTATTACTTTTGGTATGGCCTACTTGGGTTTTGATCCAGCCAACTTTGCTTGCGCTATAATATAAAGCAGCGAACTGATGCTCAGTTTGCATATGGCCGACTCGTCGCAGTGGACCCCACATAGGCTCTTCCTCACAATAAGTTATCAGTTCACATGCGACCGACACGTCGCAATGGACTCCACACAGGCTCTGCCTCACAATTAAGTTATCATATGTTGATTGCATGACCAAAAGTGGAGGAGCTGTTCACAATGGAGAATTGGGTAATCCCAACAATGGTCTGTTAATCAAGATCTTTAAACTCATTTTTACATATTATTATTATTATTATTATTATAAAGGCAATTTAACTTCTAAAATCCATACTCCACCGTTTAAATCAAAAGCTTTAATGTTGCATCTCTCTCATGTATTATTGAAGATCCGACCGTTAGGATGTTGGATTGAAAGTCTGAAAATGAGAATTGGCAATCATATATGGCATACGTACAAGAAAAACCTAAGAAATTCTTACACAACACTCTTCACTCTTGATTTTTTAGACATTTGAACGGTCCGGATCTTAATTTCCACTGTGATTTTGGTGATTATCGGTCTTGATCAGTTATTTCTTTTTATCTGTCCCTGATCTCTGATCAACGGTCTCAATCAGATATTTCACTTTCAAAGCTTCTATGGCTCAGAAAATTGTCGTGTATGTAGAACGTGATTGGGCCTTTATTATAGCCCACATAATCAGAATAACATGTAGAACAGAAGTTGACAGGGCATGTGGTTCACAACATCGATGCTGACGTGTACCCAATGCTCTACTGGTATTGGTGAATTGTTCATCCATACCCTTCCTTCCATAAGTGAAATTCCTGGGCACATGTGTCCAATGGTTTGGCGACACGTGTCAGAAGCTCATCAACAATCGCTCTCGATGATCCATCGTGATGTTTATTAGAAATCTACACCGTCAAACCGTTTTGTGAGATCATTTCAGGCGTTGAACAGGATCCAAGACTCAAGTTGGGCAGCAATAAAGCATAAGTTCGGTAGGGAAATTTCTACCGTTGAAACCTCTGTGGGTCACATTCAACTCTAATGTGTGGCCCACCTGGTGATTTGATTATTTAGACTTGGGGGCCAGGGGATCTGCTATTTTAGCTGCGACCTGATCATGCATCGCTTGGATACAAGAGCGGATTAGTTGCGGCCCTGGCCTCATCCAAGATAGTGCGGTTCTTGCTGAGGGGCCCACCTTCATGTATTTATTCTATATCCATGCCGTCCATCCGTTTTTCCATATCATTTTAGGGCGTGATCCTAAAAATGAAGAAATTCAAATCTAAGGTGGACCGTACTATAAGAAACAGTGTTGATTGAATGCTCTGCCATTAAAAACTTCCTATGGCCCACCTTAATGTTTCCGTAATGTTTATTCTCCATCCAAACCGTTGATAAGGTCACATAAACATGTATGAAGGGAAAGAAAAAATACCAGCTTGATCCGAAACTTTTATACCCCATTAATGGTCAATCACCAATGTTTCCTATGGCATGGTCCACCTGAGAATTAGATCTGCTTTATTTTTCAGTTCATACCCTAAAATGATACGGAAAAATGGATGGACGGCATGGATATAGAATACATATGTCAAGGTGGGCCCGAAGGTAAGGGCCATGAGGCGAAGGCCGCACCTAATCCGCTCCCCCGGACTGTATACAGGGTAGAGCCGTAGGGGAGCTGGATAGATACCCATTGCTCCCAGAGCACTATAACTTATAGTGCTACTTATTGCATTGGGACACTCAGACATTCCAATTCATAGATCTCAACCTTTCATTAGGTTCATTACACATTTCATTGGCTACCCCACAAATATCGTGACGATCTGACAAAATTGAATTATTGATCAACGGTCTTTAATATGGACGGACAAGATAATTTACATAAAAAAAGGCCCAATCAACATTTCCATACATGAATTTTTTAGAGAATATCATGGATTGGTTATGATCGTAAAGACTCACTTTTATTAGGTAATTATAACTATCCAATCCATGGCTAAAAAAATGGATGGTTGTAGAGAATAAGGCCAAACAATGACGGATTGGATCATCCGAATCGGTACGATTTTTGTAGAAAGTGTATCATAGGCTTAACGGACAGTCCCGATTGTTGAAATGGACTGTCCAAGTGAACTGATGCAACTAGTAGCAATATAACTTATGGTGCTCTGAGAGCACTAAAGCATTTTCCAGAGCCATGCAACTCTTATATAAAATTAATTAATTAATTAAAAAATAACGAAATTAAAGTTTAAAAAATGAAGAATATGGTATATGTAAATTAATGAGCTAGGTTAATGAAAAATTATTTGGAAAACGTATGGGATTGTAAACTCTAAAACAACAAGGCATTATTATTTAAAAAAAATCTTTTATTTAATTATACTAATTATAGAAAAATGACCACCTTCGATTTGGAATATGATGCGACCAACTCCTTACAAAATCCCGTAGTAGGATTTTTATCACTCTCAATGTGGATTAGCTAGTTTACCAACTTTTCCCGGCATAATGAAAAAATAAACAACGGTTAGTTCTAGGGGCGTCAACGGGTTAGGTTACGGCTGAGCCAAGCATTGTCCAAGATCAGCTTGCATTATTCAAAGATGGGGTTTTTTATTTTTTATATTTTACAAAATTGATCTTTCACATCCTAATGGATGGGCCGGGGAGGGCAGATTTGGGCTGGGTTTACGGGTTGTTGTATATGATCCAAGCTTGGCTCGATTGAAAACAGGCTTATTTAAGACTGAGCCCGGTCCTGGGATGGATGCTCCAATCCAAGTACGGCCCAGACTAGCCAGCCTGGCCCATTGGCAAGACATCCCTTGGAAGTGACAGGCCTCAACGGCTACTGATAGTAATGAAAAGTGGGCATTGGTTCACAGTTTTGAATTCTTTTGTAAATCACCTAATGACACGCCTGAACAGCACACAATTGCAATGAAAAATGGGCATTGGTTCACACACCATTTTGGATGAATGCTAATAAAGAAGTCAATCTATGACTATACAATTTGGCTTATCACATGATTGAATGTACGAACATGTCCTGCTAAGAGTTTTTACATGAAAAACATTAATACAAAGGTAAAAGCTATGTAATAAAAGTTTATACAGCGATGAAAAGCTTCAGACACTTAGATCCGGTTTTCTTCACCTACAAGGGCAGATTACAAGCAAAAAGAACTGAAACAAGAGAGATCTCATTAATCCGAGTATTTATAAGAGGCTTGGAACAAGCTAGCACTACATTTCTCAACCTTAATTTCGATTGGTAACACTTTGTAAGAGTTAGAGTCAAAATAGAAAACCGTGTAATGCAATCTGCTCGTACCATCCATCGATTAACAACGGCAAAAATTGCCCAGCAATCAATTTAAGATAATACGCTTAAAATAGGTCAGCTAACCACCACTGCTTGTCTGCCAATAATGAGCTCCGACTGGCCAATGACCATCTGTCGAGCGGTCGCATCAGAATGAAGCACTATTGCATGCAGGGGCTGTCCATGGGCTAATTCGGTCGGCAAACCATATTGGTCAGCTGGATGACAATTCCACTTCTGCACTTCTCTCCTCTGCTCCTCCTGAGGAAAACCCAATCACATAGCACATGGTAATAAGATAATTGACCATATTGCTTTATAAATAAAATTAAAAAAAAAAAAAAAACAACAACTAACCAAGTTTATTTTGAATAATTCTCTCCTTCAAAAAGCACCTGTTGGGCAATTCGACATGAAATTAAAATTTATTAGGAATTTTGTAGTAAGAAATTCAAAAAAAAATATTCATATTTATAAAATTATGATTTAAATAGTCAGTTGCTACACATGCCTTCTAGTTAACTCCAACATCTTAGTATGTTTAAAAAGAAAAACTTGATTAGCAATATCTAAATGCATTTATATTAATATCATAATATTAAAAAATTGTAAATCATCTAAACTTGAATTTTAAAATTTTGAAACAAATACTAAATGAAATACTCTTGTACTTGAAGTTGATATGTCACACAAATTTCATCGATTATGTTAGTGATGCTCTATAGCTTAAAAGCACATACAATCAACATGATACACTAGCCATCATGTCTGATTAATGAGTTGATCCTTGTCATTCAACAGTTACCGCATATTCTGCCACGCATACCACTCTAAGATGAATTGGGATTGTGTCTGGCAATGCGTTGGACACACTTGGTCCAGTGTCAATGAAAAAATACCATGTGCATGTGTACAGCCGCCGAACTATCTATATAAGGGCAAAATGACCATTTCATGTAGAGAATTTTTTTTTTTTCACTTTCGTCCCACGCATTATATACCCACGTGGCACATTTTCATAGGAATTGGTACATCTAGCACACAGTGCATCCGTTTTCAGTTACATTCAACCGAGTTCCACCCATGCACGGGACCCACTAAGTACAACCCATTTTCACTTATCAACCTGCCACATTTTGGTTGGGTGAGCAATGAAAGGCCTTCACCTAGCACCACAAATCAAAAGCCACCTTACTTATTTGTGGAAAAGATAGCATTGGTACGAAATATTTCAGTAGTGTTGGGCCCATCCATGATGTTTACATGGAATCCAAACCATGCATCTAGTCCTGATCCTCTTTTTTTAGTTTTTTCTTTTTCTTTTCTACACACATTCACACCCCACACACAACCCAGCACTCACACTACAGTGACTTTTTTAAACCACAATGAGTACTCAAACCAATGACCTCATGTTGAAACACTTGTGAGTCTACCACTGAAGCATGAGCAAGGACCCTCATTGTCTTCACGTGCATCCCAAGAATCATTCACATCCTGATCTTAAGCATAGGACACATCAAAGGGAGCAATGTTTGCCTAAATCTATATATCCACTTATACGGTTGTTTATGTATTATCTAACTCCATCAGATCGAACGACACATACATATGATGCCACGTGCAATGAACCTAAGGGACAAATGGAAGATCTTCTCAATTGTCGTTTAGAATTTGAAAAGTCACGAGTAGTACAAAATGAGTAAGCCCAGCTAGCTAATGTTATAAGACACATATCACATACATTGCTCACATGATAGAGTTGGCTACTTACCTTGGCAACCTCATGCCCAATAATAGGTAACAACCAACATAAAGTCATGGTTGGTGACAAATTTAACCAATGTACTATAGAATTATATAGAAGAGACCTTTATTGCCGAAGTTGCTTAAGGACCTATGAAGTAATGTAACAGCAATGCTAAGTTGGCCAATTTTCATGGCGCGCAATGCACGTTCAAACAAGAGAAAAGATACTCATTGTCGACATGTTGCAGCATTGAGAGAATTCTCACCAATGTAGTAAAGTGAGAACATGCCCATGATAAACAACCAACACAAATGCCATTGTACAATGGGCTACAACTGTTTACGGAGCCAGACAATTATTTACATATCAGCAAACATGAGCAGTGGCTACGAATATCTTTCTCTAACAATCACCCAGAAATTTTATAAATAGGAGAAAGATCAAAGAGTTGTGGGCCATTGCTAACACAACACTGCTTATTTTAGTTTAGTGTATCCAATCAATCTATGCTCCCACGTTAAATCGGCTTTAGCTTAGTTTTAGTGTAATTCAATCTATCTACACTATTACACCAAACTGACTTTAGCTAAGGTGTAATGTATTCAGTACATCTACATTGCTACATTAGACCAACTTTAGCATAGTTGTAATGTAATTCTCTTCATTAATGCCTAAGTCGCTGGACCAATGACGATTGTAGCTTTAGGCCCTTGCCATTTATGCCACAGTTATTGGATCATCGAAGATATCTCTTTAATTTGTAATTGTTTTGTTTATCTTTTATAACATTTATAAATGCAAATTCATCTTGTTTTTGTTTTTCTCATGTATATTTTTAATTGATCAATCACTGTTGTGAGAAAAAGTCCTTTTAAGTTGAAAGGGAAAAAAAAAAAAAAAACTCATTGAAAGGATGAATCCTCCCTTTCAAAGATCAACCAGCCTTTATCATAGGTGGCTAAATAGATGATCGAAACACTAAGTTCTAGGTCTCTCAATCTACCTCAACACTTGAGGTTAAAGGCATTCAATTTTAATCCAGCTGCATCAAGCTCTAACACACTAGGCATTGCACACACATCATAAAATGGAATTTCAATCCAAATAGTGGCCCACTTGAGTTTTTTGAATGGCCTAAGTTTCGGTGTCCCTTTATCTTGGCGGCGCACCTATTAATGACTAGGTTGGATGACATACACACAATATGGTGCACCCCATATTCCATCTCAAAGTTCCTATGTTGGGCATCTGCCAACCCTATGTACCCCTTTTTACTTTCGTGTCGCCCTTAAGTTATAGGTTAATCTGGATTTCGGATTTAGGCCTAACATGAGACGCTTATGTGATAGACAAATTGGATGACGCTCATGTAAGGAGAGAAAAGAATGAGGCAAAGGAGAGAGTTCGGTATAAACACTTTTATATCCTCCTCTTCATAAAAGGAGAAGCATGCTCTTGGTATTCCCATCTCAACTAGGAGAATTTATTGGACAGAAAATCGAATAATACTCAGTGTCTCTTTAAATGATCCAAACCGTTGTTCCTATTTGAAGGTCATCCTAACCATGGGAGGTATAAATCCATTTTGCTTCCAAAGTAGTTAGGTGGACCATTGGACATAGGCTCACAGGCTGTCCATCTTTGACTTTGTCAAAGGTCCTATGATTGTGTAAATAACATTAAATCCTGTGAATGTGGTAGACTACTGAGTGAAGATAACCTCGTTACAACACTGAGGTCTTAGTATCCATTCCCAAGTGGGGTGTGGCTAACAGTGGAGTGTGTACTAACGTTTAAAATAATTGTGATTCATGTCCATCATCTGGGCCCTGCGAGCCCCAACATGAAGATTGTCATGCACGTAGATCGGACTGGATCACTCATTAGACGGGCCAAATGATCAAAGTAATAGCAAAAGAAATCATGTATTGAGAAAATGCTTTTAATCCATCAACCCACACAAATCACTTGAATTTCTACCCAGCTCCCTGGTACTCTCCAGCAACTAGGGAATTGTTCCCCATCATTGCAAGAGGAGCGCATTGTGTCACATGAGCGGATTGTTCCAACAACATCGCAAGACGAGGTAGCCAAAATGAGCTATTGATGCTATAATGTAAGGGATCCATCTGATTTCCACGTGTGAAAAATATTAGAGCCGTCTCAAAATCATGTCGATTTGGGTTGACTTGTTGTCTGACTTTAAAGTCAACTCAACAAGTTCTAGAAGTATCTGTTTTATCTACACTGTACATTCATTTTGCCAACTCATTTTCGGGCATGTGGCAAAAAAAATAGACATATTTAAAGCTCAAGTGGACTACATCATAGGAAGCAGTGGATTAATGAAGCCCACCATGATATCTATTTGCCATCTAACCTATTCATAAGATTATAGAGAACTGTAGTGGAAAATAACAGCTTGATCCAAAACTTTCGGGGCCCTCAAGAAGTTCTCGACAACAGGTGTTCAATCTTCAATGGTGAGAGCCACTTGAGTTTAGGATCTGCCTCATGCCCTGAAATGAGCTAGCAAACAGATGAACAGCGTGGATAAAGTATATCCATCACAATGGGCCCCACGGAATTGTGTGAAAAGATCCCTAGAACATAAGAAAATGTTATAATTATTTGAATCATATTTTCTTCAAAATAGACCTCTACCTTGGCGATGAACTCATCTTGGTTCACCAAGATTCATCACATGCAACACATGAAGTGGGATAGATTGTCCCTCAGTAGAAAGAAAACAACACCTGACCATTAGGGTTGTTAATGGGCCAGGCCAGGACAAGGCAAAATCTAAATTTTGAATAGGGTTGGCATGTCAGGCCCGGCCCAAACAGTTCAAAATCAGGCCAAAGACAGCCTCAGGCCCAGTATGTTGAGAGCTATAGACCATCCTATCTCATGCAGAGAAACCTCATTTTGAAGTAATTCTTGAGTAGGCCTAAAAGCCCAACAGGTCACCACTACTGTAGGGTGACTATCTGCAGAGCAGACCCTGATGGCCCAAGCCCATACTCAGTTGCTTCGCTCAGTGGGCTGGATCGGGCTTGAACTCATGTTCTTAGCTTGTGGATCAGGTCAGAACCAAGACTCAGCCAATCCGACTCAGCATTTGTGCAACCATAACATCATATAGGACACTCAATAGGCCAATTTGGGTCTCTTGGGCATATACAGGGCATGTGTGCATTGAAAAATCTGTTACTACATTGGTCAGCAACTGGATCCAGCAAAAGATCGTCCAAGCCCGGCCCACTAGTTATGGTCCTTGAGTCGAAGACCAGATTAGGCTGTGTAAGGAATCAGATCCAGGCTTATATGGCCACTAGAAAAATAGTAATTCAATTAGTATGTTTCCAGTTCCATGGACCATATGCATAATAGGACCTACCGTTGTATTCACCCAAGAGTCATACATACTTTACAGTAGTGACGAACCATGCATTGGTCATCATTATCAATCCCCTAAAAACGATATTTTTGAGGCAAGTTTGATTTCACCAGATATCATGAAATTTCCTGCTGCATATCCTTTTGAATAGATAAAACGCTGGAATATGCCACTCATTTAACATAACACCAACAAACAGTTTACACGTGTTTATTGATTAAAATTAGCAAAGCAACAACAAATAGCATTTATATGTTTATTGATTAAAATAAAATCTATGAATCAAATATTAGAAACTTTTATCTCACCTTCTCCCATGTCTTCAACCATTAAATAAATAGGTTAAATAAATAGGAACACAGGATATGATTAGTTACCTCCGCTGCCTGCATGCCCTCTGGCACCAACTCAACTACAAGTCACTTCACTGCTCCTGTCAGTTAGTCTGACACATCCACGTCCCAGTCGGCCAGATCCATCATGTCCACGTCTATCTGCTTATTTATTATGTGGAGTATATGTGATGGTGGAGATTTTCTACTTTCCTCGTAAAAAATAAAAATAGAAAATATTCATATGCTTGTAAATTAATAAATCTTTTCTTAAAATGCAGTATATAATTATAATATAAACTGTCATTTGGTGGCTCATATCTAAAATGGGATAAAGTTAGTCAGAAGATTGCATGATGATTTTGTTTAACCTCAATTTTATCACTTTTCAAATGGTTGTAATTTTTCTTTTTCTTTTTCTTTTTTTTTTTTTGTTGTTTTGAAGAAAATGATAGAATGGTCAAGATAGTACAGATCAGTGTGTCATTATAACATCTACAGTACATCGGCAATAGATTCAGTTAGATGGACAGTCCTGATTCAAGGTCTGACGTGTTGCTAAGCTGGCCGTTTAGACATTATTGGGGAAGATCATGATGCTTATATGCTTAGGGAAATCACAAATATCAACTCAATCCAAAACTTCTATGGTACCAGAAAGTTAAATTCCCACTGTTTCACCTCCCTTACATTGGATATTCCGGTTGTGACTATAACCACAATACCAACAGTAGGATTTTTAAGCCAATCTCTATGGGAATGAATAACCCCTCCTTCATTTTAATATCTAGTCCTGGAGAGTGATGTTGGAAATCTTGGCTACTTAGGATACCCAAACGAAAGTATTGGCAAGTGTTGATGCTTTGATTTTTGATACATATCAGCCAACCCAAACCAATAACAAAAACCAGTAAAAGGAAAGATCTCTGTTACATGAGTACATTGTTACCTTAGATTCATCCTAAAGATATATATGTGTGTGTCTCCATTAAAAGAATAAAATTCCAACAAGTACAATATTATTATATGAACTAATTTTGTATATAGCTCAAAATCTTATATGTAATTATAAAAATTAAATTAATACTAATTAAATTAATCAAAACCTTACAAGCATACAAATTGAAATGACGAAAAGTTAAGCATACCATATTTGTCTAAACAATAAAATAAAAAGTTATTTTATGAAAAAAATACTCACTAATTCAGATTTTACCAAACTCTATATCCTAACTATTTGAAATTACCAAGCCATGCTTTTGGAGGTTGGAAATTACCAAAATGTCTTCTTTTTTTTTTCTTTTCCCTTTTTTCTTTAAAAATTGTTCAAGTCGGGAATTGCACGCCAGTTTGGCATGTGTATGACATCACCCCAGCATGATAATAAAATGAATAGCATAAAAAATAATTTGCACCTTCTAAATTCACTTGTAACCCATTCCATGATTTGATAGACTCAATTTTCTTAATCTGGTGATCACCCTGTTTGGGTTGATATGTTAGATTGGTTAGATGTGAGACGCAAATCACAACCATGTGTGCTTACAATTTTGACTTTATTGCTTTTTAAAGAAAATGCTAATTTAGCACATTTCATTAATTTTCTCCCAAAAAAGCACTTTATTCATATACAAATTGGTTCCTCAAATCTCAATTTATGAGGAGATTTGCCATCAAAATTCCAATAAAAATTTATTCATATGAAAGTATGACATAAATAGTTAGTTGTTACATACCGTTTTTTAGTTCACTCCAATATCTTACTTTGCCTAAAGAGAACAATTTCACTAACATATTTATTCTAACATCAAGATATTAAAAAAAATTAAATCATCTAAATTTAGATCTAAAAGAAAATTTGAAATAAATATTAGATGAATTACTCATACACTTAAGCTGTTATATCATACAAATTTCATGAATTATGTTAGTCATGCTCTCTAGCATAAATGCACATACAACCAACATGATACACTAGCCAACATGTCTGATCAATGCGTTAATCCTGGTCATTTAATAGTTACTGCACATTGTGATGTGAGTAGGTATTGAATATTGTAGAGTTGGAAGAACCGGAATATGGTAGATTCATCTATCTTGTACACATGGCAGATAACAAGGTATCGTGGTAATCAAGTGATAATCAAGACCGTCCATCTATTTTTCAATTATGTAGACAAAAATGGTTCAAAATTGGGATGGCTAGGATTCCGTAATGTGGTAATTTCTGAAACATATGCATCCATAATTAGTATCCCTATATGAAAGGCCGGGACCGATCCATAATTGGTCAGTACGTAAAGGTGTGGGGCAAAATAGTCATTTCATGTACGCAAGACATTCTGTTTTGATATCATGTCGAGCATCAACTTTTTCTAAAAGCTTGAGTTGTTAGAGGATGGCATATCAATGTATATCAAGGGACCTAAACACTCCAATGATTTAATTAGATATATGCATGGTTTCTTTAGTTCTAACTCTTATTCAAGGGATTTTTATAAAATAATACCTAATTACTTCAACTTTCATTCAGTACCTTTTTTAATTACTTTTCATTCTAGTACTTAATTTCCATTACATTTGGCTAATAGATGCTACAGTAATTAGTGACTTTTGGGCTAAAAATTAACACAATGGGCCACAATCGATAAGCAGTTTGGATTTTTCTTAGATGTTTCAGGTCTTTTTACCTATCGTAAGTGATTACCAATAGTAAAAAAAATGAGTACTCATTCTGTTTAAGTGTAAGAAGCCTTTGGGTTGTAAATGGATTGGGCTGCTCGTCAATTTTTCGGTCGTACACCACCTCTGGCTGGACTTAGGATGGAGTATCAGGCCTAAGGGCTGAATTTCAACTTAAAATTCAAGCCCATTTCTCAATCGAGCCAGCTTTGAACCGTGTACAACAGCAGCCTAAGTCCAGCCTTGCTGGGTCCACTCTCAGGCTCAAACTCGGGCCCAGCGTAAACATTTTGGCCCAACCCCAGGCTGGACTATTTCGGATGGTCATAGCCTGGGGCTAGGCCGGGCTCAGGTTTATGTTGAGCAATGTGGGCTAGGCCACCTGGCTTGGATCAAACCTTGGCTAGATCCTAGCCTGGCCCATTGACACCCACAGTTGCATTCATATCTTTTATCTCAAACTATCCATAGGTCCAATCTACTCTTATTCTGCTACTGTACAAAAATCATAGCAATAAGGTCCTGAAAATGAATTGAGCAGATTAATTAAAAACCTAAACACACTGTGGATGAGTTCTAATCATTGTACATATGGGATGAAGGTTTATGGGGTCCCAGGAGTCACATTCAACTCAAATGTGTGGCCCACCCGGTGATTTGATTGCTTGACTTGTTGGCCAAGGGATCTGCTGCGACCTCATGCATCGCTTGGATGCAGAAGTGGATTAGTTGCGGTCCCGGCCAAGATAGTGGGGTTCTTACTGAGGGGCCCATTAATGCGGGCGGGGCATGTTATGGGATCGAGCACCGTCTCTCTCACGGATAACTGATCTGAATCCATGGATCTATAGGAACTCCTCAACCTGTCTTCGCCGAATCCATGACAGAACAACTCGAATCCACGAAGAAAAAAAAAAGGTATAAACTCAAATTTCACTAAGAAAATATATCAAAAGCTAATTACAAAATGATTTTAATCAACTTAAATAGAAGAAAACTAACCTAAATCATAAATTGCGTGCTAAGAAAAGATTCCTAGGTGAAATAGGAAAGAAAATCACAAAATTCGTAAAGAGATTGCAAAATTCGCTCAACAGTTCTCGCATGGTTGGGTGCCCCGTGAACTCAAAAACAGTCCATCAAGTAATCTGACAAATCTGATGAATTTCGGGAGCCCGGTAAAGTGTGGTCGGGCGCACGACATTTACGACGGTCTAGATCAGTCATAAATGCCCCTAAAGACCGTCACAAATATGAAATTTCAAATTTTTCTGCAACTTTTCTTCTTTCTTCCTGGATCTTTTTCTAGTCCATTCCTTCCATGAATGTAATCGATCATCGACCTTGATCATGTGGTCCTTTCCCTAAATTAATCTCCCCCACTTGAAGAAAACTTGTCCTCGAGCTTCACCTTAAGTTATGGTAGCGACCTGCTTTCAACTTCTTCTTTAGCCTTGGACCGTGCTTCGTGCTCAGTCTCACCAACGAACTTGATCGGCAACACGTGTTCTCGGTCAGGCCCTAACATAGCGCAGCAAACATCGTCGTCTTCTTCTCATCATGAATAAGTAAAGTTGCAAACGGATCTACCAAAATAATGGTGCTGCTGAAGATCAACTCCATCCCAAAGGTGATCGAGGATTCCTGCGAATCCGGATTCATAATCGCTGAAACGATTACCGGATCGTCTTCTTCATGCACAACATATGGAGTATCAATCTCCTCCACTTCCTCAGAAACCTGAGTAACTTCTGAGACGATGGAGGGTTGCACCTTGTGTTCCTCTTTCATGGTCTCGACATCGACTGATTCAGCAATTTCTTCGCCGCGATCCTAGGCAAACATAGAATAATTCATCTTAAGCAACATAAAATCATAAGGATCTCTTGGCGTAAATTTTTTTTGTAATTTCACAACTAAGCCTAGACATATCTTTCCATCACGGATATCTCTCAAGGTTCCATCTCTTTACATCAAGTAATTTCATCAACATGGGGAACAAGGGGTGCACATTAATACCGTATTCACATCACAAATCTTCTACATACGATACACACATCAACTTGAGCATCATTAACACATGTAAAATAAATCAAGAAAATTATGTGCATGATACCTACATAGGACATGAAAAATAAACATACTTTCACATCTAAACATTATACAAGCGATCCGCAAGATAATTAAATGAAATTACAGCGTAAATCCTATGATTACCAACACATAATGTAAATCCACCATACAAATCAAATCTACACAATCTATGGTTAGAGAAAGCTAAAACAAATAAGAGAAAAATCATGAATGGCTTAAAGGGAGATTATCACCTTTTAGATGGACCTAGGTGGTGGGTTGAAGGGCTGATCTAACCGCTGGAGAATGAAAGGAACTCTCTCTCTCTCTCTCTCTCTCTCTCTCTCTCTCTCTCATTTGTACATGGGGCTTCTTCTTGTTGGAAAGACTTAAAATAGACAAGGGGGTTGGATTTTAGGGTTTGGAGATGCTACACATGCGCGGTTGCGGTATAAAGAGGCTTAAAGTGACATTTCGAGCTTGATCTGAAAAGTTTACACAAGAGGGATGGAAGTAAGGTTTCGGACGTGGGTTATGTTGGATAGGGGCTACAAAATGGACGTGATTGATCATGAAATGGGGCCCACATACAAACAAACGGTCCCCGTGCAAAAATAGGAAAGAGAGAGATTAGAAATGACACGTTTTGAACAAATGACTTATCGGACGATCGGTCACCTTAGGAAGGTTTGGATGGGTCCAGTGATGCCTATGGGGTCCGCAAATCGAAACTCCTCAGCCGTATGATAGGTCTCTTACGCAAGAGAAGTATTTGGAGAATAAGATCTTCAAAATAATGAAAAATTTCATTTTCAATGGGAAAGGACACGTTGGTTAATTAGGAGAGATTCTCTGGAGTCCATATACGAAATCATAGCTCCCTATGCATAGCGAATTGCCCGGATGAAGTGCTCAAGAGTGATATAGCTTAAATCAACGGTTTGGATCAAATTATACAGTTGATGGGTGGATGTAAAATCTCATGGGCATGGGTTTAGGAAGTCCACAAGGAGAATGGACGGTTTGGATCGTAATGATGAGACCCACAAGGTGAGTAGTGGAGAGGGCAGCGACGAGTGAAGGAAAATTGAAAATTTTCATTTTCTAAGGTCGTGAGTTGCACGTTTGACTGTGCACCATCTTGTGCACATGATGCACATGGGCCCCACAGTAACGGTTGTGAGAAATTCAGTCCACCTATCATGTTGGAAAGACAATTTTAGGGCCAACCACAAAAAATGGGTCAGATCTAAGGTCAGCCATCTATAGGCCGATTTTTTATTTGGTCATTTGTAGGATGATCGAAGGGCTGAAAATTGACATGTACGGCTAAAATGTGCCAAAAAACTTTAGTTTAAATTTTTGCATCATTATGATCATGGGAACCCATTGTACTTAAAAAGTCAATTTAACTAATGGCATTTTTGTAATTATTGAAAAATTGCGAGTTTTGTAAAATCTAACATTTTTACGTCATTCATGGCATCATTCTAAATAATTTTTGTAAAGGGTCCCATATCAGATCTCCTACGAATAACTCGTTAAATTTAAAATAAGGTAAACGGTTGATAAATTTTATAAAAAAAATAAAAATTTAAATAAATGCTGGAAATTATGAGGCATTACAGATAAAGAAGCCAAGTTAAGACAATACGAGTCACCTCGTCATATGAAATATTGTAAAAAGTGTTCAGGAAAGAGTATGGAGTTAGTGGACATAATGAAATGAAAGAGAGTTAACATAACTTGCATGCAAGACCCTAAGTGGAGTATTATTACAGGTAGTTCAATTTAGAATAGCTTTGAACTTTTTTGTGACTCACCTGCTAATTAGGTGGGACACACCTCAAAATGTCTCTCAATTACAATGAAAAGTGGGCAAGGGTACCTGTGCTATTTTGGACAAGTGTTGATAATGAAGCCAAGTTAGGACAATATGAGTCACCTTGTCACATGGATGTAGGAACGTGTTTAGGAAAAAGTATAGTATGGAATTAGTGGACATAATGAAATGAAAGAGAGCTAACATAACTTGCATACAAGACACTAATTAATGGTGTATTATACTAGGTCGTTCAATTTAGAATAGCTTTGAACTCTTTTTTGACTCGCCTGCTAATTAGGTAGGACACACCTCGAAATGGCTCCCAATTGCAATGAAAAGTGCGCAAAGGTTCCAGTACCATTTTGGACAAGTGTTGATAAAGAAGCCAAGTTAGGACAATATGGTTCGCTTGTCACATGGAATGTAGGAACGTGTTCAAGTAAGAGTATGGAGTTAGGGGATATAATGAAATGAAAGAGAGTCAATGTAATTTGTCACGAATGCAGGACCGTGTTTAAAAGAGCTTGGAGTTAGTAGATATAAGGAAAGGTTAGAGAGTCAACATAACTTGCATACATAAGACTAAGTGGAGAATTAAAACAAGCAGTTTGAGCTCTTTTGTGACTCACCCACTAATTAGGTGTGACCCACCTGGATAAAGGGAAGATGCATGATTCAACCTTATCCAAAACTTAGGCAGGCGACAATGTGATTTTGGAGATTTTAGGGGTAGTTCGGCGTTCTTCTCATTAGTGTGGCCTGATCTTATTTATGTATGGTGAACATAATTATAATTGATGGACCGATTGGATTTCAATATACAAAATGGTGGCCTCGCCGAATTTCAATGTTTTAGACTATTCCGATCCAATGAGAAATAGGTAACAAAGGAAAAACTCAACAAACAAATCCAAATCCCTACTAATTAAAGGCTGGATGATCCCATCAACCTGGCTTTTGATTAATGATATATGCATGGGGGCTACAACTTTAATTATTTAATTTTTGTTTATATATGTTTACCGTATAACCTGACTTTTTATTAATGATATATGCATGGGGGCCTACAATTTTAATTATTTAATTTTGTTTATATATGTTTACCATCTAACTTATCTGATGCACCGGTATAATAGGCCTAGAGCCAAAAATCACATTGATCCAAAACTCAGGTGGGCCACCCCATAGGGAAAAAGGGGGAACTCTCACCACAAAAATATTCCAATTCTAGCGTGTATATTCCATCAGGCATGTTTATCAAAGTCACCCCACCGGGATGAAGAAACACCCTTACAATTAGGCTAATCTAAAACTTAGGTGGGTCCAATGTTATCAAATGACATAAGCAATCCCGTGCAACCTAAGGAAGTTGTGCGTTGTTATAGGATTGCATTATTGCATGCACAACAGCACAACCCCCAAATTACAAGTTCTTTTTTGAAAAAAAAAATTGGAAAAAATGAAAATTATGTAAAAAGGCTACAAGTGTAGGGAATTTTGTTTTATAGATATATTAGACTATTAGACTATAACTAACAACTATTCAAATAAATACATATACTTAAAAAATATGAAGAAATAAAAAAACAACATATAAATTTTATTGATATCATTTTAAGAGAGAACAGGAATAATAATATCACTTAAAAAAAAGTGGAAGCAATAGAGTATGAGAGACAGTAAGAGAGTTAAGAAACTAGAGAGATTGAGAAATGAGGGTATTAAAGTGAGAGAGACAAGAAGAAAAACAAAATTGTGAAAATATGAAGGCGGGAGTGCCTGTATATAAGAAGAAAGGAAGAAGAAAATGAAGTAAAAAAATAAGCTTCCACAGTTAAAAATCTAACCATTAAAAGGTTATGCAATAACAAAACATATACTAAATGGCATAACTGCATAACTATAGCTTATGTGGTCACATATATCTTTGTGTGCCCGCATAATACCCAATGATATAGTAACCATACATTCGGTCCACTGGTCCAAAATGGCATATCCAATGGCATAAGCAATTATGCGATCACATATAGTGTGGATCACACCACCTAATTTCAAAGGTTTTAGGCATAATTTAGATTATTACTTTTGGTATGGCCTACTTGGGTTTTGATCCAGCCAACTTTGCTTGTGCTATAATAGAAAGTAGCAAACTGATGCTCAGTTTGCATATGGCCGACTCGTCGCAATGGACCTCACATAGGCTCAAAGGTTTTAGGGTTTAGGCATAATTTAGACTATTACTTTTGGTATGGCCAACTTGGGTTTTGATCCAGCCAACTTTGCTTGTGCTATAATACAAAGCAGCGAACTGATGCTCAGTTTGCATATGGTCGACTAGTCGCAATGGACCCCACATAGGCTCTTCCTCACAATAAGTTATCAGATCAGAGGCTCTTCCTCACAATAAGTTATCAGTTCGCATGTGACCAACACGTCACAGTGGACCCCACACAGGCTCTTCCTCACAATTAAGTTATCATATGTTGATTGCATGACCAAAAGTGGGTGTGTTCACAAAGGAGAATTGGGTAATTAATCCCAACAATGGTCTGTTAATCAAGATCCTTAAACTCATTTTTACATCTTATTATTATTATTATTATTATTATTATTATTATTATAAAGGCGATTTAACTTCTAAAATCCATACTCCACCGTTTAAATCAAAAGTTTTAATGCTGCATCTCTCATGTATTATTGAAGATCGGACCGTTAGGATGTTGGATTGAAAGTTTGAAAATAGAATTGGCAATCATATATGGCATATGTACAAGAAAAACCTAAGAAATTCTTACACAACACTTTTCACTCTTGATTTTTTAGACATTTGAACGGTCCGGATCTTAATCTACACTGTGATTTTGGTGATTATCGGTCTTGATCAGTTATTTATTTTTATCTGTCCCTGATCTCTGATCAACGGTCTCAATCAGATATTTCACTTTCAAAGCTTCTATAGCTCAGAACATCGCCGTGTATGTAGAACGTGATTGGGCCTTTATTATAGCCCACATAATCAGAATAACATGTAGAACAGAAGTTGACAAGGCATGTGGTTCACAACATCGATGCTGACGTGTACCCAATGCTCTAGTGGTATTGGTGAATTGTTCATCCATACCCTTTCTTCCATAAGTGAAATTCCTGGGCACATGTGTCCAATGGTTTGGCGACACGTATCAGAAGCTCACTCTCGATGATCCTACGTGGACGCGGATTGCCTGCGAAAGCCATTCTCAGGCATCTCCTGTGTTCCGATTCTAGGTGGGGCCATCGTGATTTTTGTGAGAAATCTACGCCGTCCAACCGTTTTGTGAGATCATTTTAGGCGTTGAAAGGGATCCAAGACTCAAGTGTGCAGCAAAAAAGTAAAAAGTCGGTAGGGAAATTTCTACCGTTGAAACCTCTATAGGGTCCACAGTGATATTTATATGTCATCTCTATACCGTTCATAATGTCATTCCTACTGAGATGAACTGAAAACAGAAATATTATCCTGATTCGAAACTTCAGTGGCCCATGAATATTTCAACTGTGAAAGTTCAATTGTCACGTTTTCGGCCCACTTGAGTCTTGGATCCCGTTCCTTTTTTGTCACAACGCCTAAAATGATCTCACAAAACGGTTGGACGGCGTAGATTTCTCACAAACATCACAGTGGGCCCCACCTAGATTCAGAGAACAGGAGATGCATCCGCGTCCATCTGACGTGGCCTCACTCGCATATTTCCTACAAAGCCTTTCTCAAAGTTCCTGTGCTCGGATGCTAGGTGAGGCCCACCGTGATGTTTGTGAGAAATCCATCCCTTCCATCCTTTTTCAGATATCTTTTTAGGACTAGTAAAAAAAAATGAGGTGGATCCAAACTTCAAGTGGACCACAGGAAAGGGAAAATTGGGGAAGAAAATGTCTACCGTTGAAACTTTTCTGGGCTTCACCTTGATGTTTATATGCCATCCAAACCGTTTATAAGGTCACTCCTACTTGGATGAAGTGAAAAAACTAAAAAAATTATCCTGATATAAAACCTTTGTGACATATGAATGTTTCAGCGGTGGAAATTAAATTCTCATTATTTTCTTTTGTGTGGCCCACTTAAATTTTGGATCCATCTCATTTTTGTCTTTAAATCTTGAAATGATGTCGTAAAACAGATGAACGGAGTGGATTTCTCAAGAACATCACGGTGGGCCCCACCTACATCCAGCGCAGTAACTTCATGCAAAAGGCTTTGGCAGGAAATCCGCGTCCGGCAACTGATCGTTTTGTCCTCAGCATGTCACGCCGCGGTTTAAGGCGCGGATTGCCGGGCGCGACTTTGGTGAGACCCCGGAACCAGCGATGTGGGTGGGACCTTGAACCTAGGGCCCACCTGGATGTATTCTTTGTAGATCCATGCCGTTCATCTGATTTTTCAGATTATTTTGTACTATGGTACCAAAAATGAAGAAGATTAAAATTTTGGATGGACTACAACATAAGAAATACTGGTTAATGACCATTAAAAACCTTTTGTGAGCCACAAAGGTTTTCTATCAACCTGATATTTGTTTTTTCCTTTCATCCCTGTCTACGTGACCTTATCAACAGATTGGATGGTCAATAAACATTACGGTGGACTCTAGGAAGGTTTTAATGGTCACGGTTGAACGATAATTGTTTCTTAGGGTGTGGTCCATCTAAAATTTACATCTGTTTCATTTTTGGGACTGCATCCTATAATAATATGAAAAAACAGATGAACGGCATGGATCTACAAAGAATACATCCAGGTGGGCCCTAGTTTCAGGTCCCACCCACATGGCTGGTTCCGGGGTCTCACCCAAGTCGCGCCCCGGATTGCCTGCGCCAGCCTGTCTCAGGAAATTCCTAAGCCAGGAAGCTAGGTGGGGCCCACTGCGAAGTTGGTGAGAAATCCACCCACCCTGGCCATCCGTTTTTACGGATTATGTCAGGACATGGACAAAAATAAGGCTGATCCAAGATTCAGGTGGGCCACACGATGGGAAAAAGTGGTTAGGTAAATGCTTACTGTTGAAACTTTCCTAGGTTGTTTATATGCCATCCATACCGTCCATCAGGTCATCCCTAGTACTGAAAACACAAAAATATTAGCCTGTTACAAAACTTCTATCACCCCAGTAATGTTTCAATGGTGGACATTCAATCCTCACTGTTTCCTGTTGTTTCGGCCCACTTGATTTTTGGATCTGCCTCGTTTTTGTTCTCATGTCCTTAGTTGATCTAAAAAAACGGATGGATGGGATGGATTTCTTACAAACATCACGGTGGGCCCCACCTAGCAGCATGAAGTTCTTAGAACACGCTAGCACAGACAACTGGCAGCTACGGATCATGGGGCGTGGCTTCGCTGGATACCCGGATCCAACGAGGTGGGTGGATCCCTTACTGTGCCGTCCACTATGTAGGCCTGTCAATGGATCGGATTTGGAGCGGATCAGGGCTGATCCGAATCCGACCTGATTTATGATCCGGATGATCCGAGTCCGATCCAAAATCTGACGGATCTTTAAACATTTGGTCCAAACCCGACCCGATTGAGATTTGGCCAATCCAACCGAATCCAAATACATGTGGATACTATTCAATAGGTTGGATGGTAAATACTGTGGTCCACTTGAGATAAAATATATGTGGTTTTTTTTTATATGTACTTATATATAAAATCTATATAATATTATTTAATTCATTTTAAATTCAGATCGGATCTTAATCGGAGCGGATCCAAGGTGATCCGGATTCGACCCGAAATTTAAACGGATCCGATTAACAAGATCCGAATCTTACCCGATGATTCGGATTGTTGATCCAAATCCAATAAAATCGGATCGGATCCGTAGCTGATCCGGACCAAGATCCGGTCCGTTGGAACTGCTTACAGATGGATGGCATGGATATACAACACATACATCAAGGTGAGCCCCACCATCACCATCACGGGCGCAGATAAGCTAGTCCCACTGGGACTAGCATAAGGGGTGGTTTCAAATCTCTATGGGCCCCACCATGATGTACGTGTTTTATCCACACCGTCCATCCATTCTTTCATCTTATTTTAAGGCACAAGCCCAAAAATGAGACAAATTTAAATCTCAGGTAGACCACACCATATAAAAACAGTGGGAATTGACGCTTACAATTGAAAACTTTTTGGGGGTCACAGAAGTTTGGTATCAAGCTGATATTTGTTTTTTTCCCTTCATCCAGGTCTATGTGGCCTTATCAAGAGGTTGGATGGCAAATAAACATTATAGTAGGCCCTAGGAAGGTTTTAATGGTGGACGTTCAATCCTCACTGTTTTCCTAAGGTGTGGTCCACCTGAATTTGGATTTGCCTCATTTTTGGGCTTGTGCCTTAAAATAAGATTGAAGAATGAATGGACGGTGTGGATAAAACAAATACATCATGGTGGGGCCCACAGAGATTTGAAACCACCCCTTATGCTAGTCCCAGTGGGACTAGCTGATCCGCGCGCCACCATCACGGGCTAACTGAATGAGACAGAGTAAAATATTTTGATCCTTTTCTCATTTCTCTCCTTCTCTTTCATAGTACAGACTGTTGTCCCAACATTTTAAAAATCAAAGGATAGAATGCAGGGTTTCTTCTTTTTCTTTTTTTTTTCTTTTTTTTTATACTATCCTTAATAAGCAAAAATGAAGGTTATTCGGTAGTGACCCCTCTACTACTGAGCTCTGTCTTTTATCCATACTGTCCATCCACTTTTATAGATCATTTTATGGCATGAGCTAAAAAATGAGATTGATCAAAATCTCAGGTGGACCACACCATAGAAAACAGTGTTGATTGAACTCTCACCATTACAAACTTCTTGGGGCTATTAAAGCTCTGTATCAAGCCGATATTTATATTTTCCTGTCATCTTGGTCTGTGTGACCTAATCAAGAAGTGCCATAGGCAAATAAAAACTACAGCAGGCCATAGAAAGCTTTTAATGCTCGGCATTCAATCACCATTGTTTCCTGTGGTGTGGGCCACTCAACAATTGGATCTACCTCATTTTTTAGCTCATGCCCAGTACCCAGGAGTCACTACGAAAGCCGAGTCCCCCACAAACAGGTTCATGGTATAAACGATTTGCTTTATCAAAAAGAACCTGGTATAGCCTCATACCATACCATTTCAATCCGACACCTAATTGTTCACCACCAGTTATGGCTTTTTACCGGACGCGGATTAGCTACTTACCCTGCCACTAGGCACTAGCTATAGTGGCTAGTGGTCAGTGCTCTGTGGACCCTAGTATGATGTATGTGTTTCATCCATGCCATCCATCCGTTTTTCCATATCATTTCATGGTATGATCCCAAAAATGAGGTAGATCCAAATCTCATGTGGGAACAGTGTTGATTGAACTCTCACCATTAAAAACTTCTTGGGGCCACAGAAGTTTCCTTCATCCATGCCTGTATGGCCTAATCAACAGTTTAGATGTCAAATAAACATTACAGTGAGCTCTAGGAAGATTTTAATGGTGGGCATTTAATCACCACTGTTTTCCTATGGTGTGGTCCACTTGAGATTTAGATCTACCTCATTTGTAAGATCAAACACTAAAATGATATGGGAAAATGGATGGACGGCTTGGATATAACACGCACATTATAGTGGGGCTCACAGAGCACTGACCAAAGTCACTAGCCAAACCTCGTCCCTCTTTACCACCCATAATACCCAGAAAATTTTTGCTACACCCACGAGTTAGCTACGCTAGCTACACCGGGTGTAGCGATGACCCCACCATGATGCATGTGTTGGATCCACACCGTCCATCCATTTGGCGACATCATTTTAGGCCATGACACCAAAAATGAGGCAGATCTTAACCTCAAGTGGCCCCAATAAGTTTTTAATGGTTGGCGTTCAATCCCCATTATTTTCTTTGCTGGGTCCACTTGAGCTTTTGATCTGCCTCATTTTTGGTATCATGCCTTAAAATGATCTCACAAAATGGATGGACGGCGTGGATACAACACATACATCATGGTGGGTCATTGCTACAGCCGGTGTAGCTAGCGTAGCTAACTCGTGGGTGGAGCCAAATTTTTCTCCATAATACCATCCATTTGGATACTTCTGGCCAATAGAAACTGATCAGTCATGCATATTGGGCAAATATCTATTAGTTTGGTACTGACATATATTGGGCAAATATCTATTAGTTTGGTACTTTGGTACAATATTTTAAAGGGGAAATATCTATTAGTTTGGTACTGACATATATATTGGGCAAATATCTATTAGTTTGGCATAATATTTTAATAGGCAAATATCTATTAGTTTAGTACTGACATATATGACATATATATTGGGCAAATATCTATTAGTTTGGTACAATATTTTAATGGGCAAATATCTATTAGTTTGGTGCAATATTTTAAAATGTGTTCAATCACATTTCTAGCATAAGTTTGAATTTTAATTAGGCCATATACTCTTGTTAGAAATAACCATGCAGAGTATGTTTGGAAGGGACGCTTGGAAGGGACGCGGTTTGCTGGTGGCAGGAACACCAACCAGCTAGCTGTTTTTAGAGCTCCATGGGCTCCACTCTGATGTACATATTTTATTTATACCATCCATCTATTTTTTCATATCATTTTAAGGTATGAGACCTATGCAAATCCAAAGCTTAAGTGGACCACACCATTAGATATAGCAGGCTTATATGCTTACCATTGAAAGTTTTTGAAGGGCCCACCGCAATATTTATTAGACATCCGAACTGTTCATAAAGTCACATAACATTATACGAAGGAAAATAGAAATATCAACTAATTCAAAACTTTTGCCCACATAAAGTTTGGGCTCAATCCCCACTGTTTCCTGCAGTGGCCTCTCTTAGAGTTTTGGATCTGCCTTTTCTTTTCTTTTTTTTTTGAGAAATTTCTGATTGTAAACCTCTGTTTTGACCATTATTTCCAGCTAAACCTTCAACACTTTTCTTTCCAAAAGTAAACTTCACTTGTACGGATGGACCATTTTCGGACCAAAATACCCATGTTCTTAGGATTTATTCCTTCTCCAAAGAAAAGCTATTTTCTCCTCATTTTTCTCATCTTCTATATTCAAAACTCATTTGCTTCTCTCATTTATAGCAAAAAAAGCATCATCTCTTTAGTTTTGAGATCGGTTTCCACTTCAGAGCATTACTATTCTATTTCTTCAACTTTAGTTTCATTAGAAACGAGGCTGTGGTGTGGACCAGGTAAGAACGAAGAATGTGAAATTTTTTCCTCTACGTATGCGTTATTTCTTTTTAATAATCAAGTAGGATATTTGTTTTATCGCAATGTGTTTTTGCATTAATCGATCTCGTCGAATTTCAACAAGCATATTGATATTTCAAAAAGCACAGTGGAAATGTTAGGACATTCGAAAATTCGTGATAGTTGTGCTCTTTGAATTGCTGTGCTCTTTGAATTTTACATTGTGCTCTCTTTGAATTTTACACTGTGATCTTCGAAATTTACAGCCTGCTCTTCGAATTTTACACTATGCTATTTGAATTGATGTACTTTTTGAATTATACATTGTGCTCTTTGAATTATACACTTTGCACTTTGAATTGGTATACTCTTTGAATTTTACACGAGACAGTTTGAATAGCTCCGCTCTTTCAATTGCTGCGCTCTTTGAATTGGTGTGATCTTTGAATTTTACACGAGACACTTTGAATTGATTTGCTCTTTGAATTGTTGTGCGCTTGCTCTTTAAATTTTACACTGTGCACTTTGAATTGCCATGCTCTTTGAATTTTACACTCTTTAAATTTTATTTTAAAAGTATGCTATTTAAATTTTACAACATGCTCTTTTGAGATTTGAAAGATAAACGAGTAATCATTGAAACTGTAACAAAACTATTGTACTCTTTGAATTTTAAAAGAGTACTATTTGAAATTTGAAAGAGAACTAATTTCCTTGTGTTTCTTTGCTGATAATGGCTGCTAGAATCATCATATGCTCTTATGGTGGGGACTTAATATGTCAAAACAATTCATACACGTATAAGGGTGGAAAATCGAAAAGTTTTACTTTAAGTGTCAACACTACATATGATGATCTTCCATCGAAAATCTACAGGATCATTAAGAGTACACCGAATGATCATGATATTAATATGAAAGAATATACCCATGCTCAAACCAATCAATCCCTCCATCTGAAATTGAAGAAGATGTGCGAGTGTTCTTGGCAGCACAATCGGAGCATCCAAATATATACATGCCTTTAATAATAGAGACAGTGCGGCGCATTAATGAGACCATTCACGAAAATCCTATTGGGTGTAGTGGCGTTGAACATAATGTCGACATTCAACATGATGCCCTTCCTATGACAAATATGTGTGAAGAACATGGCGTTAATTTGGCAGCTGACCTTAGCCTGAAAAGTGAATATATGGTATCACCATCGCCTACAAAATTACATGTGATATCATCGTCATCTTTGCCTACAAGCGGCAATGTGCCTTCATCATCACCTTCGCTTACAAAACTATATGTGGAGTCATCATCACCTTCTCATACAAGAGTACATGTGACTTCGTCTATACCATTACTTAGAAGAGTACATGGGTCTACATCCTCATCTTCACCTACAAGAGGACATGTGTATTCATCATCACCGTTACGTACAACAGGACATTTGCCTCCATCACCCGAGCCGCTTCAAACATCAAACTTCATGGATGTTGAATTTAATGTGCCTTTAGAAGATGAAGCATTCGTCAATGCGGATCTGTCAAAATTTAATGTATTGCTGAATGAGTCGAATGAGATAGCTGTTGGTCAAACGTTTAAGGACAAGAGATGGTGCCAGTATGTGTTGAGCCAATTTGTCATGAAAAATCACTTCCAATATCAGGTCCTGTACTCATCAACGAAGAGATATACCGTGGTGTGTATCGAAGATAATTGTCAATGGAGGGTCTATGCATCTAGGGTAAATGATGCCGGAATATTTAAGATTTAAACTTACACGTCCAAACACACATGTGGAATCTCATGTATGCAGAGTGATCATCGGCAAGCAAGTAGTAAGTTAGCCAGTGATTTGGTTATTAGTCGTATTGAACAACTCATGGGATTAAAGCCCGAAAGACATTGTATTGGCTATGCATGAAAAATATCATATTCTTATCAGCTACAAGAAAGCATGGCGGGCCAAGGAGATCGCAATCAAACTCGTAATGGGATCCTATGAAGACTCTTACAATGAACTTCCGGCCTATTTACATGAGCTGCGGAGGGCCAACCCAGGAACAGTGACTGCCATGCTTGTTAACTCACAGACAAGTAGGTTCGAGAGATGTTTTGTTGCTTTCGGACAGTACGTCAGAATTTTCCAAACTTATCTGCGAAGGGTGTTGGCATTCAATGCGGCTCACCTAAAAGGTAAATACAAGGGTGTTCTATTTGTTGCTACAATACTGGATGGTAATAATAAAATTGTATCAATAGCATTTGGTGTCGGGGAATCAGAGAACAACGACAGTTGGAAATGGTTCCTTGATAACCTCAATTTTACGTTAGGGTATCTTCCAGGACTTGTGATATTTTCATACCGACATAAAGGTTTAATAAAAGAAGTCCCCGAAGTCTTCTAATACGGCTACTTTGCCTATCATATCTACAAAAACTTGGTTGACACATTTAAAGACAAGTCGTTGGAAACATTATATTGGCAACCTGTAAAGACGTGCAGAAAGGCTGAATTTGAAAAGATAATGCACAATATTGAAATGACAAACCCTCCAGTATTTGCATGGTTGACAGAAATAGGATACGAAAGATGGACATCTTTACATTTTTTCAGGAAAAATATTCAATTTCGTGACTACGAATATATCGGAGTATATTAATGCTTTGTTCAAGGAAGCAAGAGAGTACCATGTTACTAGACTGATAGAGACGGTCAGATTAAAGATCCAAGAAACGTTCTGCAAGAGAAGTGAACGTGCATCAACATTTACTGGACCATTGACGAAATGGGCAGCGAAAGAAATAACGAAACTTATACCGATGGCGCGTGATATCCACTGTCATGCAATCTCTCGCGACGAATATTATACTGTAGGAGATTACAAAGACACACTTAAGCTTAGCGAACTTTCGTGTACATGTCGCGAGTTTGATGTCAAAGCGCTGACTTGTATGCATGTTCTTTCGGCATGTATAAAGTATAATTTTCCTCATCATAACTATTGTTCTCCATTTTATACAGTTGAAAATTACCGAATGTGCTACAGCCAACCACTTTACCAAGTTCGTGATAAAAGTGAGTGGGAATTATCGGACCAATTCAAGGAGTTTTGTGCGAAAATTAAACCTCCGGAAGTAGGGAGGTCAGCTGGAAGACCGAAGAAGATGAGAAGTCTTTCACGTGGAGAGGAACGAAAAACAGTCAAGTGTGGCAGGTGTAAACAAACAGGTCATAACCGACGTAGATGCAAGTTTCCAATACCTGACGAATAATGTATCTTTATCTTCATTTGTGAGTAATGATGGTTGATGGTTCATGGGTGTAAACATTAATGATTTAGCTATCTATACATATAATTAATGATGATTAATTGTTGTATTTTCAACGTGATCGCGTTGAATGTATGCTGTGCACAGTGGATTTCAACGTGATCGCGTTGAATGTATACTGTGGTTGTTGAAATTCAAGAGAGATCGCGTTGAATTTATAGTGTGCGCGTTGAATTTACACTGTTCTCGTTGAATTTACAGTATGCTCGTTGAATTTCAATGAGATCGCGTTGAATTTACACTGTGCTCGTTGAATTTCAACGAGATCGGGTTGAATTTACACTGTGCTCGTTGAATTTTAACGAGATCGCGTTGATTTACACTGTGCTCGTTGAATTTCAACGAGATCAAGTTGAATTCCACTATGTTTGTTGAATTTCAACGAGATCGCTTTGAATTTCAACGACATCTCTATGCCTGATCATTACACCTGTATCTAACATTGACATTCACAAATCGATTCTCACGACATACTTCCAACATTCCAATTATAAAATTCGCAAATCAACATTCACAATATACATCCACAATCCATAATATATATTCACAAATCAACATTCACAATATGCATTCATAAAATTTCTCACTTCCTCACATGCCTGTGACTAATTGGCGACGCTCAAATAATCGTAAGCCAATGAATTCCTAAATGTATGAGCGTGTGGTTGCAACTCCTCATCTTCAAAAGTAGACCGTTGCTCAAGATGTCCATATACTTCATAACGAATATGCCACAATCATAACCATTCGTTTGCTTAGGTGCAGATGCATCAATGCGGACATTTCATTCATTTCTTTCAAGTGCAGATGTATCTCCAGTGGCATGAAATAGAATATGAAGTGCTTCAGTTATGATGCTCAGCTCTTTCTTGTATCTACTCTTTCCTTTCGTGTCTAAACTATCAAGAAGAATAATCTCTCTTGCTTCCGGGTGGATGACAAGAAGAAACCAATGTTTATTGTCATAGTTCATTGGTACATACACATGTCCATGGTAAACAGAAGAAATTAACATATAAGACGCAACCATTATCTATTGGACCACAGTCAATAAATTAAAGACGATAACCTTACCTTTTCATAGCGTCAAAATTTCTTTGATCCTTCTTCTCCTCTTACAATAGCAAGTGTAGAATCTTTATAATTTTCTTCACAAATCAAGCGCCGCACTTCGCTATCATTTGAATCCCGATAGCTTCTCAAGAGAGAAAGACACCTATTGAGACATTGCTGTTACAACAGAATTTACATATTACTATATTGTTAGTGCACTTTTTTGTGGCATACTAGTGCACCTTGTTTGTCAATTACTTAGGTCAGTGAGTCTAGTGTCGGTTGAGCTTAATGAAGATGAAGACCGAAGACTCAAGTGGCCCTGCTGCATTAAGGAAGAAGAAACAGGTAAAAGTGAGCCTTGGTGTGCCTTAACCTTGACCAAAACCTAACCCATAACCTCTTATTAGATGACTTGGACCAACTAGGTATACCCTTAGTCATCATCATTAGTCTTAGAACTCCATGAAAAACATGATAAGTTAGACTAATTTAAGAGGTGGAAGCTGCTGTAAACAAAACAGCTCAAAACAGCAGTTTCCGATTGATCGGACAAAACAGCAGTTTCCGATTGATCTCCGATCAATCGGACGTTGGCTCCGATAGGACTCCGATCAATCGGACAGAAGCTCCGATCAATCGGAAATTTTTCCAGCAACCTTGAAAATCCACTGGATATATTTTCGATCAATCGGACAGTCTTCCGATCCATCGGAAGGGGTCCGTCCGATCAATCGGACAGTGTTCCGATCAATCGGAATATCTTCCAGAGACTTCACTGGATAGATTTTCGATCAATCGGACTTGTCTCCGATTAATCGGACAGGTCTCCAATCAATCGGACCTTCTTCCGATCAATCAGAGATGCACGAATCTGCCCGTTTTTTGACCGTTGGAAGAAAATCTATTTAAGATAGGGGATTCATTTTTGAGCAGATAGAGGGGATTTTCAGGAGATAGGAGCCACCATTGTTGAAGATCATTAAGAGCCCTATTCCTAACCCAAACAAGTGATCTTCCTTGTGATTCCTCACAAGTATGGAGCATCCAAAGCTCAAGAAGAAGATGCACTTGTCCCTCTTTTGATCTCTAGAGATTAGATTGATCTTGATAGTCATATTCCTATCCAATACTCTATGATGAGATCGGTGTAGGTGAGACTCTCTAGGTAACCCATTCCCATAAGTTGTAGAGATCTCAAACCTACCTTCCCTAGCACCTTGGGCATCTCCAATGGAGTATCACATGCAAGATAGCTGATCTTGGAGCTGAAGCCTTGGCAAAGCAGCGGCGTCGAAGATCGGGGGAGCACAAGGGGAGCTGATTCAAGCACGGGAGAGCGAGAAGAAGCAACCCAAAGCGGCGGTAAACAAGGGGCTCAATCCGACAAGTAAGGTTGTCTTGTTAGGAGTCCATCCACTCAATTCCCTGTGGGAGTTGAGTGTAGAGTTTGTTTGACAAACTCGACCTAGGGTCGTTAGCCGATCGTTGGCCTATTAGTTGGGCCTAAAATCTAGGGACGTCAGCCGTTCCTTGGCACGTTAGTCGGCCTAAACAGAGTCTCCAAGGGGGAGCCACCAACACGGGTGCAAACGTGTAGGTTGGGAGGAACCTGTAAACTCCCCGGTTGGGTGGATCCGATTTAAAACACCTTGGTTGGGAGGAACCAGATTTAAACTCCTCAGTGAATGCCGGTGTGCTCAAAGGGGTTGAGTACTTGAACCGGGAGTGGAGTAGACAAGTAGTCGAACCACTATACATCGTTGTGTTTGTGATTGTTCTTGAGCACATTTCTCTTTATGCATTATGTTTAATTGATTAATTATGAATGCTTAGTAGGAATGTATGCTAGGCACTTGATAGGCACATCCACACTCACAAGATGTACTTTCACTACCTCATGTTGACTTGAGCATTTCTTGATCCATCCTCTCTAGTCCACATGAGTTGATTAGACTAGGTTGTTAATTGCTTTATCTTTTGCTAGTCTATTAATTGGACCCACTTAGGCTTGAAAGCCGAAGTGTTTATCGCTTACGTAGCTTCATTTGTTAAACCTAGTAAGTAGGCGAAAAGAATTTGAAAAGGTCCTAATCCCCCCTCCTATAGGTTTAGCCATAATTCTAGTTGCTCTTTAAGCTTCCGCACGTGTATGCATAGGGTGTCGTGTTGGAATACCCGACGCAATTTCATATATGTCTTCTACAATCACAAATAAAATAACCATAATCTAAAATAAACAATTACCTGAAAAAAGGTGGGGCAGAACTTGCAATCTTGTGGATATGCTCCCTTGCAATCCTCCTGCCTTTTCATCAAAAATTTAATATATGTGTCGATAGCCTAAGCAAAAAAATTTAATAATAATAAGATTCAACTCAATGTTTATATAGGTCGTAAATATAAGTAATTTAACGAAAATAAATTGACAATACTTACAAGGCTATCGACCCAGGCACTTGTCAGCCAAATGTTGTTAAATGATTCTCCTAATTTTGTATTATTTTCTTTATAGCAATCCCTATACACTTGTAATTCCTCCTCCGATAACTCTCTAAACGGGTCTATCGGCGCATTAAATAATATCAGAGAAGTATCTAATACTTTTAATTCATGAGCTCCACTGATGAGGCCAGTTGATGTAGGAATGGCTGATAATGATACGTATGGGGATTGCTTTATGTACGATGGCTTTAATGGCCTTTTTGGCCTTCCTTCATTTACAGGAGTACTTTCACATTCTTTTTTATTTTCCTCTTTCGCCACCAAATGTGAACCCATTTCTTTATTGTTCAGTTCCACATCGGGAGTAGAAACAATTAATCTTTCTTCTTCCTATATAGTATAAACAAGTAAGAAATTTATGAAAGTAATAATAAAGTAGTTAACATTCCATAAAAAAATATTAAACCTTGTATAATCCATCTTCAAACTTCTTCCTCTTCATATCTACAAATTTCTTCAACTCTGATATCTCCTTCATCAATGCTTCTCTCTCCTTTTTAATTTCCTCTCTCTCCTTTTTCATTTCTTCTCTCTCAGTCTCCCTCTCCTTCTTCATCTCCTCTCTCTCCTTCTTCATATCTTCTCTCTTAATCTTCCTCTCATTCTTCATATCTTCTCTCTCCTGCTTCATCTGCTTTCTCTCCTTTTTCAGTTCCTCTCTTTCTTTTTTTATCTGTTTTCTCTCTCTCTCTTTAGATTTTCAATCAACGTTTTCAAACCTTCATCCACATCTCCCCCTCTCACGCTCTCTCCTTCTCATTCTCCTTCTCCTTCTCCTTTTCCTTCACTCTCCACTCCTTCTTCTTCTCCCTCTCTCACTTCCTCTTTTACTTCATCATCCCCTTCTTCCTCTTCTTCTTTGTCATCTTCGCATTCTTCATTTTTCTCTTCTTTCTCATCTTCTTCTTCATCTTCTTCTTCAACTTCTTCTTCTTGAACTTCTTCTTCTTCATCTTTACTTTAGATGATATCTGGTGTCCTCTTCATTCGGACTTCTCTAGTCATCCTTCCAATGCAACCGGCTTCAATGCCCTGTAAAATTAACATTATTAGATAATCATAAAGTAAATGTAACTTACATTAAGGCCAATGATTATCTTACTTGGAACTTTTCTCAAAGTACCCGGACTGCCTCTGTCTCAAGTTCATCAGTTGTTGGTTCCAGGGTAAGCAACACGGTGGTCTGTGTTTATAAGTTACTAAAAAATTAGTATCTAACACATCTACAATAATATCTGATCTACCAACAAATTTATAATGGAATGCTACTTACATCTGAACGTTTCAAAATATCATCTATTGTCGGATATCTCCAACCCTTCCACCCTCGATATTTCGTGAAGCGTGAAACTTGGTTGGAAACAAATGATATTGCAATAGAAGCTAGGGCTGGAACCCTTTCAACGGCCCATATCTGTGACAATGACAACAAATTTCATTATATTCAAAAACTCTAGTTTGAAAATATATACTACTTATGTGAAATAAACAAAGAATGCTTACTTGTAATGGAAATATGCAGCCGAAAACATTGTAGGTTTTTCCTCCTGACTTTGCTGAGTGACTAGCATTTTGTATCCCTTGAAACATTGACTCGAATGCCACATTGCCCCATGGATACTTATTGAACTCTTCCAAAGAGTTAACCAAGTCAATGAATAGGGGGTTGCAATGATTCTTCGTGTCTGTCCCCCTTACGAAAAACTCCACACACATTAACAAAGCTATTTTTACGACACTGCATGCTTATTTGTATCTGCAATTTTTTCAAACGCATGTAGTAGACTATTTTTTACAATAGGGTATTTTTTGAAATATGTTTCTTTTATCGACTTCTTACTAGTCGATTTCTCAAAGGTGTAGATGTCTCCAAACTTCAGCCCTGTTATAAGGGCAAAGTCCATCTTGGTAAAGTTTAGAAAATTTTCCCTCAATTCAAATACCAGCTCACCCATGTCACTTCTGTGTCTTGAAAGAAGTGAGTGAATTATGGCTCCATTGTATCTGAATGAGGGGATGTCTAACAAAAATGAAAATTAAGAATATCGAAACATATTCAATCGATTCTCATGCTTCTCTAATCCGTCCTTCACAATATCGAACCACCAAGTCAGTGAACATCGAGCGGAATTGTTTGGGTAAACATTCCTTGGCAATTCTTCAATTCCTACAAAGAAAACATATGAAACGTAAAACTATTAGTGTGATTGTTGAATAACTATCAGTGTGATTGTTGAATTTTTCAGTGCTCGTTGAATTATATCTGTGCTCGTTGAATTTTTCAGATATAATTGACCGCGATCGCATTGAAATTGACCGCGATCGCGTTCAAATTCATGTTGAAATTGACCGCGATCGGATTGAAATTCACCGCGATCGCGTTCAATTAAATCTGTGTTCATTGAAATTCACCGCGATCGCGTTGAAATTCACCATGAAAATTGACCGCGATCGCGTTGAAATTGACGTTGAAATTGATTGCGATCGCGTTGAAATTAACCGCGATCGCGTTCAATTAAATCTGTGCTCGTTGAAATTGACCGCGATCGCGTTGAAATTGACCACGATCACGTTCAATTAAATCTGTGCTCGTTGAAATTGATCGCGATCGCGTTGAAATTGACCGCGATCGCGTTCAATTAAATCTGTGCTCGTTGAATTTCAACGAGATCTCGTTCACTTTAAATGAGATGATCTCCTTCAATTTGAAAGTAATCTCATTGGATTTCAACGCGATCACGTAGAAATTGGCATTTCTACAAACTTGTATGGTTGATCAAGCATTTGAACATTTCAAGGTTAATTGCCATTTCTACAAACACCTTGTATGGTTGATCAAGCCATAACATTCCCATTTCAACATTTGAAGTTTACATTGACATTTCTACAAACAGTTTGTATGCCAAAGTTAACGATCAATCTAAAACGAAAATCACTCCCAAATATTCAAACGAACCCAACCTAAAACGAAAATCACCCCCAAACATTCCTAAAACATACCTTTCCGTAGCCTCTTCGACGGAGGAGCCATAACAAAGATGAAGATGAAGATGAGATCTTCAACGAGAAAATTGTGTCTCGTTGATTTTCAACGAGATCAACTCAACGAGATCAATTCAATGAGATCGCGGTGAAACTCTCTACGAACAGGGGCACTGTGGTCAGAAGAAAAAAAATGGAAGTTTACTTTTGGAAAGAAAAGTGTTGGAGATTTAGCTGGAAATATTGGTCAAAATAGACGTTTACAATCAGAAATTTCTCTTTTTTTTTATATTGACCTAAAATGAGGGAGCAAAATGGATGGACCGGTGGATAAAACATGTACATCATGGTGTGGTCCATATAGCTTTGACACTAGCTCACCAAGTAGAGATGAATACTACATGGTAGGATAGGAAATTCTTTAGTGTTGAATTGGCACATACATCATGGTGGGTCCACAGAGTTTTGACAGTAGCTATCTGGCTGGTGGAGGGATCACCGGCCAAACCCGCTAAACCGCGTCGGTTTGAAAGTTGTATTTGTGGGGTCATCTCTGACCGCACACGTGGCCCAATCAAATCCCGTTGGGTAACCACAGCTGTCGGTGGTGGCAGGGTCACCGAGGAATCCGCTGCGGGTCGGATGGTACCGAGAGGATGAGGTGGGCCACACAATAACTCCACGTGGTCCCCTCAATGGTGGGAATTGGCAGCTAGATATCCGTGGAGCATGGTTGGTCATGACTCCTGTCCATCTTAACCGGTACAACCGGTTAGAAGTAGAAATTCATGACTATCCGTCATACAGGTGGGCCCCAACAAAGCCCCATTTTCTTGCTGCGTCATCTTTACTGGGGACGGAACTCTTGGACGGCTCAGATGCTACCCACCCAGGAGCTGGACCCCACGACAACAACTTGTGGTCATCCCAGCTTGATACAATAGTTTCCTGCAGCACCTGACATAGAGTTCTTGCAACTCGAAGCCCTGTGGGCCTACCGTGTTGTCCATGTAAAATCAAATCCGTCCATCACTTTCACCAGCTCACGTTAGAATAAGAAACCAAAAAGAGGGCATATCGAAGGCCAAATTGCGCCACACCACAGGAAACGGTGGAGATTGAAATTTCCACCGTTGAAATTTCCTGGGTCTCACCGTGATTTTTATATTTCATCCAAGCCGTTCATAAGGTGATTCTCACCAGGATGAAGGGAAAAAAAAAAATATCAGCCTGATCCAGAACATCTTTGGACCCCATGAGATTTCAATGGTGGGCATTCAGTACCGACTGTTTCTTGTGCTTTGGCCCTCTTTTCTAGGCTGTCATCATGACATGAGCTGGAGAAACTTACAAGGACATCACTGTGGGCCCCACAGAGATTTGTGTTGCAGGAACTGCATGTTCCATGATGTACGAACTATTCAAAATCCTAACCCCACTTGCACGCTGATGTACGAAGGGCTTCGTGTAAAATGTACCAGCATGGCACACGTATAATAAATCTGGAACGTTCATCAGGTATAGCATGCCATTAACATTCTCTGACCCAAAAATCAGGCTGACCATTCACCACGTAAGCCACCTCATGTAAGTTGAGTATGGACCTTTCATTTGTTCTTTTTAACATATGACCACTATCTATTAACCATTAGATCCTGATCTTCGTGCCAAGGAATCAACACAATGGGACTCGCCTGATGAACGGATCGGATCTCGCTCACGTGTTCAAAATTTCAACATGTGAGAACGAGTGTGCACTCGGTCATGATCACTTGATTCCCTGTTCATATAGATAGTTTAGATTCCATGCGCGCACACGTCATCATACGTGCAGCATTATGGCGCACGTTAGCCATGACCTAACTAGGGCACCGCTAAAGTAGAAAATTCCAATTTATTAAGTGGGCCCCAGAGAATACCAGCCACACATTCACGTATGGTAAGGGACCAATCTCTCCTTTCCAAGTGCCTTCGTGTGTCTCCATGCGATCATGCAACTACGACCATTTTCTCCCATTCATCGCGGCCTTAAACTTAGTGACATTTGCGCGAGTGAGATAGTGAAAGGTCCTCATCGCATACAGAACTACAGTATACACGTGTGAAAGATCTAAACCTTTAATCAAGTGGAAACTTACACGGACATATCCTAGCCTCGTAATCCGAACGGTTCAGTTATTGAGTAGGTCACAATTTTATGACAAAACTTGATGGACGATCAGGATAAAAGTGACCAAAGGTCAACATAAACGGTCCGAATTGTGAGTCAATGCATGCAAACGGTAGGGTATTACCTGATGAATGGCCTGGATCTTTCACATGTTTGCCATGTTAGCAAGTGTGCAAGGACTTTCCTTATCGATCTCACTCGAGATGGTCTTCATTTGCATTGGTGTTCTCAAACAGGCATCTTACCCAAACACGTCAATGTCCGTGTTACTGATATGCCAAAACCCTCACTTTCCATGCACTGTCCATGAGTTTGAGAAGAGGATGCTTCACGTTACAGGAATCATTTGCGATCTTCTAATCACTTTATGTTTGTAACTTTATTTTCCTTTTTTTCTTTTACGTGCATGAAATCTAGTGGCCCGAATACTAGCCAACTGGTTTATGTCAAATCTCTATGGGCCCCACCATGATGTATATGTTTTATCCGCATTCATTTTGCTATCTTATTTTAGGGCATGGGCCAAAAATTGAGGCAAATCCAAATCAAAGGATACAATATTGATGAAATGTCTATTATTAAAAACATTTTAAGGCCCACTGTAATTTTTGTTCTCTGACCTACTAGTTGATAAAGTTATATAAACTTAGATGAAGAGAAAACACAAATAATAGCTTGACCCAAAACTTTTGCCACTACCCACAGGCCCTTTTCTGTGAAGTGGTCCACTTGAGATTTGGATCTACCTCATTTTTAGGTTCATGCTTAAGATGAGGTGGCAAAATGAATGGACAGCACATACATTATGGTGGGGCTCACAAAGCATTAAAACCAGCTGGCTTGCTAGCGTTGGGGTCACTAGCCAAATTAACTACGTCCCCAATCCATCTCTTCCATGCTTAGATTTTTAATCCAATGTCTTTGGAAGTGGATTGGTGTGGACCTTGGTGGCCTGTTGACATCACCAAGTTCTCTACAGGGCCCACCATGGTGTATGTGATATATCCCATCCATCCATATGGTGACATCATTTGAGTGTATATGATCTAAAACATGAGGCAGATCCATGAATGAATGGATAGTTCATATCAATGATGGGTCACCAACGTCGATTTAAAGCATGCTTGGAATTTTTGGATAGAGCGAATTGAAAACATGAACATGGGCATTAAAACACTTGCATGACTATTCGTAGTCACAGGCGGCTTGACTATTTCCTGATGGGAATGATCGAATTCCTGAGAGGCACATTGATGTTAGGCCTTGATACCAAACATCACATTTATTCAAAATATAGGTGGGCCGCATAAGGAGTGTTTTAAATTTTAGCTAAAACCTTTATATTCACATGATGTGGTCCACCAGAATTTAAAGATAGCATGATTTTTGGTGAGTAATTTTGTCTTGGTGAGAAGAGTCAAATGGATGGATACAATAGGCCCTATGCACAACTAGCGGGCATCTCATCCTAATTCTTCCTTCTAGCATGGCCTACTTAATTGAGTTTTGGAATAGCACAATTTTTTTATTTCTAAGGTGAAGATGAAGCAGTGCTCCTTAAGGACGGCATGGATCTTATACACGAACTTGCCACTTCCTACTCATATAAACATGCCTCCTATGACTATGCATGATGAGGCTAGTGCGGTTCAATGAAAAGCACTTGTATTAAATTCCCTATGAATGGAAGTAAAAATGATCTCTTGCAGACTTCAAAACTAATAGTTGCATTGCTTTCCAAGGCTTATTTGAATAGTAAATAAGTAATAATTATTTACTTTTGTGGGCATTAGTACTATGCTAAGTGGAAAAATTTTCTAGGCCCTACCATAATTTATGTGTTTCATCTCTGTCGCCCATTCATTTTGCCATATCATTTTAAGGCAAGAGCCCAAAAATGAAGTAGATTCAAAGTTCAAATTGCCCACAATAGGAATAATTACTTCCACCATTGAATCCATTATTTTCAGTGATGTGGTCCACTTTTTTTTTTTTTTTTTTGTTAGTACACATATCCCACTGTTAGTACACACACCCACACTGTTAGCTAGTCATCTTGCAATGTTACCCACCCCCCACGTTTGGAATTGATGTAGATACTATTATTTTCACTTAGTCTACCATGGTCCCAAAGGTGTGGATCACTTGATCTTTAGAATTGCTTCATTTTTGTGCTCACCCATTAAAATGATTTGAAAAGATAAATAAACATTGTGATATAACACACACATGACGTGGGGCTCATAAAGTTTTGTTTTGAAAAGAGGGTGAAAAGTGCACTATTTTCAAGGTGGGAATTCTGCCTCTTAAAACAATTTACCTCCATTCAAGCTAGCCCAGAAAAAAACTTTGGAAATAAAAATCAAACCCGCGCATGATTTTGCACACAAACCCGTGCAAGCGTCGAAATCATTTCCAGATTTTTTTTTCCACAAAAGCTGGCATTTGTACAGATGCATTGTGAAATGTGAAAAGAGGGAATGTACCTATCAATATTTGTGGTTGTAGATAACTGTCCCTTTTACTATTCATTTCATGCTCCAAATTCAAGGGTCAATATCAGTAAGTGGTCCAAAGGGAATATGTGTCCCAAATTTCATGGGTCAATTTCATCAAGTGGTCCAAAAGGAACGTGTTAACTCATATATTTATCTATTGGGTCACAGTACATGTACGAAGGAATGGACGGTCAGAAAAATAATGCACAGTGGTCCACATTCCACATGCATGTGTTGCTCACATGATGGTGTACCACCACCACTCTGATTTTAGGTATTGGACACATCCAGACCACCCTACAACCGTCCTTGATTCGGCACACACGTGTAGCATTGGCCACGTGTGATGTGTTTGAATGTGGTTCTTTTATTGCTGTTATTATTACTCATATATTTGAATGATAATAATAATAATAATAAAATCATCTGCAAATGTTAAAAAATTCTATTATGAATTAGCATGAGATTTTTACCCAAAAATCATCAAGTTTTCTAAGTTTTTCTGAAAAAATTCTTTTTAAATTTAATAAGCTCAGCCAAGAGTTGGGTAGAAGAAAAAAGAGTATGCGTTTGTATCCTTGATTCATAAAAAGGGAAATGATCAAATGCATTATGGTAATTACCATGCCTTCAAGATGTGTGGGGTCCATTGTACGTGTGAGTTCCATCTAAACCGTTTATTAGATCCACCCTACCATTTTAGGCGTAGATACCAAAATCCAGGCTGATCCATATATAACTTGAGTGATCCACACCAAAGAAAACAATGGGGGACACCCACCATAGAAATTTCCAGATGGTATGTAAGGTCCATAGCATTGTTTATATGATGGAGCCCACCAAGGGGTCATAGACAATGCATTTCAACACTAAGGTCATGGGTTCAAGTGTGTGGGTGTTGGTGTGAGTGTTTAAAAACTAGAAAGAAAGAAAGAAAGAAAGAAGTGAGCCCATGTTAATGTATTGGTATTAGGGATGATCGTACATTGCTTCATGTGGTGTGTCCCATCCAAATTTGAATAGATGGCTGTTCATGTGTAGAATGAACATGAGGAGACACACTAAATGGACGGTATGGATTCTACATACGCATTGAGTGGGCCATCAGTTGGAACATGTGCTAATTAATTACCACACATGGTGATCGTACCGTACATAAAAGCATGGTACTAAAACATCTTGTCATTGAATTCTTCTAGTGTAGAAGGTAACATATCACATTCCAAAAATAATATCAAACCAATTCGATGTATACCAAGATTCGATATGTTCAGAACAATTAGATCAGGTCATTGAATGATGATGGAAAAGAAAATGGCCCACCATCCAAAATTCAATGGATGAAAATTATATCAAAGGCCGTGCAATGATGGTGTGATTTTGATGGTTTAAATATCAGCCACATATTTAGAGAGGTAATGCAGCAGCGGATGCTTTTGTGGTTCTAAAGTCTTCTTCCATTAAAACTTGGATTTTCCAAAACTCAAGACCCCGTCATGAATAATTTATATCTTGACACTTCAACATGTCTCTTTTGATTTTTAGCTATAGTTATGTTTTCTAAGAGAGAAATTTAAGGGGGAAATGAGATTGTGCACTTAGTAACTCAATATGCTTTTATCACACTAAGTAAATTTTGTTAAGTCCACGGTGAATGTATATTGTTTATTCACACTGTCCATCCATTTTTCCAGCTCATTTCAAAGTTGAGTCCAAAATCAAAGCATGTCTAAAGTTCAAGTGGACCACACCACATGAAACAGTGGATATACACTCAGGTCCATAGCTCAAGTGGTAGACGAGGCGAAATACACCCAGAATTTTCCAACCATAGACGTTCAACTCACATTGTCTTCTATGGTGTAGTCCATTAGAGCTTTATACATACTTCATTTTTTAGCTAAAGCCTTAAAATTATATAATAAAATGGATGGAAAGAGTGGATAAAATGTATAAAAGGGTGTAACAAGTGGTTTGGTAATCCAAACCTTTTACTATTATATCCCATCGATGATGGAATTGACATACACATCATTATCATTGCCAACACTATCTCAACTAGAGAGTGAAAAGTGTAGGAAAATAAAGAAAAACTATTACACCCGTTGTTTGTATACACATTGCAATTGAGGCGTACACGACTGTTGGATGCTATTCATAGATTGGATAGGGATTAAGACACTATGTAAAATGACAAAAACTATTTCAATGCACCTCATCTTTGAATGTTTGTATACCCAGGTCATGTTTGTACACTAACATACATGTGTATTGGGTGCACCAAGGGTTAGAAGGTTAAAATAAAAATAAAAATAAATTGATCCATTGGCCAGATCTTCTGACCATGTGATCATTGTGGTGTGGACCACCTTTTGAATAGGTTAGATATTCTAACAAGCCGACACATTGCATGAATTGAAAATGGCAGAACCGATGACACGACCACTATATGTGAGGGTAAGCATTTTACCACGCGAACTCTACATCTAAGGTAGGGGAAGAACTCCATGATGAAGGGCCAGGATTGGCCATGTTTCTATCACACATGAGTCACAATTTTTTACAATTTTTGGTGTGACCGAATTTTGTGCTCCGCATTCCGTTAAGTTTTGGCCATCTTTGGTGCTAGTGAAGGTTGCCTTGGTTGGTTTGATGTGACCTTCGGTGCAGACTAATACAGATTGCTTGAATTTGTGATTTTCATTTTCTTTTTAGTGGAGTTTTTTTTTTCTTACATAATTAAGGTTTGTTTAGAGTTTTCTAAGTTATAAAAGCTTTCTTAAACTCGTTGTTAATCATTTTTTTATTATTAAATTAAAGTTTGGCTTTTTCTCATTTTTTTTTGTTGTTGGATTCAAGTGTTCCCATTGATTTAAGGAAGTCCAGTTGCCCAAGTTTCGTAATCATTGGTCGGTCGATGCTAAAGCTGATGTTGTATGCACAGGACATCTCATGAATTGGAAGATAATGTTGTATTTTAAATGAATTTTAAAATAAAAAATGTGTTTCAAATTTGGATTTCCCTCCATGTTTCTATTTTTGAAAAAGTTTTGTCTTTTAGTGCTACTCTTTAGTCCCACATCGGAAATGAACAAAAGGAATATTAAAATTATAAGATGGAGTTTTGGCATTGGGCTTGAGACCCTTCTCAGGGGGCATGTGAATTTGGTCCGATGGGGGGGCTATGCCATTAGCTCAAATCTATGCCATTGACCACACACGCGCGCGCGCGCCCTCCCGCCGGCCGGCCGGCCGGCCGAGCCGAGCCGTAGCCGTCGCCGGGCCGGGCTCGGGCTCGGGTCTGGGTCTGGGTCTGGGTCTGGGTCTATGTGGGATTGAGATTACACTCGCGCTAAACGGTTTTCCTTGAGTATACTCGCACCTGTCTTTTTGCGCGAATTTTCAAACCAGAGAGATGCATCTGTTCGGGTGGTCACTCCTGTTGGGTTTAAACCCAACGGACCTAACCCATTTGAAGCAGTGCTTAGGCACCTTATCTCGGTCTATATATAGACCTGTCATCTCATCCATTTTTACTCTCTGAAAAAATCCATTTTCCTTCTGGTTCTTCAAAGTACTCTCTGGTTCATTACTGTTTGTCAACCGAGTTTGCAAGTGAGTCAATCACTTCGGGTTTAAGTTCTGCACGTTGGTTCGAGCCTGTGTACAGCGAGTGCACCGTTGGGACCGGGCAATAGTCGTTGTATCCTGGAGACCAACTGTCCAAGAAATCCTGTTGCATTTGGGACGCGGCCCAAGGAGGGCAGATTTGGTTTCAAGCCGAGTGACTCAGTCACGCCTCGACTCAAACACATAAGTTCTATTTTCTTTAATTTATTATTTAAATTCTGTTCTCGATTTTAATCTACTGTTTTCAGCAATTAATTCCAACAATCTTGAAACCAAATTCATTATTGTTGGAAACAGTAGATATCTGTTTCAATACTTGTTCGAAAACAGAATTATTTTCTTCTTCTTTTAACCTTTCTGAAATCAGTGTTTAACTGATTTATTGATTCTATAACTGGTTAAAAAACCGAGTCACAACCAGTTTCTTTTGTAATCAATGGCCACCATCACAGTAAACCCTACGACTGAACTGTCCAAAATCGAACCGTTCGCTGGACAGAATTTCAAACGGTGGAAACAAAAGATCAGTTTTGCATTGCAAACTCTAAAGGTCTTCTACATTCTTTCAGATTCATTTACAGTTGATCTAGCCAATGAAACTGAATTTAGAGATGTCAATAACTGTAAACATTATATTCTAAATACCTTGTCTAATGAATTATATGATATATATGTTTCTTATGAATCTGCTAAGGACATCTGGACGGCATTAGAAAAGAAATACGTGCTTGAAGATGCAGGTTCTAAGAAACATGCTATCGCTAATTTCCTTCATTATGAAATGACAGATGATAAGCCTGTCACGAACCAGATTCAAGATTATCAAAATCTGGTACATGAACTTACAATTGAAGGAATGAAAATAGATGAGGTATTCTTATCAGGAGCTCTAATTGAAAAATTACCTCCTTCCTGGAAAGAATATAAAAACAGGATGAAACACAAGAAAAATGGTATCTCTTTAGAAAATATAATCGTACATATAAGAATAGAAGAAGCCAACAGAAACAGGGATCAGATTGAGAAAGTAAACGGGTCAATATCTAAGGCCAACCTGGTTGAAACAAGTCAGGCACAAAATAACAAAAAGAAAGGAAATTGTTACAACTGTGGAAAGCCTGGTCATCATTCTAAAGAGTGCAGGCTCAAAAAGAAAACAAATGGACAATTCAAGAAGAAAGGGTCCTGTAACTATTGTAAAAAGCCTGGACATTATGAAAATCAATGTAGGCTCAAGAAAAAGAATACGAAGTCACAAGTCAATCTCACTGAAGCTGAAGAAAATCCGGACATGATTGTCGCTGTAGTGTCCGAAGTATTCCTTGTAAACAATATGGAATGGATATTAGACACCGGGGCAACTCGGCATGTATGTAAGGATCGAAGCATGTTTACCTCCTATCAGGCGACAGGGGATGAAGAACAAGTGTTCATGGGAAATGCTCGATCTTCTCCAGTTGTTGGAAAAGGAAATATTCTTCTGAAGCTCACATCAGGAAAGACTTTGTTGCTAAAGAATGTGCTACATGTGCCTGATATTCGTCGCAATCTGATCTCTGGTTCGCTGCTCAACAAGGCTGGGGTTAAACTAGTAATAGATTCTGATAAGCTTGTAATGACAAAAAATGGAACTTTCCTTGGAAAGGGCTACTGCAATGATGGTCTGTTTGTTGTAAACGTTTCATATGATAATAATAAGATGTCATCCAGTTCTGCTTATATTGTTGAATCTCTTTCATTATGGCATAGTAGACTAGGCCACGTAAATGTAGAATCCTTGAAAAGAATGAAACGAATAGGATTACTACCTGATATTACAATTGATAACATTGGAAAATGTGAAACTTGTATAGAATCCAAGTTCGCTAAGAAATCTTTTAAACTTGTTAACAGAAGTTCTGAATTATTAGAATTAATACATAGTGACTTAGGCGATTTTAGGAATCACATGTCTAGAGGAGGCAAAAGATACTATGTGACTTTCATAGATGACTATTCTAGATACACTAGAGTATATCTTCTAAGGAACAAAGATGAAGCCTTAGAATCTTTCATTACGTATAAGACAGAAGTTGAAAATCAACTTAGTAAGACTATTAGAAGACTTAGGTCAGATAGAGGAGGTGAGTATGAATCTTCACAGTTCCGAGAACTTTGTGAAAAGAGTGGAATAATTCATGAAACTACTGCTCCGTACACACCAGAACAAAATGGAATAGCTGAACGTAAAAATAGAACATTGAAAGATATGATGAACTCTATGTTAAATAGTTCTGGTTTGCCCCTAAATATGTGGGGAGAAGCCATATTATCTGCTTGTTATATTCAGAATAGAATACCACATAAAAAGACTAGTAAGACACCATATGAATTGTGGAAAAATCATACCCCTAGTTACAAACACCTTAAAGTGTGGGGGTGTTTAGCTAAAGTAGGGTTACCTGAAACCAAGAAAAGAAAACTAGGTCCTAAAACATCTGATTGTGTGTTTATAGGATATGCAGAAAATAGTGCAGCATATAGGTTTCTAGTCTTGAAATCTAAGGATAACATTCTAGATCCAAACACTATTATAGAAGCTAGAGATGCGGAATTTCTAGAAAATGTTTTTCCTATGAAGTCTAGATCCGTAGAAATAAAAGACATTATTGGATCAAATCTTACTTCAACAAGTAAAAGTATGGATATTAGTTGTGAAGAAGAACTAGAACCTAGAAGGAGTACGAGAGCTCGTAAGGAAACTAACCTAGGAGATGGGTTCTTTACCTTCTTACTAGAAGATGACCCTAAGACCTATTCAGAAGCCGTTAACTCTCTTGATGCATCATTCTGGAGAGAAGCTATAAAAGATGAATTAGAATCGATTATATCTAATAACACTTGGGAACTTGTAGATCTTCCTCCTGGAAACAAACCTATAGGGTGTAAATGGGTGTTTAAGAAGAAGCTTAAACCAGATGGATCTATAGATAAGTTTAAGGCTAGATTAGTCGCAAAAGGCTTTAAACAAAAAGAAGGATACGATTATTTTGATACCTACTCACCTGTAACGAGAATTACAACGATTAGGGTATTAGTAGCAATCGCATCTATATACAAGCTAGTAATACATCAAATGGATGTTAAAACAGCTTTTCTAAATGGAGAATTAGAAGAGGAAATCTACATGGAACAACCTGAGGGTTATATAACTCCTGAAAAAGAACACAAAGTTTGTAGACTAATTAAATCTTTATATGGCTTGAAACAAGCTCCTAAACAATGGAATGAAAAATTTGACAACGTCTTAAAGTCAAATGGATATCTTGTTAATGATGTGGATAGATGCGTATATAGCAAATTCACTGATAATGATGGTGTGATAATATGTTTATATGTTGATGATATGCTTATATTTGGAACTAATGTTGATCTAGTTAATTCAACCAAACATCTCCTGTCTTCAAACTTTGATATGAAAGACCTAGGAGAAGCAAGTATGATATTAGGTATTCAGGTAATCAGAAAAGATGATAATATTATTTTGTCTCAATCTCACTACGTTGAGAAAATACTAAAAAAGTTTAATCACTTTGACTGTTTACCTGTTAGTACACCATATGATCATACTGTGCATCTCAAAAAGAATACAAGAAGTAGTGTATCTCAACTTGAGTATTCTCAATTAATTGGAAGCCTAATGTATCTGATGAACTGTACTAGACCTGATATTGCATATGCAGTAGGTAGGCTAAGTAGATATACACATAATCCTGGATATGATCATTGGAATGCATTGAATAGAGTACTGAAATATCTAAAATGTACTATTGCATATGGCATTTGTTATACAGGTTATCCTCATGTATTAGAAGGATACAGTGATGCCAATTGGATCACTGATTCAGATGAAACAAAATCCACAAGTGGATATGTTTTTACTTTTGGTGGAGGTGCAATATCCTGGAAGTCTACTAAACAGACTTGTATTGCTCGGTCTACCATGGAGTCCGAGTTTGTCGCTTTAGAAAAAGCAGGTTCAGAAGCTGAATGGCTTAGAAATTTGTTAACAGATATACCGTTGTGGCCAAAACCTGTGTCTGCTATTTCTATACATTGTGATTGTCAAGCAGCTATTGCCAGGGCCAAGAGTAAGATATATAATGGCAAAAGTAGACATATTAGACTGCGACATAACATTGTGAGACACTTGTTGAATGATGGAGTCATAACTATTGACTTCGTAAGATCAGAAAAGAATCTGGCAGATCCTCTGACCAAAGGACTATCTAAAAGATTAGTCATGGAAACATCGAAGGGAATGGGGCTGAGCCTAACCGAATGAGCTACCAGTGTCGGCAACCCAACCTATACAAGTGGAGATCCCATGCGATAGGTTCAATGGGTAAACAACAAGACACTAGGAGACTGGGAAGCACTGCAGAGAACTTGCCCCTTCCTATGGTGTAGGCAGTGCAAACAGCAACGTATGAGAGGATGAGTTTTTGAACTCTTAATGAATCCATGACCACTAGTGGTATGTATCCAGTTGCTGTGTACATTGGAATGGAATTCACCTATATGAGTGTGGAAGTGGGGCCGCTTCCTATGAGAATATATAGGCCGTTTCTCTAGAGCACTCATGAAAATCCAGGTAAAGGTGCATGGCCAAAATGGCACCAAACCGCAGAACCAGCTGTAGCCGAAAAGTTGTGTGAGTGGCATGTATGGCCGTTTACACTTAAAGGGTCAGGTTAAAGACCGATAGTCACCTGATTCCTGTAAACCTGTCTTGCTTACTCTAAATGTCGATTAAAGTCGGATAGATATCGACACTATTACACAACTTTTCTAACTGATACCGAAGTGTTTTGAATTTGAAACATGTGGTGGATTGTTGTATTTTAAATGAATTTTAAAATAAAAAATGTGTTTCAAATTTGGATTTCCCTCCATGTTTCTATTTTTGAAAAAGTTTTATCTTTTAGTGCTACTCTTTAGTCCCACATCGGAAATGAACAAAAGGAATATTAAAATTATAAGATGGAGTTTTGGCATTGGGCTTGAGCCCCTTGAGACCCTTCTCAGGGGGCATGTGAATTTGGTCCGATGGGGGGGCTATGCCATTAGCTCAAATCTATGCCATTGACCACACACGCGTGCGCGCGCGCCCGCCCGCCGGCCGGCCGGCCGGCCGAGCCGAGCCCAGCAGTAGCCGTCGCCGTCGCCGGTGCCGGGCCGGGCTCGGGCTCGGGCTCGGGCTCGGGTCCGGGTCCGGGTCCGGGTCTGGGTCTGGGTCTGGGTCTGGGTCTATGTGGGATTGAGAGTACACTCGCGCTAAACGGTTTTCCTTGAGTATACTCGCACCTGTCTTTTTGCGCGAATTTTCAAACCAGAGAGATGCATCTGTTTGGGTGGTCACTCCTGTTGGGTTTAAACCCAACGGACCTAACCCATTTGAAGCAGTGCTTAGGCACCTTATCTCGGTCTATATATAGACCTGTCATCTCATCCATTTTTACTCTCTGAAAAAATCCATTTTCCTTCTGGTTCTTCAAAGTACTCTCTGGTTCATTACTGTTTGTCAACCGAGTTTGCAAGTGAGTCAATCACTTCGGGTTTAAGTTCTGCACGCTGGTTCGAGCCTGTGTACAGCGAGTGCACCGTTGGGACCGGGCAATAGTCGTTGTATCCTGGAGACCAACTGTCCAAGAAATCCTGTTGCATTTGGGACGCGGCCCAAGGAGGGCAGATTTGGTTTCAAGCCGAGTGACTCAGTCACGCCTCGACTCAAACACATAAGTTCTATTTTCTTTAATTTATTATTTAAATTCTGTTCTCGATTTTAATCTACTGTTTTCAGCAATTAATTCCAACAGATAAAAGATCAGTATTTAGTCCTTTTTAAGTTGAACATGAAATCTTTTCTCTTCTTAATCATCCACCTGGCTGTAAATCATACGGTCAATACAAGTCCATAGATGATGGGCCACAACAAAGCGATCACATAGATTGCTTAAACATAGGCCTCACTTGTTGGAATGGGAAACCCCTGTCTACTGTGCAAGGGACCCCAAGAGAACGAGTCCTATGCAACACCTGCTGTTGGAAGGGCATATAGAACCTGAGATGTTTAGGGCCCACCATATAATGGAGGTAACAACCACTCTGGACATAGATTGCACCACCTTATGTTAACCGTACATAACAAAAACAAGCACAATTCAAGACCCAGGTGGGCCACACCATGGTAATATTTTAAATCACTACTAAAACTATGGATCCAAAACTCATGCCATGTGGCCCACCTGAATTTTAGATCATGCTGATCATTGGAATGTCTCTTCATCTCGGTGGGATTCACCTTATGAACGGATTGGATGACATAAAACCAGCGGATAAAACACATACATCAGTGGGCCCCACATAATCCTGACACTAGGGCTCTATGGAGCCCACCATAATGTATGTGTTTTATCCATGCCGTCCATCCATTTTGAAATATAATTTAAGGTGATGAGTCCAAAAATAATTCAGATAAAATATTTAAGTGGACCACACCATAGGAAACAGTGGGGATTAAACGCATATCGTTGAGGACCACAGAAGTTTTGGATCAAGCTGATATTTATGTTTTCCCTTCATTCAGGTATATGTTACCTTATGAACAGGTTGGTTGGATGGCAAATAAACATCACGGAGGACATTAGGAAGGTTTCAACCGTGGGCGTCATTGTCACCAATGGCTTCCTTTGTGGTCCACTTGAGCCTTCGATCTGCCTATTTTTGAGTTCATAACATAAAATAAAAAATGAACGGACGGCGTGGATAACACACATCATGGTGGGCCCCACTGTTCCTCAGCCAGGACCGTCCGTCTCTTGCCAGGTCCTGGCTTGGGGTGGTACGCAATCCCGACGCAATCCGGATGCGACTCTTCCAACAACACGCGTTGCAGAGGATTTCGGTACAGCCCCGAGTGCTTTCATGGACAAAACAAAGGTTCACAAGTATCAATTTGTGGGGGTGAAATGTCACTTTTGGAGGGTTACTTTATCAATTTCAAGGGTATTGATATCAATTTTCTGACTTTGAGCAGAAAAGGATGGGAATGCATGATAATCCATATTCATGAACGTGCACGTCAATCCAAGTCGTCCAAATTATTACTACAAATTTAGATTCCATAAATCAGATTGATTGGACTTTTCTAATTTGTGGTTATAGAATAGTGACCGTTGAATACTTACTATCTGTTTGATGTGATTTTATACTATCACACATCAATCTGAGACCCACTGCTTCCACGGTTTTGGACTGGATCCACGTATGCCACGTGTGCACTAGGTCCATGCATGAGTACAGGTGGACTGGACATACTCTACCAGCGGATGATACGATAGATCGCGAATCAGCGGATACCTTCGATCTGTGTGAGGCCCAACGTGATGCGTTAGTTCCATCCAACCCGTCCATCTAATGATCCTAAAAATTATACCCGTAGATCCATAAATACAACCTGATCGATAAAATAATTGGGCCACACCAAACAGAAAAATGGGGGACACTAGCCTAGAGTAGAAATTTCAAGATGGAAAATGGAGTGCATTGTGTTATTTATATGTCATCCAAGCCATGCATCGTGTGAGATCAGGAAGGATCAAGGTACGTACCTTAAATTGAGGCATTCCAAAATTTAGATGGGCCACACCAAATAAATATATAGGCTGTAGGCATGGTGGTACATTTCTCCCTGGGATGTGTTCCAACTAGCTCTGAGATTATAATTCTCGGGATGTACGGTTCTCATGTGGAGTATCATCCGACTAACGTTTTGGATTCTACACAAACATCACGGGTGGGACCCACAAAGCTCGAAATGCACGGTAATTCGCATGCGTTGGAAAGCATGTAATCGCATGTGATCATTTCCCCGGACGGGGTAGCTTCTCGGTCTTAATATTCGGGATATTGCTGGTCGAGGAGAAACTTAAGGAAATTCCACGTGTCATGGTCTTATTGGACCTGGACTGTTGGTGGGGCCCACCATGTTATCCCAATTGCGGACAGATCAGCACGGAGGACAACAATCATGACTAGTCGCTGTTGGAGGAGATGACGTGGCGCGTTGGCAGCCAAGATTTTAGCTCCCGAGAGTTGGAGACGCCGCAGCCACATGTTTGAGTGGCGGAGGCATCCAATGAGAAGAGACGAACGGTCGTGATTATTGACGTCACATCAACGGCTGGAATAGTCAGGAAAAAGTGGAAAAACTCAATAATTATCCTTGAGGGCCTGATATAGTTACTCGCAGATATAGGATGACGAATCTTACTCTCACCGTACGTGCAAGTGTTTCTCACGTGCGTTAATGATCTGTTCTGTTCATTTGACTGTGATTATCATCAGATGGACCAAAAATGAAATTCTCACGTGGACCGTTCATTTCATCTTAGAAGTGTGGCCATCTGTATGATCTGGACGGACCAGGTTTTCGGCTATAGGGTATCAACTTCATGACACGCCTGATGAACAAATTGGATTCCACTTACACGTGCCGGGAGGCACAATGGTGAGAGTAGTATTTAGAATCATACTCGCGAGTAGGAATCGCATTTCGGTCTTCGTTCACCCGCCCTCTGACGGAGTCGATTCTATTTCTAGCGGGAGGCGGATTTCCTGTGCGCACACGGCGGCAGGAAGTTCCTGTGGTCGGAAGCTGTGTGGAGCCCACGGAGATTCTTGTAACAAATCCACTCCGTCCATCAGTTTTATAAGATTCCAATAGATCGAATTTATTAAAATAATACAGATCAAAAAATCTTATGGGACACACCAAACGAAACAGTGGGAACGGAAACATCCACCGTTGAAACATTCCTGGAGCGGATCATGATGTTTATATTCAAATCTAACCGTTCGTAGAGTTATTACCACTCAGATGAACTATAGTCACAAATATCAACCTGACACAAGACTTCCGTGGCCCCTGCGAAATTTCCAATGGTAGGCATTCAATCCCTGCTCTTTCGTGTGGTGTGGATCACTTACATTTTGGATCTGCCTGTTTTTTTAGAATCCTTTTCTATTGTGGTCTTATGAAACGGATGGACGGAATGGATTTTTCACGGTCATCTCTGTTGGCTACCCACAGGCTTACCACCACAGGAACTTGGGAGTCCAAGGATTCTTTTGCGGTACATTGCGAGTAATACTCGCAGCAGCTGCGCGTGCGTATGCTTACCAGTTACCACACATGCCAATGTGAATCACGTGTGAGATATATGAAGCGTCGTTATCATAAAAACCTTTTTGGACCACTCATCCGTTCCCTTACACATATATGCCCAATTGGGACCGTCAGGTATACTCGTCCTACGGCTCAGATCTTCTGCACACTTTGGAGCACATGGTAAGTGAACCACTCCTATTATTGGATGAATTAGCCGAGTTAGAAGCTATGTGGGGCCGACAAAGATTCCTGTGACAAATCCACTCCATCCATCAGTTTCTGAAGACCACAATAGGGTAGGTATCCAAAAATCAGTCAGATCTAAAACTCAGGTGGGTCACACCACGGAGAAATGGTTAGGACAGAAAGGCCCACCATTTAAACTTTCCCTGAGCCGACTATGATGCTCATATGCCATCGAAAACGTTCCTAGAGTTATTACCACCGTAGATACAAATATCATTCTCATACGAAACTTATGTGGCCCCACAAAATATCTAATGGTAAGCATTTTATCTTCCTTGTTTCATGTTGTGTGGCCCACTTAAATTTTGGATTTGCCTGATTTTTTAAATCCTATGCTATTGTAGTCTTTTGAAACTGATGAACGGAGTGGATTTATCACAGTCATCTCTGTGGGTCCCACATACACCACAGGAACTTTGGGCACAGGCAAGTTGCGTCGAGTCCAAATCCTCTGTTGGCTGCCAAACAGGAATGCAATGTTTAATGCATTTTCATTGGTCGACATCACACCGTATGACATTAGTGTGATTAGATTGCACTGATGTGGGAGCGAATTAGATGTTACCCCGGTAACACCTTAGTGGGTGTTACTCCTACTGTGTGGGGCCCATCGTGATGTATGTTTTATATATCTATTCCGTCTATCTGTTTTCCCATATTATTTTAGGATATAATCCAAAAACTTAAGAAGATTCAAATCTCAGATGGACAATACCACTAGAAACAGTGATTAATAACCATTAAAAACGTTTTGTAGGCCAAAAAAGTTTTGGATCAATCTGATATTTATATTTTCCCTTCATCAAGACCTTATTGACATTATCAAGAGCTTGGATTGCAAATAAACATTACCAAAACCTTACCATGGGCTCTTTGGTATTTTTAATGGTGGGGCACTCAATCACACTGTTTTCAGTGGTATGGTCCACTTGAGATTTGGATCTGAATAATTTTTGGAACCTTCTCATAAAATGGGCTGTATAAACAGATGGACGGAGTGGATATACAAAATATCATCCATGTGGGCCATACGGTAGGGGTGACACCCACTAAGCTGCTCCTGGGGTAACACCTAATTCGCGCCCCACTGAGGTGTGATCGGGTTGCAGCCTAGTGATAACGTGGATCAATAAAAAAGCTCCAAAAAGAGTTTTCGTGCTTGGAGCCAACTGAGGATCCAGATTCCGTCCGGTTAGATGAGAGGTAATGCGCCATGAGTCAAAAAGCACTTCCCCCTTTTAGAGGGAGGAAGCGGATTGCCCGTGATCCGAATCTGTAGGGACCACTTTGATATATTAGTTTTAGACTAAGTTGCCCGAAAATGAGCTGGATCTAAAGCTGATGTGGACCACACCACATTTTAGGGTATGTGCCTAAAAATAAGCAGATCAAAGATCAAGTAGACCATATTAGAGGAAATAATCGGGATTGAACACTGAACGTTGAAAACTTCTTGGGGGCCACAGAAGTTTTGGATCAAGCTAATTTTTTTCCCAAAATGACCTTATGGACATGTTAGTAGAAAATAAATATCATGGTCGGCCCAAGGAAGGTTTCAACGCCCCACCATTTCCTTCTGGTCCACTTGATCTCTAGATCTCTCTCATTTTTTGGCACATGTCCAAAAAAGAACTGGAAATATTGATGGACGGCGTGGATGAAACACAGTAATGAAAATTAGAATAAACGGAATCATGGGAAATGCTTACAATCTGATCCGTTAAAAGCATGGGGCCATACAATGAAAATTAGACAGAGCGTCAAAATTTGAGGAATTTACTCATCAGATAGGCAAAAACATACATTGAGTTAAACATCGGCTGTCCATTAATTTCTGTAGTGTACCCATCCTGTTTTTCTCCCCATATGATATTCATTGTAGGGCTAATATTTTCAACGGTTTAGATGTTATACACGTGACAAGTCAGGGTTAAATAAATCATCATGATGATTTGTGAATTTTCTCTTGATTTGCAAAGTGCACGCGGATGTACAAGCAGCACCATTGAATTGCTTGAGGCTCGAAAAGCTAGGCGGGGCCCACCTTGATGATCCATCTATTTTTGCCGGCTCAGGTTAAGACATGAGACGACGCGACTGGGAAAAGTGGGGAGGGAAATGCCTACTGATGAGACCTTCTTCCACCATCACTACTGATGAGACCTTCCTGGATTCCACCTTCTTTTTTATGTCCATCAAACAAACCTTCGTAAGGCCATTCCTACAGGGATGAACTGAAAAATACAAAAACATCCGCTTGATATGAATCATTGAGCAGTCAGTCTCCAATTTTTCCTATCATATGGCCCATTAGAGTTTTGAATTTACCAATCATTTAGAAACTTTGTATCTAAAATGAATTGAAATTCAGAGAATCAACAAAAATTAGTATATTTAGTTGTGTTTAATAGCTTGTAATTGAAATGCATGGGAATCTAAAAAATATGAATACATCTATATTCACAAAACCTAAATTTAATAAGCTAAATCAACTTTGATAACCCAAATTACTGCACATATGTGATATTTGATAGAATGATTATAATAAGCTCATTCAAACACATATTTTGACAAAAAAAAAATAAAGAAATTGCAAGTCTTGGGTGGGCTACAAATATAAAGATTATAAATGAGTGACTCACTAACATTTTTAAATGTCAATTTAGACTACCAATGCTTGAACAGTTTAGATCATTATATTAGTGTGATTTTAATGATGGCTAATCAGCATGCCATGCGTACAATGAATTACTCAGGCAATTTTCCTATCATTTTAAGCCAACTTATATTTCACACTAATTACACAATGGCTTATTTGTTTTGCCAACAACCATGATTACATGGCTTGTTTGGTTGACGAGAATAAATGGCATGAAATTGCATTAGATGGAATAAGCCCTATTATTGCATAATGATTGCATGTCTAGAAATACAATGGTATCTAGAGGGTCCAAATAATCCCACATTTAGGATCAAAGTCTTCCTTTGGGGAAAACATTCTATTAAGTTAAACCCATGTTCAGTGGACCATGGAATTATAATCAATGGACCAGATTTACAATTGATGTCTACCACTTGTACACATATGTAACTAAACTATCACATATAAAGGGCACATATGTATGGATAGCATGGATAAAACACATGCACCAATGTGAGGATAAAAAATGTAATGGATTTCCAAATCCACTAGAAATCTCGCACTATTTACTTTTGATATTAAATGATATAATACCTAGGTTAATCCAATCCTTCTAGTCATTTTCAAATGAAGGATGGAATTTGCATGGGACCGAATGCAACTTCGTACCACCGAAATCCACCTAATCCCATGTTCTAAACAGACCCCAAGGAATTGTATTATTATTGTGATTTTATTACCACCAAACCAAACATAGAATTGTTAGTCCACTGTAAATGTATTTATGAGACTAAGTAAATAAATTTATAATCATTACACTTTTACATGACATTATTATGAAAATCTCAAATCTAAATAGTAAGACAATGTGTTTTGGTGATAGTTTAATATATATTAATATAAAAATGTCAACATTATAATTTTTGTTGGAAAACGGACACCTCAAATCAGTTGCACAGGGACCATCGGCCGGCCGGCCGGTCATAGTGAATATACAAAGCCAACATGCTGGACTGTTTTTAGGCCATCCGGCCTGCTGGCCAGACGACCGATCAGCAATTTCCTATTACAAGTTGGATTCTTGCGCGGTGTTGCGCAAAAAGGTTTCTAATTCCGTTTTTTCTGCCTATTTAAGAGGTATTATGGGATTAGAGGTATCAAAGGTTGCAAAGGGGATTGAGAGAGCTTCTACGTGAGAGAAAGAACTTAAAGAAGAGGGTTTTCTTCTTGGGGAAGCTTCGATTTTTCTTGTGGGCTTGGGTTTTTGGGTTTTGGATTTCATCTCTTGTAACTTTTGATATTACAGTGGATTAGTGTTGCTTTGTGCTGTGGTTTTTTACTCGTGAGGGGTTTTTCCATGTTAAATTCGGATTGTTTATGTGTGGGTGGTTGCATGCATTGTGATTGCATTGTGTTGTTTGTTTAATTCAATTTGCTGCTTGCATTCGGCTTTGCTTCCGCTGCGGGCCTTCTTATCCTAACAACTATTGTTGGTTTGTCCCACAACGATTGGGAGGGGGGAAGGATATATATGTGTTTATATATGTTGGGGTTCCTCCACCTAATAGGTTAGCCTTTTGGGTGTGACACAACAATTTTAACGTTAATAAACCAAATATAAGAATCGGCAGTCAAATGTAAATATTAACAAGAGACATGTAAAGTAATTCGTGATAATTGCATATTTTTTAAGAGAATTTTTTTTTTCATTTTTATTATTTTCATTATCTTTGATTACACATGCCAAACTTACGAAAATGCGCATTTACACCCACTTACTTTCAAACATACTTAGGTGCCGTTTGGTAAAATGAAAAATAAAGATTGAAAATTAATTTAAGTGCTAAAAACTTAAAGTGTTGAATTTTAGTACTTATAAGTCCTAAACAATCTGTTTGGTAATTTGTCTAAAAAATGTCCTGATATCTAAAATAAAGTATTTTCCTTCTTATAAAAAAAAATTTGTTTAGTAAATACAAGCCATAAATGTCTAAAAGTTGACAATTTATCATATTTGCCTCTATTGTCTCAATTTCTATTTTTTTTAATAAAGCATTAGACAAAACTTATTATTATCATGCCACCAAATTTGGCACACCTATATCCTATTCATGTTGGGATTGTCTCACATTGGATGATGAAAGGAGCTTCATATATCCTGGGGTCTTTCCACCTAAAGGGTTAGCCTTTTGTGTGTGACACAATTAGTATCAAAGCGAGGGTTATCCGTCTAAGGCCCATGGCGAGGGGGGTATGCCGAGATCAAGTTCCGAGAGCCATGCCCAAGCCCAGGTCCCACAAGCGGGAGGGGGTATACCGAGATCAAAGTTTCGAGAACCCCAGGGGTCTCTCCACCTAAAGGGTTAGCCTTTTGGGTGTGACACAATAATTCATATACATCTCTCAAACACAATCTTTTGATTGATAAATCATGTACTATATTCTTTTTTATAGAATAATTATAACGCTTCGATTGGTGTCCTTGAATTGGACAACTAAAATCTCATATATTAATTGATAAATGTTGATTTAAAGGTTATTAATTGATGAATGTTGATTTAAAGGTTAGGCCCCATATTAACAACATTGTTAATCATGAAATCAATGGGCTCATTTATACGAACAAAAACTGAGATATGAACCATACTCAGGTGAAGCATAATATAACTCTCATTGTCGAGAGATAACTCAAATTACCTAGGAGAGGATTAGGTATTACATGGGTAGCATGTTAATAGGTGTTACCCTTACCGTGGGGCCCACCTTGATTAATGTGTTATATATCCATGTTGTTCGTCAAATTATCTAGATCATTTTAGGATGTGGTTCCAAAAAGTAAGCAAATCCAAATCTCATGTAGACCACACCACAAGAAACCTAAGGCCCACCATAATGTTCATTTTTCATCAAAATTGTTGATAAGATCAAACAGACCTAGATGAAGGGATAATACAAAGATTAGATTGATCTAAAAAAATTTATGGCCCACAATAAGTTTTTAATGGCTAATCACCACATTTTTCAATGGTATCCACCTGAGATTTGGATCCGCTGAAGTTTTGGGATAAGTCCTAAAATGAGATGTAAAAATCAAAAGAAAGCATGGATGTATAATACATTCATCAAGGTGGGGCCCATTCGTGATATATGATACACCCGTTCATTTTTTGTCTCATGTCCTAAGATGAGCTCACAAAAGGGACGGATTGGGTGGGTTTCTCACAAATGGATAGGTGGGCTTATATGCCCACCATACTATTCATATGGGGATGAATTGAAAACACAAATATTAGCCTGATTAAAATCTTTTATAGTCCCACGGATATTTTAAGTGTGGACATTCAATCCTCATGTTTTCAGCCCACTTGACTCTTGGATCCTGTTTATTTTTTTGTCTCATGTCATAAAATTAACTCACAAAACGGAGATTGGGTGAATTTCTAACAAACGAATGAATTATGCCATCCATACTATTCATGACGTCATTCCTAGTGGGGATGAACTGAAAACACAAATATTGCTCTGATTCAAAACTTCTGTGTCCCCATGAATATTTCAACTCTATAAGTTCAATCCCCACGTTTTAGGCCCACTTTAGTTTTAAATCTAACTCATATTTTATTACACGTCCCAAAATAATCTTAAAAAACAGATGAACAGGTCAATTTTTCATGAACATCAGCCCGCGTAGGAACTTCGTGCCAAAAGGCTTTGTTTCCTCGGATGCCTTTCCTAGAAAGTTCCTGCGCTTGGATGCTAAATGGGCCACTGTGATGTTAATGAGAAATTCACTCCGGCCATCTGTTTTACTAGATCATTTTAGGACATTCCACCAAAAATGAAGTGCATCATAAACTCAAGTGGGCCATATAAGAGGAAAAACGGGAGATTCAGTGATCACCGTTGAAACATTCATGTCGCTAAATGAATTTCATATTAGGCTAATTTTTTAGTGATTTCACTTAATCCAGCCGACCCCACCCCAAGTGTGCTCCTGAGTCCACAGGCCGCCCCACTCGAGCCCGGTGTGAAAATGCCCCCGCATTATTCACCCCCGGTGAGGAGTTTCGAACACGAGACCTCCCGCTCTGATACCAATTTGATGCAGGACAACTAACCACTTGCTCTAAAAGCTCGAACTGTTAGAGTGTGGCGAATTAATCCCTTTATCTCATAGCCCAGGTTGAGAGGGCCCCGAATCCACGAGTTCACCTCAGGGCCCCGAATCCACGGGTCACCCTAGGCCCTCGGTCGAATCCTCCTAGGTGGGCCCCGAATCCACGGGTGGGTCCGAATCCACGGTCCCCCTGAATTCACAAGCGCTGAGTCCACAGCCGACCCCACCAAGTGTAAATGAACTTATTAACGGTTTGGATGTCATATAAACATCAAAGTGGAGTCCAGGGAGATTTCAATGGTAGAAAACTCTTTCCCTAGTTTTCCCTCTCGTATGGCCCACTTGAGCTTTGGATCCACTTCATTTTTTTTCTCATTTATCCTAAAATGATCTCTCAAAACGGACGGACATGATGGATTTCTAAAAAAACATCACGGTATGCCCCACCTAGCATCCAAGCGCAGCGAAAGGCTATGTTAGGAAACCCGCATCCTGTCGGATGGGAACGGAAGGCAGGTAACAGCTTAGTGGGAGAGGCCGGGCTGTGGGGCCTACCTCAATGTATTTGTTGTATATCCAGACCGTCCATCCGTTTTTTCAGTTCATTTTAGGGAATGGTCCAGAAACTGAGGCAGATATAAATCTTATGTGGAGCACACGATAGGAAAACAGTGGTGATTGAACGAACTTTCTACGGCCCCAATGCAATGTTTATTTGCCATCCAACCTGTTGAAAAGGTCACACAGGCCTTTGTGAATGGAAAACACAATAAGAAGCTTGTCCCAAAACTTCTATGGGCCCCCAAGAAGTTTTTCATGGTAGGAATTCAATCCCTATACTGTGTGGTCCACATAAGATTTGGATCTGCCTCATTTTTTGTAATATACCCTAAAATGATCTGAAAAAACGGATGGACAGTGTGGATATACAACTCATACATCGAGATGGGCCCCACTGTCAGCGCCTCACCCAATCCGCGCCCCTATTGGAACATAATCGTTGATACGAATGTACTTAGAAATGGTACATCATAAAAAAAAAAAAAAATCAATCCAAGCCGTTAAAATTGTGGAACGCACTTTAGATAGATAACAAACGTAAAATCAGATAAACTGAAAGGTTGAACTCTGATTTATGTACATTTGTTTCTTCATCAAGTACCGTCAGCTCGTATGCATCTAAACCGTTCATTAAGTGTTTTCATTTCAGATAATTAAAAAAGTGGAATCATTGTACCTTTTGGCTCAGATTAGACGGATAAATTTGATTTTGCTTGCTGGATATACAATTTAGTAGTGCGTGTGTATCAACTACCACACTCGGCCAGAGTATCAAAACCTTTCACATGAATTATCCAAAAAAGTGGGTCCCAAAAGTTAAAAAGAAAAAAGAAAAAAAGTGAGGTTAAGATATTGTTTCAAAGCGGAGAATGGAATCTCTATAAATGCCAAAGAGATTAGGCTTGTTTTCAAGGATTTTGAAAAGGCCTCTCTCTCTCTCTCTCTCTCTCTCTCACAGGGCAGTGCTTCAATGGCTGCTTCAGTCAAGAGCAATAGCAGGCTTTCTCTAGCCATGGAGAGAACTGGCCAATGGTAATTAAAGACAACTTCATGGGCCTTTTTTTGTGTCTTTAGTATGGTTTTTTTATTTTTATTGATTTTTTTTAGTATATTTGAAAATAGAAATATGGTTTGATTGATTTTGCTTTCTAACGCTATGTTGAATTGGAAAAAAAAATGGGTTTTTAAAATTTTTTTTCTTATATTTGAAAATTTTCATGCAACATGCTTTTGAAATTCATGGAATTTTGTTGAACTTTGTAGCCATGGGTTTTTAATGTTGTTCTCTCTCTCTCTCTCTCTCTCTCTCTCTCTGGGCAGTGCTTCAATGGCTGCCTCAGTCAAGAACAATAGCAGGCTTTCTATAGCCACGGAGAGAACTGGCCAACGGTAATTAAAGACAACTTCATGGGCTTTCTTTTGTGTCTCTCTAGTATTGGTTTTTTTTAATTGATTTTTTTAGGATACTTGAAAATATAAACATGGTTTGATTGATTTTGCTTTCTAATGCTATGTTGAATTGGAAAAAAAGATGGGCTTTTTTTTATAATTTTTTTCTTATATTTGGAAATTTTTCATGCAAGATGCTTTTGAAATTCATGGAAGTTTATTAAACTTTGTAGCCATGGGTTTTTAATTTCTCTCTCTCTCTCTCTCTGGGCAGTGCTTCAATGACTGCCTCAGTCAAGAGCAATGGCAGGCTTTCTCTAGCCATGGAGAGAACTGGCCAATGGTAATTAAAGAGAACTTCATGGGCTTTCATTTGTGTGTCTTTAGTATGGGTTTTTTTTTTTTAGTATATTTGAAAATATAAACATGTTTTGATTGATTTTATTTTTAATGCTATGTTGAAGGGGGAAAAAAGATGGGTTTTTTTAAAAAAAAAATTCTTATATTTGGAAATTTTTCATGCAACATGCTCTTGAAATTCATGGAATTTTTTGAACTTTGTAGCCATGGAGTGATCTGGCAAAATGGTGATTAAAAAGAAAATCATGGCCTTTTTTGTTTATTTATTGAATTCTGTTTTAGCGTATTTGAAAATAGTAAATGGGTTTGATGGAGTTTGATTTTTAATACCATATTTAAGAAATAAAATAATGAGTTTTAATGATTTAGTTTTCTTATTTTTTATTTTTTACTTTTTATTTTTTTATGGTTTTTATTGAATTTCGTTTGTCTTATTTTCTTTAATATCTTTTGCAGGGTTTTTTCTCAAGAGATTCCAACAGATGTAGTAGTGGAAGTTGGGGAGGCCATTTTCTCTCTCCATAAGGTAAATTTTTAGATGATCCAGACTGTTAATGTAGTGGGGTCCATTGAATACGGGGGATGTCCCAAAATTCATCAAGATTGGAAGATCCTAGCCATCAGATCTTTGTCTTTTTCTGGGGAATGTTGCTGTATTTTCTTCTTGACCGTTTATTTATTTGAGATTGATGAATTGGGTTTAGAATCTCTAGTCTTGGGGATTAATTTCTGGGTTATTTCCCATCCACACAAGGATCACAAATCAACGGTCTGGATGATAATACATAGGCCTGATTTATACAATTTGGCAATGATATCATCATTTATACGTAGATGTGAAATACATATGTAATTCGCTCGAGGGGAGACTGAAGAGGCAATTTGTGGTATTTATGTGAGATCCGGGCCATTCGTCAGCTGGGTCCCATCTTTGGCATGCCGCTGCCCACCTGATGAGTGGACTACCTGAACTTTGGTCCTGGTTATGTTTACTCTGGAACCCACCAGATGAATGTCCTGTATCTTGATATGCATCGAGGATTAGCGCCGTCCATCAGGCTGATCTACTCATCAGGAGGGCCAAATCTCCATTGTATCGATTCAGCTGTCCATCTTGTTTAGACGCTATGGTTCAGATGGCGAATAGACCGGCCAGATTTTGGGTCAGGGCATCCATGGTGGGGCCTAATTGATGGACGGTTCGGATGGTCAAAGTAGATGCCACGTCGTAACACGCAAGGCTTGCACTTAGGTGTGGGATCAGCAGATCTCCGTAGTACTATGTTAAGGATCCAACTGATCCAGACCATTGATCTGATGGCCAGATAATGGATGGATCAATCCAACAAATCTCCTTGATGTGATGAACTTGGCCCTGAGATCAGGGGCTCAAATTATTATCTACATACAAACCGACGAATGGGTGGCTAGGATCTCGCAGTCGATTTCATGGCATGGGCGAATCTAAGAGCACTGAATCATATCTCTTGATACAGTGGATAAATTTCTAAATATTTTATTGCAATAAAGTTGACCTACGCATTCATCTGAACCGTTCAATCACCAATTACAGTCTTAATAGGCCATGGCCCAGTTAATGAATGGTTAAGAACATTCCACCTAGAAGTACGGATTTCACCGATTGTGGTCAAAATCATTAATACACTGAATTTCGTTGTGTAGTTTATAAACAATCGTAGTTTTAAGACTGGTCTGAGATGGGTGGGACTTGGACTCGGTGGAGCCCGATCCGGTTCGACTCAGCGAGTCATGACTCGGCTCAGTGCTGAACTAGGTGATCCAAGTTGCTGAGTCTTTAACCATATATAACATCATTATCGTTTTCATTTCTAATATATTTTATTTATTTTTTGCTGGGCCAGTTCATGCTCGTTGCTAAGAGCGGATACATCAGGAAGCTGATCATGGACTCAGATCAACCCGATCTGACCCGTATCGAGCTTCCAGGTGTTCCTGGTGGGCCTGAGATCTTTGAGAAGGCTGCTAAATTCTGTTATGGTGTCAACTTTGAGATAACCGTCCACAATATAGCGGCACTCCGATGTGCCGCGGAGTATCTCGGGATGACGGAGAAATATTGCGAAGGTAATCTCACCGGTCGAACGGAGGAATTCCTTGCATGTGTTGGCTTGACGAGTTTAGTGAACACTGTCGCTGTTTTGAAATCTTGCGAGAGTCTGCTTCCAATGGCCGAAGAGCTGAAGATAGTGCAACGATGCGTAGATACCGCAAGCATTAAGGTCGATACATTTTCTTATGATTTTAGAATATTATCTGGAAATGATTTTTTTTTTTTCAGTAGCATTTCTAATTTAATTATGCTGTGTTTGTTATTTAAATGCATTTATATGTGATTTCAAAAAAAATCTTATGCTTAAAAACAATTTTTAGGTTGTTTAGAAAATTAATTTATTTCGCATAATCATCCCAGCAGAGGAGAACAGCACTAGGACACCTGTTTTATGCACTACACCAAAGCTCTTCAGACCCACCATATATTGCATATATATGGAAATCCATTCCGTTCATTAGGTGAAAATTGCGCCTCAAACATCTTAAGTTCACATGTCGTGGCCTGCTTAAGCTTCGTATCGGGCTGGTTTTTCTATCTTCCCTTTATCGTGGTGGATGAAATATAGACATTGGGGTAACCATAGCTTAAAAACTCGAAAATTCGGCTCAATATTCAACTAGGTTAGGTTAACTTGAAGGCTTGATCGAGTCGTGTTTAATAGTAATAAATATCAGTGGTAGTTTTGGAAAAATATGGCGGAAACAAGAATAAAACAAGTGGATTAAAAGCGTTGTTTGTCCCCTCTTGTCGATATGAGATTGATGTTGGATTACTAGCGAACTGCTTCCATGATACGACAAGCCTCAATTGTTCTACATGCAACCGTCACGAAGAAACATGACAGGAACTTTGGCAGCACTTAAGAAATTCTGGCAGAATATGTATAGCATACAAATAATCCACTTTGAGTGCCCGCAGAGGCAAAATGATAGAAATTCTAATTTGAGAATTTCCTTCTCTATAAAGAACAATGTAAGATCTATTTTATCCTTGAATTTCACTGAATTTTATAGAGAATGAAATGCTATGCGTTTTCACAAAACGCATGATGCAATGGTCGGATTCTGTTGGCCGAAACTTAATTTGCGATAGTTGAATCCTGTTGGTAGAAACTCTGCAACGGTTGATTTCTGCCCCCAGCCAGTCAATCAATAAAATGACCGATCTCACAATGAACTTACTATGGTCGATTTAGCAACAACTTAGCTTGGTTGCACGAAATGCAAAGTGCGCTACTAACACCTCTACAGCTCCACTTCCCACGTTGCACTAACACTAATGCACATGTGCATGCATTCCAGTACCGTGCACTAGAACACGCAAGCTAGCCTTCTTCTCTCTACAATTTTCATATAAGAATATAAGAAAACTCAAAGTTTATAGACCCCTCTTGCTTGTTCTCTTCAGGCAATATGGAATTAAAGATTTTTAAAAACGTTGTACTTCTCCAAACAAAATTTTGAAAGGAAAATGAAATTCAAACACTTTTGAAGAAAAGGCAGAAAAAATTACATTTTAATTATCATGGTATTTAACCAATCCCGGTTGAGATAAAATTTTAAGTAATAAACATTTGCAATGTAAAATAAATAAAATATCAAAATACAGCATCTGCATGGGGCTGTGTATTGTTTGAGGCATTGTTTTCTTATAAAAGTTTAGGGTAGCTCTTGAGTATCTCACTGACTCAACTCGAAAACTTACTGAGTCGATTCAGCAAGTTTTAGAACTCTGTTTCTAACTAAAGGTTCTTTGAACTAATAAACCTACTGGTCAACTATCACATGCACGTCCCAAAAAGTGCAAGGTTCTTTGAACTAGCCATGGCACAGGTTCACACTAACAGCACTCACATTCCACACGTGATCTCATTCTCTGCGAACCCGCTGTTCAACTATCACATGCACATCCCCCAAAAGGGAAAACAAGCAAGGTAGGATGATGTGGATGGTAAAAAATTCGGTCAAAGAAATAAAAATGCCAAAAATTCAGAGAATAAAAGGTTAGGGTTTCATATGGTCTCGACTTAAAAACAAAGTGAAAAAATCATATATATATATATATATATATATATATATATATATATATCAACCTCGGCTTGAATTGACGAGATGGGTTCGTTCATCAATGCAATTACATGCCTTGTTCCCACCTGCAATTCCAAATTCGATGAGGAATTGAGTAATGGCAGACCTACTTCCTCTCTTAGCTAGAAAGGCAAGCGAAGCAAAGGTGTGTGTATGAGTGTATTAAAATCAAAATATTCAATAATGGTAGTGGCTGTTACTATTACAATACAGCTGCTACAGCCGTTACGGCCTAAAAACTATCTATATCGGCACTGTTATGGTCCATTTTTCCCGGTTTTAAATGTTGCAGCAATTATATGAGTTCTTAGAAAATGCATAGTTTACAACTGATTTTTCTTATGGTTGTTATAGAAGTCTTTTGTCGTTGTAGTAGTAGTAGGTTGCTGATGTTTCGGGTTCATGTTAGTGAAAATTCATTATTATTTTTATTTATTTATGCAGGCATGCAATGAGGCGAACTTCCCAACACGTTCGCCTTCGGAGTGGTGGACGGAGGAGCTATCGATTCTCGACATTGCCTTCTTCAAGAAAGTCCTCACTTCCATGAAATCACATGGTGCCAAGACCCAAACCATAGTGTCTGCGTTGATTACTTACACCGAGCGATCGCTACGTGAGCTTGTCCGTGACCACACTGGCAATGGCACTACCTATGCAGACCCTGTCGACCCTGTTCTCCGAAAGCACCAAAAGAGCCTTCTAGAATCAATTGTCAGCCTCTTACCGTCCGATAAGGCCGCATTCCCGGTGAACTTTCTATGTTGTCTCCTGCGGGCCGCGATCTTCCTGAACACGTCGGTCAATTGCAAGAATGAGCTTGAGAAGCGTATAATGGCGATCTTGGAGCATGTGACTGTGGCCGATCTTTCGGTGCTGTCATTCACATACGATGGGGAGCGGTTGTTCGATCTAGATAGTGTGAGGAGAATTATATCTGGGTTTGTGGAGAAGGAACAGAACGCCGGTGTATTTAACGGCGGCGATTACACCAATAAGGGGTGTTGGACTGTGGCCATGCAGAAGGTGGCCAAGACAACCGATGCATACCTTGCAGAGATTGCAACGGACAGCGATCTCAGCATATCGAAGTTTACTGGGATTGCAGTCATCGTGCCAAAAGGAGCAAGGAAAGTCGATGATGATCTCTATCGGGCCATTGATATCTACTTGAAGGTAATGATTCACATCATTCATTTGATATCATGATTTATTCAGCACTCATGAGTGAAATTTCATGTGCTTCAGCCTCTTCAGGAATGAGATTATTCAACTAATCTGATTTTGGGACAACGGGTTCCCACAATTTAGTCGTTTTAATCTGAGTTAATGCATGCAAATTGTACAGTTTCTGAATACCTGTGTATCAAGTGTCATGCTCTACTGAGTATCAAATAACTTAGTAATAATAGTTAGAAAATATTGTTTATATGTCGAATTTATTCTAACTTAGTAATAATAGTTAGAAAATATTGTTTATATAGCTAATTTTTTTGATTAATTTTCAGGCCCACCCAGGGCTCGACGAGATCGAGCGCGAGAAAGTGTGCAGTGTAATGGACCCACTGAAGCTCTCCTACGAGGCCCGTGTCCACGCGTCCCAAAACAAGCGATTACCGGTCCAGATCGTCCTCCACGCCCTCTACTACGATCAGCTCAAGTTAAGAAGTGGAGTTGAAGATCAGGCCAGCACACCAGATGCCACGACGACCAGGAAACAGATACAGGCGGACACAGCCCTCATCAGAGAGAACGAGGCCCTCCGAACGGAGCTGATGAAGATGAAGATGTATGTTACAGATATGAAGAAGAGCAGTGGTGGGCAATCCAAGTTACCGAAGCGGCCCACCTTCTTCTCGTCGGTTTCGAAGACTCTGGGGAAGCTGAACCCTTTCCGGCATGGGTCGAAGGATACGTCGAACATCGACGAGGGTGGGGATGGTGTGGATGTGACGAAGCCCCGGCGGAGGAGATTTTCCATCTCTTAATTTGTTTTGTGTGTACAGATTTCTTAATTAGTGTTTGCTTGTGTGATTTTTTCTTTCTTTTTTATGTGAGAGTGATTGAATTTGCTGTGGAAACTGTACTAAATTAGTACAATGTTTTGAATTTTATTGCATTGCCTTTGTTTGATTAGATCAAAATCATAGTCTTTACTCATGCATGGAAAAGATGAGTGTGATCCATGTGGGCCCACCAATGATCAAGGTGAACTATTGATTAGATGGGTCCTCCATGGATTGTACATGGGACTGACGGCTGATTGATCACAGCCGTAAAACTGAGGGCATTTGAAGTGGACCATTAATCATGGTTATTGTGTAGTGTGCTGTAGTGGACCTCCACCCAAAGGCCTTCTCTGTTGGTCATTGATGGGCCCGCTTTGGCCTTTAATGGTAATTTCCTGTGGATTGCACATGTACCAAATATCAGACAATCACAACTGCTGAAAGGACATCCTATGCCCTAAATGACGATCACATCCACTAAAAGGACCTCCAATACCCTAAGACGATCACAACCGCCAAAAGATGATCACATCGGAGACCATTCTCATAGAATGGTGCAGGCTCTGAGTGGTGCGAGCATAAGGGACTCTGTGGTGACCTAACAATGGCAGGTTTGAATTGGGCCGGTACCACTATCCAAGAAGGGGCTCATTGAGTCTGTGGTCAAACTAACAACTTTCAAACATGCTTTGCGTAGGCTCTGTCATCTGATAGAGGCACATCCATAGATAACCACCCCAAAATCCCTAAATTCAGTTGGTGGTCCACATCATGGCAGGACCGGCCTGAATTTGGAGTGCCCCACTTAACATTAGGGTTGTACATCGAGCTGAGTCAAGTCGAGGTGGGCCAAGCTTGGCTTGACTTGTCTGTGCTCTCCTGGAGTACGAGCTCAAGCTCGCCATCGAGCTTACCATTGGAGCTTGCCTTGTTTGCTAAAATTTTCGAGGCGAGCTAGTCGATCGAGTCGAGGCGAGCTTACCTCGAGTCGAGTTGAACTTGCTCCCACCTCAATTTACTATATTTTTTGCTACAAAATACAAATTAAAAGTTAACAACATTAAGTTCAAGAAGTCACACGTACATATATTAGGGGAGAATAATATTTCTACAGGTGGGACCCCACCATTTAAATGACCCAACTCTGATTGGTTTTTTCTTTGGCCAGGTCACACACGCATTGAATGCAGACCTCTAATAACATTTTCTAAACCATAGATTAATACAGTACATGCATAGCTCACCACAAAAATGGACTACCCTGATTATTGTGTGGACCATCTTCATGATGAGGCCCAACTGATTCATGGATCAGATGCACCACCTCCCTCATAAAATTGTAATCAATAGCTGCATATGGTGTTTGGTCTTACCATAGTCCCTATTTTGTAGATGGGTATGGTATGTGGTCTCACTGCAACACATGTTTTGTGCAGCGTATAAAACACAACCACCGTGTGCTGACCATGGTTTAAATTTGTACTTGAAAATAGTAAGATTAAGAAACCCCCCCCCCCCCCCCCCCCCCCTCGTGTGAGTGTTTTATATGTCCTAAGCTTGGACCCCAATGTGTGTGTGGGGGAGGGGGGAGAGAGAGAACCAAGAAATAAGAAAATTATGGGTTTTTTTTTAAACAAATAACTATATGAAACGAGTTGAGTCGAGTCGAGGTTGAGCCGAGTCGAGCTTGAATCGAGTTGAGTTGAGTGACCCAGTGGTCGAACTTGACTCAATTTCTGTCTCGAGCTCCTAAATGAAGCTTGGCTTGACTTGTTCTACTGAGTCGAGGCGAGCCGAGGCAAGTTTTTTCGAGTTGAGTAGATCGAGTTTCTCGAGCTGACTCAACCCATGACCAGCCCTATTTAACATATGTTACTTTGTAAGGCTCTATAAGAGTGTAATATATAATGCATGGGTGTATGCTCACAACTACAGTGGAGCTCAAACTAATACCCAAAGTTGCACCTACACCCATATAACTATACCCATACACAGCCGTGTTATCCCAACATCAGCCACCATCCAACCTGGATGGCCCATTTCCACCCATGTCCTACAAATAAGGCATGTTTTGTGAGAAAGTTGGCACCACACTACAAATCATAGTTCTTCCGGTAATAATAACTTGGTGGAGCCATTCCCACCTCGCTTCTCAAGCCATCAATAGGTCAATTTTGGGCAGGTCCTTGTGGTAGTCATATTGACGTGATGCAGGGAAGACGTGGGAGGTCGATCACCATCTTCCTGATTTGATAAATATCTTAAATCATCAAGGTGCTCTCGAATCCATGAGAAAATAAAAAGAAAATAATTCCTAAAAATATAAAAATAATTTATTAAATTAATAAAATTGAGTCTACATTGATTTCAATAGAAAACTCAACCCTAGGACGAAATATTATATTTCGACTACCACTAAAACACCTAGAAAATCTGACTTACTATAAATAGTAAACATATTATTTATAGACATCTCTCATTCCTACTAGAACTCATGATTTTCTGCTAAAAATAGAAAGTTTTCAAACCAGCCCAACCACTTAATTCTACACACTTTTCTAAGTCATTTCCATGTTGGGCACGACTTCTAAAACCCTATGGATCAAAAGATATGATCAAAGCAAAACTTACTATTTATAGTAAAATTAAACTAAACCTAGGTAAATGAGCAACAATCGGGTTGAATCTTGCAAATCTGGCATGGGCAACTGGGCATAGCAGTCCGGATCACTTCCAAATTGTGAGATACAACTGTTTATAGTCTGGACGGTCCGGATCACTTCCAACCTTGATCAGTTTTCCTCTGATCCATCTAAGCCATGAAATAGTCAGCGATCCGCTCTACATCACATACCTAGGCTAACTAGGTTCAAGTCTTCTTGATTTCTTTTCTAAGGGCTAGACTCAAATCCTATCAAGTTCGAGTGCCTGTTAGTTCTATTAATCTAGATTTTGAGTTGGCTTGGAGGGAAATAAAAGCAATTGTCAAGAAAGTGGTTGATATATTATCCCAGCATGACACCTCTCTTGACAACTAAGAAAGAGATCCCCAAAGTGGGTTAGCTGCGTCCCCAGTCTCTCCCAACACAGTGTGCCCTAACGATGGGGCCCACCTTGAAGTTTGTACTAACGCAGTCCATCTATTTTATCAGCTCGTTTTAAGGCATGAGCCCAAAAATGAAGCAAACTACATGAAAGCCCTAACGATGTGAACCACACTACATGAAACGATAGTAATTGATCATTAAAAACTTCTAATGGGCCACAAAAGCTTTGATCAAGCTGATATTTGTAGTTTTTTCCCCATGTGACCTTATTAAAAGGTTGGATGGTAATTAGAATTTGCAGTGGGGCCCAGGGAGTTTTAAATAGCAGGCATCCAATCACCACTGTTTCCTATGATACGATTAACCTGAGGTTTTGGATCTGCTTTATTTTTGGCACCATGCCCTAAAATGAGCTTGAAAAATGGATGGACAACGTGCATATACAATACATACATCTAGGTGGGCCCCATGGTAGGGTCGCGCCATGTTGGGTGAGGCGGCCACACCTAATCTGCCTCGAGATCCCCTTAGCCCCCAATGCAAGAAAGGGGGTGGGGCTTCCACTGAGGTGGGTGGGATCCCTGCCGTGGGGCCCACCGTGATGTATGTGCCTTAATCCGCATGCCCATCCATTGTGATAACTCTTTTAGGACATGATCCTAAGAAATGAAGCAGATCTAAATCCAGGTGCACCGCAGGGACAGTCAAGATTCCATCCCCACCATTAAAAACTTCGTGAGGCCACTAGAATGTTTATTTGCCATCCAACTAGGGGTGTCAATGGGCTGGGTTAAGGCCGGGCCAGGCTCTATCCAAGCTCGGCAAGCAAATTCCAACCTTAGCCCAAACCCAAGCCGAGCTCGTGACAGGCCAAGATAGTCCAACCCAAGCTTGTCCCAGAATGGTTATACAGGGCTCGGCTTGAGCCTGACCCTAACCCAAGCCAGAAAATTTTCTCATTTTGCAGCCTTGTCCAGCACTCACTCTAAGGATTTCAACAGCAAAATAAATAAATAAAAGAAGACTTACCAATAAAATAAATAAAAAGAAGTTAGTTTGCTTCTCTCTTTGAGAAAAGAAAAAGAAAAGAAAAAAAAAAAAAAGCAAAGAGAGAGAGGACCCAACTCTCTTTAAAAAGTTAACATATGATTTGAACCAATTCTTAGACTCGAAACATATCTACAACCAATCTAATAGCCCAATCAACACATTCTGAAAAAATGACCCATCTAATCTTAAAATCCATAATTAGAGTACGACTCAGCTGGTCACCAATCAATAATGAGAAAATAATAAAGATTGAGCTTCACATCCTCACATCCTCATGTGGGTGTTTTGAAAGAACTCAACTATTCTCTATCAAACAAAGAAAGGAAAGGGGTTGTTTGTGCTTACCTGATCAGAACCGTGAATGCATAGAGCGAGATGATGTGCCCTAATAACATCAATTACACTAACAAAGAAAGAAATATGAAAATGAAATATATTAGGGTAGTAGTTGGTATAAAAAAGTAAAAAGGGAAAAGAAGAAAGATGGAAGGGAAAAAAATTTACTCTAAAATTTTAAGTATTTTATAAAAAGTCAGGTCAACCAGTCTTCGGGCTTTAGACATGTAAGTCCAAGCCTGGCCTACTTGAAAATCGGGCTCAAGCTTAATGCCCGAATCGGTCCGCAGGCCTAGAACTCCAGTCCAAGCCCAGCTGGAGGCGGGTTAGGTCCGAAAGCCCGTCAGGCCAACCCGATCCATTGACAGCCCTACATCCAACCTGTTGATAATGTCACAAAGACCTGGATGAAAAGACCACACAAATATCAGCTTATCCGAAAATTTTGTGGCCCATGGGAAGTTTTTAACGGTTGATTGCCAGTGTTTCATGTATTATGGTGATCTGCTTAAAAAATCATGACTTAAAATGAGTTTTCAAAAGGGATGGACGGCGTGGATGTAAGGAACATACATCATAGTGGCCCCACGTCTCAATAATTAAGAATTGGCCATGTAGCAAAAGTCTTTCTCCACGAGACAATCATAGCCACTCAAATTGTGGGGTACAAATAGACGGCTGACAAGAAAAGAAAGTACTCACAAGTACACGTTCAACTCAAAAATGTCCCTACATTGGTGTCCAGGGTTTTACATTCTTGAAATTTTTGGGGGGTATAGTCTATCAACGGTGGAAAACAACCGATCAATGGTGTGGATTAGCAACCATGGGCACACTTGTTAGAGTTCATGCGATTCCTCTCCAGTAAATCGTGACAAACTCACAGGGTACTCTCTATGTACACATGATGGGGGCGCGGATTCAGTGAGTCTGGTTGTCCCTGACTCGTAGGGCCCACCTCGACGTATGCGTTGTATATCAATGCCATCCGTCCGGTTTTCCAGATCATTTTAAGGACATGGCCCTGAAATGAAGCAGATCAAAATCTCAGGTGGACCACACTACAGGAAGCAATGTTGCTTGATCATTAAGAACGTTTTGTGGTCGACAAGAGTTTTGGATTAATCTGATATTTGTTTTTTCCTTTTCATCCAGATCAGCGTGACATTATCAACAGGTTAGATGGCCCACAAGAGTTTTGGATTAAGCTGATATCTATGTTTTCCCTTCATCCAGACCAATGTGACATTATCAACAAGTTAGATGGCAAATAAACATTAAGGTGGACCTTATGTTTTTAATGACGGTTGTACAATGACCATTACTTATGGTGTGGTCCACATGAGACTTCGCTTTGCTTCATTTTTTAGGTCGTGGATATGTGGTGTAGGAAGAGCATAAGTTAATGAGAAGAAGAGTGTCGTCTTTCTCAAGTGATTAATACTTTAAATTCACAATGTAGTTTATTGAATTCATAAGGGAAAAAAAATTAAATATTTTTTATTGAATTATGTATAATAATAAAAGTGATTTCTTAATTACATAATTAATAAAGAAAAAATAAAATTTAATTTCATAATTATAAAAAATAGCAAAATTCTAACACTAATAAAAGTTATTCAAAATAAAAAGAAAAAAACTCATCTAAAGCTTAACTTTTCCTAGTATGATTACAAGTAATTAAAAAAAAAAAAAAATCTTTAACTCTAAAAATTAAGAAATAAAATAAAATATGAAATTATTAAAAATAACAAATTTTCTTAAATTCTCCTTTTTTAATCAAAATCACACATTTTTTTGAGAAACAGACTAATGTGACTCGCTATGTGTTAGTTGACCTCAAATGGCCTGTTATAGTAAATATTAATAAGTCGTGCATCCCATAATGAGATGATTAGATCAAAAGTTATGAATAATTTATAGTTCACACTAAAATTGTCAATTTCTCCTTGTTTGGAATAAATTTCTTCCATTCCAACGTATCTAAAGCCTAGATATATCATGTCTTATGTAAGACTAGGCCCAAATTTGCTGACCACATTTACTTCTGTTTAGCCTTCTTTTGGTCCATGCTAGGAGTATTTGTGCTACGTCCAACATCTCTATATTAATATCACACATAAATCAAGGTGGGTACTGAGGCTCGGTACTCACTCAGTAAGGTGTTACCTAAGAGCCTAAGGCACAATTCGCGATCCAATCACATGAAGTTCTAGCTGCCCTGAGCTAAGTACGGCTACTATAGTGTTTGTGTGAAATCCACCTTATCCATCCAAAACTCAAGTGGATTAGGTATTAAGGGCCATCATGTTAATATTTTTGTGTTGTCAGTTCATCATGCAATAATGACCTTACGTCCATTGGGGGGACCAAAAGTCCCCAAATCCCCAAGATTGGATGAATGAGAGTCATTGCTTTGTTTTAGAGTAATGATTATTCACGATGGGGCATGTAATATCAATATTTGAATCAATACCTCTATTTGGCTAGACTCAGTCATGAGGCACTTATACATGCGGCAATCTAAACCACTCAAACCGGCACCTTGGAATTGATGAGAAGTGGATTTGAGAGGAATCCAGGAGAACTCAAAAAGGGACTTTTAGTCCTTTTTCAAATCCTAAAAAAAAGTGGGATTTGAGGAGAAATCCTTCCCAACATGGGACCCACCTAATGTGTCTCTAACTATGGGATCCAACATGATGTATGTTTTCCATCTAACTTGTTGATAAGGTCACAAAGACTTGGATGAAGGGACCACGCAAATTTGAGTTTGATCGAAAACTTTTTTGCATCATAAAGGTCTCACTCTTCATTTTTTCTTGTTTTATGGTCCACTTTAAATGTGGATTTGCTTTATTTTTTGGATCTTGGCATAAAATGACCTCTAAAAATGAATGAATGGCATGACTTTAAGAATTGAGGCTAATACGGTGGGCATACGGTGATATTAAAATTTACACCGTCCATTCCTTCATGTTTGATTTCTCTCCAAATCTTGGCTGCCAAGTAGAAAATCTAGAATTGAGAAGAATTGGAATTGATGAGAATTCATATCATGGAATCCACGTCTCCTCACTTCTCCTCAAATCCATGGTGCCAAACGGCCACAAGAGTGTTGGATCAAGCTAATATTTGTATTTTCCCTTCATCTAAATTTATGTGACTTTACAAACAAGTTCGATAGCAAATAAATGTAAGAAAGTTTCCACAGCGTTGTCGCTCTCCTCGCTAATTCATGTGGTGTGGCCCGCTTGAGCTTTGGATATGCTATTGTGCTCATGCTCTGAAATAAATGGAAAAATGGATACACAGCACGGATAAAACACAAATCACGGTGGGCCCATAGCTTTTCCACCACCGACTTGGTAGTGGAGGGATCGCTATTTTCTTTTTTGGTTTCAGCTCCATTGCTAGTTGGGTCACAGATTTAGACGGTTGGGATTTCTCGTGAAAGAGCCACACTAAATGGTGGTAAACTACCACGGGAGTCTATAGAAACCTCTACTATATATTTACCACACCGACAGCTGTGTGCGCTTCTCTTCTTCCCAAAGCAATCTCTCTCTCTCTCTCTCTCTCTCTCAATGGCAGCCTCTGCAATGGTCGTGGACATCAAACTCTCCTCCCTCCCTCCTCATTCCATCCCAGCCGTCCGATACGAACCCCACCTGTCCGAATCCACGCCATCGTCCGATGACGACGATCTATACGCCCGCCTCAAATCCCTCCAGCGCCAGCTCGAATTCATCGACATCCAGGAAGAGTACGTGAAAGACGAGCAGAAGAATCTAAAACGCGAGCTCCTGCGGGCCCAGGAGGAGGTGAAACGGATCCAGTCCGTCCCGCTTGTGATCGGCCAGTTCATGGAGATGGTTGATCAGAACAACGGGATCGTCGGATCGACGACTGGATCGAACTACTACGTCCGGATCCTGAGCACAATCAACAGGGAGCTCCTCAAGCCATCGGCGTCGGTGGCGTTGCACCGGCATTCGAACGCTCTGGTGGATGTGCTGCCGCCTGAGGCGGATTCCAGCATTTCGTTGCTGAGCCAGTCGGAGAAGCCTGATGTCACATACAATGTGAGTTGTTTCGGTGTATTTCCTTCTTTTTATTACTCTGAATTTGTGCATATACAGTATTTCTGTGTTGTTAAGGTGATTTGTAATTTCCATGATGTAGAAGGGCTTCCTTTTCATATTATAGCTTTGTTTTTTAGATTTGGGTTTTCGTTTTCCTTTTACTGTCTTGGATTGGTATTTGGGTTGTTTCATATGATGTGGAAGTGGATTTAGGGTTTTCTCGGAGAGGAGATTATGGTTTCTTTCCTTTTTTGGATGGTAAGGGTTTGGAGATTAGGGTTTCATTTCCTTTTTGTGCGTGTTTTGGGAATTTAGTTTTGGCAAGTTCATTTTCTATGCTATTGCCTATTGGGAAGTAAGATAGGCCGTGGGTGAGTTCTGGTTCCATGCATGTAGATGCCCTGCAAGAGGCATTCACAATTTTTGTTTAGATAGGTTGCATCTTCAAGGAAGAATTTATCACATTTAGATGCAGGGGTGGATGGGAATTTGTAGGAAGCAAGTGAAAAGAAGGATAAATTAGGAAAAGTGTGACACAAGGAAATTTCAAGATTTTCTTTTGTGTGTAGGGTTTTATCCTACTTGTTCAATATCCCAACCGAATGTCATCTCCTGAACCACGTGTTTATTAAGAAATCCCAACCAGACCTTAACTTCAACCAATAAACTCCATTGGATCTCAGCTTTTGATTTGTCCTAAAAAATCAGAAATAGGGGGATTGAAATCAAGGAGAACAAATATGGGAAGGAAATGTGTAACGACCCGAGATTTTCGACTTTCGTGTATAACACAACAGTCGAATTCCCAAGTAACTTATGGAATAACTAATTTGTCAAATAATAAAATATAGCAATCAAGCACAATGGCGAAAACAATTATCATCTTATTCTATCAAACTTACTACGTCATCATCAATGTTTAAATAAGGGAATCAACCAATATCCATACTGATTAATTAAAATACAAAATCATGTCTTATGTTGAAGACTTATTACAATTCCATAAATGTATCAACAACTCAAAAGAAATATTTAATAAATTTCTCTAACATCGTCGTCCGCCATGTGATTATACGAACCATGGAACTCTTCTCCTTAAAAATCGGGTTCAATACCTAGATCTTCACCTGCATCATCTAAATTGTGTTTGGGATAGCGTTAAACGCTATCATAGTGGGGAATATTTCCTCCAAGACAATCAAGAATAATAATGTACAAAACTCAGAGTAACGCAACACAATAATATCTTTATTCAAACAAAACAATCAAGTAAAAATCTTTATTAATGCGATGCATGGAATGCATGCTCTGGCTAAGGCACCTTGGCTAGAATCACAATACATGAAGTGGGAGACTCCCTGTTACGACTTCACGCTAGCCACTAGTCACCAGAGGTTCCTGGGACGCACAAGCCCATAGTTTTGCCCGACCACGTGAGAAACGGGACGCTCATAGCCCAAATCTACACGTGACAGTGTAGGGAGAAGTAGGACGCTCTAGCCTATTCTCAATTCCGTACACCCACATGGAGCCAAGTGAATGCATGACTTTAGTTTCACCTTTATTTAAGTGTTTTCGCATACAACCGATTTAAATAAAACTCAGTGGTCACTATGGGGAGTCGCAAGCAACCCAGCATAGGCCGACAGCACGGGATTAGTGTCCATAGCACCAACCACGGCTCATGAGAATTTGTATACCATTAGTGTCCACTCATTGTCCCGTTTTATGATTTCATCATGTCCCAAAAAGCTAAGGTTGTATGTCATGACCAAATTCATTAAAATACCCATGTAATGTAAATGGATCCAATCAAGCATCATATCCATGTAAGGATCCATTGACAAACAAGCACTTCATTCTCTCAGTTAAGTCAAGAGATATTCTTCCATCATGGACACCTCTCACGTGTTCCATCTCTTTACATCAAATAATTTTACCAACTTAGTGACAAAGAGTATACAATAATGGGATATCCATATGATGATCTTATACACATATTTCATATCACAATATGAAAACCAATGTTACTTGTAAAACACAGATTATGGAAATAAGGGCATAGATTTCACAAAAATAAATAACACAAATACACATGCTTCTTAATAAAAAAATCTAAAAAAAAGGAATCACATCACCATATAATGATATTCATTACAAATCTCACATCAAACTTCATGTAATGTGGATAAGTAATTCAAAATAAAACAACTTCACATGCCACAAAAGAAACTTATGATAATCGTGATATTATTAATGAAAGGCTTGAAGGAAAATCCTCACTTTAGGATGGACTTAGAAGAAGAGGGTTGTAGAAGATCCTAGCCGCTGGAAAAATATGAGAAAGAACTCTCTTCTCTTCTCTCTCTTTCTCTCTCTCTCTAGGGCATGGAGGCTAGGGTTAGGAGAAGGATTTGGAGGTGCGTAGTGGAAATATGGAGAAGGATGTGCACGCGAGGTCTTGTGTAATAACTTCTTGAGGTGGGTTTCTCAAATCTCAATATTCGGATGATCTATGATCAATTCTAATCTGTTCATCTTATTAAGCTCGAAGAGTAGAGTCAGAAGACGTAAATTTCTTGATGATCCACATTCTAGATTGGCCGATCCTTGAAAATGGCCTAACGGGTGCTAAAATGGGCTAGATCTCAATTAACGGTCTACGCTTGATGATCGGGGCCCAAATTTTGAAAAAATATGTAGTCATGATAGGCAAACAATTGTACAAAATTTAGTAGTTGATTGATGGTGAGAAATGCCTAGATCTGAAATTTCAATTTTTGGCGGAAAAGGAAGGTGCTGGCTTTGTGGTTCAACGGTGTAGGATTATAGATCGGGGTCCAAATTTTGTGTAAAGTCGTAGTCATATGAGTATAATAAGTGGTCCAAATTTGAGAAGCGATTGATGGTGAGAAGTGGGTGAATCGAAAGGTTCAGTTTTAAAAAGAGTTGGTAACTCATTAATTTCTAAAACGGGATAACTTCGCGCATAAGAAAGATGCTTATCAAGGTGGGGCACTCAAATCACACTATTGGTCCATGATAAAGACGATCCAAGTCACTCACATGAAGAGAAATATTCGACTACGACTAACCATCTACTTTCCTCAGTCGATGAAGATGAAAATCAAGGGTTAAGGGGCTGATTTGACAATCGGACCACTTCTACTATGATTTAAGGGCTGAAATTTGATGTGTATGGTTAATATGTGCCCAAAAGCTTAAATCCAGAGTTTTGCGTGAAAGTGATCGTCAGAAACTATAATACTTAAAAATGACATCTTAACTTAAGTTTAACTAATGGCATTTTCGTAATTATCTGAAAAGTGCGTGATTTTTGAAATCTGATCTTTCTACGATGTTTATGGGATCATTCTAAGCAACTTTTGTAAAGGGTCCCCTATCGGATCTCCTACGGATGTCCCGCTATTCGCAAATCAACAGTAAATGTACGATAATTAATAAAAAAATAAATTAAAAATGAATTTTCAAAAAGTTTCAAATAAATCTCGAAAATCTGGGGCGTTACAAAATGTGGTAAGATGGGGTCTAAAATGAAAGTTGTACATGGAATGTAAGTAGTTTTCAGAATACCAATCACAGGCGTGCTGTCAAGGAATTGTTAAGAGCGAGAAAAACAGACACTACCATGCTTCAAAAGTTGAAATTGGAAAATGCAGATGATAGTCATCTGTGGGGATGTAATGATAAAGGCTTTATTTCCTTGCTGGCTCAAGGAACAACACGGGGAATTATAGTGATGCAGAACAGGAACAAGATCAAAGTTGAAATGAAGAAGAAAAATAGACATTTGCTATGCCCGAAGAGTCGAAATTGGAAAATGTGGATGATAGCGTGACTGATGACCTATGGGTATATAATGATAAAGGCTTTATTGTGTTTCCAGCTCAAGGAACAGCAGTGGGAATTATAGTGATGCAGAATACGAACAAAACCAAAGTTGAAGATGAATGGTTGCAGTGTTTGTGGAAAGAAATAATCTGATCAGTTTGCCTTTATATGGATGCCAATTTACTGCTCAAATTACTGTGATAGGCTGATCATGACAACCTGGGCACATTTCTCATCTCAATGGAGTGGGAAATACACTTCCTTGGTGTGGTGCAGTCTGCTTTGTTGAGATGCATGTCTGATCATTTGCCCATATACTTGGAATCTTCAGGTATTTCTGCTTGCCCGACTTCTTTTCAGTTCAGAAACCGGTGGTTAGATGAAGAGGACTGTCTTTAGCTATTTGTAAAGTTTAGGGAAAATGTGAGGTAGTGGGATGGGCGAGCGAGCTATGAGTGCTTAAAGAAATTCCAAATGCTAAAAACAAAGCTGAAGGAATGGAGTAAAAGAAATTTGATGAAGATGAGAGAAAAAGGGAGGTAACATTAGGTCGTATAAAAAGCATTGAATATTTATAGAGAAGAAGGGTGGGAGAAGATGTAAGTGCGAAAGGGAGGAAGAGGAAGCTTCACGGAAACAAAAATATAGAGCTACATGGTTGAAGGAAAGGTGATAGGAACATATCATTTTTTCATAATATGACTAGTGGGTGACGTAGGTCAAATCTCATCCATACCTTGTTTGCTTGTTGAAGATCAGAACAACATAATGTAAGTGATAGTTGAGTTTTATTCCAATTTGTATCCAAGAGAGATTTGGGACCCCTTTTGGAAGGGTTATCTTTTAAGTCTTCACTTAATGGCATCGCGGATTGGCTCGTGAGAAATGTCAATGAAGAGGAGGTTTAGAAAGTGATTCAAGGCATGAAAGGATCTGAACAGTTTTCTTTTGGCCTCTTCAAGCATGTTGGGGTATTATAAAAGAAATTGTCATGAACTTCTTCCTTGAGTTATATGAAAGATGTAAAATGAGTAAGCACTTGAATGCTTATGTTGATAACTCTTATTCCCAAGATTGAGGAGGCTGAAATAAAGAAAAGAAACTTGAGGCCAATCATTTTAGTTGAAGGTTTATACAAGATATTGGAAAAACTTTTGTTGGAGAGATTGTCAAGCCATCAATGGTGTGAGCTGAGTTAATAATACACATGTATTGGGCTGATCGAGTTTGGGTTTGAGTCTTATTTTTGAGGGCCCAAATTCAATTAGCTTAGAGTACTTAAACATTGCTTTGGAGGTGGGCGGGGGTCAAACAAGGGCATTTACATGGTCTGCCCACCTTGTGGATGAATTAGATCGTGCGTGGTGTGTAAATGGAGTAGCAAACTCCATTACATCATCAAAAAATTATTTTTATTTAATATATAATACTATTAAGTAAACTAAACCCAACCCGGTTGGATTTTAATCGGGTTTGAAGATTGTGAGTGCGACCTAGACCTAGCCAGATCCCATTTTAATGAGGTCTCATATGGTGGACATCAGACCCAAACTGATTTTGAAATGGGTCCGAAAGATTGGACCCTGATTCGTTACAATTGGGCTGGGTCCATGGGGTACTCATGAATCTAGGTACCCATTTATAGCCCTAGATACTATGCTCTGTGTTGGGTTTTGCCATTTTTCCATTTCAATTGTATTGAGACTTTTTGGATTACATGGCCGAAAGGATTGGGTGTGGGAATCATTGAAGGGGACGGATTAAGGAATGCATTGGTTCCGGCTAAATTTTCAGTTCTTGTCAATGGTTCTTTCAAAGGCTACTTCAAAAGTCCAAGAGGTATTAGGCAAGGCAACATGCTTTCCCCTTTCCTTTTTGTTTTCATTAGTGAAGCTTTGGGAAGAATGCTTTCCAAAGTTTAGGAGGTGAGCCTTTTTGAAGCTTTCAAAGCGGGTTCTCTCAATCCCCTGATATACCACCTCCGGTTTGTGGATGATACTCTTCTTTTTTGCGATGTAGATGAGGCGAAGGTTGATAATTTGAGTATGATTGTTACATGTTTCGAAGCGGTGTAGAAGCATAAGGTTAATTTAGCTAAATGCGAAATGCTTGGAGTATATATGGAAAAAGAAGAAATCAAGCTCTTAGTCGAGTTCGTTGGTTGCTAGAAGAGGTCTTTTTTGCCATCCTAGTACTACCTAGGGCTCCCTCTTTGTATCAGCAAACCAGCCAAGCACCTTTGGGATAGTGGTGAAAAGATTCAAGAGGAAGCTAGCAGGCTAGGAGGGGCGCTACCTCTCTCTTGGTAGGCGGATCACCCTCTTCAAAGCAGCTTTATCCAATTTGCTGGTATACTTCATCTTGCTTTTCAAATGCCCGAAAGTTGTCCTCAGTCATTTAGAGAAGCTCAAACATGATTTCTTGTGGGGAGACTCCATTGAAAAGAAAAGATTCCATCTGCTTATATAAGGCATCAACGATTTGGAAAGGTATTTATAATGTGAGGGTTGTCACCAAATAGGTTGTGGTTTTCTCTTTGGGAAATGGGGGAATGATTTTCTTTTGGGAAGATATATGGATGAGCAGTTTCCTCTTCATATTAGGTTCCCGAAAATTGCTTACCTTGCCTCGGATTGTGATGTCTTGGTTGATAAGTGTTATGAATGGTGTGGTGGTGTGGGCTCTGCCTTGTTGTCGGTATCTATGGGATGACGAGGTTGAGGAGTACGTTGCTCTTTTGGTTGGTTGGTTGGTAGAAAAAGGAGTCTTAATGATCGACAATCTCCAAAAGCAGTCTGTGGCTATCCCTAATATGTGCCCTATGTGCAAGTCCAACATTGAGTCAGTTAACCATCTTTTCATCCATTGCCTATTTGCAAGCTGTGTATGAGCCTCTACTCTGGGCAGGGTCAATATGGATTGGTCCATGCCTCTTGAGGTGGGAGATCTCTTTTTGGCTTGGCATGGGGTATTCTTTCGGAGAAAATGTCATACCATTTGAAGGCTATATTTGCTCCACAAATTGTGGTTGATTTGGGGGGAAAGGAATGGTAGATGCGTCTGAAACGAAAGTAGGAGTGCAGATTGGGTTTCTAGTCTTTTTTAGTTCTATGTTATTGAATGGACCTCGGCAAAGGGTTGGGTAGAATTTTTGGCATTTTGCCCTTATTTTGGTTGTGTTTTGTTTCTTTGTGGTGCTACCTTAGTGCACCTTTAATGAAAGTTTCTTGTTATCTTCAAAAAATATATAAAAAAAAAAAAGGGAAAAGAAAGGAAGAAAGAAAATGCATTTATCAATAAGAGCTAGATTTTGGACAACTTTCTGGTTGTGAATGAGTTGATTGATTCTTGACCTAAGAAGGGAGATCTGGGCAAGCCAATGTTGCTTCATTTCGGCATAAAATTATTCAAACTTTAAAGTTTGGAGAGGAAACTAGCTAAGTTGAAAGGGGCATCTATGTCTTTTGGGTGTAGAATCACCCTCATCAAGGCTGCCCTCTCTCATCTCTTAGTGTATTGTCTATCGCGGTTTAAGATTCCGACGGTCATGGGTTCAAAGATAGAGCATATTTGAAGAAATGTCCTATTAAAGGGAGACAATTTGGGGCTTGGGGCATAAATTTCATCTTATTAACTAGAAGGAAGTGAATAACCTATGAATTAAGGGGGCTTGAGTGGATTTGGCAATGTTAGGGAAAGGAATTGGGTGCTTCTAAGTAGATGGTGGTGGAGAGTTGGGGAAGAATGAGACGCTCCAAGAGAAACTTGATTGTTGGTAAATATGGTGAATCTGAGGATGGATGGTTTACGGGAACTTAGTCTCTTGGAGGGGTCCAAGTTGTGCAAGGTAGCAAGATGAGTAGCAATGTAAAGTAATCAATAGGGGTATGGGTGAATATGGTGAATCTAAGGATGGATGGTTTTTGGGAACTTTAAGTCTCTTCCAGAGGGTCCAAGTTGTGGAAGGTAGCAAGATGAGCAACGTTTTAAAGGAAACAATAGGGGTATTGGGAGTAAAATTAGTACGGAATTTACAAAAGGTTTCCTCTTTTTTATTTGCAAAGGTGATAGAGTTCAATGGGTAGATGCCTAGTTTGATGCTATTCCATTGGGGAGTTCATTTCAATAGTTGTTCTCTCCTGCAGCCAAGGTATTTAATAACAGTAACGATGGCCTTAACGGTCGCCGCCGTTACCAATACGATAAAGGCAAATTAAAAAAGAAATCTATAACAGCCTCGTAATGGCCATGATGGACCATTTTATTCGTAATGATCGTTATGGCACCCGTAATGTGTAATAGTGCCCACCGTTACCATTCCATAGTGGTCGTTACGGCCCCATAACTCATAATGGTACCCACCATTACTGTTATGTAACCGTTTTTGGATACCATACGTTTGATTGTAAAGGATGAAAAGGTTCAGATTGTTGAGACCAATGTATTCTGTAATGGTAATGGTGGCCATAACGGCCACAACTGTTACCTTTACCATACAGGCTGTAACGGCCATTATTATTATTATTTTTTATTGAAAAAAAACCCGAAAAACCTGTATCCACCCTGTAATGGACCATTATGGGGTCATTACGGCCTTTACGAGAAGTGTAATGGGCCGTTACGGGGAGCTGTAACGGGCGTTGCGAGTCATTTTTTTCTGGAACAACTGTCGAGACCCTGTAATGTGTAAGGGTTGCCATCGTTACCTTTACATAACGGCCTTTACGACCTTGTAATGGCTGTTACGGCACACCATGGTTGAGATAGTTGTGGTGGCGTTTTAGCGAATATCAAATTGCAAAAGAATTTGTTCGATGATCAAGTAATTCTCTTTATAAACCTGTTGAGCAAACTTTGGGAGTTTCACGTTGATGTTTTGGTTGAGATAAGAAAATTTGTAAATGGTCACCAAACAGAATATTTTCGACAAGATCTTCTTTCTTGGCTCTGTTGTTGTGGAAAATGGCCCTTCTCCTTCTAATGCCTTTGTTTGGAAGGCTCATGTGCTTCCAAGAGAAAGCATTTGCTTTGGTGGATTTGGTGAATAGAATTTAGCGTTGGACAATTTAAGAGAACATAACATGGCCTTCCTCATTCTGTGTTTGTATTGAAAATGGAGGAGGAGGTCATCATTTATTCATCCATTGCAGCATGGTGAATCAAATCTGCAACTTTTTCCTTGCTAGCTTTGCAATCCATAAAAAAAAGGATTCTATAATAGAATCATGTGCCTTACAAAGGTTGCAAGGAAATTTTGTGGAAGATGGGCTGTGGAAGGAGAGAAACAAAAGAATCTTTGACAATAAAGTAATTGGAAGACTACTAGAAGGAATGTTGTTGGGATGATCATCAATTGGGTTAGGGCAAGGCAAGAGTTTCATTTGTGTTCTTTGGAACTCCTTCGAGGGAATAAGAACGAGGATTTAGTTGCAATTAGTTGGACCACATTGGGTTGATTTTTTCTTTTTCTTTTTCTTTTTCATTTTCTGTTGTTTTTCGTTGGCTTGTTGAGGGATGATGAGAGGGTCATTTGTTGTATTAGCCATTGCAGCCTTTCTTGATCGGCAGTTTCTTACTAAATTTGCTGTCGTTAAAAAAAAAGGAGTCAATCAGTGTTAGTGTCTAGCTTTAGGTGTCATATCAAAACCTTTCTAAACCACAAATTTACTAATTCAACTGTTAGCGGACCCAGCATGATTGCATCACTAACAAAATCGTAGCTTCCATTACAGCCTTGTAACTTGTTGGCTGTTCAGCGATCTCTTGTTCTATCCTTGTTTGACGTATGCAATCTTGGGCACCTGATAGTCCAACAACACCAGTTTTTTGCCATATGAACATCGTCTTGCCCTTGAAAAGTGGCTCACAAAATCAGTTATCCCCTGGGTTAAAAGAACCCATCCTGAGTTAAAGAGCCTCTATTGTGGTTTTAGGTAATTGAAGTGGAAGTCCTTCACCTCCTCACTAACATGATTGAAGCATTTTCTGCTTTACACTCTATCAAACATAGTGACCCAAGTACTTCTTGTATATCAAGAAATCTTACACCTATGTGAAAAGTCTTTTTTGCTTCCATTTTGCAATGATATTTTACCTCAATTTGACCTTGTTCCTTGCTTCCATGTTGCAATGATATGTTACCCTCAACTTGACCTTGTTCCTTGCTTCCATCATGGACAAAAACATCCCTCTTTGGTACTTTTTGTTGACTTCTATGAAACCTTGTTCTATGCACATTAAGCTAACGAGTATTGCCTTTGATATATCCTTTTTAGATTCCTTGTCTCTTGGGATTCTTGTATATTAAGCAGGCTGAAACTCCCCATGAAATTTGAAATCAAACTCACGTTTCTCGTGTATTTGTTATTTTAAAGGCTTCATGGAATTCATAATTGTCATGAAGTTTTACAACAATATTTTCTCAGAAACTTGGGGCCCTCGCCCCATCTTGTTGGAGGTAGAAGGGGATAATTGGGCCCCAATACCCTTTAGATTCAAACTCATGTGACTTGAAGTGGAGGGCTTCTTGAGCTAGGTGAATGATTGGTGGGCTCCTTTGTAGTGGACGGGTATGCTGGCTTCATTTTAAGTCAGAAACTTAACATGCTCAAAGGCAAGATTAATTATAGCAAAAGGGATGTCTTTGGGAATTTCAAAGTTAAGGTCGATAGAATTCTAAGGGATTTCTAAGGTTTGGATGTTAATGAAGAGGGTGGGTGAGATGTTGGAGGATGAGAAATTGAGACGGGCCAAGTTGTCGTTAGATCATGCGAATCATCGTAAGGAAGAAATCAAGTGGAGACAATGTTTGAGAGTAGTTTGGCTCAAGCAAGGTGATAAGAATACAAGGCTCTTTTATAGTATTGCTAGCGCAAGGGCTAGGAACAACAAAATTGCAAGTAAAGTTGTGTATGGTCAAAAGGGTGAAAGAGAAATCCCAAGTCTGCGACTGCAGGAATTTGGTAACAAGCAAAGGTTGGAAGCGGCCCCATATGTGCAACTTGTGTTCAACTAAATTTCAAATGCAAAAGTGGAGCTCCTCGAAAAGCTTATTCACTGAGGAAGAAATTAAAGAGGTGATGGGCTCTTTGGGAAGGGATAAAGCTCTGGGCCTAGATGGTTATCCCTTTGGCCTTCTTTTAGGTCTTTTGGAGCATGGTGAAGGGAGATTTGGTTAATTTCATTTTGGAATTTTTTGAGAGGGGTCAACTTTCGTCTAACTTGTGGGCTTCATTCATCACCATCATTTTGAAGATTGAAGAGGTGAACAGTTCAGAAGACTTAAGAGTTTGGACCCATTAGTTTTATCGAGAGTCCTTACCACAAGACTTCGAGTGGTTCTTGCGAATGTTATTTAAGAAAACCAAGGTGCTTTTGTAGCTGGGAGATTGATTTTGGATAATGCGCTTATGGCTCACGAGTCCATTGATATGCGACACGGGGAGGGGAAAAGGGATGTTGTGTGCAAGCTAGATATTGAAAATGCTTATGCTCATGTCAATTGGGAGATTTTCGATTACATGTTAGGTTGGATGGGCTTTGGTAAAAAATGGCGAGGGTGGATTTAGGAGTGTGTTCTATCAATGACCCTTTTTTTAATTCTAGTCAATGGATCCTCAAAAAGGCTTCTTGAAGGCATCAAGGGGCCTTATGCATGGGATCCACTGTCCTAGTTCTTGTTCTCAATTTTTCCAGAAGCTCTAAGTAACATGCTTGACAAAGTGCAACAGATTGGTCTTATCTGTGGATTTTAGGCAGCAAAGGCCGAAACTCAAATTTCTCACCCCCAGTTTGTTGAATGCCATTTCTCTTTTGTGACTTGTTGTTGGATAATTTGTGGAAAATCATTAGGTGCTTTAAAGTCATCTCGGGTCGCAAATCCAGTGTCCTTAAGAGTGAGTTGTTGGGCATCCGTATATCAAAAGTTCTTGAGATTCGAAGATGTGTTCCAATGCTTGTGAGTTCCTTTCCGTTGACGTATCTTGTTCTTCCACTTTGTATTAGCAAAGGAGCAAAGCACCTCTAGGACAAGGTGATTAAAATGGTTTAGAGGAAGTTGTCAAGTTGGAAGTGTTGCGTCTTTCTTTGGGAGGAAGATTGATGTTAATTAAAGAAGCCCTTTCTAATATGCACCTTCATGTCTCTCTTTGCTGTCCAAAATTGGTTGTGGATAGAGAGGTGTGACTTCCCAGGGAGAGGGGCAGAGGAGAAATAAAAGTTCCAACTTCTAAATTGGTATGATGTGTGCAAGCCTATTGTTGAAGGGGGAGTAGGCATTAATGATTTTGATACAACGAATGTGACCCTTTCTTGGGAAATGGTTGTAGAGGTTTGGCTCGGAAGAGGGAAGATTGTGGAGAAGTGGTAATTGCTGAGAAGTATGGGGCTGAGGACAGGGGTTGGTGGGTTAAAGAGTCTTCTATGTATAGGATGTCAAGCATGTGGAGAGTAGTCACCACGGTCACACCTAAGTTCAAAGAGGAAGTGCCCTTTTCCCTAGGTGACAGCAACTGTATCCGCATATGAGAGGATGCAGGGTGTGGTGGAAGGTCATTTCAGGTGGACTTTCCGAGGTTAGCCCAACCCATTTATCTCTGGAAAGAAACGGAAAGGACCTCTCGGATGTGGAAGTGAATGATTTTGTTAAGCTTCTAGATCGCCTTCAAAGTTGTCACCATCAGTGTGGGATAAGGATAGTGTGGCACTTAGACAAGTCAGGTCACTTTTCGGTTCAGTCCTTTTATAAGCTGCTCCGGAAGTCTCCGGAAGCCATCTTTGGATTCAAGAAAGACTCGCATGAGCCTTGTTTGGTTCTGCAATGTCCCTCCCAAGGTAGCGGCTTTTGTGTGGTTGGTGGGTAGGAAAAGGTTGCTTACTATTGATAATCTCTAAAGAAGATCTATGTTGATTCCCCACATTGCGTGATGTGCTGGAAAGAGGCTGAGATGATAGATCACCTATTCATTCATTGCCCTTATGCATGCAGCGTTTGGGATTCTATCCGCACTCTCTTTGACACATCTTGGGTAATGTTGGTGTCTATTGAAGGTCTCCTCTTGGCGTGGCATCGTGGAGGAGTTGGTTAAGGTTGGGAAAGAGCTGTAGCGTTCTTGATGCTAAACAAATGTTGTTAACGGAATAGGCATGGAACAGTGGGAGAAGGGTAATTGGAAAGGTCAAGTTAGATGTGACGGATTGGGCTTCCAGTTTGAAAGCCACTGTTGATTGTAATCTTCCATCTTTTCTAGGGTTGTAATTCTTTCCCTGCCTTAGTTTTTGCTTTGGTGGGATTTCACAAGAAAATACGGATTGTAATTCTTTCCCTGCCTTAGCTTTTGCTTTGGTGGGATTTCACAAGAAAATAATACTGTTACCGTAAAAAAAAGGAGAGAGTTACAAAAGCCAATAGAACCAGCATATATGATGACAATCATCTAGTAATACAATGCCTTACGACCTACTCCCTCTATTTTTTATTTGATTCCCTACTAATACCCTAAAAGATTTTGGCCCTCGTTACCCCACTTACTAATCTGCTCCTAGTCCTGAGGAAGGTGTTCTTTTTATATTATTTACTAAAAGTCTAATATTCTGTTCCTTCCAAATCTACCTTAACCATTTATGCTTCATTATGAACAGATTTCCACACTTCTTGAATGAATAACCATTTTTATCTGCAAATGAAATTTAAATACAGATGTCAATGGCAACTAGAAAAGACTCAAAGCAAACAGATAAGAACTGACCATTTGGAGGCCGCTAACCTAGAATCTATCGAGGAAAGAATGCCCCAGGATTCTGCCCAAGAAAAACAAGCAGTTCGAAAAAGCAACAATAGATCAATTCAATTCTATTAAGAACAAAAAAAAATGTCAGAGGGTTAGATGATGAGAAATCATCACAGCTCATTACAAAAAGGATCTCTTTCCCAAGAAGCCATTCCTCACGGATAGACCTTTTAAAAAGCTGTAGAAACCCCCCTCCCAACCACCACTCTTCTTGATGGCTTTTGAAAAGTGACTGCAACTACTGTCCTATTACTGAAAGTCATGTTATTCATTTCCTTCCAAATCGACCACAAGTCCGCAGCAAAGTGAGATACCATAAAAAGTTTTATTCTATTTACCCCACAGCTCCCATCCAACGCCATGCCACCAAGAAGGCTTGAATCGATCCTGGTGTCACCCAATCGATCCCGTAGATCTGAAAGAGTTTACACCACATTTATCTTGCAAAACCGCAATGCATAAACAGATGCTCAACCAAAGGATGACAAGTAGTCAACCCCAGAAACCGCATACAAGGAACCCCTCAAACCCGAAAAGCATGTCCTGGGGCATTCCCCAGAACATTAAGCCACCTTAGACCATTCTACAATAGATCTCTTAACGTTAAGGAGAACACTATTTAAAGGCAAAAACCTCCACAGTAGATGCTTAACTGATTCTTTGCTTAGAAGGTACAAGGTGCAGGATATATAATAGGATTTTCCTGCTCCTCAAGTGGTTAATGGTAAGTACTTTGTCCTTGCAAACTAACAGCTGAATATGATCACTCCAGGGGTTCACGGGTATCAGTTTGTAAAGGGGGAAAAGAAATCAATACTTCCCTTTCTTTTCATAATAATCATATAATCCTAACCCTTCAATACAAAAGATGCCTAAACTTCCCTTCAATAAATGGAGGACTATCCTCCTAGCTGTCTTTTGGGCTATTTGGGGTGAGCACAACAGCAGATGTTTCAGGAATATCTCCAGTTCAGGGTCGGGGGTCTTCTCAAGGGTGTTGGTTCTGTTTAGGGATTGGGCCCCCTAATCTTAGGTGGGCCCTTCTTTAGGGTGGCTGGTGGTCGGGTGTTTGACCTCCCTCTGCTCTGCTAGTCTTTTCCGGTTTTCTTTTCTTTCCCCTGTTGCTCTTTTTTTTTCTTTTTTTTTTCCCCCTGTTTTATCTTGTTTTGGTGTTTTTGGGTTACTGTAGTTTGTTTCTTTTTTGTTTTTGTCTTAATAAAATTATCACCTTTCAAAAAAAAAAAACTTCCCTTTTGAAAGAAGACTCTTTACTTGCAACTTAACTGTTATTTTGGCAATTGACACTAACAACCTTCTAATAAAGGACATGTTTTGGAATGTGGAATCCAAGGTAAAAGGAAAAGATAATAATTATGCAATGATGATTTCCATGAGAACTATTGAAACATGGAATCCAATTTTAAGTTCTTGTTTGGATAGCAAGTGGAATTCCCATATTCCTCTCATAATACTTAACTAGTTTCTTGTGCCAAGAATTCAAAATATGGTAAACTATAATGATTGTTTGGTGGAATCCACACTTTTCGTCCATGTGTTTGTAATTTCATGATTCCTTAAAATGATGATTTCCATGAGAACTATTGAAACATGGAATCCAATTTTAAGTTCTTGTTTGGATAGCAAGTGGAATTCCCATATTCCTCTCATGATACTTAACTAGTTTCTTGTGCCAAGAATTCAAAATATGGGAAACTATAGTGATTGTTTGGTGGAATCCACCCTTTTCTTCCATGCTTTTGTAATTTCATGATTCTTTATGTAAAGGATACCCCCACCCACAACAAATTTTTGTAAAGGATAATTATCCTATTTGCATTTAGCTTTTGGATTCAATAGTCAAGAGATGTTGTTTTTTGTTCCACTGTAGACATGGAATCTACCCATTTGTTTAAATATTTGGCTCCTTTAGGATTCAAAGAACCCTTCTCTTCTCTTAATACTTGTTTTATATTATTATTTTTTTGGCTGGGACAGGATATTGGGGGGTGTGACATTCAAAAGCAGGAAATTCGTGAAGCAGTTGAGCTGCCTTTGACGCATCACGAGCTGTATAAACAGATTGGTATAGATCCTCCTCGAGGAGTGCTGCTCTATGGCCCTCCTGGTACAGGTAAAACCATGCTTGCCAAGGCTGTGGCTAATCACACGACCGCAGCTTTTATAAGAGTCGTTGGTTCAGAATTCGTGCAGAAATATTTGGGTGAGGTAAGTTGAAGGACTTCCCCTTGCTAATGGTTTTTATTTATTTATTTACATTTTTGTCCTCTAATAATTGAACCCTCCCCCAAGATCTCTTCCCTACTAAATATATGCCATTTTCTTCTGTAGAACAGAGAGTTACTTTCTGGATGCATTCCTTTGTCATTCTGCCCGAGTGCTGGATGTTGGTTCTGATTATGATTGGCCTTATTCTTCTATTTAGGGCCCAAGAATGGTTCGGGATGTTTTCCGTCTTGCAAAAGAAAATGCTCCTGCAATTATATTTATTGATGAGGTGGACGCTATTGCGACTGCACGTTTTGATGCCCAAACTGGAGCTGACAGAGAAGTTCAGCGTATCCTCATGGAACTATTGAATCAGGTAAGACTGGACTAAAAGGAACACAAGAAACAAAGGACTAATAATCTTAATGAAATCAAGGAAAATGAATTACAACTTGAGTTACACAAATGGGGAATGCTTAAGGGGCCACTTCAGATTGTGTGCAACAATTAGATGCAACTAGTTATCTTTTCCGTAAATAATAATAATAATAATAATAATAAAAGGCAATTGTGTGCAACCATAATGCTTGCCTACTACATATATCTACAATATTTGTGAATAGGCTTACGTAACACAACTACATTTCTTTAAAAAATTGACTTGTCAGATACATGTTTTGGGGAAAAAAATGGAAAGTTCTTTCTTTGGTGTGTCCTGGACATTCTGGTAGTGTTTATGATGCGGACATCAGGCCCCACCTTGGGAAGACATGTGTTAGTTGCTTGGAGGAGATATGATCGGACCGTTGGATCGTGATGATGATGTGATCGGACCATTGGTTCATCGTGGCCCACTTTCATCACACCATCATTGGAGCGCATTGGACATCTTAGATTTGAGTTTATTTTATGCATTTTTTACTTATTTGAGTTTTGGGTTAGTGTGGGTACATTTTTTTCATGCAAATGTCTTTTTTTGAAATTTTGTTAGTAGGGGTATTTTGGTAATTATGCTAATTCCGAATTTTATAAGGGTGTTGCCCTAAACCTTTTTGATTAGTTGTTGATTTATGAAAAAGAGCAAACCTTTGGTTGCCTCCTTCCTCTTTCCCTCTCTCATGGTGCTTCTTCTTCTTCCTTGATCACCTTCTTCTCTATTCTTCTTGTGCCCCTCCAACTTCTTCCAGGTATTTCATCTTCTATTATTATCCTTCTAAACTTCTGTTTTGTTTATTCCCCACGATCTAAACCTTGAGAATCGATCTAAACCCTAAACCCCCAAATTCTCAAATCCCTAATCCGAGAAACTTTCTGATTCTTTGGACTAGTGATCATCATTGATCGATTGGGTATGACCATGCAAGATCGGGAGGTTCCATCCCTCGCCGGATCCAACCTATACGCTGCTTGAATCCCATACTCCATGGTTGTGATGATGGCCCGTCCCATTGCATGTTTCCTTTATGATTTTCTTAGTTTATGATGATTGATGCTAGATTTCATTATTATTATTGCTTTTATTTCCGCTGAATAATTGTGTTCATGAGCATGCATCATATTTAGGGCTGTCCTGCATCAAATTTGGTATCAGAGAATAGGCTTGCATGGTTTGTGTCTAGATCGAGTTATCAAATTAGGGTTTTGATTTTTAGGTTTGTTTTAGGAAATTTCCAGATTTAGAAAGTTTCCAATTTTAGAAAGTTTCCTAATTTGGAGAATTTCCAGATTTAGAAAGTTTCCTAATTTGAAAAATTTTCAGATTTGAGTCGCATCATCTAGAATTAATTAGTGTCAGTTCAATGTAGTCTAAATTCATCGCATTCATATTGTGAGTCATCCAGTCCGTAGAGTCTTTCCGTAGTGAATGGAGTATAGGCGTTTGAGATCTTCAGGGCCATTAAGTGTTGTCGTGTGGCCGTCAAGACCCAACGGAAAGCCGAACTCTGATGATTTGGCCAACTTTAATGGTCACATGGACCCACAAACCTTCCTTGATTGGCTTAAAGACTTGGACTATTTTTTTGATTGGTATGATATGTCAAATTATCGTCGAGTTAGGTTTGCCAAGTGGAAATTGGAGGGCCAAGCCAAGTTGTTTTGGACAGATTTGGAGCGACGACTTGATAAAGTTGGGAGAGCCCCGATCTCACAATGGGACGAGATGAAAGAGCGTTTGAAAGAAAAATATATTCCCATCTCTTATTGTGAAAAGCCCTTGGGTCAGAAGAGAGTTGCCCCACCTTCTCATCCAAACACAGAACCAATATGGTCCCCTCCTTGTAAAGTGGTCCAACCCATCATTAAGGAAATCTCGGCTTATGAACAATTTGAGTGTTTAACACCAATTATTTTTCCTTGGAAGCGAGATAATACCTTGGTGAATGGCCAGTTGGAAGAATCCAATCAGGTTGTTTATGAAGTGGAAGAGTACGTGCCTAATGTTAGTAGTGAGGAAATGGAAGAAATTGAGGCATCGCTCATCATCATTGAGGATGACGAAGTGTGTGCTAGTGATGAAAAGGTCGAAGAAATTGAAACCGCACCACTTCCAGATGTCATGTGTGACTTAAGTGATGCAGAGTCCCAATCTAAGTCTCTTACCATAATGCACACGAATGAATTTGAAAAGAAGACTAGTGAGGATATGATGGTAGACACCCACATGACTTGTGATATCCCACATGACTTGTGATATCCCACCAGATGATTTATGGGATAAATTTTCACCCATATGGGACATTCAACAAGTAATCGATCTTGTCCCTAGGCTGGTCTTGTCAAGCTTTCCTCCATACCAGGTGAACCCCGTAGAAAATACAGAAATGCAGCGACAATTTGATAAACTTCTCGGGGAGGAATTCAATAAGGAAAGTTTGAGTTGGAATTTTATTCTGTGTGTCATGCCTGCTCTTTTCACTTCCAAGAACAAGGACATATGGCACACATGTGGGCATATCCTGACCGTCCACAAAGCTTCAGTCAAGTGTCATGCTATCATGCGACGTATTCACGTCATGGTGGATATGATGACCTTATTCCTTATCCCGTATCTTGATGACATTTTGGATATAATGGCTGATGCCAAGATCTGCTCAAGACTTGGTATTACTAGTGTTTGTTTTCAAGTGTTGGGATACCTGAAAATCATCCTTGTTTATAATACTTATAATGAGAAATTGTGTGTCACTCGTGGGAAGTGTCCTTTTGTTTCAGTTTTCCAAGTTTTAGGTCATAGGATTGTTTATTTTCATAGGATTGTTTATTCCAAGTTCGTGAATTTTGCAGTGTCCTTTAGTGTCACCCATGTCTGTCATCCAAAGGTCTTCAGAGTCAGCCAATGCATTCGCACGCCATATTCATGATTTGCATACACATATTAGACAGCGGATAAATAAGAGCAATGATGATTCTAAAATCTCAGCTGATTCTCATCGTAGATTGCAAGAATTTCAGAAAGGAGACCATGTAATGGTGAGGATAAGGCCTAAGCAGTTCTCACAAGGTTCCGCTAAGAAATTACAAGCGCGTAGTGCTGGACCATTCAAGATTGTGCAGAAAATTGGGTCCAACGCGTATCGGATCGACCTTCCATCTGAAATGGGCATTAACCCAACTTTTAATGTGGAAGATCTAATCCGTTCCCACCATCCCATCGTTGATCAATCATCTCTCTTATGGCCCTTTTCTGATTTTATTTCACAACCCCTCTCACCCCTTCCTCCACCTAATATCCATAAAGAAGAAATTGAGGAAATCTTGGATGAGGAGATAGTGTTTACGAGAGACGGAGGTTTCCAAAGATACATTGTCAAATGGAAGAACAAGCCACCGTCAGAATCTACGTGGTTTATTGAAGTGGAGTTGCAGAATGTTGATCCGGATTTGTTAGAGCGCCACAAGAGTTTTAACTCGTCGGAGTCGAGTTCTTTTCAGACGAGGAGAATGATGCGGACATCAGGCCCCACCTTGGGAAGACATGTGTTAGTTGCTTGGAGGAGATATGATTGGACCATTGGATCGTGATGATGATGTGATCGGACCATTGGTTCATCGTGGCCCACTTTCATCACACCATCATTGGAGCGCATTGGACATCTTAGATTTGAGTTTATTTTATGCATTTTTTACTTATTTGAGTTTTGGGTTAGTGTGGGTACATTTTTTTCATGCAAATGTCTTTTTTTGAAATTTTGTTAGTAGGGGTATTTTGGTAATTATGCTAATTCCGAATTTTATAAGGGTGTTGCCCTAAACCTTTTTGATTAGTTGTTGATTTATGAAAAAGAGCAAACCTTTGGTTGCCTCCTTCCTCTTTCCCTCTCTCATGGTGCTTCTTCTTCTTCCTTGATCTCCTTCTTCTCTATTCTTCTTGTGCCCCTCCAACTTCTTCTAGGTATTTCATCTTCTATTATTATCCTTCTAAACTTCTGTTTTGTTTATTCCCCACGATCTAAACCTTGAGAATCGATCTAAACCCTAAACCCCCAAATTCTCAAATCCCTAATCTGAGAAACTTTCTGATTCTTCGGACTAGTGATCATCATTAATCGATTGGGTATGACCATGCAAGATCGGGAGGTTCCATCCCTCGCCGGATCCAACCTATACGCTGCTTGAATCCCATACTCCATGGTTGTGATGATGGCCCGTCCCATTGCATGTTTCCTTTATGATTTTCTTAGTTTATGATGATTGATGCTAGATTTCATTATTATTATTATTGCTTTTATTTCCGCTGAATAATTGTGTTCATGAGCATGCATCATATTTAGGGCTGTCCTGCATCAAATTTAACCGACCTCTTCTTCTTCCTCTTTGCTTTTAACATGTTTCTACTTCTATGCGTATTTTTTTGAGCCTTGGCTTCAACCTAGTAGTTATGACCTGAGTGTTGCAGTGTCGAGGTTCTCAGGGGTTTGAGTTCAGCTTACTCACCACAAGAAAAGTAATTCTATTTATTTAGGTGAATTTTACTTTTTCATATACTGTTGTGAATCGGTACTGTTTCTTATTTGTTATAGTTGAACTAATATTTTATATGATAAATATTTTTTTGTGTTGTCATATAACTTTGATGTAAACTTCTCTAGTTTCCATGATCACCTCATCTTCACACCAATGCACATGTTTGTCAGTTATATGGGCAAAAATATGCATGCCTGTTCACATTCTTGGTATACTTCTCTTTTTGCTTGAGTTTTGGACATTCTCTTTGAGTGTTTCTGCAGATGGATGGATTCGATCAAACGGTGAATGTGAAGGTTATAATGGCAACTAATCGTGCTGACACTTTGGACCCTGCACTTCTCCGTCCAGGCAGACTTGATCGGAAGATAGAATTCCCTTTGCCAGATAGGCGACAGAAGAGGCTTGTTTTTCAGGTTAGTATAGGATCTTCCTTGTACAGTCTTTGATCTACTCCATTGTTGAAAATTGAAACTGCCGAACTTGCTCTACCTCATGTAGGGATCACTAAAATGGGATCTTGATGTCAGAATAATTTAGAGTGTATATAGTGCATATGTAGGAGATCTGCTAATCTCTATGATTCATCATCATCATGGATTTGTAGCTTTCTCCTAACCATTGAGGGTCGGTTTCATGATTTGCTTGGCAAAAGCTTGACCATTGGCTGCATACCTGACATCAACTGCCCTCCTTTACCCAATCTGTGGAGAAGCCGGCACAAAACTATCAGGCTGTCATGAGGACATCTTAAGATAATTAAGATTAGGTTTAGTGTTCTTCAACAGCTCATAGGGTGCTCTATTTGTTTCTTATGAGGTATTCTGTACAGTATAAAACATGCAGTTGTTAAAGCATTACCTTACCCGATGATTTTTTATCGGACCACTAGGAAAGCATCAAATAATTTGGATGATGTTCTTTCCATAGCTTTCAATATCCATATCCCATCGGCTGTATTGTATCCGTATCGACCTAATTTGATATGTAGTATGAGAGATAGGCATAAAGACCCAATTTTTATTTTCAAAATTTCATTCATTTTTCCTCTTCTTTTTCCATTTAAAACCATGTAGGAAGCTTAGAAAGTTATTTTAGGCTAGATCTAAACCTATTTTGGGATCAAAACAAATGATTTGAGTGGGATTCGACAAATAAAAGTGGATCGGACTGTTATGGGAAAAAAATCGGAAAGAAGGGTAAATCTTCACTTTCTTGTTGTTGTTTTCATCTTCTTTTTTATTTCGATGCAAGGAGCCTTATGCTCACCAAATCATGCTTGATTTGTGTTCAATTAGGGCCCATTTGGTTGACTTTTAACAGGTCAAACCGACAGACTAACATTTTTATCAAAGAATGGTGTGATGCACCATTATATGCATGTCCAAGAACAAAAAAAGAAAGAAAGATAGATTCTGGAATATCTTATCCACGCATCAACCCCCCCCCCCCCCCCCCCCCCCCCCCCCCCCCCCCCCCCCCCGTGCACGGCTACCCGATATTCAAAACCATGGTTCCTTCTTCTCTCTTCTTCCTCTCCTTTTTAGCTAAACCATTTTTGTCGAGGACAATATGAAGTACTAGTTTAATGAATTATTTCTTGAGTTTCAGAATGTCATTCAATTTGTCAAATATACACTCCATTATTGTAGTTTAATTGATTTTCAACGTTAGTCTTATAAACTTTCAAATAATCTAATGTTCTCTAATTAATTAAGTATACACGCACTCCCTTGTTTCATAATGTCATTTAATTCATTCCGTTGTCCTTGTTTAATTGATTTTCAACATTGGCCTTATAAACTTTCAAACAATCTGAGGCTTTTCTCATTAATTATAATTAAGTATACATGGTAGTGCCTAGAGCAGTTGTCTATGAAGTTCATAAAGTTCTTTTTTCCACTTAGTTAACCCATTTAATTCACACACATATCACTGTATTTCATACATATATATCTATGTATTGGGCCTAAAATTTTACTAATCCTTTCTACTTTAATGAATGGCTTTCGAGTAATTTGAGGTGTAATGCATACATTGCATTTTTCTATGCTATAACTTGTACTTAGGGCTGGTCATGAGCCGAGTCAGCTCGAGAAACTCGATCGACTCGACCTGAAAAAGCTCGCCTCGGTTCGACTTGGCTCAGTAGAACAAGTCAAGCTAAGCTTCATTTAGGAGCTCGAGTCAGCAATCGAGTCAAGTTCGACCATTGGGTCACTCGACTCGACTCGTAACTCGACTCGATTCAAGCTCGACTCGACTCGAGCTCGAGCTCGAGCTCGACTCGTTTCATATAGATATTTGTTTTTAAAAAAAACCCCTAATCTTCTTATTTCTTGGTTCTCTCTCCCCCCTCCCCCATACACACATTGGGGTCGAAGCTTAGTACATATAAAATCCTCACACGTTGGGGGGTTTCTTAATCCTACTATTTTGTTCAGGTAAGAACATTCCTTGTTGAGCATATCTGATGGATTTGAGTAATTTTAAGTACAAAACATGGTGAGCACACAGTGGTTGTGTTTTTTACACACTACACAAACACAGGTGCTACAGTGAGACCAGACACCGTACATATCTACAAAACAGGGGCTATGGTTAGACCAAACACCATATGCAACTATTGATTGCAATTTTACTAGGGAGGTGGTGCATCTGATCCATGAATCAACTGGGCCTCATCATGAAGATGGTCCACACAATAATTAGGGCAGTCCATTCACGTGGTGAGCTATGCATGTACTGTGTTAATTATGGTTTATAAAATATTAATAGTGGTCTGCATTCAATGCATGTGTGACTTGGCCAAATAAAAAACCGATCAAAGCTAGGTCATTTTAATGGTGGGGTCCCACCTGTAGAAATGCTATTCTCCCATAATATATGTGTGACTTCTCGAACTTAATGTTGTTGACTTTTAATTTGTATTTTGTAGTAAAAAATATAATAAATTGAGGTGAGAGCAAGCTCGACTCGACTCGAGATAAGCTCGCCTCGACTCGAGCCACTAGCTCGCCTCAAAAGTTTTAGCAAACAAGGCAAGCTCCAATGGTAAGCTCGAGGGTGAGCTCAAGCTCGAGGAGAGCACAGACGAGTCAAGCCAAGCTTGGCCCACCTCGACTCGACTCGGCTCGATGTACAGCCCTACCTGTACTCTAGGTATTAGGTCTAAGTCATATTGTTTGATGTAGCTATTGCTTCTAGCTGTCCGGCCCTGGTATTGGGAATTTCTTTCCCCTTCAGCTGTTCTGATAAAATCTGTTGTTTGCTCCAAAAAAGAAAAAAGAAAATAAAAAAGGAAAGAAATTCATATCACTATCTCTATGACAATCTACAATTCATAGAAAAAGAATGCCTCTCTTTTTTAAGGTTAGAATCAATGCCCTTTCTGAATGGTGTTTGTTTATGGCTGGCTTGGCTTGGCTTTTGCCTCTTCAATAAGTCGGTTTGTAGAAGTTAATGTATGTTAAGTTCTCTGTGCAACCATTATGCATTGGAAATAGCTGAACCTCCAAAAAGGCATTCTTGGTGCAAAAGAAGCTTCCTATTTTGAAATATCAAATACCCTTTATAGTCCCTTATATGTACTGTAGTACTGCCATCTTGCTATCAGTGTAGTCAAAAGGCATTCCAGGTGCACACCTAGGCATTTTAGCCCTGTTGTGCCTTGTCTGGACCCTGGGTAAGGCGATTACCTCAGGTGTGAGCCTAGGTGTGTCTAAGCATGCTTGCAGAGGTACCCATAAGGCTACTGTCATCTTTAACCACCCAATAAGGATGCAAATAGGTAAGGAAATGCTTTTAAGTGTCGATCGTTTTCTTATTTCTTTTGAGATAAAATCTTGAGATATTCCTCCCCAAAATTTCAGCTTCTCTCATTTCTATGGATTCTTGACTTCTTCTAATAGTGTGTTAAGGTCATCACATAGGATTTCTTGAAAGCACTTTGAGCTTTTGTTGGTGTTGTATAAGAGATTTAAGATGAATTGGAGATTCTAGGGGAATTGGAAATTTTAGTTTAGAGGATTTGGGGATTTTGAACAGTTGGATTGACGGGCTTGGTAAATTTTGGGATTTTGGCAAAAGTGCGGTTTTGGATTTTGGTGAATTTGGGGGAATTGGGAAAATTTAGGGTTAAGATTTGGGAAATTGAAAAGTTAGGATATAAAATTGGAGAACTAGGGGAAAGATGGGGGTTTAGGGTTTTGGGATGAGACGAATTCAATGACATTGACTTTGATTATTTAAATAGGTCAACATATATTTTTATCAATTAAATATTAACTTTTATTACAATAAATTTTTAAAAAAATGCTCTTAGAATCTCTGAGCTTGTGCCTAGGCATTTTGGGTGCTACAGGGACAGGTGCACCTATGGTGCGTGTAGCGGCTTCAACTACAATGCTTGCCATCATTCCCCATGGGATTGTTCATATTTTCTCGAAACTGATGAGAAAGTGATTTGAGCAAGGAGATATTGAAGAAGGATCGATTAAAAAAATTAAAATAATGCCCCTCGCTGATGTTTGTAATCTTTTCTCATTGTTTAGGTTGTAATTTTTATTCTTCACCTTAGCTGCTGCTTTGTTGTGCCTTCTTGATAAAGTCCCATTACCTTTCAATAAATAAATAAATAAAATAAAATAAAAAGAAAATGAGAAATTGAAAAGAGGAGTTGTGGCACAAATGCCCACATGGTACAAGTTTGCAATCTCCACCATTTACTTGGGTTTCTATGTGCACATGCATTGTTCCAAAATCCAGGCCAGTCTAGTCTCCGGCAGGCCACACTTTTACACAGAATACAGATTTGGTGATTATCTTTCCAAAGATCCATTTTTCTCTTGCAACTGTCGCCTACCCGTTGAGTATATTGGCCTGATTTATGTGCAGGGCATTGTCACTGTTGGTCCCACCTAATGATTTCCCTGGATCTCTTACACGCATGCCACCATGTGTAGTGAATTCACCTCTTCAATCTCTCCTCCCACAAATAGTCATGGCATTTCTGTTCGAGAAATAGTCAGAAGCTTGTGATCGTGAACTGCTAACATGCTTTACTTAGATGACTTGGCTTTCCTTTTGATAGAGGAAAAATGCTTTCAACTTTTCAAAATATTTCATATGATCTTTTCAGTCTTTCAGGCTGCGAGAATGCCATGACAACCTCGAGATATTGTTGGTTTTTCACTGTCCTCTCCTTTTCCTGTTTTCAGAAAAGTGGTAAAAATCATTCCTCCCCCCCCCCCCCCACACACACACACACACACACACACAAAAGAAGGGATTTTACTTGCATTGAGGCCATTCAAACTGCCATTTACATACCGTTGGTGAAATGAAAGAGAATTAGAGAGGCACTCTCAAACTAGAACAAAGTCATAGTTTAACCATAAATATGAAGTTTCGAAGGCGGGAGATGAGATTTTTGAACCATTGGCCTTGAAAAGAATGCCAAGTAATGGGCTATTCATTATTGAAAGTAACATGTTTCTTTGAAGCATAGTGACAGATCTCGTTGTTGTCAATTTCTTGGCCCAGAGATGTCTTGGTAGATTTTCACATTTTGAGTTTTTTCTCAGGATACAATTGGGAAAATCTCGCAAAAACTATATATATATATATATATATATATATATATATATATATATATATATATATATATATATATATATATATTGTTGATGTTTTTACTATTTTCGCAATAAAAATAATATTTTAAAATCTGACATTATTTGAAAATCTCGTGATAATACCATGTAGCGTATTTTTTGTAATATTGTTGTAAGATTTCGCAAAATCTCAGTGATATTTGTCACACTGCTTTCCAGTACTGATTGAGCCAAGTTGACATGAATCACTATTTGAATGCTCTTCATGTTCTTTGGTTCGTCTACAGGTTTGCACAGCAAAAATGAACTTGAGCGATGAGGTCGACTTGGAGGACTACGTTTCTCGACCAGATAAAATCAGTGCTGCAGAGGTGAGTGCTTCTTCTCCTTCTTCTTTGCTTTGGATATGGATGTTGTGCTTTGCTGCATCATTTCTATTTTTATTGGCGGGTCCGCTCACTAGTTTCAGTAATCACATGTTTGTGTGGAGTATGCTTTTGTATCCATTTTTAATTGAGGTGCAAGATGTCTGTTTGTCGAGGGAGGCCAACCTCTTTTGTTGTGGTTTGCGAATATAACCCCCAATCCAATGAAAAAAGAAGGATGGAATGCAGAAGATGGACTGTCTATTCTCGACATAGGCATGGGTCTTAACTGCAGATTCCTGGCTCTCCTGTTTCTTGTGTTGCGGCACAAATGATGGGGCCCACCTGACAAACGGCCAAGATCCGAAAACAAGTGCAACATTGGCACATGTGGGTTGAGTATTATAGAGACCAATGGTCGATTGTGCAGAAATGCAAATTCTCATCTTGTGAATCTCAGCATCTCTTTCCAATTGAAATCCAGACTTACAACTATATAATTTATCTTGGTACTGAGTACTACTGACTAACCATTGCTTCCCATTCTTTTGTGAAATGGTATGCAGATTACGGCAATATGTCAGGAAGCAGGAATGCATGCTGTCCGTAAGAACCGTTACATTATTCTTCCAAAGGACTTTGAGAAGGGCTACCGGACAAACGTGAAGAAGCCCGACACAGATTTTGATTTCTACAAGTAAAATCCACCTGAAAGAAAACAGCTTAATACGACTTCTGATGGATATTTTGTAGCGATCTGAAAATTCAACACACACCCCTTAAAGAAAAAAAAAAATGGAAAAGGAAAAAGAAAAGCTTGTTCGTTTTTTTAAGTTATTTGCTGTCGGTCTCTGTATTTCTATTTAATTTTCGTTTTGGTACGGAAGTAAGATTGCATAGAGCTGTATTTTAATTAGGCTAAAATTACCATTATATGGGCCTCAATTTGGATTATTGATAGGACATGCTCTGAAAGGATAATCCTAACCATCCAAATATTAACCTTTAAATGGACAAGATTGCCTGATTGGGATGTATATCTTTTGTTGGTCTGAGATGCGGCAATTCTCAGTGGGGCGCACTAGGTTGAAGAAATTCTAGTGGTGCTTGGAAGAGACCTGACTCTGTATACAAATCTTCCAAGTTAATAAAAGTTTTCAGTCTCTTCAGTTGCCGCATGCTTGTACTAGATCGACACTGTTCATCAGTTGGGCCTTGCTGCAGAGTCTTTTTTCCAGGTCAGGGTTGGGTGATCCCACCAACAATTGGATGATTTATAAGGCTTTCAATTGGTAGTGGAAGAAAATGAGATTAGTAGGCGGCTAGGATCATCTGACCCATATGATTTTTGGTCCCTCTGTGGCCCAGCATATGCATGGTTCATATTTTGTATGCAATGTGGAATTGAGTGGGCGATAACTAGTGAAACAAGAAAATATGATCAAGTGGTAATGTTTACTCCTTGAAAGAAAGGCTGAAGGATGTGATGCTTTTCCTTCAGTTAGATCAGTATGAGAAAAATAACCTGATGTTTTCTCTTGGCCTACAAACAACCCTGTATGAGAAGAATAACCTAATGTTCTCTCCAGGCCATTTACAGGATGGCCCAATTCATTTGATGGATATGATGTTGTAGCTAGTTCAGTTGGCTCATTGATGACTATTAGGGGGCTGTTTATGGGCTGGGCTTAGCCTGTCGGCTTTTCAGTTTTAATGTCTTATTGTTATATGGGCTACGCCTGAGCATGGCCAGGCTCAAGCTAGTCTAGAAGATTTCAGGTTTGGGATTTGGCAGCATGAAGTCATGTCCTGTCCTAACAAGAACTTGTTAACAGCCATATGTGTGGTGGGTCTGTTAATCACCCTTTCTTTTTTTAATGGCAGCAGGGCGAGACTATTCCCTATGGATGCCTGCAAACTACATGTATTGGGTAAAACATGGGAAGGGAATTGAAACTGCGTCTATGGGGCAGTAAACCCACGATGGTAGCCATTGGCCCAAACCCAAGGTGGGTACTTATAAAAATCCATTCCTTTTTTTTCTAGCTGCATGGGAATGAGTATTTTTGGCAAATCAATTCCTTTTTTGTCACATACGGCATGTTATTCACCGCTTGTCCTGTAAAAGAGAAGCTGCCATAATTGATTTTTGAAATTAAACTAGGAAAGGTAGCTTCTTCTTTTTAATTTCCTTTTAAAGAAGCAAATCTAGACATTTCTTCGATAATGTGAGATACCTCACAATATTGACTATTGACCCATAGAAATCAGCTTGAAAGATAATGTGAGATACCTCACAATATTGACTATTGACCCATAGAAATCAGCTTGAAAAATAAAGAACGTAAATCAATAAGCAAGTTTTCAACATTTCCACTATTTCACATATAGTCCATTTTTTAGGAGGATTTTCTATATCTACATTTAGATGTTACCTTAATAATAGTGGTAATCCCATTCTCAGCAATTTCCCAGATGATCATTGTTAGGAAAATGAAAAAATTAAATATTAAAATTAATAAATAACTTCAAAATTTTAGCATATGGGTAAAAAAAAAATGAATTAATTTAAAGTTTAAAATAGCATAATTTCATGATAAAATTGGAAAATTTCATAACTAAGGTAGAAAGAAAGTTCCAATATCAAAGCCAAGTTTCGATCTTGGGACCTGTGGGTTATGGGCCCACCACGCTTCAACTGTGCTACTTTGATGAATTAATTGAGGAATAAGTGGGCCCTTGATCACATACAACATCAGTAGTGTAGCTTGTCGCCCAATCAGTTTTTTTCCAAACAACATGCCACTTCTGTAGGAAACCCAGACCATGCAAATGATAAGTCCCACCTTGAAGATCATTTGACAAATAAATCATACCAGTCTGGTATGGCTGCAAATGATAAGTCCCACCTTGAAGATCATTTGACAAATAAATCATGCCAGTCTGTTGGGCCATACCATTGAAATCAATGGATCAATGATACTTTAACTTGACGTGCAAGTATGGCCGACCTAATGAGATGACCAACCTGACGCTGTAAAATATTTCTATGATAATGTGAGACACCTCTTGTTGCTGACCATTGACTCATGCAAATCAACTCAAAAAAATCAAGAATGTCAATCAATAGCCAAGTTTTCAACATTTCCACTATTTCACATATGGACCATTTTTAAGAGGATTTTACATATCCACATTTAAATGTCACCCCTAACTCATTGACTAGATTCAACTCTCTAAATATAATCAACCCATGTAATAGACTATAACATAGCGCTTGCTTGTAATCAACCTATATATGCGATAGTTTATTACATTTTACCTGTTGGGTTTTTGTGCGCTCATTGACCATCCTAAGCCTATATAAAAGAGAATTGCCTTAGGTTAGCAGTCTTATTCCATAACTTCTATCATGAATCCAGACAATATAAACTTATGCTAAAGCATTTCCCTTACGTGATGCCCTAACCTATTTGGGAGGTTTTGACTTAAATTCAATACAAATGCGGCGTTTCCGAATACAACACTCTGCCTGACATAGCAACAATCTTTCCGTGTTGGAAAAAAGATCAAAGGAAGAGGGAGAAAATCAACCCACACAGGCAAAGGCGGCGGTCCATTGGATCCTCTAACTATTCTTCATCATTGGTTGGTCAAATCGGGCGGGAGCCTAAAACATTGAATGAAATAGGGGGCCGACTCTTCTTTCTACAACCTTATTAATATGAAGGCTTGATGACCCATGAGCTAATTGAAGATCTAGCCCTTGATAGTGGAATGGTATAATAGGATTTATGGAGCCAAACCCATTTGAATTTCTAATGTTTTTCTTGCAATGTATGAGGAAAATGCTGAAACTTAAATATTAGTAAATGTTTATTAAAATTAATCAATAAATTCAAAATTTTATCATATGAGTAAATATGAATTAATTTAAACTATTAAATATTATTATTTTAAAATAGCATAATTTCTTTAGAAAATTGAAAGATTTTGTATCTGAAATGAAAAAAAAAAAGTGGTGAGGAAGCCTTTACTCTTTTTATCAGAGCCAGGTTTCGATCCTGGGACCTGTGGGTTATGGGCCCACCACGCTTCCGCTGCGCCACTCTGATGAGTTGCTTATAATTCGCAACGTAAAATATATATCCTCTATGATGCTGCTTAGATATATGTAGTAAATCCAAACCATGCAAACAGTAGGTACCACCTTGAAGATCATCTGCACAAAAATCATGCCAGTCCGGTGGGCCATACCATTGAAATCAATGGATATTACAGGTCTGACACAACGTGCTGGTATGGCCCACCTGATAAGTGGACCGGCCTGATATTTGTGACCGTTGACATTCATGGTGGGGAAGTAGCATTTGCCACCATATATCTCCTCCATCTGATCATGTCCACGGTCCCATATTTGACATGCAAATGGATGATTCATCCAACGGTCACATACAATGGATAGAGAGAGAGAGTTACTGTTTTGATTGCTAAGAACTTTTAACGACGCGGATTGCCTGCCACCCCAACAGCAGGAAGTTCCTGTGGTAGGAAATTAGGTGTGGCCCACTGATGTTTGTTAGAAATCCGCTCCGTCCATCCGTTTTTCCAGTTCATGTTTAAAAAAGTGGCTGATCCAAAATTCAAGTGGGCCACATGATGGGAAACAGCGGGGATTGAACATCCATCGTTGAAACATTCGAGGGGCCACAAAGGTTTTGGATAACGCTTATGTTTTTTGTGTTTTAATAGCTTCTCATGGGGAGTGACCTTATGAACGGTTTGGATGGCATATAAAAATCACGGTAAACCCCAGGAAGGTTTCAACTATAGTCATTTCCCTCCCAACTATTTCCGGTTTGTGTGGCCCACTTGAGTTTTGGATCTACCTCATTTTGGGACTCATGTCTTATTATGAGCTGGAAAAACGGATGGACGGTGTGGATATTTCACAAACATCACGGTGGTCCCCAACCACATGAACGGACGGACGCGGATTGGGTACTACCCCCGCCATTCAGTAGCTAATAAAGAACAGGGGCTCTGAGGGGCCACCGTGATGAATGGGTTTCATCCACACCGTCCATCCATTTTTCTATATTGTTTTAGTATACTTTCCCAAAACAACGTGGCAGATCCAATCGTCAAGTGGACCACGCAGTGGGGATTAAAAATCTACCATTGAAAACTTTTGGGGGGGGGGGCCACAGCAGTATTGGATGGATGGACTTAGCCATCACAGTGGGTGCCATTATCACCGTTGCTTCCTTTGGTGTGGCCCACTTGAGTCTTGGATCTGCCTCATTTTTGGACTTTTACTCTAAAATGATATGGAAAAAATGGATGGACCGTGTGGATAAGTGCGCCGAGAAAATCGAACGGTCCATGCAGTCCCATGGACTGCAACCATTTCGTTACCGGCCAACTTCTTATTCAGAAGAACATCGAAGCCGTTAAAATGTTTTGCCGCACCACAAAAATCTTTTCTTGAGAAAATTGGATCAATCCACTCATTAGGTGGGCCACACTGTTATACCCAATCAAACCATCGGTTGTGCACTATGGCGAAGATGAAGCTTCTTGAGTTTTTGAATGAAGTTTTTGACTCTTCTGTTCGTTTTAGACCATTTAAAAGTGTCGGTGACTCATCCTCCTCACATGTGTCACTTGCTTACATATATCCAGACCATCCAAATAGTGGTCCACATTGCAGATGGGACGTATCACAAAAATCACACTAATAAAGAAATCCTATCCATCCAATTAATGAGTGAGTGGTCCAAATGCGAAGGAAACAAAATCAGACGGTTACTATTATCTTCTCATTGCAATTTTTCCATTCTACTCCTTCGACAGGTGGGCCAGGGATTTTCATGGTCCGGATGCTGTGTAACTATGCCAGATGTGCGTTTGAAGAGTCACCACCATCTGATGAAATAGAAAAAAACTAGAATAAAAAAAAAGTGAAATGAGGGACAAAAAGCGTTTTTAGAGGATTAGGTTTGAATATGATGGCTTCTTTATCCAGGTTTGGTACAATGCATCTGTATTGCAACAAGGTGCGGGTGCACTGTAGCCGTTGGATTTGGAATTTTTTTAAATGATCCAAACCGTTTATTTTAGAGGGCCCCCTTTGGATGGGGTATAAACTTAAATACACTTGGAATAAATAATCTAATTCTTTGATTATGCAAAGTTTACGGTGACCGTTCAAAATCAAAGTAAAATAGCGAAATGATCAGAGAAGCTTTTCAAATCCCAATCCCTTACACAGGCTGATGTGGCAGGTGTCCGAGAGATCGAGGCCTCTCATCTGGTGAGCTGCATTGTTTACCTGTGTTGGCCCAAAAAACTCAAGCCGGCTAGATTGGGTTATTAAGTAGGCTGAGCAGGTACAATGAATACGGACCATTGGCTAGCTTTTCTAGCCATCCATTTTCTAATGCTCATGGACCCACCTGATGGCTGAACGGTCCTGATTTTTGGGCTACAATATATGGCACATTTTAGGTGATGTGATGAAAGGTCTAGATCTCACACACATTTCCCATTTTCTCATGTTGATAGAATGAGGTTCCGGTGGTTATCTAGAGGACAAGTCAACCGACGGTTTGGATCTCACAAGTTCAGGTTGAAAAGTCAACTACAGCTAGGTGTCCAAGGTTTGTTGGACCTAAACGGCTACCTAAAATTCAATCATTTCAATGGTCAAATTAATATTTGAAATTAAATTTATTACTTTTAGTAAGCTTTTCTTTTATTATTTTTCCAGTTTCTTTGAAGCAAAATCTTTTATTAAGAGAGCATTTTATTTTTAAAATCTTTTGTAAATACCCATATATGAGTCATTATTACTTCTAATATATGTTTATAGAGAAATGAAAATCTTTCACCTCTAATATATGTTTATAGAGAAATGAAAATCTTTCACCTCTAATATATGTTTCAAAATAGTAAAACATCTCTCAAAATATTAGATTTGCCAAAAATAAAATCATCAATTAAATCTAATTGGAGTATTCCTGACATTATTAAAATCAATTTCCTAAAAAGACATTCTAAAATTTGAATAATAAAAGTAAACGATGGAAACAAGGTTTTTAAAAATAATAAATATTGTTTAAAAATGCAGTTTTGACCCACAACATGAGTGTTTATCGCTAAATATATCTTTGCGATCTACTATGCAAGTCAGTTGACTCCAAAATCACCGTTATATAAAGATCGATGAGTTATATATTTCGTAACAATAACCAGTTCAAAAGTCACAACTACTTTATGGCCAACGCTTCCAACATCAAGAATTTTGTTCTAATGAACTACTTCCACATTGGTTTGAGCTTCTTTTGATCTAGCCATGCTAAGAATGTATATGTGAGATGTCATATATCATGTATAGTCGTCACTTATAAGAATTTTTTTTCTTTTATGGATTTAAATGTTATTTTTATATAAAAAAAATTTAAACTCTTTTCACCTGTCTATCCATGCACCCCTTCTGTTGGGCTCAATATATGTGAGAGAGAATCATCACCAAATGCAATGAATGGTTGAGAATGAGAGGTGGTGGGCCACCTTTGTCGGTTGTTTCTTAAAGTCAGTGGAAGCATCATTCCTTGACTCCATGGAAGAAGGCTTCTTTTCAAAGGAAGCAGTAAAAACTGGAGAATGATTACGTACGTCCAATGCATGTGAATTCTCATCCATTGGAGCTGTGTGAGACACACGTTGCCATCCCAACCGTCCATCAGATGCTACCCAATGTTAAGCCCACAGAGCCCAAACATCGTGCTAAAAAAATAGTCAGGTAGGCCAGGAATAAAGGGGACCAATGGGAAGAGGCGTCCACCATAGAATTTTTCAAATTGTTTTTAGGGCTAAATGTCATCCAATCCATTCATCAGACTGTCCCACCAGGATTAAGAGAGACCCCAAAAATTAAGGCCATTATCTAACTCAGGTGGGCCACACTAATTGAGTTTAGAGCTTTTAGGCCTGATTTTAAGTTAATCTCAGAGGTGGGGGCCTACTTAAGTTTTTAATCAGACTGACGCACGGTTTAGATTCCACACATATCATGGTGGGTCCCAATGTATTGCATAAGATGCTTTGGGACCTTGATCTTAGATCTAGGGTCATTTTCCAATTATCCAAACCGTCTACATCATAGGCCTCACCTTGGATGGTGAATAGCACCAAAAATAAAAAAATAAAACCGTTAGGATGGAATGTTCCAAACGTTTGATAATCTGTCTACGTTGAATATTGACGGTCTACATGAACTTTAAATAATAAAAAGATGGAAATATTTTAATCCAAGAGTTTTTCTTTTGGTATACTCCATCCACAGCAAGGTTCATCATATGAATAGTTTCGGTTATTGAAAATGGCCAATCCAACGGCTAAGATCCCTGAGAATCGTACGGATGCATTGTAGTGTCCGAATCTTGAATTGGGTGAGAAATGAATGGCTAGTATTGGTTATAGTGCAGGTGAGTTATTTGATACTCTGGCAGATCATGAAACTTAATACACGGGTACTACGTCAGCTACCTGAAATCAGACTGGCTGAATGTCCTAAACTCAGATTAGTGGACAGTTTCGTTCTGAAATAGGATCATTGGATATTTTCCAATTTTGACCGTCCAATGACTGCCACCAAACCGATCCTTAGATGCCTATATCGCTGCTGAAGTGACATCACCAACTTCTGTGGGCCCCACCATGATGTGTGTGTTGCATCCACACCGTCCATCCATTTGGAGAGATCATTTTGGGACATGATCTTAAGAATGAGGCAGATCCAAATATCAACTGGACCTCACCAAAGAAAACAGTGAGGACTGATCTCTTACCATTAAAAACTTCTTAGGGCCACAGAAGTTTTCGATCAAGCTGATGTTTGCGTTTTCCCTTCTTCCATGTCTTTGTGAGCTTATGAACAGGTTGCAACGTAATCGATTCTTTCTATTTCTGGAATTGCCTGCATGTCATCTATCACTTTATATATAAATAGGTAAGATTAAAATAAAAAATAAAATAAAATAATCAAAATATTATATGTACACATAAATGCAGAATGGTGTTCTTTACCTCTCCTGAATCCTTCATTTTCAAGGAATCTTCGTATACTTTAATATGTTTCTATTCAATTTTTGAATATTCCACTCAATTTGTGACTGCCCATCTCTATTTTTAAATTTCCATTGAGAGCAGTTTTTAGTTGAAAAAAGAAGAAAAAAGAAGACAGTTCTATTGAGAAAACGGGTTTAATTTGTGACGAAGTAATATGCTTGAGTAGCATATTAGATTGTATCTTTATTTTCATTTTTGTGTACTTTCTTCTATTATTATAAATTAATAAAAATAAAGAAAAAGAATTATTCTAAGAGATTTTCCTTTGTAGTCTTCACTTGTAACCCACGAGGCAAACTAAACCTCAAAAATTTCAGTTTTCATTTCTAAATATATGAGCTTTTTTTGGACGAAAATACCCTCATAAACCATTTTTTTCTTTGCTTTTCTTCCTCAAATTTTCAATTTAACTTGGAATCTCCAATCTTTCTCATGCTTTTGTTCATTGTTTCAAACCAATTGCGTCCACGAGGGTTTTGTCGACATGGGTTTTCTTGTTTGAAATTGTGTTTCACTTCACTGGACTCTTCTTCTTAAACTAGTGTTTCACTCGAATGACGGCTATAGGCAAGTGCGAGTGAAAAATGAATGTGTTTCTTCGCAAGGGTTTTGTCTACAAAGATGTAATCAGTAAGAACTTAATAAATTTCATCAAGTACTCAATGAATGGTGAATGGTGATTTGAATGATGAATGGTGATATGAATTCATTGTAATGTTGACTGAGTACTTGGTCAAACAGCGAAAAACAATGGACCAAGTTCGTCACAAATTGACTATTCTCTATGAAACTATTTGGTGAAATTGACCAAGTACATTGTATGTTTCACCAAGTACCTTTCTGTTCTTGATGAAATCAGTTGAGTACAATGAAAAATGACAAACCAAGTCCATCGCAAATGGACTATTCTCTTTTAATTTGAATGTACTCTGTCAACCAAGTTTGTACTCTTTGAAATTCACCAAGTACGTTATAATTTGACCAAGTGAGAGTTCCTGCGCCTTATGGTTGATTATATCTTTTGTGAGAAGAGAATATAAGCATTATGATTGCGAAGGATCCTGAATCGGAAAGGAAACCTAGTAAGAGTTCCTGCGCCTTCCGAAGCTATAAAAGGAGAACTCGATGAAGCGTTTGAAGCTCATGCCAAATACAATCTATCTTTACCGTCTTTACTTTTTATCTTAGTTTAGTCTTAGATTAGATCGCCACTGTCAAGTGCCACCATTGTACTACTGTAGGAATATGATAAATATTCACAACCTTTTATTATCGGATCTCAATCAATTGAGTTCCAACTTGAAAGATCAAATATTTTTTGTCACATTTTGTTAACCATTTGCCTAAATCGTTTATCCATATGATCAGATTAAATATTTATCTCTCCTTTTATTTTTTATTCTTTAGTTTATTTATTATTTTGTCAAATATATTGTGCATTATTTATAAATTTAAAAAAATTAACATTATTTTTAGTCTTTTATATGTTAATTTATCTATCTTCATTCTACTGAGAAATACATTGCCAATAATTACTAGTAAAAGAACAAGTATTTAAAACACAAGGTAAAAAAACAAAAAAAAAAAAAATCTTTCAAAAAGGATTAGCCTTTATCTTTATGCAAATTGTCTCATCGTTGTTACAATCAGTGGTTGAGATGGTAACTAAGTCTTGAAATTTGGTCATAAATGGCACCTGCATTCAAACATTGAGTTCAATATGACTCCGGCACGCTCCATTTTGCTTTTTCTCTTAAATGGTTGTGACTAATACTTACACATGGCACGTACATACACCGAGCCAAACCGCCCAAGCCTACGGATCCTGTGTCCAAGAGACACACTTTACCGGACAATCCTGACAATGCAAATCACAACCATCGAAAGGAACCAAATTCCACGGCTTAATCAGTAAACAAACTGTTAAACGATAATCTCATCAATGTAATTTTTGGAACATGTACCATCCATGGTGGGACCCATTATCTCCACATATGGATCGTTGGACATGCATGCCACATGTGCGACGGACGTGTCATGGTTCAATGGCTTTACCACCTGAGGAATGGGATTTTTACTATATTAGCCTCGAGGTGTGGCCATTTTAACTAAAACTTCAATTTCTCATACAATCTTTCCAAAGTGGCCTTTTCACGAGAAATTGGACTGTTTGTGGTCGTTTTTGCCCCTTTGACCAGCTGGTGACGTACGGAGTTGCTTTTCGCACGGGATTTTTTCTCAAGGGGATTGTGGGGCCCACAAAATCATTGATTTTGGCCATCGGATGGCCAATCTGATCCGCTCACAAAAAATGGAGCATTTTCAAACCCACGCGAGAGGTTTTTACAAATCCGACAGAGGCTGTATGTGACCCAGAATAGCGTTAAGGATTCTCATCAGTACAAATTATTATTTGCACCGGCGTGGCCCACCAGTATTGACACTTTCCTTGAAATTTTCGACAATAACTCGTAATTCAAAAACTTTTTATATGAATGAATTCGATTTGTCTTCTCACATCCAAATTGCCCCACATAAGATCACGTTTGTAAATGGTGGGGCCATTGACGCAATGCATGGTGAAATGGGATCCATAAACCTTCCAGTGAAACACGTTGTATGGGATCCACCACATTCTTCGTACGAAGAAAGCGAAAAAGTTGGGTTTGGAGGTCCCACTAAGGCAATGCATGCTATCCATTCATCAACGGCGTCGATGGACCGTTCTCCTTCCCTCTTCGTCTGACTTGGGTGGTTATCATCCGAGTTTCCATGACGCATGTCCAAGATACTGGTTGTAGTAGATTGTAACAGAGAAGAAAGGTTGGGCCCACAAAAATAGTCCGCTAAATGAAAATAGGTAAACCATCTCTTTAACTGATTCTCTATGTAAATGTTAATGTGGATGGTAATGTGCATGGTGAAATGAAAAAGTGTAATGGGTGGAGGCTCAAATGTGGGTTGGATTCCCACTGAGTACTCAAAACTCCATGTGCTAACTGGATTCCCACTGAGTATTGTGGAATCCCCCCTAGAACTGGGGATTCCCACTGGGCATAGTGGATTCCCACTGAACACTGTGGATTTTCCCTGGCACTGCGGATTCCCACTGGCCACTGTGGATTCCCGCTGAACACCGTTGATTCCCTTGGGCATAGTGGATTCCCACCGATCAACGTGGATTCCCACCGAACAACGTGGAATCCCCCTGGCACTGCGATTCCTATTGGCCCCTGTGGATTCCCACTGGGCATTGGGGATTCCCACTAGGCATAGTGATTCCCATTGAACACTTTGTATTTAACCTAGCACCGCTGATTCCCACTGCCCACTCAGGATTTCCGCTGACCATTGTAGATTCCCCTGGGCATAGTGGATTTCCACCAAACAATGTGGATTCCCACTTGGCACTGTGGATTCCTACTGGCCACTGTGGATTCCCACTGAGCACTATGGAATCGTACTGGGCATTGTGGATTCCCCCTGGGCATTAGGGATTCCCACTAGGCATAGTGGTTTCCCCCTGGGCTCAGGGGATTCCCACCGAGCAATGTGGATTCCCACTGAGAAAGGTAAATCCAAACGCACAATGTCCACCGCCATTTGACTTTATGACATGCTCTTTTAGTTATGACATGCTCTTTTCGAAGCTGTCAAAACAAGGCCCTAATGGGTGCTATAACAAGAATGATACTCTACATTGGGCATCCACATTGGCATTGGGAATCCATTGTTTCAATTGTATAGTTCTTAGTTCGACCACGGAATGCATCTCAACATCTTCATCTCTACAACACTCAATTCATAAATGTATCTTTTAAGGCTTACAACCAAGCTTTCTCGTATCAGGCACAAGAATCGTTGAATATGACAGTTACGCAGCCCATATGCTGTCATTATGATAGTGAGCTAGTAAACGAACGAGGAAGGTGGAGATACAACGATGGCGATTATCAGTTTATCATGGTGAGCAATGAAATAAGACATGAGGATCTTGTATCTAAAATTCACAATGTTATCGGCACGACACATTCGGAATATGAACTTAGAATAAAGTTCGTCTACCCATCGCCTAACTCCATATCACTTCATCCACAACCGATCAGATATGATGACGATGTGGCGGCATATATGTTTATCTCCGCTCAGAACCCGAAAATTCATATACCTATGTTTGTGGAGAAAGTCAGACATAAACGTGTATTTCATGATCCTGTGGCGGTGCATTTAAATGAGCCTATACCAACAGTTGATACGGCCGTATATAGAGAAGACTGCACTGACATCCATTCAACAGTCCGTGAAGACGTCATTAGTTCATTACGTGGGGCACGTTCAGAACTTCCACGTACGGGCAGTTTCGAGACACCGGAGCCAACGGCATGTGCAGTTATACGTACTTCACCGAGTGGGGCATATCACGAAGATCCGAGTTTGGACAGTTTCGATGCGCCAACGTTCTGAATCATTCATAGCCAAGACAACGCGCACATTCCTTCACCGGCTACTACAGATATTCCTTATCGACCATCGACTGATGCAATTCAAGAAGATCCAAGGTTGGACAGTTTCGAAGCGCCATCGTTCCGACTCATTCATAGCCATGACTACACGCACATTCCTTCAGCGACTAGTGCAGATGTCCATACTCCATCGAGTGATGCACATCAAGATGATCCTCCTTTCAGCAGTTTCGATGCCACATTGTTCCAACATATTCATAGCCAAGATTACGCGCACGTTCCTTCATCGGCTAGTGCAGATATCCCGAGTCCATCGACTGATGCACTTCGGGAAGATCCGAGTTTGAACAATTTTGATGCGCCATCGTTCCGACTCATTAATAGCGAAGACTATGCGCACGTTCCTTCCAGGGCTCATGCTGACATCCCATGTCCAACCACCAGTGACCGTAATCGCCTTTTAGAGGTTCTTGAGACTCCAATGGATGTCATGTTTGAGCGAGATGAAATAACTCCACAGGAGATACTTGACCTCGATGCGGCATCAATGTACGTGAATTGTCCGATATATCATGATTTTGTTGATGACCCAAGTGAGTTAGCCGTTGGACAAATGTACATAGACAAGGCTCGCCTACAGTTCACACTTTGTAAGTTTGCGATGCGAAATCATTTTCAATATAAGGTATTGAAATCAAACAAACAGAGGTACACGATTAAGTGTCTAATTGATAGTTGTGGTTGGAGGTTGCATGCATCGTTGTTGGACAATGGTGGTGCTTTTAAAATAAAGACATATCGATCAGAACACACATGTAGCCAATCCTCCGATGCAATCAGTTATCTCCATGCAAGTTTTGCGGATGATAGTCGTGGTAAACGTAATGCAGCTTATGAAGGTACAAGAAGACATCATCGTCAAGCAACGATTAAGATATGTACGAAGATTGCTGCAGAGCGTATGAGGAAGGGCATAACATGTAGGCCACAAGATGTATAATTTGGAATCGAGAAAGAATTCAATGTTGAGGTCAGTTATATGAAAGCGTATAAAGGTATCGTAGCTGCAAGTAGTGTGATTATGGGGTCATTTGAAGATTCATACAAAATACTCCCTGCCTATCTCCATGAATTGATGAAGGCAAATCAGGGTACGGTAACGGACTTACAACTAGACAGTGAAACGAATTGCTTCGAGAGATGCTTCATTGCGCTAGGACAATGTATTCGAAGCTTCCGGTTGTATTTTCGAAAAGTTTTATGCTTGGATGGGGCTCACTTGAAAGGGAGGTATAAAGGTGTATTGTTCACCGCAACAGCGTTGGACGGAAATAATCGCATTCTCACGGTAGCATATGGGGTTGGTGAGTCAGAGAATAACAGTAGTTGGCTTTGGTTCCTTCAAAACTTGAAGCGGGCAATTGAGCCTCTCCCAGAGGAGATAGTTATTATATCGGATCGTCATGCAAGTATAATCAACAGGGTGAAATCAATATTCCCTAACGCAGCTCATGGTTATTGTGCACACCATCTCCTCTCAAATATGATGCATCACCACAAGGATGAGTCTTTCAAGAAGTACTTTTGGGCGGCTGCTAAAACGTGCCAAAAAAGCAGTTTTAATGATCTCATGCACATCATATCAAAGGCCAACCCTGCCGCATTTGAATGGCTCAATAGTGTAGATAAAGAAAGATGGGCTTCTGTATTTTTTCCGAGCAAGAGATACAACATGATAACGACAAACATTGCTGAGAGCGGAAATGCACTATGGAAAAAACTAAGAGAATACCCGATCGTGAAAGTTCTCGATAATGTCAGGAGCAAGATTCAAAAATTCTTCTTGAAAAGGCGAGAAGATGCGAAAGTGTTTTTAGGAAAAGCAACACCCTAGGCGGAAACACATATGAGAGAGTTATCAGACCAGGCGAGGATGACAAGCTGCACAGCGATATCTGTGGATGAATATGAAGTTAATGGGGGTGAGTATACCGACGTAGTGAAACTAAGTGAAGTGAAATGTGGATGTGGCGAGTTCAGCATGCTAATGTTACCTTGTCTACATGCAATCGCCGCATGTGACAAGTATGAGCTCGATCGTTACAATTATTGTTCCCCCTTCTACTCAACAGCAGTTTACAAAGTGATGTATCGTGATTCCATATACCCAGTCCCTGATGTGAGTCAATGGGACACACCTGAAGATGTAAGGGTGATATGAGATAAAATTCGTCACCCGAATGAAAGGAAAATTCTAGGAAGACGAAAGAAAATGAGAATTACAAGCCTAGGTGAGGAGAGACCAACCGTCAAGTGTTCCAGGTGTAGACGAACGGGTCACAATCGGATGACATGCACCTACCTTCCGGCCATTAGCTAAAATTTATTACTACGTGTTGCACTGGTTACTTTTTGCATACGCAAAGCCTCACTTTGTATTTAATTTTGTACGTATCTTTTTGTAAATCCACACTATGTCATATAAACATTTTGTCTACGTAATTTACTACTTGAATGGAGAAAGGCATGTGGTTGTGTATGTGTATGTATATTTAACGCTTGTCGCTATCATAGTTTCCCGTGCCAAAACACATAATGAAACAAATGTATTTACTTGCGCCATTACAAGGAAATGGAGGGATAGATAGCGTTGAAAGATAAAATTTGTGGGGGCGGATCACGGGATTCACAGAATACATCCGACTGCAGTGACATGTGGAGATGAGATGTGACTGGTGAAAATTAGATTAGTAGGGTACAGGTAAGTACAGTCAAGGGTGAAGAAGATGTGTGATCATGTGGGATTCCATGACCCCCTTATCCAGTCCCTACCATTTTTGAATCCTCCCATTGTTTAAAAAATGTCACGAAATGGTCATGGCCGGCATCATCCCAACCTACGTCCACCTCCTGGAGACTCCTACCGTATGCAGGAAAGGAGGGCCGAGTGGGATCGTGAAATATGCAAGCTAGAACAATGGACGACTATTTGTAGGAGATACAATCTTCCAGTGCCTAGACGACAGTCAGTGAACATGAGGCGTGATACGTTGGCAGAAATTGATACGGCATTGGAAAGGCTGAGAAGGGAGATCGGAAGGATGGTAAGTCGTGTGTCGAGAGTGTGGATGGATGGTGTGACGACGGATCTCCAGAATGCATCCGAATCGGATATTTCAAATGAAAGTGACGGGGATTTATCGGATTTTGAAGATAAATAGTCATCGTTTTCCTTTACATAGCTTTTTAAACTCGTGCTTGTTCTTCGGTACGTTGCTATCATAGTGTATTTGGACAATCATCTGTTCTTGAGTATTTGGACAATCTGGGCTTCTCTTTTTTTTTCAGAATTTTTTTAAAGTTCGGAGAAAAAACCGCTCCACCAACTTTGACTAACGATTGATGACGCCCTTAGCATGTAGAAAAGGTCCAAATTGCCCCTCTTTCATTGTAATTTCACAATCATACCCCATTCAAAGGGGTTGGGCGTGCGTAAGATGTGATGGGGCCCACGGACACTACCTATGAGATCGATGCTGTCCATATATTTTGCCATTTCGTTTTAGGTCACAAGCAAAAACAAAAGGGGAAGATTTGAATACCAGGTGTACCACACCAGAAGAAATAATGGTGATTGAACGGCTACCATTGAAAACATGTGATAGGGCTACGGACGTTTCTGATCAAGCTGATATTTGTGTTTTCCCTTCAATTAGGTCCGAGTGACCTTATGAGTAGGTTGGATGCCCCTGATAAATATTTAGGGTGGGCCCTAGGAAGTTTTCAACGGTGGTCATCAATATCCCCACTGTTTCATCTACTGCGGTCCACGTACGCCATTGATCTGCCCCATTTCTTGGATCATGGCCTAAATTGACCTACCCTATTTAATGGATGGGTTTGATCAGACCCAATATTCCCACTTTTTCATTTGATGTGGTCCACCTACACCTTTGATCTGCCTCATTTCCTGGCTCGTGGCCTAAAATGAGATAGCCTATTCAAGGAACGCGATCAGATCCAGGTCATGTAAAAGGAGCTGGGTAGATGAAAGCACGACATCTACTCCGACCTTCGCCAACAGCAAAAAGTCAGGCCTTCGCAAAAATCCGCTGTTGCAGCCCACACATGCACTCATTCGTCATTACATAAATCAATATACGAAGATCCCAAAATGGGAACAATTCATTTAAACATTCCATCCCATGTCGTTAAATTGTTCCCCCAGCTAAAACACATCAGAAAACAAAAGCATTTATCCAACACTTAGAATATAACAAACCCAGCAAAAAAAAAGAAAACTGAACTAGGATCCTAATGATCTAAAGAAGCCGGAGATGGAGGTGGCGCGTTCTCCTTCTCGATGCAGCAAGGGATCTGCTTCATCTTCCTGTAGAGCCGCTTATTCCAACGCTCCTGACGCTCTGCCCCAGCCGCCACCGCTCGCTCTAAGGCTACAATACGTTCTTTTAAGCCAGCAGTGGGCCGGTAGCTTCATCTTCATCTTCTGCCACATCCTCTTCCTCCTTTGATTCATGTTCTTCTTCGCTCGCTGACTCATCTAAAAGTCTGGCATTCGAAGGTCCTGCCCTAGGACCTTGTGGTACATTATCCTTCAACCGTCCCACATTCTTCGTATTGATCTCATTAAAGTCAACTAGGCGCGAAGTAGCGGTAGCAAGTCCAAACTGCTTCGCCAACTGACATGCCAAGCGCCCAAATGGCAAATTCAGGGGTCGTGATGTGGAAATGGGCTTCAGCATTTGGGTCAGAACAATAGAGGGTAGGCATACCATCTCCTGCTTACCCACTCTATACAACACCTCAACCATGTAAGGTGTCAACTCAGTGTGGTTCCCCGCTCGCGGATAAACATTGTGGACAAAAATGTGATGCAGCTTACGGAACACTGGCAACAGATTGGACGACCTCAAACAATTTCCTTTCTCCCACTCCACGTAATTGCTACATAGAAACTTCGTATGTGTGCCTCTCATATTCCGACGGTCCGGGTCACCCTCCTTCACCACGACTCGACCACATGACACCTCGATGGCTTTAGCAATGACATTAACATCAACTCGGCGTAATATTCCATTAACCTCTACATCAAACATCGGAGGATCTGATCGTGGATTCCTACAAGCGGAATAGAATTCCTCCACCGTTTGTCGTTGGCGACCTAGGTGGGATGGAATATGGGGTCCCATCCCAGGGTTGTAAGCCATTCCCCCATCGTTGAATCCTCAAAAATGCCCGGAATGTCAACCCTAGCCTCAAATGTTATCTTCCTGCGTGAATACTTATTCCAACCTTTTGTACGAGGGCCACGCTCGGAAGTTGCCTCACCTCTTCGAGGCCCATGAGAGGACGACGCACCAGCGTCATCATTCTTCTTCTTGCGTACAGGGCGGCTAGGGCCTACCCCTCTCGAAGAAGCCTTTCGTTTGGCCATCATAGCAACGAAGAAAGGAAGAAGAACAAAAGATGCAACTGAAGAAAGGAAACCGGCCATAGTAGCTTCTTCTCTTCTTTGCAACTCACCAATCTTAATGGGGAACCCAAAACGAGATCTGATTTCACCTAAAATCCGTGCAGAGCTTCAAGAGTTTTAGCCGTCAAGTGCTGTTCAGAGCCAATCTAGTGGAAAAGAACGGTTGGAAGAGGTGTACGTCGTCTAGGGGAGATAGGTATTTTGAGAGGGAGAACGAAAAACCGTTGGAATGTGGGGTCGGATCCTTTCTTAATCTTTTTTAAAAAGGTACTTCGTGTCCGTCGGTGGACCGAAGTCGTGATCGACTAGCCGAAGGAAAGTATATTTTAAACTATGCTACATACCGAAGACCTTCGGCCGGAACCGAAGTACGCTGGACAATCACTCGATGGACCGAACAATTCATCGGCGTGCCGAAAATAAAAGCAGTGAACTTACGAAAAAACCGAAGACCTTCGGTCAGAACCGATGTACACTGGACGAATTGTCGGCAGACCGACGATCTTCTTCGGGTAGCCGACGAAGTACATGTAACTCAACTTCGGCGCGATCTCGTCTTATCGGTTGGAACCAATGGCCTACTTCGGCGGGCCGAAGGTGTTCGTCGGTTGACCGATGACTGCTCCCCTCATTGCGAAAACCGATTGTGGTTGTCATGCATTTTAACACATGTCAAACCAACAAAGCAGCTCTGTGGGAATCCATATTGCTCTGTGGGAATCGAAAATGCTCAGTGAGAATCCAAAGTGGCCTGTGGGAATCCACACTCGCCTGTGGGAATCCACACTGCCCTGTGGGAATCCATAGTGCTCTGTGGGAATCCAAAGTGCCCTGTGGGAATCCAATGTGCCCTGTGGGAATCCAAAGCGGTCTATGGGAATCCATAGTGCCCCGTGGGAATCCAAGTGGTCTGTGGGAATCCATAGTGACCTGTGGGAATCCAAAGTGCCTTGTGGGAATCCAAAGTGCCCTGTGGGATTCATAGTGCTCTGTGGGAATCCAAAGTGCTCTGTGGGAATCCATAGTGCCCTGTGGGAATTCGAAGTGCCCTGTGGGAATCAATAGTGCCCTCTGGGATTCATAGTGCCCTGTGGGAATCCATAGTGCTCTGTGGGAATCCATAGTGCCCTGTGGGAATCCAAGTGCCCTGTGGGAATCCAAAGTGCCCTGTGGGATTCATAGTGCTCTGTGGGAATCCATACTGCCCTGTGGGAATCCAAGTGCCCTGTGGGAATCCAAAGTGCCCTGTGGCAATCCAAGTGCTCTGTGGGAATCTAAAGTGCCCTGTGGGATTCATAGTGCTCTGTGGGAATCCATACTGCCCTGTGGGAATCCATAGTGCCCCATGGGAATCCATAGTGCCCTGTGGGAATCCAAAGTGCTCTGTGGGAATCCATAGTGCCCTGTGGGAATCCGAAGTGCCCTCTGGGAATCCATAGTACCCTCTGGGATTCATAGTGCCATGTGGGAATCCATAGTGCCTTGTGGAATCCATATTGCTCTATGGGAATCCATAGTGCCCTGTGGGAATCCGAAGTGCCCTGTGGGAATCCAAAGTGCCCTGTGTGAATCCACAGTGCCCTCTGGGAATCCAAAGTGCCCTCTGGGAATCCAAAGTGCCCTGTGGGAATCCATAGTGCCCTGTGGAATCCATAGTGCTCTGTGGGAATCCATAGTGCCCTGTGGAATCCATAGTGCTCTGTGGGAATCCATAGTTGTCATTAGATCATTTGAAGTCCTACTTGAAACACAAGGACTTGCCATTAGGAGCCGGGCGTTTATACCACAAAATGATCTAAGAAAATGGATGAATAGCATGGATGAATCACATACATCACGGTGGAGCTCACACAGCACCGATCAGCAGCTAGTTTCCCCCCAACATGTGCCGTAGATAGATGTCTCTATCATATTCGCTTCCAACCCAATTTCCAATGCAAAACCTACCTACCCACTAAATCCTCTCCGTCTCTCTTGTTAACTTCGTGGATGACATGTGAACCATTGATAAGTAATTGGTTCATATCCAATGGTCGTAATCGTCCGAATCGTCTAATAACCGTAACTCTTAATCTATTGATCCTTCATGGTAAGGCCCAAAAATTGAATAGTATGGATCTCATTTACATATGACACTTGTGCAAGGACCTTCTGTGTCTGTCAATGACAATTTGGGAAAACTCCACCATCCATATGTTGGGAAAAGCCGGCAGCGAAAGCGGAACGCCGAAACCGTGAAGCAATGCAAAATCAAATGAGTAACAAGATGCAATCAATCACATAAAAGCATTCAACACAAGAGACTTCGAATTTTACATGGAAAAACCCCAAAATGGGTAAAAAACCACCACACAAAGCGATCCATAGTGCCCTGTGGGAATCCAAAGCGGTCTGTGGGAATCCATAGTGCCCTGTGGGAATCCAAAGCGGTCTGTGGGAATACATAGTGCCCTGTGGGAATCCAAATCGGTCTGTGGGAATCCATAGTGCCCTGTGGGAATCCATAGTGCCCTGTGGAATTCATAGTGCCCTATGGGATTCATAGTGCCCTGTGGGAATCCATAGTGCTCTGTGGGAATCCATAGTGCCCTGTGGGAATCCAAAGTGGTCTGTAGGAATCCATAGTGCCCTGTGGGAATCCAAAGCGGTCTGTGGGAATCCATAGTGCCCTGTGGGAATCCATAGTGCCCTGTGGGAATCCAAAGCGGTCTGTGGGAATCCATAGTGCCCTGTGGGAATCCATAGTGCCCTGTGGGAATCCAAAGCGGTTTGTGGGAATCCATAGTGCCCTGTGGGAATCCAAGTGGTCTGTGGGAATCCATAGTGCTCTGTGGGAATCCATAGTGCCCGGTGGGATTCCATATTATTTTGTGGGATTCAATATTGGTCTGTGGGATTCCACAGTGCTCTATGGGATTTCATATTGGTCTGTGGGAATCCATAGTGCCCTATGGGATTCATAGTGCTCTGTGGGAATCCATAGTGTCCTGTGGGAATCCAATGTGCCCTGTGGGAATCCAAAGCGGTCTATGGAAATCCATAGTGCCCCGTGGGAATCCAAGTGGTCTATGGGAATCCATAGTGCTCTGTGGGAATCCATAGTGCCCTGTGGGAATCCATAGTGCCCTGTGGGAATCCAAAGCGATCTATGGGAATCCATAGTGCCCCGTGGGAATCCAAGTGGTCTGTGGGAATCTATAGTGCTCTGTGGGAATCCATAGTGCCCTGTGGGATTCCATATTGTTTTGTGGGATTCAATATCGGTCTGTGGGATTCCACAGTGCTTTATGGGATTCCATATTGGTCTGTGGGATTTCATAGTGGTCTGTGGGAATCCATTTTCTTCTGTGGGGATCGATAATGGATGTTGTACGGGAAAAAAATGCATGTGCAGATTACAAGTAATCCAGTCTTCAGTATATATTTATTCAAAGTACAAAGTGAATTACTTTTCTCCTGAAAAAATAAAAATAATTGAATATTTAATAGTGCTGTACAAATTGAATTACATAGTGCTGTACAAATTGAATTACATATGTACTAGTTGAATATTTAATCCTACGCACGCTCTCTTTCATGGTAAGATGTTTTTGTTCGCGGCTTCCTTGGAATATCTTTCGCTGCAGTTATACCATTCTTTGTTGTTGATGGACCGCTTTCGATGACTTCTACAATATCTTCATCTAAAGATAATTGTACCGGTCTTGTCATTCCTTTCAACTTGAACTGAAGTAAGTCGAAGGCTATTGTTTGCCTGAAATTAGGGACTTCTTCCTTTGATTGAAAATACAATGTAATGAGTTAATAGCGGTTGAAGGACATGATGATTAGACTTCCGGACAATGTAACCTTACCGGAGTAAACTGTACATCCAACCCGCTGCATAGGAAGTCCATAGCTTTCATGACGTATACCCCACATTCATCACTATTTGTTTGTTTTGGGGTCCCATCGACTATATCAAAATGCCATTCAACTTCCCAGAAAGGATTCCCGTCATCACATATATGAAATAACCATCGAAGCCCATATGTGAATCCACGTGCATACGATTTGAAATTTTTCTTCCAAGTGGTGGCTATACTGTCGATCAACCAAACTTGTCTCTTCATTGGATAAACTACTATTAAAGTCCAGTGCGATTCGTGAATGTGGACAGGAAAGTAGACCTACAAAGTACATGAGAACTATTATAAGCACATATGTCTACCGTGCGCATTCCATGAAAAGCACATACATAATTGTAGACAAACCGTCTCGTATTGCCACATGGGCTTTGCCGACCGAGCAACGAGGGCCACAACCGATGGATTAAGTCCATTAAGCATCTTCTCCCTAGTACTGTGGTCACCTGCAGCATATTTACATATGCTGTTGACATCTTTCTGGAACAATACCTGTTTAAGTACGATAAGAGAAAACTATAAATTTCAGGCAGAATTATTACTACATATGATCATATCATTCTTCTTCTTATTAGGAATATTTACCCAGAACTAAGTGGACACAAATAAGCAATCCTGGGGGTACGCAGCAGGATAATGTGCTTTGCGATCCGTCAGAAAATCCATGTACGCGTTGATGCACTGTGTAAAGAATTATTCATCAGTAAACATCGACAGTCAATGAAAGAGATATCGACAATGAAACCTACATTGAACTGCGGCTTACCCCATCATCAACCCATACATTATCCCATATATAATGCAACCAATAATGGTCACCGAAATCGTAAGCGGCTTTGACAATACTGTATTCACCAGGCGATAGCTGTCTCAAAGGGTTCATAAATCCTGGTATGTCGGTGAAGCTGAATTCGGACTCGGTGCCAGGTTCCGTGAATGGGCTGCGTTGGAACCTTGAAGGTTGTCGGGCACGAACGGGCTTCATATTATCATCTCCCGCTACCCCGCACGTGAAATGAGGAGGTGTCACAAATTTTGAATGACCCCCAGAATACACGACAAGGGAAGTGCAAACCTCTACATCATCCACGTTATGATAACCGTATGCCTCTGGAGTACGCTAAATTGTATGAGGCTCTACTTCCTCTCCATCCCGTTCATCGGCGGCGCGTTTTTCCTAAAGACACACGATATATACTTGGTTAGTATCTAAATCGCATTGTAAATTACCAGTGTGGCACAATTAGAATTGAAAATACCTTCACCGCCTCCAATTCGGCCTGAAGATGAGAAACTTTTTCACCTAATTTCTGATTTTCCTCCTTCACTTCGGCCACTTCGTTCTCATATTTACTTACCTTATTCAATAATATCTTATACAATTTATTCCATCTAGACTTTTCATCTGATTTAATCTCAATAGCTTCTTCTCGTCTATCCATGTTCTTCTTTGACCTCTTCTCACTTATTAACGTCGTGTTTCGAAGAAGTCTTTGAACATCTATAACAGCATCGCTTTCCTCCTCATCTGCTGTGGGAATGAGGGGCCCGGTGCTCACAAACTACACGATGAACATGAATGCAATTATTAGAACATAAAAGTAATGTTAAAACGACAAAATCCACCGTCACACTACGTTCCATGCATATTACCGAATCTTTTTCAAAGGTTTTAGAAATGCTCGCAGACCGCGCTATCATGTTCATTTTTCAATTGAGAAATCACGGAATATGTATAACACTCCTTCTCGAAGCCCAGCGATTTGAGTCGGTTAGAGGTGGGAAGGACTCGTATGCCCAAACCTGTCGAGTCAAGAATACAAAAGGAAATGAATAATATAAGGTAATATATCGTGTATTTGGAATGTACAAATTCATAGAATACAATACTAAAGTTACCTGAAGGGCAAATGTGTTTCCAGAAAAAATGTACGTATCTGGATAGTGGGCCTTTATTGCCGTGTTGGCATGGTACTTCAAGATTTCGTAACCAACTCGACCCCAAGGATAGTTATTAAAATCATCGATACTATTTGCTAAACTAATATATTCCTCCACACATTTATTCTTTCCAGGCAATCCAACGATTAAATTCTCCACGCATAATAGTAGGGCAAATTTCACGACATGTGAATGTCTTTTCGACCCTACAAGACTTTCAAAAGTTTCCATTAAGTCTTTCTTTGTAATATGATCGTAATTCTGAAAGTACCGGTCTCGTAACTCGTTCTTCTCTTCTTTTGGCTTGTACGGTGCCCACTTCAATCCCATAATTAATGTGTAATCCATCTCACCAAAACGGATGATGGAATCATGGATTTTGAACCGTAGGTCACCGAGATGTCTCTGCATCAACGCATGGATGATTGGTCCATGAAATATGAATTCGCTTTCGTTAAAGTCTAGCAAATATCCAAAGCAAGTCGTTCGGAATAAATCTCTGCAATTTTTACACCCATCAAATGCAGCCTTCAGTGGAGTTAAAAATTCAACTGAACATTTTGCTGCCACCTTCTTAGCAAAATAATCTGGGCAAGGACCCGACTTCCTCTCATTCATGCCACCTGTGGATATTTGTTGAAACAATTAGTACAATGAATAATGTATAATAAGTTGAAATACATGAATTAACCATAAACATATAATAAATACACATTCGAGGGTAATTGGTGAATAGAGGTGGGAAACGATCCCAGTCGGGCGGTGTTAGCCCTACTTTGCTTTGGCTTGTTTTTATGCCACCCCGGTTTGTGGATTGGCTTGGTTTGTGTATGTGTATTATATGTATTATGTATTATGTATTATTCATGTTATCCATGTAAGAGGCTGTTTGAAACAAAAGTTCAGGAGCATAATTTTACAACTGCATGGGAACATCAAGTGGCCTTCTATATGTATTATGTATTATGTATTATTCATGTCATCATGTATATGTATTATCCATGCCATCCATCTTTACATATCATTTTAGGACATGATCTTGAAATCATAAACAAAGTTCAAGTGGATCACACCACAGGAAACAATGAACTTATGATCTACGAGCAGAATTAAGCCGAATCAAACCAAGCTGAATTGAACCAAGGTGGATTGAACCAAGCTTCCAGCCATATGGACCCGGTATTACCCTAGTTAGAGCTTGCTTTTGTTTTTTTTTTTTTAAGGAGCTTCACTATGAGGCTTGGTTTAGTTTTCGAGCTGGCTTGGTTTGTGCCCACCTCTATTGGCGCCATTGAAATGTTTATTTTAAAATCCAACCAAAGGTTATCGGGGCCCTTCAAATGGTGCACCTTGATGGATGTAACACATACTGCTTAGGGGGAATCCACAATGCAAGCCGATTTCCACAGTGCTCATTGGGAATCCACTATGCCTGGGGGACTCCACATTGCTCAGTGGGAATCCACAATGCCTAAGGATTTCACAGTGCTTAGTGGGATTCCACACTGCTCTGTGGGAATCCACAGTGCTCAAGGGGAATCCACAGTGCTCAAGGGGATTCCACAGTGCTCAGGGGGATTACACAGTACCTGAGGGTTTCAAGACTGCTCATTGAGAATCCACAGTGCTTGGGGGATTCCACACTGCTCAGTGGGAAACCATAGTGCTCAGGGGGATTCCACAGTGATCAGTAGGAATCCACAGTTACAAAGGGAATTCCACAGTGCTCGAGGGATCCAAGGAAGACTTTCGAATAATACAAAGGAGAAATAATTAAAATAATACGCATTGTTACCTCTACACGCCATATCAGTCGCAGTGAGAGAAGATTTGAGGTGTCGGTGTGGGTCCCACGGAAGAAGGAGCAACGGCCGGAGGTCGTTTTCTTAGAAGCAAAAGGTGGTGGTCCCCTACGTCGTGCCTGGTGGTGGTTCCTTGCGATGACGACGGTGAAGCTTTCTTGTTTGTGAGCAAATGGCTACGAGCCAACGGCCCCACCATTTACAAACCAAAAACCGTTCGTATGTGGGGCCCATTGGATGGTGGCAGAAGAAATCCAATCCATTCGTACAAGAAGGATTTTAAACTACTATATCATCAGAAAATATGAAGATAAAATTTAGTATGGGTGGACCACACCATTAGAAAAGAATTTAGAAAGAAGGAGAAATGTCAAGACTTTTGTTGACCACACATCACCTAAAAATGAATGCAAAAACACTTACCGTGATTTTCGAAATTAATCCTCTCATATGAGCGGATCAGATTGGCCATCCGATGGCCAAAATCGATGATTTTGTGGGCCCCACAATCCCCTTGAGAAAAAACTCCGTGCGAAAAGCAACTCCGTACGTCACCAGCTGGTCAGAGGGGCAAAACCGACCACAAAGAATCCAATTTCTCGTGAAAAAGCCACTTTGGAAAGATTGTATGAGAAATTAAAGTTTTAGTTAAAATGGCCACACCTCGGGGCTAATATAGTAAAAATCTCCTGAGGAATTCATTTTCCTTTGTCGCGACTGAGGATCCCGGCATATATCTCCCAAAAATACAGGGCTCAAATGGACCATACCACAGGAAGCTGTGCTGATAATGACACCCAGCGTTGAAATCTTCCTGAGGCCCACCGTGATGTTTATTTTCCATCCAACCCGTTCATAAGATCACATAAACCTGGATTAAGGGAAAACACAAATACTGGTTTGATCAAGACTTTTGTGGCTCTTAAAAAAGTTTTTAATGGTGGTGATCAATCCCCACTGTGTGGTCCACTTGAGTTTTTAATGGGGCGTTCAATTAATAATCCCCACTGTGGTCTACTTGAGCCTCAGATCTACCTCCTTATAGGGCTGTCAACGGGTCGGATACGGGCCGGATCAGTGATGATCCTAATCCGACCCGATTAAGAATATATCCGACCCGAATCCGACCCGAATCCGATTCGGATCACAAGTATATGATCCGAACCCGACCCGATTAAATTTTTCGAAATCCGTTTCCGATCCGATTATGATCCGACCCGATATCCAACCGGATATTCGAGAGAGGAGAGAGAGAAAGAGAGAGAGAAAGAGAGATTATCCTATGTTTTTATTTTATTTTATTTTATTTTATTTTATTTTTTATCGGGTCGGATCGTTAACGGGCCGGATCAAGGTTGATCCGAATCCGACCCGAATATTAAACGGATCATCTTTGGATATCCGTATCCGACCCGATTATCCGATTATTGATCCGAATCCGATTAAATCGGATCGGATACGGATCAAGATCCGTGCCATTGACAGCCCTACCTCCTTATTGGGATCATGATTTAAAAAAAAAAAAAAAAAAATGATAGACAGCGTGATAAAACACATACATCAAGGTGGGGCCCACAGAGCCCGTCCTGTGCAGGGGCAGATCTCAATCGGCGCTCACTGTAGAGGAATGTGTTTTGCTGTTAGGACATACCTCTGCAACTATACCAGCTCTTTAAGGGCCCCATATTAATAAACAGTCAGGCCAGACTCGGATTCGCTAGATATTCCTCACTGTGGGGCCCACCTTGATGTATGTATTGTATATTCACGCCGTCCATTCATTTTAACATAAAAATCCCCCACAAAAGAGAGAGAAAGAGCAAAAAAAAATGGCACAAAGTGAATAATCCACTTTGAATCAAAAGTTACAAGAAATTACAAACAAATCCAAACCCGGATCACAACCCGTGAGAGAAACCTGTCTGCCTGAAATTTTGATCCGCTTCTCTTTTTTGTTCCATACTGCATAGATATGCAACATATACATCAAGGCCGGCCCCACATAAATCCAGAGATCCACCTAGTCATGCCTGGATGCAGATTGGGTCCATCCTTAGTATGGACGCGAATTGTGTCCTCCCCTGTATTACCGTCCAGGCAAACCTGTGGAGAGGCCCACCGTAATGTATCCGTTTATCCACTCCATTCATCCATTTTATAAGATCATTTTAAGGTATGACTCTAAAAAGTAGGTAGGTCCAACGTGCAATTGTAGTGATGACATCACCAAGTTCCATCACTATTTGATGTGGCCCACTTGATCGTTGGATTTGCCTTGTTTTTGGGCTCATATCCTAGCATGATAGTATAAAATGAATGGACAGAGTGGATAAATGGATACATCACGGTGGGCCCCACCACAGGTCTGCCCGGACAGTAATGGGTTGGGTTGGGTTGGGTTGGGTTGGGTTGGGTTGGGGGCAGGACGCAACCCTTTGTAAGGAGGCAAAGCACCATACTGAGCTGTGGAGGGGGCCACTGTGATGTATCTGTTTATCTGCGTGGTCATAAAAAGGGGATGGATGACGCTGATAAATAAATACATCACCGTGACCCCTTTCACAGCTCAGTATGGACGACTTTGCCTCCTCCATACTGAGGAAGGACGCAATCAGCGCCTGTCATGACTGACCAACCCACCAAAGGGGCCACATAAATACCATACCATCTCTCTGGAATCTCAACCACATGCATGACGACAATCCAGACAACCCAAATTGCAGACCTGATCATAGATGGAGCATAGCCAAAATTACAGAGAAAATATAACACTAGACACCTGATTTTTTTTTTTTTTTTTCCCTTTAAATTTTGGACCACTCACTTTTAACCGTCCATTTGATAGCCATGACTAAGATTGTTTTTTTTTTAATATAACACAATTAAAAAAAATTAATTGTTATTCTAGAGATATGCTACATCCACAATGGGACCCACAATTTGGCTGGTCTGAATATTTCTACATAAGTGGCTCATGTGGGGAAGGGTCAGCCGCCAGCATTTCCAAAATGGTCCTGCTCTACAAAACCTGCCTAAATCACCCAAGCTCTGTGGGGCCCACCCACTTTCCATGTAAAATCCACTCCATCCATCAGTTTATATCCTCAATTCTAGTCTATGAAAATAAAAATCAGCCATGTTTACAATTCGTATGGGCCACTTCAAGTAGAACAATGGGGACAGGATGCCAACCACAGGTTTGTATTTGCAGGTGGGATCACCATGCTATCTTTTATCTAAGCTGTTAATCAGGTGCAACTCATCAGGATGAAGTGAATATACAAAAATCATCTTGGCCCAAAACTCAGGCGGGCCACACCGAGTGAAGATGTTACACTGTTCCCTGTGGTGTGGCACATGGGATTTTTTTATCAGGCTGATATTTTGTACGTACAGTTAAAATAAGCTTTTCCACATGAAGGATGGAATGGATCTACATATACAACAAGGTGGGCCCCACAGAGCAAGTGTGTTGAAGACGATTCCGGTCCCCACCCGTACAAAAGCAATCTTCCAAACCTTCTTTGGACCTCACATGAAATATATATTCTCATCCCTTGTCTTCAAACGAGAGCATCAGAAAACACAAGGCCATGCAATCCGACGTGACAGCAACTACTTACATCCATTTAATTGATAGATACACCCTCTTAGATAACCAAAAAAAAAAAAAAAGTGGATGTATCTATCAAAAAGTAGGTACAGAAAGTAGAAAAAAGTGCAGCATGCTCACAACCACAAGTGGAAGAAATGGTGCATCTATCAAACAAAGTGGATGTTCCATTACATAACAAAAAGTAGCAAAAGAGGCTGCATCAATCAAAGAAAGGTGGGTTTAATTTCAATTTCAGTCCATGTTTATTAGGAAGGTCCGCCTGCCACTCTACCGTACGGTGGATCTGGGAAACAACCGAGGTGGGTGGATTCGAGACTGTGGGGCCCACTATGATGTATGTGTCTAGATCCACACCATCCATCCGTTTTTCCAGCTCGTGTTAGGGAATGAGCCCAAAAATGAAGCAGATCCAAATTTTGGGTGGACCAACCGAAGGAAACAGAGGTGATTGAAATCCCACCATTGAAAACTTCTTTGGGGCACAAAAGTTTTGGATGAAGCTGATATTCGTTTTTCCCCCTTCATCCGGGTCTATGTGACCTTATCAATGGGTTGGATGGCAAATAAACATTACGATGGGCCCCAGGAAGTTTTTAATGGTGGGTGTTCAATCACCACTATTTCCTGTGCATTGGTTACCTGAGATATGGATGTGCCTCATTTTTTTTGCGTTGGTGCCCTAAAGTGAGGTGGCAAAACGGATGGATGGTGTTGATACAAAACACATACATCATGGTGGGCCCCACACTCACATATTCGCTTATCTCATTGGTTTCAGATCCACTCAAATCTGCGTTCCCAGTTTCCATTCCGGCATTGCAACCTTACATTGATCTCAGCATTCATGTTCTAACTACTGCCACCCCGAAGCTATGATCCCAAAATCGTCCTTCATCAATAATCCTGACCTTTGAATAGTCTACTTGGATGTAAGACATTATAAAAATGGATTTTGACTGTACGGCCCTCTTTCACGGTGAAATTTCCTGCTTATTTCGACTGAAACTATTTTCCCTAAGTGCACCCTTATACTATTTAAACTTTGCTTGGGATGAAAATACTCTTACGTATTGAGCCTTGCGCATGACAGTTATTAATGTGTGGAAGGGGAATTGAGTTGGATAGGAAAAAGGTTAAAGTGGGGCCCATTGTGAGGCATGATGTCGATCCACACCTTCCTTTCATTTCAAGAGCTAACTATAATACATATTGGCAAAAATTGGGTCAAGGAAGTGGATCACAGCACAAGAAATATGGTGATTTATTTGAGACCGTTGAAAAGTTATTGGTGGCCCCAAACCATTCAGATAAATATAATATTTGCTTCTTTTTTTTTTTTTCTTTTATCCATGTATCTTTATTGCTGTGAGCGGGTTGGATGACATATAAACATCACTGTGGGCCCCACAGAATGTAGCATATATCGTTATTGTCTATCCCTATATAGACAAAAAAAGAAACATTTTCATCAGAAGTTATGGTTGTTACCTTTTCCAATCCGATTTTTATATCCATTTGATTTAGTGAACCATCTAATGGTAGATCCAATCCGTTCATAATGTCTGTGGCCTTGGTTTATGTCGAATTAGTGTTGAATTAACGATTTTTCAAGTTATTGGTCGCCCACAATGATTGAAAAGGGTAAACGGTTTCTAAAACAATATGTTCTTCTTTATTGTGTTGTGGATAACCTGATCAGAATCTTTCTGTCTTCATTTGGATAGTTACATTCCTCCAAATTCTATAGAGAGTGAACGGATTAGATCTAACAAAAAGTTAAAGATAGAGTTGAATCTAACGAAAACCCCATTTTCTTCTCTTTCTTCTCCTGGACGCACCATCACCTCCTTGGCCTGGTTTTCTCTAGCTTAATCTTCTCCGACTTTGGTCTTCTTCTTGTAACACTGAAATCGAAAGATATAGTGCCTCCATATTAGTAGATGTGCTTTTCCCAGATTTGTATTAATGTGAGTTTGTGAATAGTTGTAGTGGTGTTTTTTTCTAAATTTGTGTTGATATGTGTCCGTGGATGATCGAGATTGTGGTTTTGAAGAGATCAAGATGTGATACGGTGTTAAGACTGGCATGCACCAAGGATCATGGTTGTCATACGCTAATGATCGAGATTGACATACACAAAGAGTCATGGTTGACATACATAAAGAATTGGAATAGATAGTGTAAACATAATAGCACCCGTATCTCTTATACAGTTTAGGGTCGTGATAGTCATCCACAAAGGGTCGTGGTTGTCATGTAGTAAGGGTCGGGATACACAGTCTAAACACAATACAGTTCAAGGTTGTGATAGTCATCCACAAATGGTCGTGATTGTCATGTAGTAAGGATCAGGATAAACAGTTCAAACACAATACAGTTCAAAGTCGTGATAGCCATCCACAAAGGGTCATGATTGTCATGTAGTAAGGATCAGGATCGTGATACCCATCCACAAAGGATCGTGATTGTCATGTAGTAAAGGTCGGGATAGACAGTCCAAACACAATACAGTTCAAGGTTGTGATAGCCATCCACAAAGGGTCGTGATTGTCATGTAGTAAGGGTCGGGATAGCCATCGACACCGTTTGTGGGGCCCACCATCACTTTTGAGTGGAATCCAATCCATCCATTATCCTCAGGATTTCATTTTATGACATGGATAGAAGAAAGATCAAAATCCGAACCACGATACATGAAAACATTTAGTATGGAATGGTCATCATTACCGTTTTTCAGGTATTGTGGGCTACACATAGATCAGGTCAGCGTCATGTTACTACCTTCTCATATAAACAAGGGGCTGCAAAGAAAATGAACAGATTGGATCTACTTTGAAGTGGACCCGATGACAACTCATATCCACATCATTGCCTCGGGATTAGAGGCTACGTGACTTCTTCTTCACTCAAATTATGTACCAGTGCAGGATCTAAAGTAAGGGTGTTTTCGTCCACAACAAAGTTTAAAAAGTGTCGGGAGGCCAGTAAGAGAAATAGTTTCATCCAAAAACTAGCGGAGAATTTCGCCGTACAAGGGGGGCCCGTACGGTCAAAATCCCTTAAAAAATTAAATTTAATCATTTTTCACGAACAATCACATACTCAACAAGAGTTTTTTTTTTTTTTTTTCAATTATCCCAATAATAAAAAAAAAGTATCATTATTATGATTTTACCAAACATGAACCACCACCATCACCATATACATTCATGAGACAAAGAAATTTGAAATCATTGCACTTTTTTAAGGCATTACCATATTTTCACAATTACTTAATATTAAAACAACATAAAAATGCCATCATTACAACTTTACCATGGCCCGCCAGGAGCGCGAGATTAAATGATATGGAATTAACACCATCCTTGCCCAATATTCCATGTTGGGAAATATTATGGCATTTTGACCATCGAATTTCATGTTTGGGATTGAATTCTTACTTCGAAAAATATATTATACTATGTGAAACCTGCGTTTGGTAGACCATAGAATTGTAATCAACGGACTAGATTTCAAATTGATGCCAATCACCTGCACGCATATACATCTCGAATGTCATGTGTAAATGGCGCATATGTATTGACTATATAGATAAAATACATGCATCAATGTAGGGCCCACAGATGTAGTAGATTTGGAAATTCACAAAATCCTACAGTATTTACTATTAGGACTAGATGATATAATACCTGGATTAATCCAATCCTTTATGTCGTTTCCAACCGTCAGATCCCATTTACACATGACTAAATGCAATTCCATACTACCTAATCCGATGCTCCAAAAAGGCCCTAGATAAATCAAATACATAATTAACTACATTTTTTCCTATTCTACCCGCTTTTTTTGCCGTCCTTGGGGAGCCAATAAGAGATTAACGCATGACGTTGTTTGGCAAAAGCATAGTGGTCATAATTGTAAAGAAGGCATTAGGTTGGTTTTGCAGGAGTACAATTAGCCTTGTTTGGATAGACCACGTCAGGTGTGGCCGAGCAAGGTGAGAACGAATATGAAGGAGAAACGAAAGTAGGGAAGGTATTGGCTAAAAGAATGACATAGAAGGCTTGATCTTAGGAAGATGGTTTTTGTATTGTCAACGTGAGAGCATCCAGAAGGCTCTTCACGTTTTGAGAAGTCTATAAAAGCATAAAGAATGAGCAGAGCAATGGGTCCAGCACTAACAACAACAAACTAAATCAAATCAACTTATCTTTTGTATTTACTTCATATTCCTTAACATAAATCAATCATTTACATTCACTAGTGTAATTAGTCACTTTACATTCCCTAAATTAGCCAAGTATTTTATGTTTTGTAGCGTAACTTGCAATTTATCTTCGTAACTAGGAATAACTGTAATTAAGGATTATGCTCAAATGCTAGAATTAGCTTTAATTCGAATACAAGCAAGTTCTTCATTCACAAAAGCATTTTGCGGTCAATTATAAGTATTATCTTTATTTATCTCTGTATTTTCAAATGTCCTTTCATACGGAAGGTAAAGGTGTGACCCATCCTCGTAGGATGAACCCTACCCTTCAATAATCGTTTGATTGGCGCAAACACATTGTGAGTGACTGAATAGGTGACTAATCTTCACAGATTCCGATCATTTGGTTGGAATTAAGCCACACAATCGGTTCGAGCATGCTCGCACTTGTCCAACACATGTGGCGGAAAATAGTGAGCGATAACCCATTTAGTGATAGGCAAATAATTTGTAATCATTACACATTTCTTCATTGATGTGGTAATTGATCAAATAAACCGCCACAAATGTTTCTTATAAACGGTCCTTGTGGAGAATTTAAGACATCGACTGTTCAAATCACCTAAAATGCAATCAAGGTGGCAACAGCATATGGGAGCACCATACCCTGTCATAACATTTATAATTTGCAATGCATTTTAGTGCTTCTTTATGGGACCTGACTGTGTGGTGACCCCGCATAATGGACGCGGGTTGGCTGGTGACACAAACACCAGCCAACAAGCTGGTATCAAAGCTCTGTAGGCCTCACCATGATGGATTTGTTTTATCCACGCCATTCATTCATTTGAACAGCTCATTTTATGGAATGAGACCAAAAGTAAGGCAGATACAAAGCTCAAGTGGACCATACAATAAGAAACAGTGGGGATTGAACATTCACCATAGGAAAAAAATTTGGGCCACAAAAGTTTTGGATCAAGCTGATATTTGTGTTTTCCATTCATTCAACTCTTTGTGATCTTATGAACAGATTGGATGACAAATAAACATCATTGTGGGCCCTAAGAAGGTTTCAACAGTGGACATCATTCTCCTCACTATTTCCTATGGTGTGGTCCACTTGATCTTTGTATCTGCCTCATTTTTTTTTTTTATTTATGTCTCATTCCATAAAATGAAGTGGAAAAATGAATGAATGCGTGGATAAAACAAATACAATACGGTGGGGCCAGAGAACTTTGACACCAGCTAGCTGGCTGGTGTTCACGTCACCAGCCAACGGGCGTCCCCGCACAACCTAGCTCGATGGTGATGGGACGTGGTGAGATTTGATGGGCCACTGGTTGGTGCACTCAAGTGAGTGCACTCAACAACTTCCAAACGGACATGGAATGTGAAAGCTCACATCCCACCTTGTATGTGGAAATTTCTCATTGGGATATCTCAAGATCATATAGCCATTCGATCTAGATTATATCTCATTGATTTCAACGGTGGACATTGTTTTTCCCACTATTTTGTTGGTGTAGCCCACCTAAGCCTTGGATTTGCCTATTTTTATAATCCTCTCCTATTGTACGGAGAGGAGAGGACGGAGTAGATTTTTCACGGACATCTCTGTGGACCCCACACAGCCCCGGGCACAGAAATATCTTTGTGTCCGTGGTCACAGCACAGGCAATCCGTTCCCAAATGATTCCATGGGAGAAGGGTAGAAGACACACTACCGGATGCTTCGTACGGTGAATGTGGATATTAACTCTGACAAGTGGACCCACATTTTGCTGATCTAGACCGTTGGTCTTGTTGGTGCCACCTTGCATGAGCAATGGCCCAAAAGCATCCAACAATGAAAGATAACGTGGGCCGATCATTCGACTTATCTCAGTTGAATATGGACAGTTGTATTTAAGCCGCAGATTGATAGAGATGCCATGCTGATTAGTGTGTATACCCTCAAGTGGTGGATAACTAGGGCTGCACATATACCGGGTCAACCTGAATGACCCGCATATCCAACCCCGCAGAAACTCGATCCGCCCTGACCTGAAAGAGAAAAGGGTCCGGTCTCAGGCAAATGCGGCTGGACTATTTGTAATTTAGGTACGGTCTAGGATACACATCAAACCCAACCGACCTAACCCGTACCCTGACCCATTCCGCCCGACCCGAACCACCATCAGTTCTATCAAAGTATTCTAAAAAAAATATATGTTGAAACATCCCTGGGTCTACAGTGATGTTTATATGCCATCCATACCATTCATAATATTGTCATTCCTATTGTGATGAACTGGAAACACAAATATTAGCCCAATTCAAAAATTTTGTGGCCCACTTCCTATTTTGGACGTTCAATCCTCATATTTTTGGCCCACTTGAGCTTGTGGCCAAAAGTTTGTACAGTTACGTCCACATTTTCAGTTTGTTCAAATATGTACAGTGATACAAACTATTGATGAGATGGATCTTACTATGGATGATCACACATAAAAAAAATACTTTGGATTGATTAAAATATCGCACAATAGAATATTTGAGCTTTTATAAGTTATTGTTCCATCTCATCTAATGATATATATTCCATCCCAGTCTTAACCTAACCCGACCTAGTTCAGCATATAGGCTTGGGTAAGGTTAGAGTTGACCCTTTTGTAAGTAGGGAATGGATAGGGTTAGGGTTGGGACAGCCCAACCCCATCACAACCTGAAACGAAATCCAAACCTTTAAAATATGTTTAGGTTTGGTCTAGAATTGGGCTTAACCGAGCCGTAACCCTACCCGTGTGGATGCCTATGGATCACATAGTGCCTTTTAAATGGACCCGATTTCAATAGTGACCTTGCCAGGTGGGCCCACCATCATGTATGTGTTTTATCTTTACCATCCATTCAATTTTGCCAACTCATTTTAGGGTATGTGCCCAAAACATATTAAAATCTAAAGTGGACCACACCATAGGAAACAGAGGTGATTGGACGCCCACCATTAAAAACGTCTTTAGGGCCACAAATTTTTTGGAACCTACGCTCCACTATTAAAAGCTTCCTGGACCACAGAAGTTGGAGCCCCCGACAAGTTTTTAATGGTGGGCATTCAATCACCACTGTTTCCACTGGTGTGGTCCACTTTAGATTTTGATCTTCTTCACTTTTAGGCTCATGCCCTAAAATGTGCTGCCGAAATGGATGCACGGCGTGGATCAAACACTTGATGACATCATGGTGGGACTCACGGAGTTTTTGATAAAACACATACATCATGTTGGACCCACGGAGCTTTTACAGCACCGACGTAGTTACGGCCGTTGTCAGTACCGAATCCGATCCTCTTATTAAATGCTGAGCACTTCTCTAACTACTTTATACGCATCTCCCTCTCTCAACCACTGCTGGTACTACCCATTTAATCAATGGGACCGGGGTCCTATCCAATTAATACAAAAGGCCCTGTAACAAAAGCCAAAAAGACTGGAATTTTAAAGAGATGGGCCCCACCACGTGTTCATGACCTTGACTTTATTTTAAAAAAATGTTAAAGCGTCCACGAACTTTAATGTCCATACATGGAATAATTGGACAGAAACGTCGCTGTTTCAAGAATCATTGCTCAGAAAAGAAAAAAAGAAAAAATAAATAAAATCTCAGCCAATTATATTTTTAGACTCCTGGCAAAGATGATTAGTGGCCCACTACGAAATTCCAATGGTAATAACTAATAATCAACAATCATTCTATCATGAACGGTGCAATGCATGTCTTATACTAGGATCAATGGTGAGGATGAAAGATTGCACATTGATGGATGATTAACGGTCAGATTTAGTGATAATAGATGATCAACCGTTGGATCTAGTAATAGTTTAGGATTAATGGTCAGATTCTACGGTGATGGAAGATAAATAGTAAGATCTAGTGATACTGGAAGATCAATGGTTAGTCAAGTCATAATGGACGGTCCACTGTCGAATCTAGCAATAATGGATAAGCATAGAACTATTCATGGGCCATGTGTTGACGTCACCAAGTTCCGTGGCTCCACCATGATATATATGTATTATATCCACACCGTTCATCCATTTCCCGGGATCATTTTAGGGTATGAGCCCAAAAAAGAGGCAGATCCAATGCTCATGTGGACCACACCACATAGAGCAGTGGGGACGGTGACGACCACCATTGAAAGCTTCCTGGAGGTCACAGAGGTTTTGGATCAATCTGATATCTGTTTTTTTCCCTTCATCCATGTCTGTGGGACCTTATGAACAAGTTGGATGGAAAACAAACAACATGGTGGGCCCTAGAAAGGTTTCAGCAGTGGGAATCATTGTCCCCACTGCTTTCTGTGGTGTGGTCCACTTAAGCGTTGGATCTAACTAATTTTTGGGCTCATGCCCTAACATGATCTCTCCAAATGGATGGACGGTGTGGATATAATACATACATTATGGTGGGCCCACAGAACTTAATGACGTCAACAACCACCACACCACGCGATCTGCTTCCCTATTCATGATGGAAGATCAATGGTCAAACCTAATGAAAATTGTATTTAAGTGGTCGGATCAAGCGGTCAATGGCTGAAATAGAATAATGGCTGATCAATGGTCGGATTGGCAATGTATGATGATCAATAGATGGACTTAGCTATGATGGATGGTCAGCAATCAAAACTCATAATCATTTTTCACCATGCAATTTTGATGGTGGGCCACCATAGTGACTTCTTCATATTGATGGTGGGCCACCATAGTGACATCCACCGTTGAAAACTTCCTACGGCCCATAGTGATGCTTATTTGTCATCAAACCTGTTTGTAAGATCACACAGACCTGGATGAAGTAAAACACAAATATCAGCCTGATCCAAAACTTCTCAGGGCCCTAAGAAGTTTTCAACGGTAGGGGTCCAATCCTCACTGTTTCCTGTGGTGTGGGACACTTGAACCTTGTATATGACTCAATTTTGGGATCATGCGCTAAAATGAGCTGTAAAAACGGATGGACGGCATGGATATCAAGTTAGGCCCCACAGAGTCCATTGGGGTCACCACGTAATATATATGCCTCCTCCATCAATAGATATATAGATACTAGAATCTAGGATTTCTGTGGTAGACCGTACATGTTCATTTTTTTGCAATTTCAAAAAGGGTGGTGACTAATTCTCCTCACGGTTCGGACCATTCATTCGTTAAAATCGAACTAATCAAGCAATCATGACCATCCATTTAAAATCAAAATAAGGGAGTGTTCCAAATCCGAAGGGACAAATCAGATGGTTAATATTATCTTCTCAGCCTAATTTTTAGGATATAATCCATCAGCCGTTGGATCAGCAATTTAGACAGTCTAGATTGCTATACTATTGAAATATTTTGTTTTAAAATATTTGAAAAAAACAAGTTGAAAAAATAGTTTTTTGGTTTTATCCCTGGAGAAATAATTTTTACTTATTTATAAGTAGAGTGTTGTTTACTTTACTTGTCCACGGAGGAAGTGAGGGAACATGGTGGCTTCCGTGCTCCAGTGTTTCACGTGCCTTAGTGTTGACCTTCGGTGTTAAGCCATGGAAGCAAATATTATCCAGAATTAAAACTCACTGTTTTCAGGTCCACCTTCCTATATGTATGCGATCTAATCCATTCTTCAGACACATCTCACTGGGATGAAGAAATAAAAAAAAATTCATTCCATTCCAAAACTCAGGTGAGCCACCCCACGCCAAGGCCTTAGGCATGATTTTACATTGTTCCCTGCTTTGTAGCCCATCCGAGTATTGAATTGGTCTCATTTTTTGGTTTTTACGATGCACATGAAGGGGGGAACACGATGAACAGGGTGGATCGGATGCACAGCTGACGTGGACCCCACAGAAACCAGTCAATGCCCATACTATGCCCATGTGAGTCAATATACAAATGCAGCCCACCTAATGAGTGGGCCGGCCTGATTTTCATCGTAGTTGATCTTCATCATGGGTCCCACATTTTACAAGGACCGGATTTCTCAGAAATGTGACACGTAAGTGGGAAAGAAAGGTTGTATCTGAAATTTCAATACAGTGGTTGCAGGATCATTTCCTTTGAAAAAAAATCACCTAATCCCCGCAAGAATTCATGCAAACAATCAAACTCCAAGTCAAAACTCGTCTAAACGACCACAACATAACAGCTATAAACAGCTCTACTTACATGTGCTTCAAATTTCTAGAAGCTTCCCAAATCACACCCTGCTCACCAATGGTACCAGAAGTTGTGGTACCATACCATCTTTATCACTAATGTACTACGTTTTTAGGTCATCGGTTCCATGAAAACAGTAGGCCCCACCATGATGATATCCTGAAATAATAATCAGGGTGGATTTCTCATTAGGTAGGCCACACCGTTGGAATTAATGAACAACTGAGGATCTGATTCAATGTATACGTGTGGTCCAGATAGAGATCTGTTAGGCGTTATTTTTCAGCCGGGTGATCTTCATCGTGGGGCCTGTCATTTTTATGGTTCTGATTTTATAGACAAGTGGCATGTTGGCATGAAAGATGTTATTGTATCATAAGTTACTGATACCACTGCATGTGATATATCAGTTTCCTAGGAATATACATTAAATGTAATTCCTACTGTTGCATCCTTTTCGGTCATTACTTATACCATGGGCCATGGTGTGGCACGTGCAATGCATGTGAAGGGGCAGGTGAGAGAGTTATGGGAGGAAAGGGTTTATTTTCATCTTACCTGTTAGTGCGGCCTACATGTGAGGAGAGAAGCACCATATATCCTCACTTTTACTTCTACCATGTTGTAGCTCGTTCTAGTTTTAGATATGCAATGTTAGGTGTGTCAATAGACCGATTTTGAAAAATTAGAATTTCAAACAGGGCTGACCTGAATGCCCAGCCTGAAATTGTGCAAAATTCAGGTCGAGACCTACTGACAACCCTACGCAACGTCCTAACATGCACTAATACAATAAATTTAAAAGTGTTATTGTTGCATATTCATTGTAGTAGGTCGCACGGAGCCTTTGTTGCTAGGTAGCAAAATTCGGGCCTAGCCCATTGACAACCCTATGCAACGTCTTAACATGAGCTACCACGATAAATTTAAGTGTGTTATTGTTGCATATTCATTATAGTAGGTCGCATGAAGCCTTTGTTGCTAGGTAGCAAAATTCGGGCCGAGAGCTACCCCATTGACAACCCTATGCAACGTCCTAACATAAGCTACCACAATAAGTTTGAGGGTGTTATTGTTGCATATTCATTGTAGTAGGTTGCACGGAGCCTTTGTTGCTAGGTAGTTATAAGCTATGTGGCAAAGAGTATTTTTACAATGTTGTGGCTTATTCTAACTTTAAATCTGCAATGTTAGGGGTGTTAATGGACTAGGCTCGAGGTTGAAAAATCAGAATTTTACACAGGGCTGACCCGAAGGCCCAACCTGAAATAGTGCAAAATTCGAACCAAGACCTACCCCAGGCCCAACACATTAATAGCCCTATGCAACGTCCTAACATGAGCTACTACAATAAATTTAAGGGTGTTATTGTTGCTCATTCATTGTAGTAGGTCGCACAGAGCCTTTGTTGCTAGGTAGTTATAAGCTATATGGCAAAGAGGGAGAGAAGTAACTTAGAAGACAAATAACCTTGGGGTTGAGCCACCGCAACCAAAAACTATCTTTTAGAGCCTTTACTGTTGAGAGGTAAAATCGACCAAAAGATTCTTGCCTTGAGCTTGATGTATGGTAGGAGGAGAGAGTAGGAAAGACATAAAAATAGAAGGATGGAGAGAAAAGGTGCAACTACATAAGGTGAGCAGTACAAAGAGAGAGAAAGTGAGAAGGGTTTTAATGGTGGACGACCCATGCCACATTTTTGGATGTTGTGGCCACTCAAACATTAGATCTACCTCATTTTTAGTATAAGATCTTAAAACTAGTTGGAAAAATAGATGTTTTTTTGTGGGTGCTACATAATCATCATAGTGGGTCCTACATAGGATTTGTTTTGAGGAAGAAAAGTGAGAGCCGAGGAATCTCATTAATGAATTAAAAATATCCCTAGATTGAATGGTTAGCCGCACAAAAAATACCGCTACTTAATTTATGTATAGTATACATGAATTTGTAGATGAGGCTTTTTCCATATTGATACCCAATCATAACATGGCATGGAAATGTTGTAAAATCGACCACCAAATTCAACAACCAAAGTTTTTTTAGTTATTAAACGGCCCTTAGCTGTTAATATTTAGGATTTAATTATGCAACGGGCATAGGCCATTGAATTTTTTTAAAATTGAGGACAAAAAATATCAACGCGGTTAGGGTTCAACATTCTTTCTCTCTCAATGCTCTCTCTCTCTCTCTCTCTCTCTCTCTCTCTCTCTCTCAGCCCTATCCGCCCTCCCCAGTCGTACTTGACTCGAATTTGATTTTACACTTATGCCCAGGCACCAAATCAGCTATAGGACTAGACCTATGAAAATTGACCTAATTATCTAGTTACCAACGTGCAGTGATCAGGCAATTTAAAGGGCAGGGTTAGTCCTTCCGAATGTGATCTTTTTACCTTGAGATAAAGACTTTTTTTCACTGGTGATCACGATCCCCGGTTTCTCACTAAAATAATAATGAATAAATAGAATTAAAAATAAAGGTTGGATTGTCAACTTTATTAATTTGGAATTGAGATCAATACAATCAATGACATTAAAATAAAATAAGCAAAGAAAAATAAAAGATTATAACTTATGATTGACTGTTTGAATAAATAAGCAAGGTGAATGGTCAACAAGATGTGATCAGTGTGACCTTCCAAGCATGGACTCGGTTAATTGAGGATTCGACGATAGAGGTCGCGGATATTTACATTATTCCTAAGCATAATGCAGTGATGATGCTGGACAATAGTGATTTAAGTTATGTTAAACTTTGGGCTTGATGTAGTAAGATTGGACAGAAGTAGAGGACCTGAGCCGAAAACTAAGATAAACCGCATTGAATTGTGGGAGAGGTTGTATGTAATGGCTTAGTTGATGACTCAAGCTCTTCGTCAGGTGCTTTTTATATAAATTGGGAAGGGCGATGGTTGCATTAGGTTTCTTTACTGGTCCACGTTTTATCTTCAAAAGTTACAAGACCGTATCTCAATCAAACTCGAATTCTTCGTCACATCCCTTGATTTATGAAAGCACTAAGTTTCTTTGAAAAGTTTTCTGCTTCGGCATAATTGTGTGAGACGGTTTTATTGAGTGTATTTAGATTGCAAAAGATTTTACATTTACAAAGCTCTGTATGACTTACTAAAGATGCTATTCCACCACATGTGTCACTCGTGCGTTGTCGGCGTATCCTTCTTGCAATGTATCACCTTTCTTTTCATCCCAAATGTATCTATAGATCCAAGTCATTTTGATTTTGTCGAGTAGGGCTGTGCACGGTTCAGTCGGTTCGGTTTTGAGGAAAAATATCCAACCGAACCGACTTAGTCGGTTTTGAATATTTAACAACCGAACCGATGAATCATCACCAACCGAACCGAACCGGATAAATTCGGGTTGGTTCGGTTTTGTCGGTTGTATTGGTTTGGGACTTAATCTAACACTTTTGTGGCCCATCAAATACTTCTAATAGTTATTCATCATTGTTTCCAATGGTATTGTTTACTTGAGATTTGGATCTTCTCGAGGTTTGGAATCATGTCCTAAAATGATAGATGAAAACAGAAGAATGGAATGGATATACAAAACATACATCAAGGTGGGTCCACACAGTTAGGATAACACCCACTGCACTGTTACCCTAATTCGCACCCTCACTGTGCTGCAAAATCGGTGTCTACGTAAAATTCTTTTACTTGACATGAGGTAATTGGTAATGTAGTTTAAATGGGCCCCACTATCATGCATTTTAAAAATCCACTCCAACTAGTAGGTGACTAACCCAATTTTAGGCCTAAATATGAAAAACCAGCGTCATCTTTGATACAAGCGGACCACACAATTGGAAATAGTGTATAGGCCACATTACCCTCCAAACTCTTTTTCTTGCTGTGGCCCACTTGAATTACAGATAAAGATGATATTTCAATCTTGGGCCTAACTTGGGGTGGCACCCTTATTGGTTAGAGTGGATTTCATGTAAATATTGAAATGGGGCCAACCTCAACTTCTCTCTCTCTCTCTCTCTCTCTCTCTCTCTCTCTCACTCACACACACACACATATATCGGTTCGGTTCGGTTGAAAACGGTTTATAATTTTTACAAACTGACAACCGAACCGACACTCTCAATTTTTTATATTAAAAAACCGATCCGACCCGAAATTGATTGGAAAACCGACTGAAATCGATCGGTTCGGTCCAGTTCGATCGGTTTTTTGAACAGCCCTATTGCCGAGTAGCACGTATCGGGAAGGAATTGAAGTCAAGAGATATCTTTATGTGCGAGTAAGATTTCATCTGCCACCATTTGTACATAGACCTGACATGTGGCGGCATTTAATTGCTCCACGTGAACTGCAACAGGACAAGTGTACACACTAATGATCTTAAACCATCTGATAATGGCCTTTAACATAGACGGTGAGGATCATTTGTACAAATCGATCCATCTATTTGATAACTTCTCATCGCTAATGATTCTAAAGAATCACTTCTGTTAGGCAATCTTAACCATCTCACCCATCGGTTCAAAAAGTATGACCAGAAAGACCAATCTAAGATGGATGTGATCATCTGGTCAGTCTTTTTTTCGCATGATGTACATTGAAACATTTTCTATACTTAATGGACGGTTTAGATCCATCTATTACACTGTCCAAGTTATCCGGTGCACCTAGGAGCGCTAACAGTGCTATGCTATGAGAACATGAGCAGTTTCATCATCGGAATGGAATGGAATGGAATGGAAGGGCAGTTTGGTCATCTGCACAATCCGCCACCGGACAGGCATATTGTCCCAAAATATCTCTAATCCTTATCTCTATCGTACACGTGGCAAGCGGGATATGGAGACTGTAACTTATCAAGAGAGGATGTTGACTGAACGCATATTGCAAACTGACTCTGCCAGTACCGACGTCGCTACTGGTTGGTGCTCTGTGGGACCTACCAGATGTATATGCTTCATCCACGCCATCCATCCATTTTTTCATATCATTTTAAGGCATCAACCCAAAAATAAAGCTGATGAAAATATCAGGTGAACCACACCACAGGAAACAGTGGTGATAAAATGCCTACCATTAAAAACTTATTACGACCCACTGTAATGTTTATTTGCCATCCAACCTGTTGATCAGGTAACACAGACATGGATGAAGGGAAAACAAATATCACCTTGGCGCCCCAAGAAGTTATTAATGGTTTGCATTCAATCGCCACTATTTCCCGTAGTGTGGTCCACCTGGGATTTGGATATGACTCATTTTTTTTATTATGCCATATAATGATCTGAAAAAATGGATGGACGGCGTGGATTAAATAAATATATCATTCTGGGCCCACATAGCACCGACCAGTAGCGCCGTCGGTACTGGCAGGACCAGTATGCAATCCGCGTCCGTTGCTATAAGCTCTAAAATTGCAGCAACCGAGGGTGTAACCTGATAATATACACGTCCGTTGCTATAAGCTCTATGAAGCTCCCCTTCTCCAAGTAAATTTTGTAAATTTTTATAGTGATCGTGACTGTTGATCTGGTGGGCCACCATGTGGATGGACTATGGGCGAAATATTTCAGTGATTGGAGTAGTCTTACTATATATCTTCTGTGATTCTTGATCTAGTGGCTGAAACTTTTTCAGTCTCCTTCATTTTTGCAATCTGGCCTATCCACGTGGTATCCGAGAAGATCAACAGTCCCGATCATCAGAAATGTTTTCCACGTGTACGGTAAGGAAGGGACTTGCATATTATCACCATCAATCAACGGACTCTGAATGTTCAACATGAACTACCATACATCATTGATTCAACCATCAACTACAGAAATCCGATCGTTTCAATATCAAATAAATGGACTGCGGTCCATCAATGGTGGGTCCCACATCTTGAACTGTTGGGATCAAATACAGATGTTCCTGCGCAACCCTAGACCGTTCGTACTCGTCTCGGTTCAGAGTACACCTTCTTGAAGGGACTTGAAGACTTCGAGTGGGGGCGTGGCTTCGGTGGAATCCGTAGATGGACCGAACTGGGTGTATCCATGATTGTGGGGCCCATATTGATATACTTTACTTACATCCACTCCGTTCATCCGTTTTGAAAGCGTATTTGAAGTTATGATGAAAAAAATGAAGTAGATAAAAAGCTCAGGTGCACTACACCATAGAAAAGAGTGGTAAGTAAAAATTATAAACTTTTTGTAGGTCACAAAAGTTTTGGATCAATCTGATAATTGTTTATCCCTTCATCCAGGTATTTTTGACCTTATCAAAAGGTTGGATGGAAAATAAACATTCTGGTGGTTCTCAATAATTTTTGAATGGCGAGTATTCAATCACCATTGTTTCCTGTAGTATGGTCCACCTAAGATTTTTTGTGTATTTCATATTTTGAATGATTACATAAAATAATCTTTAAAAATGTATGTACGGTGTGGATTTAACTATAAAAATACCAAAGTGGGCCCCACAGTCAGGGATACGCTGCCCTCAGTATATTTGGGGATCCACCAAAGCCGCGCCCGTTAGAGGGCAACAGTCGTAATTTTGTGATTGGACAGGGTTTGTTTTGTAGTCAACGTCTTAGGGCGAAATAAACGGACTCCACAGCAAATCCACAATTGCTCTTGCCACGTCTTCAAACCCGAGGACAACTAAAGCATCCTCGGTCGTTTATTTCGCGCTGCTGGGGCCATGCATTAGTGATCAAGACCGTTAATCTGATGATTTCCTACATCTCAGCGATATCTTATAGAATCACATCCATCTATTCCTTGGAATTCTTGTTGAATCGTAACCATTGGTGTATTCAGTCGTGACAGTACATTTTAGGCAACCAATCGAAATACTGGAGCCTCCCAAACCAACATACATAATTACAGGATAGTCATCAACGGTTGGGTCCACCACATCAACGATCTGGATCAAAAGACATGGACCCACGTGAGGCGCCTAAGGACACAAGAGACGTCCTGAGGCGAAGGACCCGATGTTCCTCGTGCTCCAGTGGTATTGGTACAACCGTATACTTATGTGGGGCCCACGTGATGTATTCGTACCATCCAATAAGTCTATCAGATAATTAACCTTATAAAATTCATATGGCCCAAAAATCATCCTGAGAAAATACTCAGGCGGGCTACAGAGCATTGAATGGTCTGAACGGTCTTGATTATACATAGTGATGTATGGTCTGATCATTCGACTGGATGAATGGTCTGAACGGTCTTGATTATACATAGTGATGTATGGTCTGATCATTCGACTGGATGAATGGTCTGAACGGTCTTGATTATACATGCACAATACAGTGGGCCTGTCACTCCCATAAAGAGTGAGAGTTCCCTCTCAATATGCTGCCTATTTTGTGGTCCACATGAATTTTTCATAGGTATGATTTTGGGTTTTTGAGGTTTTATGATATGATCCATCTCATGAACGGATTGGATTCTCAGAAAAAATAACTGGGCCCTACATATGATTGGGACCACCGTAAACTTAAGGTGGTAGCGGTACCACCGGAGTCTGACACCTCTTTAAAATACTCCCCCTCTCTCTCTCTCTCTCTCTCTCTCTCTGAAAATCAACAAATCTCCGTATTTTCTTGCCGGTTTTCATCTCTCTCGTCTCCGACAAGAGACCCGTAACGATCTGAGCTCAATGCAGCTCCGATCCGAGATTTAATTGCGGATTCGGAGCTTCCAGAAGCGATATTTTGAGAAAACGGACGAGATTTTCGAGGTTCTAAAGTCTAGATCTTCGATTTCAGCTCACACTGAGCTTCAATGGCGGATTCTTGATGGAGATCTCGCTATTCCGAGCTCTCTGCTTCGATTTCAGCTGAATCGAGCTCCAGTGGTTGAGCGAAATCTCTGCCGTTCGATTGTGAGAAGATTTACGGAGGATTTTGGAAGAAATCTGCAGATTTGATCTCCTTTTTCATTGATTTTGGCCGAAATGGAGAATGCAGAGCTTTGAAATTGGGATTTCTGAGGGAAATTTAGAGATTCAAGGAGTTTGTGGAACGGAGCTCTCTGCGGCTTTAATGGCATACCTGCAGCATCCATATGCAGTTCTTTGAAGGAAATGCTTGCATATTTCAGATCTCTCGTTCCTTCTTTTAAAGGTATATTCCTCTGTTCTTTCTTTTTCTTCTTACGTCCGTAGATTTTGAGGGAATGCTGGTGAAGATATTGGATTTGGGGCATTTTTCTGTGTTATTTTGAGTTCGGTGGTAGTAGCTATCGCTTGAAGTTTTCTGAAAACCAGTAGTTTTTGTGCATTTTTCAAGTTTTTTATGTTGTGATTAGAACTTCAGGTATCAAAGATTTCGCTTGAAATACTTTAAAAACCAATAGATTCTATACTTTTTTGCCAACTTCGGTGTACCAATAGATTCTATACTTTTTTTCCAACTTCGGTGTCAGAATCATCTGATTTTATGCATTTTCGCTTGAAATGCTCTGGATTTGAACTTCAGATGTGGTACATTTTGCTTGAAATGCTCTGAAAACCCGCAGATTTTATATTTTGTTTGAGTTTTCAATGTCGGCAGTCGAACTTCAAGTGTTCGAGATTTGACTCGACATGATCTGAGAACCCACGGATTTCATGCGGTTTCCAAGCTTTCGACATTGGAATTACAACTTCTGATGTCTGAAAGTTAGTTTGTAATTACCCTAGAAACTAGCAGATTCAGTGCATTTTCTGAGTTTTCAATGTCAGAATTAGAACTTTGGATGGATGTGGAAGAGTACGCTTGACATGCTCTGAAAACTAGCAGATTTGATGAATTTTCTCAGCCTTACAATGCCGTAATTAGAACTTGGGATGTCTTAGATTTCAGTTGAATTGCTCGAAAATCAACCAGATTTGCACTTTCGCTCTCCAGGTGGAAGTCTTTTGCTTGAAATGCTCTGGAAACTTGCAGATTTGATGATTTTCTCTTGAAAGGATTCGTTCATGAGATTCTCATGTGCTTTCTTACAATGCAGTTTCTTTGGTGAAACTTTCAGCTCCACAATCTCTGATTTTTTAGGATTTTGTTTCTCTTTTTTTAATTCTGCAATGAAGGTTGTGGAGCTTCTTTCACTTGCCATTGCTGAAACGAGCAGATCTGAAACTTCTGCTTTGAATCTGGTGAGATTAGAGCTTGGATTTTTGAGATTTATGGTTTGAAGATTGTTTTGGATTTTGAGTGCTGAGAATTTCTGTTATTTCCCCTTCTCTTCTTCTTTTTTTTTCTTTTGCAGATTTGATGCAATGGTTTTGAGCGATGCTGATGGTAGATGTTGATATTCCGAGCCATGGATTCTACTGACTTCGGTAAGCCCTCTCTCTCTCTCTCTCTCTAATGGTAGGAACACATCCACTCTGAGATGATCCATACCATCCAAACTGCAGAAGGGAATATAGCAGGAAGAAAATCCTCTGTTCTGATTTTGCCTTTCAATTTTGATGGCTGGCCATTTTGTAGGACCGTTGATTTTATGTCCCCCATTGGACCGTAAGCATTGTTCGATCAGTGTGGTCATAGGCTATGCTATATCTACTTCCGAACCCACAGTTTGGATGGTCCGGATTGATTTACACGCTATATCAACTTCAGAATGCACACCTTGCTCAGAAACAGAACTCTAGTTCTCTCCTCTGTTCCGAAAAGAAAAGGGTAAAAATCCATACAGAAAAAACAAATGTTCGCTGCCCACTATTTCCGAGTATGGGCTACGTGTATGGTGGACTATCCATTCACTGGTCCCACCAATGGTGGGCCACGGCCCAAAATAGGTGATGTACTATTCCAGCCATCAGATCAGTTTCACTGGTCCTTACATATTGATGCAAGGACATGGCCAAGGAAAATCAAATGAACACTTGGATTGAAGGAAATCCAGTTAGAGAGTTCAATCAAGGATTCATAGTATAGTATAGCTTCGGACGGCTATAACTTTGCTGGCTCACAGAATGTTGATTGCATGTGATGAGTAGCTCTAGTGTGCTCTGTGAGGCCTTCTGTGTGTATATGTTTTTTCCATCCTGTCTATCCATTTTAGCAGCTCATTTTAGTGCAGGAGACCGAAATTGAAGCATATCCAAAGCTCAAGTGGACCGAATCACAAGAAACATGAATTGAACATTTACTGTTTAAATCTTCCTAGGAGTTATAGAAGTTCTGAATTAAGTTGATATTTGTGTTTTCCCCCTCATCCACGTCTTTGTGATCTTATAAAGAAAGTTTGATGACAAATAAACACATGGCCTGAGGAAGGTTTCAAAGGTGGATGTCATTATCCCCAGTGTTTCTTGTAGTATGGTCCACTTGAGATTTGGATATGCTTCAATTTTAGGCTCATGCCCTAAAATGATGTGGAAAAACAGATGGACAGCGTGGATAAGACTTTAGAGTTTACTCAGTACAGTATAGTATGCAATGTGTTGGGAACCCGCAGAAGCGAGAATTCAGAGTGGAATCAAACGAAGTAATCAAATGACAAGGAAGCAAATCAATACACAAGAGACAATCCGAATTTTATGTGGAAAAATCTTTGCGGGGGCACATAGCGAATCACTATGCAAAAGAAGTTGTAAGAGATGAAGAATAACTTACCTGGATCTAAGCCTCACAAAAGAAAATTCCTAACTTTTTCTTTCCCTAGAACTCTCTCAACCCTTAAATACGTTTTGGCAATCTAAGATACCCTAATCATGCAATTACACCCCATTATATAGTAATAAATCAGAATTAGAAAAAAAATCACGTAAAACCGCACTAAACAGTGCGTCAGTCATCGACTGACCGATTCGAAGGTTCGGGTGACCGAATTTGGCCAAAATAGTCCAGAGAGTAACTATCTCATCCAGGGTATTTTTCGGGCGACTTGACCTCATATTGAAGATATCTCTAACACAATACGCTTCCAAAATTGAAGCATATCCAAAGCTCAAGTGACCACAAGAAATGGTGGGAATTAAACGCATACGGTTGAAAACATCTCATGTGCCATGCAAGTTTTTAATCAAGCTAATATTTGTGTTTTCCCTTTATACATGCGTATGTGACCTTATGTAGAAGTTGGATGACAAAAAAACATCACCATGGGCGTTAAGAAGGTTTCTACCATGGACATCATTATCCCCACTGTTTCTTGCAATGTGGTCCACTTGAGCTTTGGATATACTTCATTTTTGGGCTCATGCCCTGAAATAATATGGAAAAATGATGGACAACATGGATAACGACACAGACATCATAGTGGCCCCATAGAGTTTACTCAGTTCACAATCTGCGTCCAAGCTCGCATGCAGCCAATGACAAAGGCCATTGGCATGATAAGTTTTCAAATTTAAGTAGTTTTAAGGATTAATTTTAAATTTGTAGTTAAAATTTTATTATTTTTTGTGAGTTTTAGATTTTTTATATAGGGTATTTCAAAGTTTTAAGAGTCTCAGAGTAACTTAAAAGTTCTTGTTTGAGTTATACAATGATTTTGAATAAAATTTAGAAGTTATTTACTTTTTTTTATTTTATGAAGTTTATTATATTTTAAAAGTTTTGAATTTTTTAATAACTTAAAAAATTTTGTTCGAATTATGCAAGCGAGTTTGAATAATTTTAAAAGTCATTTTATATTTTAAATAAATTTATTATACTAAAAAAAAGTTACAAATTTAGAATTTAAAGCCTATATAAATGATTCTTCATACACTCCTTTTTTAGGATTTGTCTCTCCTTTGGGATGGAGGGTTGTTCTTAGAGTACAGTGATCTCTTGTCTTTATCCATGCACCCCTACATTACAAGCCCTGTCACCCTGTAGTTTTTGGGCTTGGGTCTATTCATGTGGAGCCCACCAATGGACGGTCATTGTTCACATGAATTCAAAAGTACTGGGTAGCTGGGACCTCGAGTGTGTCCAGGGTGTAAGGTACCTTTGCTACCATGCACCTTGCCTGTAACAACCTGAGTTGCGTGCACAATCATATCTTCTGCGTGTCGTAGCTGGCAAGACCAGCAAGCTCACGTTATCCTTCCCTCACCTTCATTCAAGTAGAGAAACTTTGATACTCTGCAGACGGTCATCGATGATACGCAGGCACTAACTTTGATGCTCTGGTAGACTGTCATCGATGATACACATGCACTTATAACTCACTTTGAAATTGCATACGCTGAATACGACAATTGAAACTAAACTATCCAAGTTGTGGGTCCCGGTAGAAGAAAAAGTTGCCCTTATTTAATTAGATGACTACTATCTCGTCGGTGGACATTCATTGGACTGTTGAGAATTAAAACGTCCAATCTGTCCTATTCCCACAACCAAGTGCCCACGTCAAATATTAGGATCGTTCCATCAATCATTTTGTACTTAGTTCAGAGCTCCTGCGTATCAACCGACTTTATCATACAGAGTATCAAATAACTCCACTAATTCAAATGCTCTTTTCACTCACGAGTGATTCTAACGTACGCCTGTTGCTCACATTTTCCCATCTCCTGTTCATGGGAGCCGTATTTCCAACGTAGCTACTTGACTGCCTTAGCTTTCCTTTTCTTTTTAGGTAGTAGACATTATTATTGTTGCTTTTGCTTTTTCTCTCCGAAATAAATACTCTTGCATAGCGTCATGGATGATACGCAGGCCCTTAGTAATTACTTGGCTTATAAGTTCTTCAAATTCAACCGTCCAAATTATGGGCCGTAGCTTGGATGTATCACAAATAAAAAATTGCACTTTTTTTTTATTATCCGACTATCGGATTTATGGACATTTGTTGGACGGCTAGTGCCATCTCAACAAACAAGTGTCCACCAATCAGAAGTTAGGATTGTTTAACTAGCAACTGTGGCATTCAAATGGACCGTTGGCGTTTGATGTGCTGGCAAACATCCATTGTCCATGTGGATTCACGTACGCAAATCCTAACCATCCAAATTTAGAAATCGGATTGCGTATTGCGTACTGAGTTACTCAGTACGTGTACTGAGTAAACTCTGTTGGACCCACCGTGAATGGATGTGGTTCATCGACGCCGTCCATCCTTTTTTACAGCTCATTTTAGGAGTTCATCCCAAATTTGAAGCATATCAAAAGCTCAACTGGACCACACCACAGGAAACAGTGGGAATAATGATTTCCACCGTTGAAACCTTCCTAGGGCCGATAGTGATGTTTATTTGTCATCCAATCTGTTCATAAGATCATACAGACATGGATGAAGGGAAAACACAAACGTCAGATTGATCAAAAACTTCTGTGGCCTCCAAAATATCAGATTTTTCAACGGTAGTCGTTCAATTCACACTTGTTTACTGTGGTGTGGTACACTTGAGCTTTGGATATGCGTCATGTTTTGTTTCAATCCCTAAAATGATCTGATAAAATGGATGGAGGGAGTGGATAAAATACATAAATCACAGTGGGCTCCACGGAGTTTACCGAGTTACTCAGTAAGCAATCCGCTTCCCCAAATTTAGATCTCCGCCGTGGATGAGGACATACCGAGCGGATGGTGGAAAAGGCTCTGTTCGAACCTGTAGCGGATTTTGATCTATTGGATGGTTAGGATGGTCTGACATGTATGCACGCACGCCCCATCTACAGTGAGACCTTACAATGTGGACGGTGGACTGAGGGACCCTGGATGCGTGCGTGCACATGATATACCATACTCCGTCAGAGTATGATATCATTCCTCAATATAGAATGGTTGCTTTCTTCTCAGGTAAGACAGGGTAGTCTGCTGTTTTCAGGCATCTTTTGCCCTTTCTTCTCGAACAAGACTCTCTCCTCTGCAAAGATAACAGTAGGTAATAGATACTCCAACCTGTGGTACGGTACAATCAAAGCCTCGTAAAACACCCAAGCTCTGTGAGGCCCACCACGTTGTATATGGGACATAAGATTCCTCCATCTTGTGAGAACCCTCATGTTAACCGTAAAAACAACGGTAATAAAAATTAACATAGGCCACATCAATGGAAACAACGTAAATTACACCTTTACTCGTGGTGTGGCCCACATCATTTTTGAATGGTGCTGATTTTGGCGCTTTCCATCTTATCTTTGTGAGTCACACCTGATGAATGGGTTTGATGGAAGATAATGGCCCCAGACACAAGCCTATGGTTTGCATCCCATCTCCATTGTTTCCTGTAGTGTGGCCCACCTGAGTAGTGGATCTAGCTGAAACAAGGCTTTATTGCTGTACGCTCTGCATATAACCAACGGTGTAAAATAGTATTCTGGTCCATCTTTGAAACCAATGTAAGTGGAATCCTATGCAATACGGCCTTTATGGAAGCGGATTTCCTGGCGATACGTCTACACGGATATCCCTGTGGACAAGATTATGTGGGGCCCACTATTATGTATCTGTTTTATCCACGCGGTTCATCTGTCTTTCCAGCTAATTTTAGGGAAGGAGCCCAAAAATAAGGTAGATCTAAATCTCAAGTGGACCACACAAGGAGGATAATGACGCCCATTACTGAAACCTCTCTAGAGCTCACTTTATTTGCCATCCGAACCCTTCATGAGGTCATACCTACCTGTACGAAGGGAAAACACAAATATCAGCTTTATCCAAAACTTTTGTTGCTACAGGAAGTTTTCAACTGTAGGCTTTCCTACGATGTGGTCCACTTGAGCTATCGATCTGGCTCATTTTTTGGATTATGCACTAAAATTAGCTGGCAAAACATAGCACTGATAAAACTCTTAAATTACAGTGGGCCCCACGGTCGTGTCAGCAGGGATATCTTTGGAGAAGTTTCTCCGGGCAATCCGCTTCCCTGTTTTTACGCAGTGCGTACGATAATAAAGCTCTGGGCCACCATCCTATATTTGGACACCCACTCCATCCATCAGCTGCTCCCTCTATGATAGTCCTGGTGCCAAAAATTCAACAAAACTCAGATGGGCCACACCATAGTGCAAAATGGGACAGGATCCGGACTATAGGTTTGTATTTAGGGCCACCATGGCGTGTATTTTTCGTTAAAACTTTCATGTGTTACTCAACAGGATGGAGGGAAAATGCAAAACTCATATGGGCCACACACCATGTGAACTTGGGAGTTTTTAAGTTCAATTTTAAATTGTTATCAGTGGTGTGGCCCATATGAATTTTGTGCCAGGATGATCTTTTGTATTTAGTTCTCTTAGGATGGATGGAGCGGACCTCACACATACCATGATGGCCCAGAAAGGGGGTGCGGATTGGGTACTACCCCATCAGGGCCATGCTAGAGATGGACGGTCCTGTCAGGGGCATTGTGAGGCCCACTGTGATGTATGTGTTTTATCCACGCCGTCCATACATTTTGACAAATCATTTTAGGTGATGAGTCAAAAAATGAGGTAGATCAAATGCTCTAGTGGACCACACCACAAGAAATATAGTAGGAATTGAATGCCTACTGCTGAAAACCTATTGGGGCCACCATAGTTTTTGGATCAAGCCGATATTTATGATATTTATATTTTCCTTTCATCAGGTCAATGTGACCTTATGAACAGGTTGGACGCAAATAAACATACGGTGGCTCCTAAGAAGGGATCATTGTCGCCACTGCGTCCACTCGAGACTTCGATCCTCCTCTTTTTGTACTCATGTCTTAAAATGATCTTTCAAAAGACTTGGGTGAGACCCCGGAACCGGCGATGTGGGTGGGACTCTGAACTTAGGGCCACCTAGATGTATTCCTTGTAAATCCATGCCGTTAATCTGCTTTTTTCCGGATTATTTTGTACTATGGTACCAAAAATGAAGAAGATGAAAATTTTGGGTGTACTACAACATAAAAAACACTGGTTAATGACCATTAAAATCTATTTGTGAGCCACAATAGTTTTCTATCATATTTGTTTTTTCCTTTCATCCCTGTCTACGTGAACAATAGTTGTCTAACCTACCAGTTATTTGTAATGCCATCTGAGGTTCCTTCAAAAATTACCAGCGTCAACTTACTATTGACAAAGAACCCCACACCAGGTGGATTTTAAACGTAGACAAAGTAAAAACCCTGACGTAGGATTTTATTATACTTCTTTGTCTACCTGCCGTACCTAGATGTTTCTTATGTAGTTCCACCCGGAATCCAAGTCCAAGGGTGAGTGTAGCGACAAAGGCCCCAGAGTGGGTTCAGCGCGGAGAGATCGATTTCAGGACCACCCCAATAATGGGTTAGTCGCGGGAACGTTCGCCACGCGTCTTGTCACAATATTATTATAATCCCTGGGTGGTGCTTCTAGTGGATCCTGTTTTAGTCAGTTAATGTAGTCCACCCGGTCTGTCACTTTGGTGACATTTTGTGATCGGAAACCAGAAGAGAGGTAATTACGTCTAACAACCATGTAATAAAAGGAATTGGTAGGTACACGTTCGGTCGTTACTTTTTCAATTTCTCAACTGGTTAACTCCTCTAGAAAAACCTGTTCCGGTTAGGTGGCGTTTCCGGTAGTCTAGTTGGCGAACCTAATTGGTTGGTACCTGGGGTGTAGATGTTTGATCCACGTGTTGGATTCTGTAGGAATCCTTCTTTTCCGGAACAGTAAAAGAAAAAAAGATTACTTCTAAGCGTGAAAGTTTCTCTTTAGTAAGTAAATATATTTTTATTTTTCTTTTTTCTTTTTCTTTTTTTTTGTGTAACGAAATTATTGCACCCCGAAAAAGGACGAAAAGTCGGCAAACCGTTAGAGGAGGGAGAAAGAACGAAAATAACGTAACTTTTTCGAGAGATGAGCATAACGTATGTGAAGTATACGAACGTCCTTTTGTACTGTTAGAAGAAAAAAGAAGGAACGAAAGATGTTAGTTACGAGTATCGAAGGAATGACTAGTCGACTATTTCGTAGACTACAGAAGACAACGAAACTTAGTCTTCTCGTTCTTGTGCTCTTAACGTCGACTTTAGGGTAAGGGTGTCATCTTTAAGTTAGTGGTCCATATAGCTTTGACACTAGCTCACCAAGTAGAGATGAATACTACATGGTAGGATAGGAAATTCTTTAGTGTTGAATTGGCACATACATCATGGTGGGTCCACAGAGTTTTGACAGTAGCTATCTGGCTGGTGGAGGGATCACCGGCCAAACCCGCTAAACCGCGTCGGTTTGAAAGTTGTATTTGAGGGGTCATCTCTGACCGTACACGTGGCCCAATCAAATCCCGTTGGGTAACCACAGCTGTCGGTGGTGGCAGGGTCACCGAGGAATCCGCTGCGGGTCGGATGGTACCGAGAGGATGAGGTGGGCCACACAATAACTCCACGTGGTCCCCTCAATGGTGGGAATTGGCAGCTAGATATCCGTGGAGCATGGTTGGTCATGACTCCTGTCCATCTTAACCGGTACAACCGGTTAGAAGTAGAAATTCATGACTATCCGTCATACAGGTGGGCCCCAACAAAGCCCATTTCTTGCTGCGTCATCTTTACTGGGGACGGAACTCTTGGACGGCTCAGATGCTACCCACCCAGGAGTTGGACCCCACAACAACAACTTGTGGTCATCCCAGCTTGATACAATAGTTTCCTGCAGCACCTGACACAGAGTTCTTGCAACTCGAAGCCCTATGGGCCCTACCGTGTTGTCCATGTAAAATCAAATCCGTCCATCACTTTCACCAGCTCACGTTAGAATAAGAAACCAAAAAGAGGGCATATCGAAGGCCAAATTGCGCCACACCACAGGAAACGGTGGAGATTGAAATTTCCACCGTTGAAATTTCCTGGTCTCACCGTGATTTTATATTTCATCCAAGCCGTTCATAAGGTGATTCTCACCAGGATGAAGGGAAAAAAAAAAATATCAGCCTGATCCAGAACATCTTTGGACCCCATGAGATTTCAATGGTGGGCATTCAGTACCGACTGTTTCTTGTGCTTTGGCCCTCTTTTCTAGGCTGTCATCATGACATGAGCTGGAGAAACTTACAAGGACATCACTGTGGGCCCCACAGAGATTTGTGTTGCAGGAACTGCATGTTCCATGATGTACGAACTATTCAAAATCCTAACCCCACTTGCACGCTGATGTACGAAGGGCTTCGTGTAAAATGTACCAGCATGGCACACGTATAATAAATCTGGAACGTTCATCAGGTATAGCATGCCATTAACATTCTCTGACCCAAAAATCAGGCTGACCATTCTCCACGTAAGCCACCTCATGTAAGTTGAGTATGGACCTTTCATTTGTTCTTTTTAACATATGACCACTATCTATTAACCATTAGATCCTGATCTTCGTGCCAAGGAATCAACACAATGGGACTCGCCTGATGAACGGATCGGATCTCGCTCACGTGTTCAAAAATTTCAACATGTGAGAACGAGTGTGCACTCGGTCATGATCACTTGATTCCCTGTTCATATAGATAGTTTAGATTCCATGCGCGCACACGTCATCATACGTGCAGCATTATGGCGCACGTTAGCCATGACCTAACTAGGGCACCGCTAAAGTAGAAAATTTCAATTTATTAAGTGGGCCCCAGAGAATACCAGCCACACATTCACGTATGGTAAGGGACCAATCTCTCCTTTCCAAGTGCCTTCGTGTGTCTCCATGCGATCATGCAACTACGACCATTTTCTCCCATTCATCGCGGCCTTAAACTTAGTGAGATTTGCGCGAGTGAGATAGTGAAAGGTCCTCATCGCATACAGAACTACAGTATACACGTGTGAAAGATCTAAACCTTTAATCAAGTGGAAACTTACACGGACATATCCTAGCCTCGTAATCCGGACGGTTCAGTTATTGAGTAGGTCACAATTTTATGACAAAACTTGATGGACGATCAGGATAAAAGTGACCAAAGGTCAACATAAACGGTCCGAATTGTGAGTCAATGCATGCAAACGGTAGGGTATTACCTGATGAATGGCCTGGATCTTTCACATGTTTGCCATGTTAGCAAGTGTGCAAGGACTTTCCTTATCGATCTCACTCGAGATGGTCTTCATTTGCATTGGTGTTCTCAAACAGGCATCTTACCCAAACACGTCAATGTCCGTGTTACTGATATGCCAAAACCCTCACTTTCCATGCACTGTCCATGAGTTTGAGAAGAGAATGCTTCACGTTACAGGAATCATTTGCGATCTTCCAATCACTTTATGTTTGTAACTTTATTTTCCTTTTTTTCTTTTACATGCATGAAATCTGGTGACCCAAACACTAGTCAACTAGTTTATGTCAAATCTCTATGGCCCACCATGATGTATATGTTTTATCCACATCTATTTTGCCATCTTATTTTAGAGCATGGTCCAAAAAAATGAGGCAAATCCAAATCAAAGGATACAATATTGATTAAATGTCTATTATTAAAAACAGCTTAAGGCCCACTGTAATTTTTGTTCTCTGTCCCACTAGTCGATAAAGTTATATAAACTTAAATGAAGGGAAAACACAAATATCAACTTGATCCAAAACTTTTGTCACTACCCACAGGCCCTTTCCTGTGAAGTGGTCCACTTGAGATTTGGATCTGCCTCATTTTTAGGCTCATGCTTAAGATGAGGTGGCAAAATGAATGGACAGCACATACATTATGGTGGGGCTCACAAAGCATTAACACCAGCTGGCTTGCTAGCGTTGGGGTCACTAGCCAAATTAACTACGACCCCAATCCATCTCTACCATGCTTAGATTTTTAATCCAATGTCTTTGGAAGTGGATTGGTGTGGATCTTGGTGGCCTGTTGACATCACCATGTTCTCTATAGGGCCCACCATGGTGTATGTGTTATATCCCATCCATCCATATGGTGACATCATTTGAGTGTATATGATCTAAAACATGAGTGTATATGATCTAAAACATGAGGCAGATCCATGAATGAATGGATAGTTCATATCAATGATGGGTCACCAACGTCGATTTAAAGCATGCTTGGAATTTTTGGATAGAGCGAATTGAAAACATGAACATGGGCATTAAAACACTTGCATGACTATTCGTAGTCACAGGCGGCTTGACTATTTCCTGATGGGAATGATCGAATTCCTGAGAGGCACATTGATGTTAGGCCATGATACCAAACATCACATTTATTCAAAATATAGGTGGGCCGCATAAGGAGTGTTTTAAATTTTAGCTAAAACCTTTATATTCACATGATGTGGTCCACCAGAATTTAAAGATAGCATGATTTTTGGTGAGTAATTTTGTCTTGGTGAGAAGAGTCAAATGGATGGATACAATAGGCCCTATGCACAACTAACAGGCATCTCATCCTAATTCTTCCTTCTAGCGTGGCCTACTTAATTAAGTTTTGGAATAGCACAATTTTTTTATTTCTAAGGTGAAGATGAAGCAGTGCTCCTTAAGGACGGCATGGATCTTATACACGAACTTGCCACTTCCTACTCATATAAACATGCCTCCTATGACTATGCATGATGAGGCTAGTGCGGTTCAATGAAAAGCACTTGTATTAAATTCCCTATGAATGGAAGTAAAAATGATCTCTTGCAGACTTCAAAACTAATAGTTGCATTGCTTTCCAAGGCTTATTTGAATAGTAAATAAGTAATAATTATTTACTTTTGTGGGCATTAGTACTATGCTACGTGGAAAAATTTTCTAGGCCCTACCATAATTTATGTGTTTCATCTCTGTCGTCCATTCATTTTGCCATATCATTTTAAGGCAAGAGCCCAAAAGTGAAGTAGATTCAAAGTTCAAATTGCCTACAATAGGAATAATTACTTCCACCATTGAATCCATTATTTTCAGTGATGTGGTCCACTTTTTTTTTTTTTTTTTTGTTAGTACACATATCCCACTGTTAGTACACACACCCACACTGTTAGCTAGTCATCTTGCAATGTTACCCACCCCCCACGTTTGGAATTGATGTAGATACTATTATTTTCGCTTAGTCTACCATGGTCCCAAAGGTGTGGATCACTTGATCTTTAGAATTGCTTCATTTTTGTGCTCATCCATTAAAATGATTTGAAAAGATAAATAAACATTGTGATATAACACACACATGACGTGGGGCTCATAAAGTTTTGTTTTGAAAAGAGGGTGAAAAGTGCACTATTTTCAAGGTGGGAATTCTGCCTCTTAAAACAATTTACCTCCATTCAAGCTAGCCCAGAAAAAAACTTTGGAAATAAAAATCAAACCCGCGCATGATTTTGCACACAAACCCGTGCAAGCGTCGAAATCATTTCCAGATTTTTTTTTTCCACAAAAGCTGGCATTTGTACAGATGCATTGTGAAATGTGAAAAGAGGGAATGTACCTATCAATATTTGTGGTTGTAGATAACTGTCCCTTTTACTATTCATTTCATGCTCCAAATTCAAGGGTCAATATCAGTAAGTGGTCCAAAGGGAATATGTGTCCCAAATTTCATGGGTCAATTTCATCAAGTGGTCCAAAAGGAACGTGTTAACTCATATATTATCTATTGGGTCACAGTACATGTACGAAGGAATGGACGGTCAGAAAAATAATGCACAGTGGTCCACATTCCACATGCATGTGTTGCTCACATGATGGTGTACCACCACCACTCTGATTTTAGGTATTGGACACATCCAGACCACCCTACAACCGTCCTTGATTCGGCACACACGTGTAGCATTGGCCACGTGTGATGTGTTTGAATGTGGTTCTTTTATTGCTGTTATTATTACTCATATATTTGAATGATAATAATAATAATAAAAAAATCATCTGCAAATGTTAAAAAATTCTATTATGAATTAGCATGAGATTTTTACCCAAAAATCATCAAGTTTTCTAAGTTTTTCTGAAAAAATTCTTTTTAAATTTAATAAGCTCAGCCAAGAGTTGGGTAGAAGAAAAAAGAGTATGCGTTTGTATCCTTGATTCATAAAAAGGGAAATGATCAAATGCATTATGGTAATTACCATGCCTTCAAGATGTGTGGGGTCCATTGTACGTGTGAGTTCCATCTAAACCGTTTATTAGATCCACCCTACCATTTTAGGCGTAGATACCAAAATCCAGGCTGATCCATATATAACTTGAGTGATCCACACCAAAGAAAACAATGGGGGACACCCACCATAGAAATTTCCAGATGGTAT